>CM073748.1:5381997-6638849 GCA_037127355.1 Schoenoplectus tabernaemontani | reverse complement strand
TCTGATAACATTCCAATTGAGGTATGAAGATGTTTCGAAAATGTAGCAATAGTGTGGCTCACTAAATTATTTAATATCATTTTTCGGTTCAATAAGATGTATGATGAGAGAAAAAAAATATTAATATCAATCTTCAAAAATAAAAGAGATATTCAAAGTTGTACTAATTACAGAGAGATTAAGCTTGTGAGTCATACCATGAAGTTTTGAGAGAGAGTAATTAAGTATCATTTAAGAAAACTCGACAACTGTATTCAAATATCAATTTGGTTTTATGCTTGGGAGGTCCACCATGAAGGTGATTTTTTTTATAAGATAACTCATAGAGAGATGTCGGGAATAGAAGAAGGATCTACATATGATATTTATTGATTTGGAGAAAGTGTATGATAAAATACCAAAAAAATATCATGTGGTGGGCGTTTGAAAAGAAATGAGTCCTAATAAAATACGTTATCCTTATTAAATATATGTACACAAATGTTGTGATTTGTGTTAGAGCATGTGACGACGAGTCCGATGCATTTTCTATTAAGATAGGATTACATCAATAGTCAGTATTGAGTCCATATATTTTCACCTTGGTGATGAATGAGATCACAAAGGACATACAAGGAGACATTTCTTGGTGCATGTTCTTTGCTGACGATGTGGTGTTGATTGACGAGAGCAGGGTTGAAGTCGATTAGAAACTAGAGTTGTGGAGATTAACTTTAGAATCGAAAGGTTTTAGACTTAGTAAGATTAAAACCAAATATATGAAGTATTAGTTCAGCGGGGATAATTCAGATGATGAAAATATTAGTTTTGACGGATAAGTAGTACCCATGGATGATACATTTTGATATTTGGGATTGATATTGTAAAGTGACGGAGGGATCGATAAATATGTTAGTCATAAAATAAGAGTCGAATGGATAAAATGGAGACAAGTATCTGGTATTCTTTGTGATAAGAAAGTCCTAAATAAATTAAAAGATAAGTTATACATGACGACGATTAGGCTTGCAATGATGTATGGTGCAAAATGTTGGGTTATAAAAGGATAACACATTCAGAATATAAGTGTAGTTGAAATACGGATATTGCGTTGGATATGCTGCCACATAAGGAGAGATCGAATTAGAAGTTATGATATACGGGACAAACTTGGGTAGTACCAATTCAAAAGAAAATGGTCCAACACCGGTTGCGATGGTTTGATCATATTCAACTAAGGTCTCGTGAGACATTAGTATGCAATGGTATTTTAAGTTGTCCTGAAAACACAAGAAGAGAAAGAGGTCGATCGAGACTGACGTGGGAGGGAACAATAAAAAAAGGATTTGAAGGAATGAAATATATCCAAAGAGTTTGCTTCGGATAGAGTATTTGGAAGATGGCGATCTATGTACTAGAATTATGATTTAGGAGTTAGAGTCTAGTAGTAGAGTTATGACTTCATGTTTTTAGTTTTTTAATTCTTAGATTTTAGAATTTTAAGATTTAGAATTAATGATTTAGAAATATGCTTTATAATATAGGTTTATTATATTATTTTATTATTATTAATATTACTTCTATTATTATTAGCATATTATTAGTATCATTATCATTTTTATTTATTTTATTTTATTTTTATTTTTTTCATCATCATTATTATCATTGATATTTGAGATCTCTCATTTTATGTTTTCAGATTGGATTTTATTTGTAGCCTATTTTAATTTATTTGAGATAAAAAAAATTTTGTTGTTGTTTGTTTCAAAACACAGGCAAAAGATAGAAAAGGAGAAATGCTCTCTCCTTCGACCCTAGTCTCCGCTTTTTAAATGAAAAAAGTAGAGCACCCTCCAAATTTCCTAATTGTTGCTTTCTTGAAGGGATCGTAATGGAATTGAGACTTTTTCTAAACCCAAGATGCCCGTTTTTATTTGCAGCTTCGAGAAAAGCCTTATGAGCTTCCTCTTCCCCTTTACACAACCCATCTCAATAAATCTGTGGATTCTTATATATTGTTGTTTAGTAACTAATAATAACTTAACCAAATCAAGTAAAGATTTTAGAATTCGATTTACACTTGGGGCCAAAAATTTTCTTACTAATTATTTGAAACATTTGTTTGAGTAACTAGCTAGTTGATTTGAAATTTATTGTTATCAGTCTGGGAGTCAAAAGATGCATTGGGTAAAGAAATCTGATTTAATAGAAGGTAGTATATTTTGGGAAGAGTTCATATTGAGTGGTAAGCCCAAAGAGAGAAGAAGTGTAGTGATGAGTGCTACTCTCTCTCTCTCTACAATTTGTTGAAGAGAGCTTTTCCTCTCTGTTGCTTTGTATTGCTTTGATTGAGAATGATAAAGAGCATCTCCAACTTATTTTGTCTATTTCTTCGATCTAGAAGAAAGATAGGAAAAACACACGTTCCCAGTCTTTCAGATCTGATCCGTTTAAAAAAAATGAGATGTGTGGCTCAGATAAGGGCAAGATTAGGCACGCTGGGAAGTGGTCATCCTCCCCCCTCAATTGTTAAATGGCTCTTTGGAAATTACAGTCTGAAGAGCCCTTTTGGAGGTACTAAAAGAGTGAACTGGTGAGATTCGTGAGAATGATGAGAGAGTACCAGATTACTAGATCAGTGATAGAACAGTGCTACTCTGAATAGTGTTAGAGCCGTTTGGCTACATTTTGGTTGAATTATTTTGTGGATCCTGGTAATCCACTCTTGCATGCACTCTTCATTTAAACCTGTTTGGTAAAACTACTCTGATTAGAATTTTTCCTAATGCATTTTTCTGATTTTCAAAATGTTGCCAACAAATTCTATGGTTCCAGGCACTGAAGCTTTTGGTCTCGTGCTGCAACTAAGACTATGGAATTCAATTTTTAAAATTGAAATTGTTGCCAAATACATAAACTAAAATTCCCTTAACCTCTTATCTTTTTTCTCCCACAGTGCCCAAATGGCCATACATTGTGCTCAAGCTGCAAGGCTAGAGTACATAACCACTGCCCGACTTGCCGCCACGAGCTTGGCAACATTAGGTGTCTAGCCCTAGAAAAAGTGGCAGAATCCCTAGAACTCCCATGCAGGCACCAAAGTGTGGGATGCCCTGAAATATTCCCTTATTATGGAAAGTTGAAGCATGAGCAGCAGTGTAGGTTCAGACCATACAGTTGTCCATATGCTGGTGCTGAGTGCCTTGTTACAGGAGACATAGGGACTATTTTGGCCCACCTAAAAGATGACCATAAGGTCGACATGCATGATGGGTGTACCTTTAACCATCGTTATGTCAAGTCGAACCCACATGAGGTGGAAAATGCGACATGGATGCTTACGGTAATTGCTCTTCTTATACATCGTCATTGATTTTTGTTTGAACTTCGCTTATGAAAAGATATATTTCGTTTGTTTATCAAATCACTGTCTTCTATTAGGCACTGCTCTTCATGACATTGTTTATTCGTAGTATGTGTCATCAGAATGCATGCAATGGCTTTTTAGATTTGGTTACCACTTACCAATATGATCCATACTTTGTCCAAATATGATATGTTAATATTTATATTGTATTAATGTATACATTATATCAAAATTACATCAAAATAAAAATTAGAGCTCTGCAAAATAAGAACCTCATATTGAACTTTCTAGATGAAAAAAATTTGACATATGAACTGCCTCTCCTACTTCTGAAACTGTGTAAATTATACATGATATTCCATGTGTATATACCTTTTTAGCCATTTTGGGTTTTTACATGATATTTACCGTTTCTGCATGGCACACATGAATTTATACTTTGCAGATTTATATATGCTTTTCTTCTTGTCTGATTAGTCCTGTTCTCAAATATTATGATGGTTTCTCATGAGAAAACTACTGATATGTGTACATCTTTCAGTTCTACCAGAGTTCAGGTAGAATTTATTCCCTATTCATGTTGTGTACTAAACAGTGACACTTACATTGCTAGGTTTTCAACTGTTTTGGACAACACTTCTGCCTTCATTTCGAAGCCTTTCTCCTAGGAGTAGCTCCAGTCTACATGGCATTCCTTAGGTTCATGGGGGAAGATGAGGATGCCAAGGGTTATGGTTACAGCTTGGAGGTTGGTGGCAATGGTCGAAAGTTGATATGGCAATGGGTGCCAAGAAGTATCAGGGATGGCCACAGGAAGGTGCGTGACAGCCATGATGGCCTCATAATCCATCGAAAGATGGCTCTCTTCTTCTCTGGTGGCAGTCGTCAGGAGCTCAAGCTCAGAGTCACTGGTCGTATCTGGAAGGAGCAGTGAATGAGACCATTTCTTGAGTACAACTTGTACAGGCATATTTTGGCCTTCCTCACAAATACGCCACTGATTTGGGGTCAGAATTATAAGTTATTCCATGAAGGGTTTAGAAGAGTTGCCGATTCCTGTTATAATACTTTTACCCAATTTTAATCCACGGTAATGCAAAAATTTTAAATTGCTATTTGAGAATATGTTTGGTCGAAAAATATAAAATTTTAAGCACTTGAAATTTGGCATTTCTCTAATAAAGGCCTACTAGTTCAAAAATTTTAGATTGTACATCGTGGAAACTATCAGTGGCATTTTTGTTGTAAACCCGTATAAGGCCATTAGTAATTGATACTAGTAGATGTAAAGCAAAAGTTACTTCTTGGATTAGCCTTGAAAGTCGGCCACTTTGCTTTGCTTGTGCAACTTATGTAACTTAGGGTAAACTATGAACTATTGTTAGATCAATTTATTCCGATTCCGCTATTCAAGTCTCCCTTTGCTTGCCCTTCTGTAATCTAGTTTATAACTTTGTTTCAACAGTTATAGCTATTGTGTTTGACAGGTTTACTCCAGTTTGTGGACTACTTTTCGTCTATCTTGATTTTTTTTTAAATGAAAGACGGTAATATTTTCGTTTTCAAATATATGACAAATCTGTACTTTTAATATGCACGTGATCTAGGAGTGTCAATGGGTCAGGTTGGGTTATATTATTTTTGATCTGATTCGAACCTGATCTGATTAAATTCGGATCAAAAAATCTTAACTCATACCCGACCTGACGGGTCACAGGTCGATCCGACCCGACTCATTTAAAATAATTAAATATTTATATATAATTTTAAGCAATAAAATATTAATTAATTTATAATTAATCTTAATTAGTGTATATTTAAGTTTTAATTAGTACTAAATTACAATCCGATCCGATTCGGATCAAAAAAATTGAATCCATATCCAACCCATTTATCTTCGGGTCAAGTCAGGTTTGGGTCGGATTGGGTTAATCCGTCGAGTCGGAACAATGATTCAATATTTTGTTTTCTAGTATTGAGTGACAATTTCCAGAAGGCGTTCACAGACTGACATACATCAAGCATAAGATGAGAAAATAGTTTTTCTTTCATACTCTGACGCAAGACATTTAGTGAAAATAAAATTATTATTTGAGAAATGGAAAAACAATCACAATATCAGTACGTTATGTAGGATAATGCTGCAATGAGAAAAACTATGCATTGTGCATTATTCTCTTCCCCGCTCGAGTGGCGACGGATGCAACTTGCAGCATAAATTATATCAGTGAGTAATTAAACTTGAAAAAAGAATAGAATTAGGAAGCGTGATCGTGAAGGAACATATATCGAATTTTGATGTCTGTAACTCAGTATTACTCTGCCCCTTCAATGCCTATCAGCCCCTTCCCCCTTATAATGCGTCTTGTGTTCCTCGTCAGACCTTTGACGTGATGGCTGGGACGACGACCGGGAGACGGGGTAAATGGAGAGGAGCAGGATTCAGTAATTCTATGTACTAGCCTACTACCTACAGCCTACTAGGGATGATTTTCTGGGCCTCGCCCTGGCACAGAGACTTAATTATATTTTAGGCTTAATTTTTCCTATATAAGAGTTAATTTATGGTGCTACACTTAACGATTAAATTTATTATGGATTCAAAAATATAGTTAAATCATCTTTAAATTTTAATTTATGGGTCTCAATAAATTTCTATATCAAAATATGATGGGATATAAAATCTTTCTATTTTTTGAATTATGTAAGTATTAATTTTGGATTTTTTTAAAATAACCTACAATTTTTTTATTATTATTATTGAATCATCTTAAAAAATTCAAAATTAATACTTAGAAAATTTTTATATATCATCATATTTTGATATAAAGAATTTATTGAGATCCATAAATCAAGATTTAGTGATGATTTACCTATATTTTTTAGTGTGTAGCAAATTTAATTCATTAACTATGCGTAGCACCATATCTAACTCATATTTAAACTTTTTTTTTTTTATTTCTCCATCTACTCTTCTATATTTCTAGTTTATCATTACTCTTTTACCTATTTTCTTATTGACCCATCAAATTAATTGGATCTAATTAATTATGATTATCTTATTAAAACTCTATAATTAATTCTAAATTAAACAGAAATGACAAAAGCGACATTTACCTTTTCCATCATGTTTTTTTCTTCTCTCGCCATATGATAGTTTCCCGGCATATATCCTGTCTCTAAGCCTTTCTTCCATCTACAATCTGATCTCATATTTTTGTCGCATTTAAACTCTTTCTCCCATCTCTCTTATGATATATATTCTTCATGGAAGAAAATGGTTACTTTCTCAGCATTTACAATTCAATCTCATGCTTCTAATATAAATGGTTCTCTCTAGTTAAGTCTCAATCCCAATCATAAGTCTTGACAAATCGAAGCCAAGAAGAAAAAAAGGAAATAAGAGGTGCTAATGCAAGATAATATTAATTGCAACTAAACAAAACTTGATTTCATTTTTTTTTCAATTGATGTTGTTTAGTTTAAAGAATAAGAGTTTGCTGGTAAATATTGTAGGATGGGGATCATTTGACAATGAGTTATTTTGACAATCTTAACAATGACTTTTAAATACACAAAAAATCTTAAAATATTTTTTTATAGATATCTTATTTTACTTATTAATTGATGGTGTTTCAAATTTCATGCAATTTCATTATTGTTTGATAGTCCATGAAATACCGTTGAATTGAAACTTTTATAAATTATATAAAATTTTGATGGACTATTAAAAGATAATGAAATTACATAAAAGTTAAAACAATCACCAATCTATAAGTGAAAGAACATATATGTAAAAAAATTATTTTTAAGATTTTTTTGAATTTATTAAGAAGTTCGTGATCAATATTGTCAAATTATCCCCACCCGATATTGTATTAGAGATATACGAAGGCAAAAGTACTAAATTTGAACTCTGCGCTTGTGTTTTGGTATCAGAGACGATCTGTGTATGTACCTTGCTGGTAAAAATTAGGATATTGATGTTTTTCAATTGTATGTATCAAAGACGATCTTATATTTCAAATTGTGTAAAAAAAAAGATAAACCCTGTATTTAAAATTTGACAAAATTTGGATTTGCAAATTTTACTAGTTTTTTAACTTCTTGTCACCATTTGTCTTTTCTTCATTTTTTTTCCACGTTACGCAATCTTTATTAAACCAGCTTTGTAACAGATTCTGCTCATTTATTATACCGCAAAAGTAATGATTTATATTGCTGCTATTTTTTTATATAGATTGAATGCATCTCTTTGTGTCTACAAGTTAGAAAGTAAATCATGATGGGTTTTTTAAACCAATTAAAAATGATAACCAACAAAATATTATTTTGGTAAACTGACTCTTAATTTGGACTCAGTTAACATAATTTTTGATGAATTGCTTAAAGAATTGACAACACGCCCTTTGCAAGAAGACCAGACCTCTGTGTTTTCAAGATAAAACTATCAATTCTTTCTGTGTTTTCAAAATAAAACTATCAATTAAAAATCATTCATCCTGATGATGATAATAACTTCAAAGAATGCTTCATCATGTATGAGAACGAGAGGTAAGTTATGATTTAAACTTTCATATTTGTAATCCACTCGTCAATTAATTACAATTAGACCAAAGATTAGGTACAGAGTTAGTGTGCTGAGATTGCTATATGTACATTTGTTTAATCACTGATTTCATATAGAAAAATACAGTATAGTCTTCAAACAAAAAAATCATCTTCTCCTCCTTTCTTTATTTTATAATTTGCCATCAGGCATCCAACCCGTCCAGACTTTCCTACTCCCACTTTCTTATTTTAAATGCTTTGTTTATATTAAAAAAACTTTTGTATGGTAATATCACTTGAATATTCATTGTGACATATATATTATCTCTTAATTGTTAAACATCCCACTTTATCCTTCAAGTATAAGACAGTTATTGATCGGTGATTACTGATCACAACATTTACATGAATTGACGCGCAATTCATTGAAATTGCAGGGTACAGAAGCCACCCGCTAGTATGACGTGATCCATTGTCAGACCGGAAAATATTTAGTTTTAAGAGTATGAGTAGGAGGGTCAATGATATTTTTTTATCTATTTATTCAATTTATATCACATATTCTTATTTGATAAGATAAATATAAGTAAAGATTTATTTTTTTTATTAATTAATTGATATGGATATAGATAAGATTTTTTTCATTTCATAAATAAAGGTACGGTAAATGTCATTTCATATATGTTTGCCCTATAGAGTAAATTATTAAAAAATAACTTATATTGTTTCTAATATAACTATCTCATGTAATATTTTTCTCTATATTAATTGATCTGAATTCTTGAGTTAATTATTATGAATTATAATTATTATCTTAATCAGATTTCACCTATAATTTTCTAATAAATTATAATGTTTGAATAATATTTAGTAAAATACTTCTTAAAATGAAAGGATGAGATAATATATATATTTTATTTTCTAGTTAAAAGTTTGATAGATGATTTTCTTTAATTTATTTGTTTTAAATGATTCAAGTTGTAATTGATTGTATAATTATACTTTGATCTCATACTAGTTAAAATATTGATGTATTTGTACAAAGGAATGAGTTCGTTTTTTTGTAAATGATGATAAAATTAATTAATATATTAAAATTATTTATTAGCACTCATTATTGTTTCATTATCCATTTATTTTAACGGATAAAGATAAGATATGAATAAAAATAATTTTAAATATGTATAATAATGAAAATATTTTCATCCTATCCATATTGTATCTACTCATACTCTTAAATATGAGTTGAAGTCATGCTCTTAATTAAATCATTTATGTAAATAAACTTTTAGACTATTAGCTAGTTAGGTTAGACCATGGGTGCAGTCATTTAAAAAATTCCAAAAAAAATACCAGTAGTTGGTCTCAGCAGCACAACGGATTGATGCACTGGATTAATTTGCTCTTTTTAGTTTTTAAACTTTCTTATTTGTAATCAACTCACCAATTAATTATAATTAGATCAAAGATCAGGTACAGAGTTAGTGTGCTGAGATTGCTACATGTACATCTGTAAATCACTTCTTCGATATAGAAGATATACAATATAATCTTCAAACACAAAATTCATCTTCTCCTCCTCTCTTTTATTTTAAAATTTATCATCAGGCATCCAACCCGTGCGGTCTTTCCTTCTCCCACTACTCACCTGATCACTCAGTTCCATTTATCTTTCTCTCAGTTCGTAGACAATCCAAACAAGACTTGTCTTTCATAGAAGACTAATCTCTACCCCGCTCTGATCGCTGTCTGACATGGATGAAGCTTCTGCTACTACGTCGGATGCTGGGTCATCCGGGCAAATGGTGTTTGAGCCAATATCAGAAGAGGGGGTTTTCAGATTTGATTGCTCTGCCGATCACCGTGCCAAAGCATATCCTAGCCTCTCCTTTGCTAATCAGACTGTTAGGGAGACTCCGATCAAAGCCGTTAGTTTTAAGGTGCCCCAGTTTATCCCTCATTTCGAGTGTGCTTATGGGCAACAGAATGTGAAGATCAAGGTATATAATAAACACTCCTGTGACTTAAATTTAATGATGTTATACATTCTTAATTTGTTACAGTAGGATTGAATTTAGTTTGATCATTTTTTTTTTGTGATTGTGAATTTGGTAGCTCCCAGCTGGAACATCTTTCTATGGGACTGGAGAAGCAAGCGGACCGCTTGAAAGGACTGGAAAACGGGTGCGCTTCTCTGTTTTCTATTAGAATATGAAGTAAGGAGACATAATATTATAAAATATTTCTGATTGAGGAAACGAAGAAATAAGGAAATGATACATAGTTAAGTCATCGCATTAACATATATAAGAAAATAATAATATTAATTATAATAATTATTATGATAAAATTAACAATAATAAAGATGATAATAATAACAATGAAGACGTTATTATCATAATAATAATAATAACAATAACAAAAGTTGACAACGATAATAATAATAATCACTATCATGAGAGCACTATTTAAATAAACAACAATAGATTAACAATAAATATTTAAATAATATATAATCATATTAAAAATAATAATCATGATCATAATAAAATAATAATTAATCATAATAATACTTATAATTAATTGATTGATTGAAAATAATAAAATATGAACATATCAATGATAATCTAATGATAAATTGAAAGTAAATAATAATAATAACTTATTAACATAATAATCTTGATAATATTAATGACAATTATAATAAAAAAACAACAACAATAATAAAGATAATAATAAGAATAAAAATAATAAGAATAATTATTATAATAGTGATTATTATTATTATAATTATTTTTATAATATTATTGTTTATTATTTTTATAATATTACAGTAGTAATAACAATAATCATTATTGTTTATGAAATTATATTTTTAAAATATTATTATAATCATTATTATAATAATTACTATAATATTATAATAATAATAGGGCTGATAATAGTCCTCAATGTTTTATCTCAAAAAAATATCCCTAGGTTGACTGCAAGGCATCAACTCGAAAGTCAACAATGCGCTTCACCATCCGCTGAAGCATCTGTTCCCTTTAATTCAATGTTTTTTATACTAAACACTCTAGTTATTTACATATAACAAAGTAATTATTTATATTTTTTATATAAACATATTATTATAACTACAAGACACTAATACAAAAATCAGCAACGAGCATCATGACTTCTTGAAGAGTCTTCTCCTTCATTCCGATGTTTTTTATACTAAGCATTCTTGTTATTTACATATAACATATTAACTATTTATTTAACTATTTATATTAAGTAAAAATATTATAATTGCAATGGACAAAGTACCTGGCGATCTACTAAAGTGCATGCTACTTCGTTTCGATATTATTTATACCAAAACTTCAGATTATTTACATGTAACAAACTATTAATTATACATTATTACAACTACAACATTTTTTTACATTTGATACAGATGTAGTTTGTTTTGAGCTTATTTATAGTGACGGAAATTCTTATTTATATTGATATTGCTAACTACTGATAGAATGTGTCATAAACTTTTTTATGATGTTTTGCACATCCTGACAGCCCATTATATATGGAGCTATTAATAAAGATTAATAGTGTCATTGATATTAACTAGGTTGTTCATCGGTAATATAGTATATATAAATAATTAGATATTTAAAATAAAAATTCCTGTAAAATAACTTATATCACGAAACTTTGAACATAATTAAAAAATTTAAAATGTTAAAAATATAATTAATAATAAATATTATAATTAGCTACATAATAATTCATGAAAAAAAAATTCAAAGAGTTGGATTGCACTAGTATTTAAATTGTACCTTACAAATTTTATATCATCTCTTTAAATGAAGAAAGAGAAAAATGATATGAATCATTTAATTTAGATAAATAAAGAGCGTGAAATAATATCAATAGTGGAAAGCATGAATGATGTGATATAGCTAAAAAGCTTGAAGAATTAACCCAACTAGGGTTAATCCTCCCGCGCTTCGCGGCGGGTTTATACGCGCACAAAGACATGTGTTGATTCATCTGATGCTAATGACTGGGTGTACATTATATAATTTGCAGAATGCTTGGGCGATTTATTCTAGTAATGTTGATCGTATGAACTTTCATAAGTTTAATTGAGTATATTTTGTTATTCCAGTAATGGTTTGAAGTTATGCACCTGCAAAACATAATGGACTCTTTTATCCAACTGATTTGTTTTGCTGGAAATAAATTCTTTTTTGTGAGGTGTAGACTTCATATTCTTTTGGCAACCTTGGCTTTTTGTCTCTGCCTTTTTGTGTCCCTCTTCTTGTATGTTTCTCTCTTAATTGTCATATGCAAGCCGACTTGAAAATTTAGATGATCATTACAGCTTGAATCCCACCATGGTCATGCAAAGAGGTGTCTTTGTTTGCCAACCTATAAATACAACGAGTACTAAACAAATGTATATGATAGAGTCATAGCTCATATCTCAATAGTTATCAAACATCTCTTTGATACAAAATTTTTAATATTTTGGTACCTTATTTATGTTGAACGTTTTTATCTTTTAATTAATCTCGTATTGACTATAACCATTTTAATTTTGTACTCTTAATTATTAGTTCAGTGAGGCTTAATAAACAATATGATGAAATTCAGGTGTGTATCTTGCTATTCGATTGACACTGATAAATAACTTGATTATGTAAGATTCTTTAGTACAATAAAGAGGAAAAATAACAAATAAAATCAGTTAAGGAACCATAACTATTTGGTTTGATTCATCGTAATGAATCAAACCCAAAATGGATAGCTAAATTGCTTTATATTTTTCGTCTCTTGAATTTATTTATATTTTGGTGTTAATTTAACATATCAGTACCAGGCAATACCAACGGATTACATATTTTTGTCTAATTATTTATTTTGAGCATCTTCCTCAGACCCCCATAGGTAAAAAACTATCAGTATATAAATTAATCATATCTGACATCAAAACAAACATGCTACTTTTGAGATTTACCTCTCCACCTCATCATACACTGTTGTTGGCCCAATGTACCGCCTTAGAGCTATGAGCAACGAATGGCAATATCATTATTTAAGAATGATGACTATCATTTAAATTTTATTTACTGAAATTAATACAGTTTATTTTGTGCCTCATAAGGGAATAAAGAATGTTGCAAATACTTAATAATGTAGGTTTGGGAGCTGTCAGACAAGAAAAGAGTAAAATAAAAAATTAGTCTCGTAAAGATTTTGAATTTTGCACACTTTCTTCTGTTCGAAGTTCTTGAATTATAACATGAAGAGATTCTCTCAAAATAAGATGTTAACTTTGTTAGTTTGTAATAATCTTGAAGTCAATAATACGATAAATTTGTTATATAAAGCTTTGTTCATGAATTGGATATTTAAACGATATTTTGTTTCCTTGAGTATTATTGAATTTATGAATCATTCTGAGTTCATGACTGGAATTGTGAAACTTCATAATATAGAATATACTCTTAAAAGTCATTAACCAAGGTAATTAGCAGGAACACTAATTAACCGTTATCAGGTTAGTATGTGGATTAAATGATGGTCAAGTTTTACAGACCATAGACAAAGAGTTATCATTTTAATCACATGGATAGATGTTCTAGGAACATCGTATTTGATAGACCCCGAATGAAACATTAAATGGAATTGTGTTCGTGTCATTAATGTTTTCGTTCAGTATTAAATTCTAAAGTTTGAGGTATTCATCTTTCCTACATAAGATATGTATGTGTGTGATTTCTACCAAACGTTATCCGTAAAAGTGGCTATAAAGGTAGCTCTTCGGTATACATAACTTATGCGGAGGAAGAAATGGTTTGCCAAAAGTACTATTGTCCCTCGTATTTCTATACGAGTTATAAGCATCATCGGGCCCCTTGATAGAGTAAGATTATCTCGCTAGCAGTATAATTACAAGAGTAATTATATTTGATAATTTACTCGGGATCAAGAAAAGATTAAGTTTGCAAGGATGACACATACCTACCTTGAAACTGATCCGATAATGCTATGAGACAAAAGAATTAAACACAAGTAAATAGTTTACTTGGATCATGATATTGTACAAGTACATCATCATCTCATGTAATTGGATGGTCATAGTGCATTCTCACGATGCCTCCTATGATTATAGAAGTTAAAACGGTTTTAACTCTATTTACCAACATAACACGGATCCTGTCGGTCACACCGTATAGAGTTAATCGGAGAATCTTATTGATTAATTATAAATTGTTTATAATTAATAATAAGATGGTTATAATTAATTATATATGATATAATTATATTTGTCATAGATATGACAAGAAGCAAAAATCGATTGAATTTATAACGTGTTGGACACGTCGTATAAATTAATAAACAACAACCGAGAAAAATATAATTGTACATGACAATTATATATATTTGATTTGGATTTTAAATGTTAATTATGGATTTGAATTATGGGCCAAAGCCCATTTATAATTAAAGCCTTAATTAATAATTAAAAGCCCAAAATCAGAAAAGCCTAAAAAAACCCAAAATTGAAAAAGCCCAAAAAGGCCCATGAAAAGCCCATGCCGACCTCCAAGGGTATTTTGGTAATTTGGCCAAAAGCCCAAGGGTATTTCGGTAATTTGGCCAAAAAGCCCAATGGCGTTTTGGTAAATTGGATGAACTTTAAGGGTATTTTGGTCTTTTCACAATGGAACCTCCCTACTATTCATGAGGGTATTTTGGTAATTTGTCAATCTCACATTTTCTATAAATAGAGGGGTAGGGTGAGAGAGAAAGCTACACCAAATCAGTTCTACTTTCTCTCTCTCGGTATACGGTTGTTTCAGAATTCACGGGATCGGTGAATAGTGTTTTTACGAAAGTTGCGGTATTTCTGCACATTTGTGAAACAGTACTATTTTGTCTTTTTCTCGGGATCGGTGAGTCGTGAATAGTACTATTTTGTCTTTTTCTCGGGTGAATAGTGTTTTTGCGAGAAACCGCGGTTTACGGTATTTCCGCAAAAGAAATAAGCCGCTCTCCGTCGATCTGGTGGATAACCTACAGAGGCATCAGACGTTTGGTGCTCCGAGGCAAGTCGATTTTCATTCCAATTGAAATTTGGAAGCGAGGTATAACATCTTATATTAATCTATTTAATTGTTAAGTAGATTAATATTTTAGAAATCAATTATGGAGTAGATCAATAAAGGTTTAAAGAGGTGTGTATCTCTCGGTAATCATCCGACATATCACTTTAACCCTAACCTTAAGTTAGAAGTAAAATAATATTTTACCGTCTTTTGTAAAGGATTAAATGTCTGTATCTCTCGGTAATTATCCGACATACTTTAATCCCTAACTTAAGTAGAAGTAAAAATTTTGTTCTATGGTCTTTCCGCAGCTTGAGCATTAATGGGATTTGGGCATTCCGAATCCCTACAAACTTGACCACAAAATTAACCTACATGGCCATTCTCTGTGTATCTTCACTAATATGGTTGTCTTTAGAAAATCAATTATGTCTGAGGACCGGAGAGTATGTTTCAATACCTTAAAATATCAACAAGACTGCAAGACCTACACACTTTAGGATCTTTTGGGGGCTTAACATGATTCTTTTCCCTAGAAGGGGGTCAAGAGAAATTTTATCAGACATAATTGGTACAGATCTGTATGTGCCCAAATTATATTTTACAGTTTGACCAAATTTGTTTAGTGCGTTGACAGCTCTCCCTTCTAGGCCCCTCAGCAATTGAGAATTTTGAGAGCGCCTCTCTGTATTTGTGGATAGGTATGTTCCCTCATTCACTACCTCCCTCCTTGTAATAGCATCTTGAACCCACCTTCTTTGAATGTAGCAAACCGTACCATTGCCCTAGTACCCCAAATAAAAGCACATAATCATAATAAAAATTTAGCTTTGCAATTCTAGTTCAAAACATACTCTCCTGTCCTCAACCTTATGAGCCAGAAAAAACATCACCTTACCTAGAAGATGACAGATATCAAACACTACTCACACTACTCCAATTCTAACTTGGATTAAAGAATCAAAGTGAAAATACTGATAAAATATTTTTATAAGAGCATCTAATGAAGAAAATATGGGAAAACTTTCAAAATATCTAATTGCAAGTGACTCACCTTTTTGAAAGTTAACATGCGCATAATCCTTGAAATCACCATCTTGTCAGTGCCAAATTGAATCAATGTTATTTTGCTGTTTTTGAAGAGGTTACTCAAATCATCTTTAGTTATATCTCAAGGAAGGCTGCCATCTATGATTTTTTTTTTAGGGGGGCGGTCGGGCTTCTTTTAATTTTTGCCTTTATAAGGCTGAATCTCCAAGTAGAACCCTCCCCTGAAAAAAAAATACTAAGCAATAAATAAATATAAATAGTTTCAAATTATCACTTCAGTTTCAAATTGCTCGTTTAGATGCTAACTCTGTCTGGAAAAAATATCAGTTAACCAAACATAGTAAGTATACAATTTTAATGTATGAAAATTAAAACGTTCCTCCCAAAACACTATGCCAATAGCACGCCATAAAATTGAAAACAAAAAGAAGTTTTTTTTTCAGCATTTGTTAGTCCAAATTTCATTCCCATTTTGCTTCAAAATAGAGAAAGTCTGGAGTTTTGCATGCAATTGGTGTTTATTCATTCAAATTTTATAAATTAATCTCTGCACTCTCAAATATCAGGAATAATTTCATTTTTACCTCAAAAAGGTTCCAACAATGGACCAAGGAGACTATTTTACACAACAATTGGATGGAGGCATGTTGCGGCACAGCATTTGCCTAGAAGGTTATTTTATAGATTTCGTATTTTTTATGAAGTTAGAAACAATTGGCTAAGGGATAATATAGTTAGACAGAGCAATGGCCGATAGTAATGTCAACCCACTTTGATTCATTTCCAAACCAGTATGGTACAGATGTCTTACTCGTTGCTATTTTTTTGTTGACAACATCCATTAACTCGAGGTATTATTTGTCGCTTCAAAGCCATCAATTGAGGCACCATTATCAAGATGTATGAATTTTTGGAAATAACAATTCAATTTTGATAGTAAACCCTACAAAAATCATCTAAATTGATGGATAATGTCATATCTAGTGCTTGTAGTTGCCATAATCAGAGAAGGATGCAATGAGCACAACCCACAGGATCCTCGATCGAGTCGCCCTCACTTTGCTCAGTCTGATCAGATCCAAAGGTGAGGGCACAACATCATTCATAGTCGAATCAAGGCGGCGAAGGGAGATTAAATTGAGTGGCGGACATGATGCGGGGAGAACACCAAAGATGCAGCACCATCCAGGGTTGGCAGAGAAACAATTCTGTGAGCCTCAAGCGAAGAGATAGAGGAAACATGAAAGAAACTCAATCGGGGAGTGAAGGAATGAGGAAAGATTAATGGATGGTAAAAAGTGCATCTTAAAATCTGTATAACATTTAGTATAATGAATCTAAAGAAGCCTAACTCAGAAACTCTACACCGAGATTACAGGATTAAGAGCGCAAATGATCCTCCAATAGATTCTTCAGCCGTTGCGATAGTGAAACAAATTATTAAACCCGTTTTGAGGAACACTCTGACCCGCTAGGTATATATATACAAGGCCGAGTGAACAAACAATCAAATGAAGGAAAAAATATGCAAATCTAAATGAAGAATCAACGGCCGAAACAAATATGTCGACGTAGCATATCGCAGAGCTCGCGGCTTCTCCCCCTCTATTAGGGGTGGTTGAAGGAAAAAATATGCAAATCTAAATGAAGAATCAACGGCTGAAACAAATATGTCGACGTAGCATATCGCAGAGCTCGCGGCTTCTCCCCCTCTATTAGGGGTGGTTATTGCTGGATTTAGAATTAAGCAATTTATGAGTAAATAATTTATCATTTTGTCTTTGATGACACTTTTTTTGCTACTTTTCTAATTATTGAAGATTTCTATGACTAATCAATAGAATATTTGTAAAATATATATGTATTGGCTCTGAAGAAAATAAAATGTCCAAAGTTTGAAACATTAAATTTATAATATTGTTGGAAAAAATAGAAGAGTTCAAAAAGAAAGTGTATCAGTTTCCAATTGCCACCGCAACGGTCATCCAAAAGAATATACATAACTTTATTAACTATGGCCTCAATTTAGATGGAAAAAAAATAAATCCGTCTTTTAATTTATCAGAACAAATAGTAAATCCAATAAAGCACAAAAAATAAATAAAAAGGCAATAGAAAGTGCAAATCGAAGAATATAAGCATCTTGAGAATAGTTCTCTTCAATTTGGCCGCATGCTTTTTTTCTATTTGCTTCTTCAATTTGGCCGCATGCTTTTTTTCTATTTGCTTCTTCCTTGTTTGTATCACAAAATAACCATGAAACGGGCGAAACCGCATGCTTCATGTTTGAATTTTTTAAGTCTTTTAAGTGAGGAACAACATATTTATTCTCGAATCAAATAGTTAGTTAACCTCGCGGGTTTGGGTCTTTTCTTCTTCCTCTTTTTTTTTTTTAATAAACTGGCAAGCCTTTTTTGCTTCTTTAGTGCATATAATCCTCTCCTCTTTTTTTATTTAGTATGGACTAATTTTACAAGCGATTATATGCTCCGCTTTGATTTGATTTTCTTTCTTTGTTGAGTGCATGAACATCTTTTACGATTTGACCGTGTCTCTGATGGTTGATGCTAGTTTTTCAAATTTTGGCTTTTTCAAGCATTTGATCGAGCAGGAATCATGCATTATATGTTCCTTGCTACAATATAAGTAGTTTATGAGGTTCTCTGATATACCTTTGTAAATCAAGCTCTATATTTCTGTTCAACTTAATCCTTTATCTTAAATTAGATATTTACATGGAACACGGATGCAGGGGGCTTTGGCCCTGAGACTACATCCCTGTATCAGTCGCATCCTTGGGTTCTAGCTCTGCTCCCAGATGGGAAGGCATTTGGTATTCTAGCTGATACCACCAGGCGTTGTGAGGTATATTAATTTACCATTAGAATGTTCGTTTCTTTCCTTATTTTTGTTTCTGATTTTTTTTGCTTAAACCAAATATTTTTTATTGTTTTGTTTAATAACAGGTTGACCTGAGGGAAGAATGCATTGTACGAATTATATCAGCAGCTTCTTACCCTGTGGTTACTTTCGGTCCTTTTGGGTCTCCTAATGAAGTGTTGATGTCTCTTTCCCACGCAATAGGTAAATTACCTATCTATTCTCACTCACTTCATAGTTGTTTTATTATATGATATGAGACCAAATGTGCTCTGGATTTATAGTTTCACCAATTAACTGTTCATTTCATTCTGAAATTATCATTGAATTGCAGGTACTATATTTATGCCCCCAAAATGGTGTCTGGGTTACCAGCAATGTAGATATAGTTATATGTCTGCTGAAAGAGTACTAGAGGTACTAAAGGCTCATCAGAAATATCTATTCAATCTTTTCTCATGTCAAATTATTTTCACTTTTGTAACTTGTGATTAGTGATTTCTTTCTGCAAGAATGAGAGAGCTAACATTCAATAAATTTTATGGAATTCCTTGACATACTATCTAGTTTTGTTTTTTTTTCCTTTTCAAATTGTATTTTGATTGTCATAGTGCAATTAATGACAAAATTATGTTGTGGTTATTGCTTGCTTGATAAATTATTTTTCTCTGATGTAACACAGGTAGCCAGAACATTCCGGAAGAAAAAGATCCCTTGTGATGTTATATGGATGGACATTGACTATATGGATGGATTTAGATGCTTTACCTTTGACAAAGTAAGCTATTTATATATAGTTTTACACAAACATCTAACTAATTCAGAATGTTATGGAATGATTTGTAATTGTTAATTTGACTAGCGATACTCGGTACCCTTTATTTTGTTTTATTTCACCGCATCATATTTGTTCCTTTTACAGGAAACATTCCCGGATTCAAAGTCTATGGTAGATGAACTCCATTCCATTGGGTTCAAAGCAATATGGATGCTTGACCCAGGGATCAAAAAAGAAGATGGTTATTTTGTACATGAAAGTGGCTTAGTAAATGATGTATGGGTCCAAAAGTGTGATGGAACCCCTTATGTTGGTATGATTTAGTCCAATCTGTACTTCTTCAGATCAGCATATAGGAACTTGTCAGGACAAATTTTATGTAGTGCTATCCTTCATGTTTATTTATTCCTAATCCAGGTGGTGTTTGGCCTGGGCCTTGTGTTTTTCCGGACTATACACAAGAAAAGACTCGTTCATGGTGGGCACAACTTGTCAAAGACTTCATATCAAATGGTGTTGATGGAATCTGGAATGATATGAATGAACCTGCTGTTTTGAAAGTAAGTCCAAAATTTCTAAGCAATTTTCTGGCACTTAAATAATACAGTTAACTAGTATTTTTTTCTAGTAAATGGATTTCTGTTTCTATTTAGAACTGGAATAACTATAACGTTGGTATTAATAATGTGCAGACAGTGACTAAAACAATGCCGGATAGTAACATCCACCGAGGTGATAGCAATCTTGGAGGCCAACAAAATCACACTTTCTATCACAATGTAAATTTTTCAAACAGTTTTCTGTTCGTCTTCATTGTGAATTTAATTTCATCACATTTCATAGAATAATGGTGTCTTCATATAGGTTTATGGAATGCTGATGGCAAGGTCAACCTATGAGGGGATGAAATTAGGGGCTACAACCAAGAGGCCTTTTGTTCTCACTCGAGCTGGATTTGTGGGGAGCCAACGTTATGCTGCTACCTGGACTGGTGATAATGTGTCAAATTGGGAGCACCTACACATGAGTGTGTCCATGATGCTTCAATTGGTAAGTTAAAACCCATCGACAAAGATCCCTTATTTAAAGTGTGTTATGGAAGTACATTTGGATATAAAGTCCTTCATGCAAAGTTCACTTTCCGTTTTCATATATATAATAATGGTCTTTTCTTCTTTGTCCTTTTGGTCAGGGCCTAAGCGGACAGCCCTTCTCAGGACCTGATATAGGAGGTTTTGGGGGAAATGCTACTCCTAAACTTTTTGGGAGATGGATGGGAATTGGTGCAATGTTTCCTTTCTTACGTGGCCATTCTGAAAAAGGGTCCATTGACCATGAACCCTGGTGTTTTGGGGAAGAGGCAAGTACAAACATTGGTCTATTTATTTTTTCAACTTCTTAATTATGAAATTTTATATCTGAGACAGTCTCAGGAAAGATTTGTGTTATGTAGTGTGAAGAAGTATGTCGTCTTGCATTGTTGAGGAGGTCTCGGTTGATACCACATCTATACACATTATTTTACTTTGCTCACACCAAGGGCATTCCAGTTGCAGTTCCCTCCTTCTTTGCTGGTACGTATTTTTTTCCTTCTTCTCTTTAGATTTGCTTATTTTACCAAGCCTTTATTATAGTAAAGTAATTTCAACACTCTTTTTATAGACCCACGGACCAAAAGCTTCGGACCGTTGAAAATTCTTTTTTGCTGGGTCCCCTCCTTGTTTGTTCGAGGTAAATGGTTCATAGGAGGAATCTGCATCACAACATACCTTTTTTTTTTGTATATATTAAATCAATATATAAATGAGCTCAAAGTTTTTATGAAACATGGCAGCACATTGTCTGACAAAGGTGCACATGAGTTGTCACACCCTATTCCAAAGGGCATATGGTTACCTTTTGATTTTGGAGATTCACATCCTGTAAGTTTAAACTGTGAAAACTCTAATTTATTATTTGAGGAAGAAAAAAAAATTAGCCTATTATTTACTTTAGTTTCATTAAAAGGAAGTGTTTTGTCTATTTAGGACCTCCCCATACTGTACTTGCAAGGAGGAGCAATACTTCCTATTGGCCTCCCTTACAACCATGTTGGTGAAGCTGAACTGCAGGACGAGTTGACGCTTATTGTTGCACTGGACAAAGATGGTACTTTATCTTTGTTCGTTCTTTGCCAAGAGAAAACTCTGATCTCCTACTGTAATCTGTAAAAACACGGTTAAAAATAAATTTAATAGTAAATAGAAACCATTATTGTTTGTCCTGTCTACACTATTTCGAATCAACATTCTTACATTCGGATTCTTCATTCACATATATTATATACCATGATTTCCTGTTTGCATGTTTAAATTGATCCCTTGTAATATTTATAAACAGGTAGAGCTCAAGGTGTGTTATTTGAAGATGATGGTGATGGATACGGGTACAATAAAGGGAAGTATCTGTTAACTTATTATGTAGCAGAAAAGAATTCCTCAGTTGTGACTGTAAAAGTCTCCAAAACTGAGGGTTCATGGAAGCGAACTGAACGTATGCTTCATGTACATCTCTTGCTAGGAGGATATGCCATGGTTCTTTCTCTCTTCCCTTAACCCTTGGTAGCACGAACACCCGAAGTTTAATGCAAAGCTAAATTTGATATTTCTTTTCTGGGAATTGGTTTGTTCAGGTTAGTGCAGATTGTGTGGATGGAGAGGAAGTGCACATCATAATTCCTTCTACTTCAGAGGTATCCAAACTAATAGCAGCTAGCGAAAAAGACCATAAGAATCATCTAGGTAATAGTTTGAACTTTTGGTTAGTTCTTTCTGATGACATCAAACTCAGAATGCTTGGCCTTTAAATTATAAAGAATCAACTGGTGTCAGGCATTGAGGGCCTTGATTTAAACTGGTGTCACCATGGGTATGGACTTGTTATCCAAAGGAACTGAATGATGGATCTTGCATTGAATTCTATTTTATATTTGTTTCTGTTGATGTTGTTTCTAGATGTTTGTCTGACTATATTACTGATCTTGTTAGATATGTTTGAGTAGTTTTAATCTGTGTAAAACAAACTTTTAGATGGATATACTTGATGATGATACCTGGTACATGTTGTGGTATAACTATTTTCATTGATTGTGGTTCATTTTGGTTTCAATCAAACCAGCGGCATCCCCTCATTTTTTTTAAAAGAAAAGAGAGGTTCTTTCTTATTATATTATGAATTATGCAGAGACGGTGAAGGCTATACCTGATGTAGGAAAACAGCTAGGACAGAAAGAAATTGAACTTTCTAAGGTTCCTATTGATCTTAAGAGTGGTGACTGGTCTCTTAAATTGGTGCCTTGGATTGGCGGTCGTGTTATTTCCATGACTCATCATCCCTCTGGTAAATTTTACTATTTAAGTATGATACTGGAGCACTTATATAGTAACCCGCACTTCATTCAAATATTCATTCCTGCACAAAACATTATTAGCAAATAGCAATCCAAAAATTAAATTGGTTGTTATTCGTAAAACACAACTCAGGTATGCAGTGGCTACACAGTAGAGTTGAGACTGGTGGCTATGAAGAGGGAAGTGGTACAGAATACCGATCTGCTGGTTGCACTGAAGAGTATAAAATTGTTAGGTAATTAGTTATGATAAATTTAACTTTATGAACACTTTTTGTTTTCCAGTATAATTACTTAATGACAAAATCAATTTGAGGAGACGAAATCATTTCATATGAAAGGTAGAGGAGATAATATCTTTTCCATATCCCTCCTCTTTAAAAGTTTATGAAGCAAGTAACAAACAGAGTTTAACCTACTCTCCTATTCCCTCCCTCTTCACCTCTTGTGAAGCACACCCTTGGCCAAAACTTAAATACAAGAGAATTAAAAATTGCTGTTTTCAATTGAGAATAGAAAATAATGGAATGAAATATTTTGCATTTAGTGTACAGAGTAATGAGATATTAAAAAAGTGCATACTACATTTGTGATAAAAAAATGTCCATATATGTAAAGCTCAAATCGATACAAATTAGTAATGATCTTTTACCACTTGAAAAATCAATGGCTGATATTTACACTAAATCAGATGTACACAAAAGCTTCCATGCACACTAAAACCCTCTTTTGGTAAGTGTTGTTATAATTGTAACTATTAGCATAATTTGAAATGATAATTTTATTGTGAAATGTTATAGGAGGGACCTTGAGAAGCCTGGGGAGCAGGAATCAATTTTCATGAAAGGCGATATTGGTGGAGGCTTGACTATCGAACGTCACATTTCAGTTTTGAAGAATAATCCACAAATTCTTCAATTTGATTCTAGCATTGTTTGTCAGAGTGTTGGTACCGGTTCTGATGGCTTTTCAAGGTTTACTAAATTATAAATATTACAAATATTTGTTTCATTTCAACATTTTTATCTGACATTATGCAATATGTAGCACTCCATTCAGGGATTTCTTGTAGGTACTGGTTCTTTTTCTTTTTTTTCTTTTTCATTTCAACATTTTTATTTTTTGCATAACGAAGGAATGTTCATGATTTTTTTTTGTGGGAAGGTTGGTTTGCTTGAGAGTTCATCCCATATTCGCCACCTTGAACCTAACTGATGTGGTAGTTTCTTTTAAATCAATCGATGGATCTGATCATGAGATTTTGCCAGAATCAGAGGAACAATCCTTCAAGGGAAATCTTCGCCCTAATGGTAACTAAGATTTATTTTGTTATCTTAGATTTTACCTTTCAGTTCACACTATACTAAATAGGGTTATGGCTGAAAATATAGGTGAATGGATGCTTGTGGATAAATGTGCGGGTTTAAGACTTGTCAACCGTTTCCAACCGAGTCAGGTTAGTAAATGTGTGGTTTATTGGGGCCCACGCACTGTCAGCTTGGAGCTATGGACAGAGGAAAGACCGGTGTCCAAAGAAACACCTTTGAGAATTCTTCATTCTTATGAAGTCATGAAGGCAAGTAACTAGACTGAGAATGAGATTATTGGCTTCTGTCATGATCTTAAAAGACCGGGGGGCTTTAAATAAAGGGCCATTAGGCATGTTTGTACGAATGCTGTTTTATTACGAACTAACATTTGTGGATGAAATATGAATTACTTTGTGCATTGATGTGAATCCTTGAAGTACACTGCTTCATTGACTCATGTTCAGACTACCTGCATTAAGGTTCTGAAGGTGAAATCATTAAATGATAATCCATTTAGACTATAATTTTGTGTGTTTAAATATGATCCCGATGGTTGCAATAGTTTATGTTTGATATCAAAACTAGTAAATACTGTCGTAATTTGTTCATTTATGTCAAAAACTGCGAACTTTGTTTTGAGTTTAGCGTTTAGGCTCTACTGCCATTTTCTACATAGCGCCCAGCTGCCTCACAAAACAAAATAGTTGTGGCCCTATCCGATGGCTAACAAAATAATAAATCAAAATATTTTTCCAATCGGATCAATCAGATTATAGTTAAAAATTACAACAACACTTTTGCCTGCATATTGAACAAACATATACTTGCTTCTATACGTCGAGTGGCCGTTGGAACCTAGCCTAGTTTTCTCCGATATTTTTTTTTATTTGAGTCCAATAAATCCTAGATTTTAATTTTATAGTATTTAAATATGAATTTCGAAATTGCGGCCTGTGATGAAACAAAGACATTCTCATATTTTATTCGGACGTTGTTAAAAAATGACAGCGGACAGCCTTAAATATACCTAAATATTGGTGATTAAAAGCGCATGGGCAATGACCCTTCTCTGACTTCGATAAAATCAGGTACGATATCATGCACATCGTGAAGTTTCTTCTCTCTTTTGCAAAAATAGATAAGATATGGACGAAGCAGATGTGCTGCTCATGTTTCTTTTCAAAATAATCTGTGAATATTTTTTTTATGTTCTGGACAAGCTTTTAGAAAACGGAGTTAGAACTTCATTTATACCATTAAAATCGATTTTAATTAACCCTACAACAACATAAAATTTTGGAAAATAACGTATTTAACATATTTTTTACGTGTTAACTTGAATTAAACTGTTAAATTCATTACATCTGGATAGTTTTCCCCATTTTTTGGTATTTTGGCCAATTTACAACACACATAATCTCACATATCCAACTTATATAACCATATGATATCCCAACAATTTTCTTTTCTCCGACCTAAATAATTACACATTAAACAACTCCTCTTTCTTTCTATCAGCTCATTTGCCATCAATCTTCTTTGTGTGCCTCATAGCAAGTTCCTCCACTTCTGAATTTATTAAATGTTTTGTAAGTTGATACAAAAATATGTTCAATACTTAAAATTCATTATGTTTTCATGTTAACTATTTAAATTCATTTTGTTTTAACTTTTAATTTAATTTTTTTTTGTTTCTTTTTCATCTTTTTATCGTAATCATTTAATAGAATTTTTTTTATTTTTATGTAATTAATTAATATTCTAATTATTATGTTTACTTAATTCTTAAATATGATTATATAATAATGTATTGCTTAAAAAATTTCAACATAAAATAATATATTTAAATTATGAATGTTTTATGACTTAATAGTTGTATAATTCTATTTTAACGTGAAATTGTTAAATAATCACCTTACCGAGTATTTAACGTTTTTTAATAGCTTGGTTTTGAGTGAAAAAATAAAGTGAGCACTCGCTTGATTTGACCGATGCTTTATACTTTTATCGGGTTTGATTATTTTTTTTTATTCTGATGAACAATAAATAATATGGACCCACTTATAAGCCTCAATTTCACATTTTTCAATAGAGTTTAATTTCTAAAAGTAGCAAAACTCATCGCCCATTTTGAGTTAAGTGCTCATAAATATTTGTTTTTACTTCGGAGCTGTTAAAATTCACGCAATATAAGCATGTGTGTGATTGGTTAGCCTCTCAATTTCAAGTCATATTTAGGGATGTCAATGGATCGGATTTGAATCGGATCTCGGAGGATTCAAATGTAAATTCATTAAAAATTTATAAGATTTATATATGGATTCATATTCAATAAAATTTTGAGAATCCAAATACGAATCTATATTTACTATTATAGCGGATTTTGGATCATATTCGGATCATATTTCATATCTTATATTATAATAATATTAAAAAACAGCATAATTAATATACGACAAAAGAAAAATTATCATGTTATCTTAAAATTATTTTAAATATAACAATAATCATAATTCACATTTATTATTATAGCAATCTTTAAATTATTTATTCCAATCATAAATATAGCAACAATCATAACTATTTGTTCTAACTTTCAAAACATATAATAAACATCAAATAACATAATAAAATCTAATTAATACAATAATTATTATTCAACTTTATGAATCAATACAGAGTGAAACATAAATATTACTCTTCAATTTTAACTAAATTGGACATGTCTATTTTATTAATTGACATATGATATAATTTTATTTATTTATCGAATTCATAGCGGATTTGAATTCGAATTTTATAAGATCCAAATGCGGATCCATTATATTAGATGGATCATTTTCTAGAATTCATATACGGATCCAATAAACTAACGAATATTTTAAGGATTCATATGCGAATCCATTTGTATAGATTCGAATTGGATTTTTAGATTATGGATATCAATTGACAGTCCTAGTCATGTCTTTTTTTTTCGGACGAGTGTCATCGGGGATAATAGGATGCTATATATATTCGACATTTATGAGGACACGCTTAAAAAGTAGCGTCGACACAAGTTGAATGTTTATATTATTTAACATGTAAATATAAGGCGTTTTCAATTAAAGCATCTTATTTAAATTAAATATACCCTAGCGTCTGTTTTAAATTTAAAATTCAGATCCGGAAAGCTTACAATTAAAATTTAGATTTCAAGGCTTAAATAAATAAAAAACTAATTTCGGTATAATATTTTTTTGTTCCATTGACACCCCTAGCTGTACCGATTAAATTCGGATCAAAAAATTTTAATCAATATCTGATCTGATTGGGTCACGGATCGACCCGACCCGACTCGTGTAAAATAATTAATTAATTATTAATTATTTTTATATAATTTTAAGTAATTAAATATTAATTAATTTATAATAAATCTTAATTAGTATATATTTAAGTTTTAATTAGTATTAAATTATAAAATTAATTCAAAAAATATAATTAATCGGGTCGGGTCGGGTTGACCCGACGCGACCCGATTCGGGTCAAAAAAATCAAACCCATTTATCTTCGAGTCATGTCGGGTCGAGTCGGATCAATAATTGACACCACTAGGTACTGCACACCTATTTGAAATAACTTTTATCCATATTTATCTCTTATTCATAAAAATTAAACTTATTCATACTCTATCTTTATTCGTTAAGATAAACGGATAACGAAATGGTAACAAATATAAATGAATAATAATAATATATTAATTTATTTTATCATCATTTATAGAAAAAACATCTCATTTGTAACATAAAAATGCGTATATTTACTAATATAAATATAAATATGTAATCATTAATTTCAACTTGACTAATTTCAAAATAAATAAATTAAAAGTGACATTAATTTGTATTTATTTTATTTGCTCTATTGACTTCCCTTTCATTTCAACTGGTGTATATATATATATATATATATATATATATATATATAGAGAGAGTGGAGATAGCGTGATAGCGTGGAGATAGCGTGAGCTTAAGCTCACGGAGGCCTTCCGTGAGCTTAACTCAAAAAATATATTAAATTATCTTAAAATTTTAATTTATCATTCTCATTAAATTCTTTATATCAAAATCTCATGGGATGCAAAAATTTGGAGCGTTTTGAGCTTTTTAAGTCACCGTTTTTAATTTTTGAAAATCAGCTCTAAAAATAATAATAATATATTCAATACTTGAACATCATTTTCAAAAATTAAAAACGGTGACTTAAAAAGCTCAAAACGCTCCAAATTTTTGCATCCCATGAGATTTTGATATAAAGAATTTAATGAGAATGATAAATTAAAATTTTAAGATAATTTAATATATTTTTTGAGTTAAGCTCACGGAAGGCCTCCGTGAGCTTAAGCTCACGCTATCTCCACTCTATATATATATATATATATATATATATATATATATATATATAATTTGAAAATAATTAATTAATTAACTTCCCAATAAAATGCATAGTACTTTGTTGAAAAAATATATCGATCATAATTGATCCGAGTAAATTAAGTGGTATACTATAATTATTTTATTTTTTGAAGAAAGTTCTCAGAGCAACTAATTGTATTGGAAAGAGGGATGATATTTAAACATGTACAACATTAAATTAGTATTTTGTCTATAGGTTGTTACGGTCTATGGTTTTTAAAATTTATATAAATTCATATTATTATGAGAAAATAAATAAAATAAAAAATGAAGATATTTTAAAAATTAATGTAAAATTCATTCATAGATACAAAATTAAGAGAATAATTGGCATTTATAATTTAAAAAAAGATTGATATTCATAACTAAGAGGAATTAAAAAAATAATTATATTTTTTAAGAAGAAATTATAACTTCAACATAAATAGATTTACATATAGTAACATTATTTAAAAAATAACTCAATCTGATTAATATTAGCTCTCATAATTAAAAAAAAATCTGAACACTACCCTTGTATAAGGAGCAGCATTTTTCATAAAGGAGGATTTGGTTCGGTTTCACTATAAACTATTAATTTAGTAAAATATCATTCTAAAATTTATATTTTGCTAAATGTCACTTTAAATTCATTTTATTTAGATATTTGCCACAACTATACAATTATTGTATAATTTAAATTAATAAAAAAATGCTGTATTTGGATAGAATTATTTGTGTTTCCGTTTACACCCTTCAAATAGAAATAGATTGTGCATGTTTTCCTTTTAATCTCCTGATCCCAATCAACAATCTCATTTTGTCGTACCTCTCCCCAACAATCCCTTCTCTAAAAGCAAGGGACAGTTAAGGCAAGTGACAACCAACTCCAAGCACTGTCATCTGATGTCGTCCAGCACCTTGCATTACTTAGCCAAACCAAGCGGAAGCCCCCTGGTGTCTTCCAGCAGCGCCCAGCCCAACGACATCGCCTTGGCGATCATAAGGCTGTACCAGAATCGGTACTGGTACAGGGTTTGGCGATCGTAAGTGTGTACCAGTAATTGTTGTTGCTTATCCATGTGCATCATTTTTGTACCGGCGCCATTTTTTATCAGAAACAAACACTATTTTAATCAGACGAAATCTATTTCATCGATAAAATACTGCGAAATATCATGTGGTTGGTGCTCAAAAGGAAACTAGTCCCAACAAAGTACGTTACTCTTATTAAGGATATGTACACAAATATTATGACTTGTGTCAGAACATGTGACGATGAGTCTGATACATTCTCTATTAAGATAGAATTACATCCAGGGTCAGCATTGAGTTCATATATTTTCACCTTAGTGATGGACGAGATCACAAAAGACATACAAGGAGAATTGAAGTCAATTAGAAACTAGAGTTGTGGAGATAAACTTTAGAATCGAAAGGTTTTAGACTTAGTAGGACCAAAACCGAATATATGAGGTGTCAGTTCAGCGGGGAAACTCAGATGATGGAGATGTTAGTTTGGATGGATGAGTAGTACCAATGAATGACACATTTCAGTATTTGTGATCAATGTTGCAGAGTGAAGGAGAGATCGATGAAGATGTTAGTCATAGAATAAGAGCTGGATGGATATGTTAGTTTGGATGGATAAGTAGTACTCATGAATGACACATTTCGGTATTTGTGATCGATGTTGCAGAGTGAATAAGAGATCGATGAAGATATTAGTCATAGAATAAGAGCTGGATGGATAAAATGGAGACAAGCATCTAATATTTTTTGTGATAAGAAAGTCTCAAACAAATTAAAAGATAAGTTCTACAGACGGCGATTAGACCCGCAATGATATATGACGCGAGAATGTTGGACTACAAAAAGACAACACGTCCAGAAAATGAGTGTAGCTGAAATGTGCATGTTGCGTTGGATATGTGGTCACACAAGGAAAGATCGAATCAGAAATGATGATATTAGGAACAAACTTGGGGTAGCACCAATTCAAGAGAAGCTAGTCCAACATCGTTTGTGATGGTTTGGTCATATCTAACGAAAGCTTCCTGAAGCTACAACAATATTCTAAGTCGTCCTGAAAATACAAGAAGAAGAAGAGGTCAACCGAGACTTATATGAGAGGAAGCAATAAAAAGATATTTGAAGGAATGAAATATATCCAAAGAGCTTGTTTTGGATAGGAGTGCTTGGAAGATGGCGATTCATATACCTGAACCATGATTTAGAAGCAAGCTTTTAAAAAACAGAAAGTTTTAACCATTTTAACCGTTTTAAACGGTTTTGACATGATTTGGCGTTAAGTTTTTGAGAAAAAACGGATTTAACGGGTTTTCTATGATTTAACCGTTTTATCTCACGTTAAACTCGTTAAAACCGTTAAATTAAAAAAAACGTATTTAACGACTGAAATTCTTTTGTTTCAAATCTTAATAGTTAGTGACTATAAATTTGTATTTTCTTTTATTTTTTGAATATAAATTAATACCCTAATAAAAATATAAAGAAAATTCATTATATAATAGTTTAGTATAATTTAAAATTTTTAACTTTTAAGTACATAATTAATATTAGAATTATTATTATTACTTAATTTAGTTAATTATTAAACACTAATGATATGAGAACGTATTTCTTAGCCTTTTTAAATATGAATTAGTAGGTAAAAAGTGATTGACCGTTTTTTAATTTAACGGCTGTGTAAAACCGTTAACCGTTATCTGATCACCTTACCGTTAAGAGCCGTTAAACGTTTTTTAAAGCTTGTTTAGAAGTTAGAGTCTAATAGTTGAGTTATAGACTTTATGTTTTTAGATTTTTTAGCATTTTAGGATTTAAAATTTAGTAATAGATTTTAGAAATAAGATTTTAGGATTTAGAATTTAGAATTAGGTGTTAAAATAAGATTTAAATATATATTTTATAATAGAGATTTATTGTACTATTATTATAAGCATATTATCATCATCATTATCATTATCATCTTTATTTATTATTATTATTATTATTATTATTATTATTATTATTATTATTATTATTATTATTATTATTTTATTTTTTTTCTTTTTCTTTCATCATATTCATTATTATCACTGATATTTGAGATTTTTTATGTTATGCTTTTCGATTGGGTTTCATTTCTAGCCTACCCCAATTTATTTGGTATTAAAAGCTTTGTTGTTTATCATTTAAACTTTGAGAACATAAAAACAATTTATACTATGTATAGCACCATAATCGAACTCCTGAATGTATTCAGTAGGCGTTTTCTGAGCTCAAGTGGCTTGCTTCAGGGAACTTGCAACTTTTTAACGAGGTAAACTTCAAAAATTTGACATACCAAATCGACAGTAGACGAGTAAAAGAAAGAAAAAAAAAATCAATGCGACCACTAAGCATCAGTCTCCTTCCTGTAACGAACCGGTAAGGCTTATTTCAGAGCTAATTTATCTATGGGGGCGTGTAATCAGAACAGGCAAAATATATCTGAATCGACGAGACATTCTGCTTTGGTAATTGAAGTTCAAAGCTTTTACGTTGCACTTCATTGCGAAAGATAATTGCACAACAGTGACAACACAATATGCCTAAGGACTTCATTTTGAAATCATGTCAAGAAGTCTCGCTATGATACAAGACCTCACCAAAACTCAGGGACTCAACAATTAAAGCAAAAATAATCTAGGGATCTAAAGATTCACATTTTACAATAACTAGTCTTACCTCAACTAGTCCTACCCCTACAACAACAACAAAATCTTTAATCACAAATAAATTAGAATATGATAGAAATGAAATCCAATCTGAAATCATAGAGCTCAAATATAAAAAATCAATAATAGTAATAGTGATGATAATGATAGAAATGATGATGAAAATAATGATAACGATAATGATAATGCTAGTCATACCTCTAAACCAATAAAAATAGAACGCTTATGTCATGTTGTTTATGGGACAATAGTTTATGCACATCTAGGCCCTACAACACATCTAGTTTACCCACTCACCCAGTCTAAAAATCTAAATCTCTCCCTCAGCCTCAGCTAGGCTGTCTCTATGCAGCCCCGACATGAATACTGCCAACCGCAAGGTATGTTGCAGAATCAGCTTATATAGGTTCTTCAGAACAATAATACTAGCCTTACCTGACCCCATCAAAATCACATGTGCAATCGTGAATGCATCACCCCTTTCACATGCAAACTGCCACTCACGCATGGATATACTGAACCAATCCTTCCTAGAATATAATGTTGACTTTACCTCCACAAACTCCTTTGTTTCTTCACAGTCCCCGTTTATCACAATATCATAAGGCAGTCCTGTTTCAGACAGCTCATTAACCCATCTCACCCTGCCGGACCCAAGCTGGTCAGTAAAGTACTTGTATGCCACCATCTCACCAAGCCTACCAGTCCGAAGGTTCTGAGCATTCTCCTGATTCTCCCTACAGGATCGGTTTCTATCTGCATCGGCGGCCAAAACTCGGATTTTATTAGAAGTATCAGCTGTTGGAACACTGGCAGTGGATGCCGGCTGATTAGCTGACACATTGAGCATGTTAGTTTTAGCACCAGGTTCATTAGAAATGGGCTGCTCTGGTTCGCTAGTTGACGCCAAATCCTTGTCAGTCATCCAATCAGTCTCAACGTCAATAGGAATGAGTACATCCTTCTCTTGATCATTGTCTTCAGGTGACAATGGGATGGTTTCATTAACAGCAGAAGGAACTGGCCAATTCACACTCAATCCCGGTTTTGACCGAGAAGGAGTATTATAGTGGCAGACTAGAGGAAGGGGATTCAATACAGGATTAAGTTCGGGAGAGAGAACCCACAAGGGGTCACCTGCTGGTACCCTAGACATGTGCTGGCTGTTCATTAGAAAGAAGTCAATTTGTTCATTGGATGAACCAGACTCTGCCATAGTTGTGATCATGTGTAGGAAGTTTGCAAACTGCAGATTAGTGGACCCATCAAAGAAAAGTCGAGACATCTCCAGATACACCGCATGTGAATCCACACTTGGGGTTAGGTAAAAAATGTTGTCCTGCAAAGATATGCACTTAATAAGACAAACAGACAGAGCAACGAATAGATGGCATTAAGGTCATTGCTGGGAGTAGACCCAAGTAAATGCAACTGAAGTACCTGCACTTCAAATGTGGGTTATAATATTTGGATCGCTCAAATCAATAGTTCACAAGAACTAGAATCATGTTTACATGCCAGAGTCAGTTGATAATATTTCCCAAAAGTTGATGAGATACTGAGATAGGACTAAAAGAGGAGATTTTCTCTTCAATTGTCTCCAAAGTTCTGTTATAAGTACGAAATATATAAAGAACATAAATTGTGGAACTCTGAATATCTACACAATTATCAATACTGCTACAATCCGCCACCATGCTAAGTCAAACCCAACAGAGAGATCCAGCCCAAGGCCTGTAACAAGGATGAAGTGAAACCTAGGCAGTTCATATGTGTTAGCAATGATGATATGCAAGACAGTGATACACGAGGATACGCAAGGAGTAGAAAATTACAAGAAGCTACGTAATTGTTACAGAATTGTATTCATATGAGTGTAACAGATTCAAACAAATCTCTCTTTTTGTCCTCATATTCAAGACCTCTTTTTGTCCTCTTTGTTTTCACATTTTACTTGACTCAAAAAATCCAATTAGAAGACCCTCAAACTATCAAAATAAGATAAAAGGTTTTGCTGAAATTCAATCATCAGATCCCGGATGTGACAAATACCATCCATGAGACAAAGGAAAACAAGAAGTACAAACAGAGGACATGAGTCCAAGCATCTATTGAAAATTATAATCTCAGCTCCAACACAAAAAGAGAAATCCAGCTAAACGATTATCCTTGCAATACTTATCATCTCATCTCCAATATAAAAAGGAAATACACCCCTGTAATTATGAAAACAGGACTACATATTCTGAAAAGAATAAAATTTCTAAGTCCAGGAATTACAAAATAAATAAATAAATTGCATAGGAAAACATGAAACTCAAGGAATTTAACATAAAAGATGGAAAATAGATGTGACAGCCCACGATCACTAGAATCCTGACATTATCCAGAAGTATATTTATGCTGATGTAAGCAGCATGATAACTTTCAAAGATTAAAAAATCTCTTGAAAATAAGAGACGTTGAACATAGAACAAGAAGCAATCAAGTACATTATTAAAGAAAACAGACACAATGGAAACAACAAGAAGAATATCAATAATTATAACAAAAATAAGGACCATGATTGACAACAATAATGGTAATAAAAAAGGAACAAGTGAGAAGAAAAACCTTTAGAATAGCAGAAGCTTCAAAAAGATCCTGTGATGTAATATTTAACCCATTCAGACAGTACTTGTAATGCAGCATTTCAGTCATAACAACCTTTAGCTGGCTAAGCTTATCCTTCTCGAGTTCCTTGAAGCTAACATATTTAAGGGGATGCATCTTGTACATGTATCTTTGCACATACGGGAGAGCCCAATTTACAAGATGAACTTTCTGTACATCATTTACCAAAACATGGTGTACCACCTCACGAGATACTGCCTGCTCGAGGAAAACATAACGATGTCAAAGAGGAGAAGTCAATAAATATCTAATTTTGGATATAAGCAAATTTGATGTTGACTGTTGACTATAACCTGTACCTGGCCTAGCAGTTTAGTACCTTCGTACAGGAGATTACCATTACGTTATCAGCTAGGTATAAAACCTCAATGCTTTGTAATGTAGAAAAAACTTTTCAGTCCAACTAAGTTGTTGATATGGAGTAAAAATATATAAAAAAAAAATCAAGGGAATGAACAGACAATGTAATGAAGAAATGAGTACAAAATAAAATTTATTAATAGAGCAGCTTTAGATCATGAAGAACATTCTTGAGCATAACACCTTATGATTTGTAAATTACTGAAGGCACAGTTAATCCCACGCACCTTTGAAATAGAAGGGATGCCTAAAGATTGCATAAATGAGGCAATATTTTCATTAGCACCTCTCTCAAGCTCAGGAAGCTGCAAAAAGTTGACACTTGGAACATTGCCAAAGTGCTGGATGAGCTTTTCATCATCAACCCAGCACGTGAAACCAGAAGATGCATGAAGAGAAACCCATTTTCCTTTCACAGTTGGCAGCACCTTGTATTCTGCCTTGTGAAGCAACTCCTTCAGTTTCATAATATCATCATACCTGGCAACTCTTGATTCTATGTCCTTAACCCATTTCATAATTACACGAGCAACCTGTCAAAAGCAGTACCAAAATGAATATTTAGTATCCGCTTATTTGGAAATATCAACTCCTTCCGCTTATTTGGAATATTTAGTATCCGCTTATTTAGAATTTGTACATACAAAATTACTTTTAACAAGAATATGACAAATGTTATATTGGACTAATGTGCTAAAACAAAAATGAGAGAGCCTTACCAAGTGGGATGCTTTTGTGGCCAAAGCAACAATCGACAACTCCAGTAATATGTCTGCATACCCTGTGAAAGAAGGAAGATCAGATACACCGCATCTTGTGACAAAAAAATCACGGAGTCCAGGATAGATTGCTGCCAGCATCCTACAAGGGTGACATCTACTCTTCTTTGCAAGGTTAAGTTCTTTTGTCATCTCAAAACAGCCAGTCGGATCCAGCCAGTAGACCTCCTTAGGGGACAACATTTCACCGAGAGAGACCTCGCTAGATAACGAACCTTGAATTGGGGTAAAAATGAAACGACTTCTCAAGAAATTTTGATTTAAGCTCAGCATTGAATTGGCAATCCCCTCTGATATGTAATTGTAGAGCCTCGACATTTGATCAACACTGTAATAGACCAAGAAAGCAACACGTGTAAATTTTAGATTCTATAACTTACATAAAATTTGTTCCTGTAGTTTTCGCCAGAAATATGATCAGGACACATCGAAACAATACTGATACTGGACTGCTAGTACATAGTACACAATAACAATACATCTACTTGGTCCTTGAAAACAGAAATGATACACATAATAACAATATAAATAAAATTTCCCAACTCCTAATCAACCAGAGTGAATTGTCAGATTTTCAATTTTCACCAAAATAATTTTGAAACGTATCCAGCATTCATTACCAGTCCTCCAGAACCAGTGATTTAAATATTATCCAAAGCAGACACTTTAGTGGGAATACTCGAAAGACAAAATGACCAAAAAAACAAGATTGCAAAATTCAGTGTCTCTGATAATTCAGTGTCTCTGATGATGATCTTAGCAACACAGCAGGTAACTAGTGGGTTAGCTGAAAATAGAGGATCTTATAAAACAATATGGTAAAGATGTTTGTGTTTAGTATTCTACTTGGTTTTGAAACAATACAATGCTTAATTATCATAATTACCAATAGGTAACATTAATTTGAACTTTTAAGTTTCTATCTTGGTATATAGGAGAAAAAAGCTGTAAAAATGGTCCTGTGATGTGGCTATGTTTTGTGATCTTCATACTAATCTCACAGCCTACTACAAACTACGATTGAGAAAATCATATCCCCTAGAAGCACAACAACAGCAACAAAGCCTTCAATCCCAAATAAATTAATTTGGGCAGGCCTATAAAAAATGTCACAATCCAATACTGCTATGAAAATAGCCACCACTATAGACCTGCTATCTGCTGTTTAAACCTTTCTTGAAAGCAGAAAGGATGCACACTATAATAAAATAACTACCTCATGGTCAACAACCAAATCCAAACCTATAATATATTTCTTTACGAACAACATGCAAACCTTATTGAAGCATACCTTGCTTTAAAGGGAAGCCGAGTTTCAGCCCATGAAGAGAGAACAGTCAAAGCCTCTCCTGGTGACACCTCAGTTTTAAACCCAACCTCCTTCAAGAGTGACTTGCTTGTAATCTGTGCGATCAGAATTGATCAATTACATATTAGATTCAGCTGCATTAGAGCTAACTAGCTAAGTAATTCCTATGCTTCATTAGCAATATCCATCACCTCATAGAGCAAGTGAAACAATAAACAGAAAGAAAACCTGTGGTGAAGCATACGGTGCATTTGCCCCTAGAAGTGAGCGCACATCTGCACAATCATAGAATAAATCTTTTGGATAGTGAAGGTCTTCATCTGTGCTTGAAGCAACCCATCTTACCTCATGCAAGCTCTTCACAAGAGAGGACTGAGCACCGGCTTTCGCGTCACCCATAAGCACCTTGTCGCTGTAATTTTCATCCCAAAGCTTATTGAGCACATCCAAAAGATAGATGGAACCACTCCTATTTTTCTTGGTAGAAAGGACAGAAAGTATCCTGACCAGTTCCACTGACACCCAATCAGTGATAACAGAGGAACTGTCAGGAAGAATTTTTTGGATTCGAGTTACTGAAATGAAATCGGCAACACCTAATTCCTTGAGAAAGGCCCTCCACTTGAGTGATCCAGTTGGTAAACATTGGGTGCTTGGATGTTTCAGATAAGCTGCATCGACCTCAAACCAATTGAGCTCTGTGCCAATGAACTTCATATCGATAGTTCCACCATATTCCTTGCCAAAATGGACTGGAGTGCTGATAAGCGAAACACGACCGAGATTTGTGAGAAGCACAGATTTATTGCGTAATTCTAGTATTATTTCAGCCTTTTGAGATGGACAAATTGCACAAGCAGATTGGAAATGGAGCATTATATATGCGAGATACTCTACCATCAGCTCTTTGTTTGTGCCAGTACATGCAACACTCTCAGATAGAGCTGGTAATATGTGGCTTCTTATAATTTCATGGGCAGAGAGCTTTCTTATTCCAATTTTGAGAAGCATTTCTGTCAAATCATCAGGTCTTCCTTCATGTGCAAGGTATTTGTTTGAACTCAGGGCTGCGAGGAACAGAGGGTTAACAGTGTGGAGACTGGCATAAAGAAGAGGAAATTCTTTCACTCCATACTGATTCTCAAATCCTACACCAGAGACATCACAGGGCAACCAGATATGGCCTTCAGAAACCGAGCAGAACGAGCCGTCTGAAAGGGGAATAACTGGGAGTTTCCTCAAACCATTTAAAATGTCACCTTCCAAATGTGGGTCATCAAAATGCCTCATAGAAGAATGAGCCAATAGTGCTGAATGGAGTGTTACTAGCCAGGCTGATAGCCAATCCATCCCAAGACAATCCTCAGGGACATCTTTATTATTGAACAATATTGACACAGCATCATATAGAATTCTAGGTCCATAGTCACGAATACCCAAGGCCCTTGCTAATTGATCAGACAATTCAATCTCTCTGGAAAGATAACCAAGACCCATAGACTTCTCAAGCAACACATCTGGAATTAACAAATGAACCTGCTCATTCCAGCCTCTAAGGACACGGCATGGAGGTACCAATCGCAGTGGTCCTGGCCCATCCAGAATCATGCAGCAGGCAGTTCGCAACTTGGTGATGATCATGTGAGGGAGGCGGGAAAAGAAACCATGAACCTCACCTACAAGTGGAACAAAGCTCATAAATGCACTCACAGCCTTTCCAGGGTTACCTCTAAAGCAAGGAAGATTAGAAAAAGAACCCAGTGCTGCAACAAAAAGAGAAGGGTACTCAGACAAGACCCATTGATTCCAAGCACTGTTGCTGTCTACTTCCTCTCTAGAAGTAGGAAGGACAAAGTCTCCTTGTAAAATGAATTTCAATCCATAATTCCGCAGAGGAAGAAAGGCAAAAACTGGCTGATGAACAAGATATGGCTGGTACTCATCCAAGGCAACCTCTTTAAGAGTGAAGGCCATGGCAATTTCTGTTGTTTGCACATCGGGACGTATAATCCCACTAGATAGCTTTCTGCTAACAACCAACCAGTTCATCTTGTCGCTCCCATCAGAAACTCTAACTATACCATGACCAATGTACTGCTTTCTCATGGCCCGATAAGCACCGTCAATTGTGCTCTTGAACTTGATACACTGGATCCGATGCAGGAAAAGAAGCAATGATGGGTGGAGGTCAGCAAACATTGCCAGAATAAGTTCATCCTTTTGGCCTTTATCAGAAATTTTCCGGAAGGGGAGAACTATGCATGTAGTCCACTGGGAAAGAGCAACGGTCCCACCATCTTCAACAGGCAGCAAACTGCTGAAACTGCTGACATCACGAGGCGGGACTACAGTGGGAAGTACAAAGCCAATTTGACCCTCACTGATGTCGAACTTAATGTGAAACCCATTAGAATGAATCTCTGGAGCATCAGTGACCTGTAAAACAACATAGTAGACATCATCAGAAACAATTTCAGCACATTAAACTCAATTCTACTAAAACATGTTGTTCTTGATCCAGTCAAGGTGTGTTGGTTGGTAGCCACAACAGGGACCCCAAATGACAAATAGACACACAACTGCAATTGAATGTAAGCGTGGATAATGTAAACTATGAGAAGTGATCCTCTACAAAATTAATTTAGTAACTAGCTGAAGCCACTTTGCTCCTGACATCCCCACAAGCATCCTTGCACAAAAACATATTATTACATAATAAGATTCAACAAACTATAACAGAAAGCAAAATAAATAAAATAATATACCCGGAAAACAGATTTGAATCCAATGCCCTTGTTCCCAATATATCCAACGTTAGAACCCTTTTTGGTTGAATTTCCTACGTCACAGAGAGCCTTGATGTTTTGAGCAGTGAATCCAAGTTCATTGTTCAAAACTGTTATACAAGTTTCCTGAAGGATGAATACCAGAGTAGGTTCCACTGATTGAGGATATATGTTGTCATCTGCATTTTGGACCTGAATTGAAACAGAAATGCAAATGTAATTAAAACATCATAATAACAAAATTTTACTTTCAGAAAAGAAAATATTACAGTATCGTGAATGAAAATAATTCTTTCAAAAAAAATTTGAAGGTTAGGATGAAAGAAAAGCTACACAAATTTTAAAAAAAAAGTATCTTACAGTTTAACATGAGGAGAAATCAAAAATACATTACAATATACATTCAAAAATGTATATTGTAGAAGGAGAAAACATTTAGTTTTCTCCCTATAAATTGATGGAATATAATGGAATAATCCTGAACATTTACAAACATACCTAACTATTTATTTCAAAGATTTTTTTTTTTAGGCAGAGAGGTGGATAGAAATATCTTTAGATCAACACCTTTGGCTAAATACAAATAGATTAACACATCATCAGGCACAAAATTTGGAAATTCCTTTTACAGAGGATGAAATCAAAAGGGCAGTATTTCAGTGTATGCATCTAAATCTCCAGAACCTAATGGACTCTCTTTCCTCTTCTATCAGCAATTCTGGGAAACCACTAAAAGTGATTTTATTCTTATTGATTCATAACTTCTATAATCATGTCCTGAATCTTGCAAAGTTGAATCATTATTTGCTTAATACCTAAAATTAAGGAAGCTTAGTCAGATTAAACATTATAGGCCCATAAGTTTAATTAATTGTAGTTTTAAAATTAAGGAAACCTTATGCATTAGTAGCTTGGAAAATAGTATGTCATAGCAAAGGACGGGGTACTTGGTGTTAAGGATTTAGATTTAATGAATAAAGCTTTATTAGGAAAATGGATTTTGACATTGTACAACAGTAATGAAGGACTCTGGAAAGATATTATCAAATATAGATATCATAGTACTTTTTTTTGAAACCTTGGCAGCGGCCGGCAAGTAGTATCTAACAAGGGCTAAAGGGCTAGATATCATAGTATTACTAATGCTTCTCTAATCTCAAGTTTCTAGCAAGGAGTATTAAAATAAAACAATCAATAGACAAAGGGATTAACAAAATAATTGGAGATGGAAAGGGATTAACAAAATAATTGGAGATGGAAAGGGATTAACAAAATAATTACCAGGATTTATTCTTATATAGCATAAATCAAAATTTAACAGTGACAGATGCTTTTGATTTGGGCTTAACAAACCTGCAATTTAGAAGACATTTCATAGGTTCATTATTAGATAATTTATTTCACTTAATAGATTTTTGCTCTTCTGTACACAATTCTACTTCTAAAGATGTAATAGTTTGGAGATGGAAGACAAAAAGCGCTATTTTCTGTTCATTCACACTATCAGTGGTTAGAACAAGGTAGTGTTATCAGTAATAGATTCCATATTACATGGATTGCAGACATTCCTCCAAAAATTAAAGCATTTTTATGGCTAGTCCAGAGAAATAGAGTGTTAACAAAAGAGAATTTACTTAAGGGAGGTTGGACAGGTAGTGCTTTGTGTTTATTGTAATGAATTAGAAACAACTTATCAACTTTTCACAACATCTTCAGTAGTTAAAGCAAGTTGGTCTCGGAGAGCAGCACATAATACCTTGATTATAATTGTTCAACAATCGAGGATCTATGGAATATTGGTAATTTGCTTCCATTAAAAATAGTAACCTAGTAGAACTTTAACCTAGACTAGTTACTAAAATAACCTTGAGACAACAATGATTAATGACTACTGCTATAAAAAAAAGCTTGTAGGAATTGTAATCCTATCTACTTCTCAGGGTATAATGACCAAGAAGCTCGACTTCAAAGAATTGGAGGAGAGATTTTGTGTTAGAGGAGCTGTATTATGATCTATTTGGTTAGATAGAAATAGAATTATATTTAAAAATGGTAATCTGAGATCATTAGATCATTAGGACAGTCTATCACTAACTTAGCTTCATATTGGTGTCAAAAGAATCAGGATTAAACACTTCTAAAGTTACAACTTATTCTACCACCAACCCAGTTTGGCTCAGCATTGATAGAAGGGTCCATGTCTGGAGAAGAAATATAAAGAAACCTGAAGAAAAGAGGAAGACTTCCCTTAATTGCATTTTGTATGTGATAGAATGAGAGAGAGAGAAATATTTGATTATCTTGAGTGAATTGATTATAATGTCTAAGTCTCTATTTATAGGTTAATGATCTAACAAACTAACCACTTAGTCTAACTAACTAATCCTATTGCTAAACATCTCCCATATCATACCTCTCACAATATCTCCTATACAATTCTACTAATCTCAACCTATACTCTAACATCCCCCTCAAACTCATCGTGCGGTACGCATGATGAGTTTGCACATCTCACGAGTTCTAACATCTCGATTCATGAATTTGATCTCCAAATGCATCACGGGTCATCTTGAAGAAAGGTAGAAGGAAGAAGAGTTATTTTGGCTCAAGAAAAACTATTGATTATTTCATGCTCGTTTGAGTCATTTTGAAACATCAAATAGAAGGATCTTTGTCCTTTTTAACAACAATTTGAGACTTGTTTGAGTTCTCTTGAAAGAAAAGAAAAGAAGAATAGAAACCCGGTGAATGGTTTGATCGTTGAAAATTTAATTGGGAATAAGGGTTAGGTTGGAAATTGTAGAAAAGATTTGGAGAATTGGAGATGAAATTAGGTTTTGGAGAGTTTGTAGCAACCTTCTAACTGACAATGGATTGAATTATTTCTGGCCTTGAACATTCTCTTTCATTCATCATATTCTTCCATTCAAGTGCCAAGAATTTCTGGATTGATTTGAAGGCAATTTCTTAGTCAATGCTAGATTCTTGGTCCGAAAAAAATGTTCTGGCTCCTGGTGCAACAGGATGTGTCACATATGCACTAACTTTTCTGGCACATCATTTGCGACAAAGACTTTCTAACTGAGTTACTGATCGTCTTCAAGAGATTGTTGATCTCACAATTCTCTGGTACAGCAGCTCTCCTCTTCAATATGAACTGATTCATGTCATCACTTAATGAATCAGTCCCGACAACTTCCAAATTAGGTACATCCCCAATCACTATCACTGGATTATTTTCTTGCAAAGGGTCACTGGCTGCCTTGTCAGCACCAAAGGTGTCTTGAGAAGGCAAGTTTTGTGGGAAGTCATTGTGCAAAGATTATGCACGACCATCCAACCTGGGGCTGCCAATGATCTCATGTTCTTCATCTACATTATTATCTTGTTGCCTAGGGCTTCCTCCCTATAATGGACCCTGGAACTGGTGCTGGCCGATTTCATCTTCTAAAATTCAGGGCTTGTTGCTTGTCCTTCAGAGCATCAGTGAGCTGGTGGCCCTGGAGGCCATCCTTGTGGAGGGACCACTTGATGTCGGCGCTCCGCTTGCGGGAGAAGGGAGGAGTTCCAGAGACGAATCTACCGAAGAAGATGGTCTTGTCAGTGCATGCATTGGCTGCTCTGACATTGTATTCCCTGATGAGCTTGGTGATAGGGGCGGCACAGAGGTGGCAGCGGCGACGGTCGGCGGACATGCGCTTGCCACAGAAGAGGCAGAGCGTCATGTGCTTGCAGGCGCTGCCGTACAGCTCGGAGGAGTTCCCAAACACTTTGCACGTGGCCTTGAAGACCAAATCGGGCTGAGAAGGAGATCGGATACAGATCTTCAGATTTGTTAATGATTGGCAAAAAGAGACTAGGTGAGCTGGCGATCAACTCTTGAAGGCGATCTTGAATGCGCAGACGGAATTTATCGTTGAGAGGAGCTTGATTCGCGAAGAGGAAGACACAGCGATCACTTGATCTCCAATCGATTGACGCATGTAAAAGGGACGAAGAGGATCATCAGATCCGTGAAAGATGAATTGAGCAGGAAACGCGGAGGCTGTGCTCAACTGGAGATGAAGCAATCTTGATGAAGCGGATCTGAAGAATTTAGCAGATCGTGTACAGATCTTGATCAAAGAAACAGAAGAGGTGCAAGAATAGAAAGAGGGGGATAAGAAAAATAGAAAGAGTAGAATAGAGAGTTTATGTTGAGAATAAGCTAAGAATAAAAGGGATTTATACTGGAATAGCTAAGAAAAGTAGTATAATTTCTGAAATAGGGGCTGGATAGGGTACATAGTGCCTGGAATAGGCGTGTGCCTAATTCTAGCAATTGACATGCTCTGATACCATGATATAATGAGAGAGTGAGAGAGAAATATTTGATTATCTTGAGTGAATTGATTACAATATCTAAGTCTCTATTTATAGGCTAATGATCTAACAAACTAACCACTTAGTCTAACTAACTAATCATATTGCTAAACATCTCCCATATCATACCTCTCACAATATCTCCTATACAATTCTACTAATCTCAACCTATACTCTAACATATAATACTCTATAAGTATGGTAGTTAGCTACTGTGTTTCATGTTTTGTTGGTTGTTGGTTGTATGCTTTGAGTAGACTTAGTTGTGCTTGTTTTGATAACTCTTGCTACTTTTGACATATTTGTTGTTTAGATAACAGGTTGTGTACCAGTTAGGATACTTAGGTAAGACTATGCTTTAGTTTTGAGATATTGTAGCTTAAATTCCCTACGATTATCGGGGATTTGTGATACTCACCTATCTTAGTGTCAATATGAAACTAGTGGGGGATAGCCACTTCTTTCGAGAAAGAAATTAACATAAAAAATCAATTAAAAACAATTTATTATAAAACAACACAACATTATAAAATTGATATACTACATATACTAATAAGTAACAATATACCTCCATAGATACATAAGACTTTTGACATTGCTTAATCCAGCTCGACCCATAACAGCCTAAAAGAACATCAGTTCAACGGGAGCAAACCAGCCTGGAAAGCCTGTTCCCTTTTCAAATTTTAGCTAAATGTACATGTAGTCATGTATAGAGCGTACATTCACCGAGTACAACAAGACATCAAATGAAGTAAGTGTAAGAAAATGCTATGAAGCAAGACCACCAGATAAAATTAACAATGGACAAGTTAGAGACTTACAAGCTCGAGAAGGAGGTGGGAATCCTGGGAATATAGTTCCTGCGAAAGGCAATGGAGAGCTCTACCAAGGCGTGCATGTTGCTTCCTTAACAAGCTACTTTCCATAGAACTTAGACTGGAGTCAAGACCAAACTCCTCACGGCGAATGGTCTCTATGAAGGTCGATGCTTCCACAAGAGCTTTATCATTTGAGTTAGTGAGTTCATCAACTGCAACTTCAGGGTATTCCACATTATAATTACGATCAGGTGCATTATAATCCACAGAACGTGAAGCAGGCCCCAATATGACTGCAGGGGCCTTGCTCGCAACACTTGAAATCCTGTTTGAGTTACTGTAAGTATTTTCTTCAGAGAAACTATGATTTTCCTTCAAGAGGACAACTCCACCAGTCAGAATGAACTGACGGTAGTCCTCAACCCACTCCAGAAAACCAAGCGACAGGCCAATGTCGTGCAGCATGAACCGCTGCCTGCTCGTAAAGCATTCACACAGGAGAGCTCTACATAGATCCTTGGTCACAGACTGAAGGCCTGAAAGAAGGATGTCTGCTGCAAAAGCCCAAAATTCAGATGGCAAGCTACAAAGGCAGTCAAGTATAAACCTGGCAATAGTGCTAACTCTTGAATCAGTGTCAGTAATTGCTTGAAAGGTACTGGTGTTAGCTTGCGCTGAATCATTGGAGCCTCGTACTAAAACACCAGCTGCCCTCTCAGCATAGAGCTTAAGAAGGGTAACCGGTGTGTTGCTCGAACCGCTATACTGGTACAACAGAGAAAGTAACTTAACTGCCGCCAGGAAAGGGGACAGTTGAATAAAAGCCTCTAAGAACTCATCAGCAGTAGCTGATGGTTCAACTCGAATAAACCGGCCATCCCTTGTCGCAATACATACCAAATCCCCAATACAGCCCTGAGACAGATACCAGTCAAAGAATGAACCCAATGATGGAGCATATGCATGCTCCCAATGAGACCATGCCATCAAATCTGAGAGAAACGGTGCCTTTAGAAGACATTCCAAGGCCTCACTTGAGGATACCGAGCTAAGATCGGACTTTTCGTCATCTCCATACACACAGAGGGGTAACAATGTATGGGAAAACAAGACACTGCTAGGGCTCTCAACAAGTTTCAGTTTCTCAATATCATTTCCTGACATATCAAAGCTCATTGTTGGAAACTGTTTCCTCAATAGAATGAGAAGATCAGCTTTACTTTTGAAAGGTCCTGCTTGAGAGAGTAACATGCCTAGCTGACGCTCCTGAATGGAGATGGAGCAACAAGACTTGTCTACTCCCTCACTAAAAATGCTGCATAGCTTAGGAGGGAGTAGAGAGTTATGCTGCTGCAAAAAATCTATGAAATGTCCATGACCAAGAGCAGTAAATTCACCAACAGAAAATTGACTCGACACCCATGATGCACAATCAAGTAAGTTCTTCACAGATACAGCTCCATTTTGCAAACAAGCATTGTTTGCCTCAAAATAATGAGTGATCTTCTTGATAATTTCTTCAATATTAATGCCACCATTAGAAGCATCTTCTGCAAAGTATAAATAGCATCAGCATTAAGGTTGAATGACAAAAAAGGTAAAAATATATACTCTGATGAGTACATGGCAGTTGTTAAACAGAAACTCTAAAAGTTAAACAGAAACTCTAAAAGAGTCGTATCAGTTGTTAACTTCTTCTCCAGTCAGACCAACAAAAGTATAAAAGCATAAAAGCTAGGTTACAAAGAAGCCTTTGATCCCAAATAAATTGGGGTGGGTTAGAAATGCAACCCAATCCGGAATCATAGAGATCAGAGATCTCAAATATCAAAAATCAATCATAGTAATAGTGCTAATGACACTAACAGTAATGATGATGAGAATAATGAGAATGATGACGATGATGAGAATAATAATGGCAATGATGATGACGATGATGATATGATAATAATAATAGTATCAACAATAATACGGACATCCATAATAATAATAGTAATAGAAGTTATGCTATGGTGAGTCGTGAAGTACAAAATGTCCTTTGCATTTCGCGTCATATCTCTCATTTTTGAATTCAAAATACCGATCCAACTGTTCAAAATAATCTCCATATTAAAATATGCTTGGAGACCAAATTTTATATTTTTTGGAAATGTTTTTCTATTTTTTTGAAGGATAGAAAATCGTTATTATTGGAAACCATTAGATCAATGCATTTTCAACCCCTCAAAAAATAGAAAAAAATTCAAAAAATATATAATTTGGTCTCCAAGCATATTTTAATATGGAGATCAAGTTGAATGGTTGGATCGGTCTTTTGAATTTGGAAATTAGAGATATGATGCGAAGTATAAAAGCATTTTGTATTTCGCGACTCACCGTAGCATCACTCATAGTAATAGTATATAATAATAATAGTACTAATAATAATACTAACATCCATAATAATAATAGTAATGCTAATAATAAAAATAATAATAATAGTCCCAATGACAAAAGAGTTAATTCAAGACCTGCAAACTTAGAATCTAAAAATGTAAGAGACAAGCTTACGACTACTTGTGACTTCTTTATGTTTATTTGAGTGTCCAACATCAACCAGAATATCAGATGGATCAGAACTCACAACTCGACCTTCGTTCTCATCGAGGTCTTGCATTGTTTCATAAAGACTATCCAATGAACCACTTCGAATGGCATTCACCTGTGCCATCCCAATTTGAGTATGATTAACAAGATTGTCAAATATACAGACTGAAGACAACATATCCAACCACAAAAGAGAAGGATAAAGATCAGGACATCACATATAGCTAGCAAAAACATTTTAGTTTGTTCAGCTGACAGCTTTTAACAGAAGTCGTGAAAACCAAAATAGCCATAATCATTTCCACCCATAAATATACCAGGTATGCCCACTCACCAATTCACCATAGGATTTGTGGGCGAAATACAAATGGAACATCAAAGACAAGTAAAATCTATCAAAACATAATCAAAAGTAATGGACAAGCATAATTAATCTATGGTGAGTGGTGACAACTACAACTGTAAATGCTACATAGTACTAAAAAAAGGTAAACTATTAGATTGATCCAAAACAAAAATAACTGCTTGGATGCATCAGAACATGTAAAGCCTGAGAAGTCAAAAAGACAAAAATTTGAGGAGATACGAGGTATGACTAAGAAATTGAACTTACAGCAACATTTAGCAACGCAACGCAAGGGAATATGGAAAAAAGCCATTTGATTCTTTTACGATCCTTGTTCTTAAGATTGTATATGGTTTGCATCAATTCAACAACCTGCATAAACAATCGGCAAATAGTTAGATGAGGGTCTAGTTGCCTCCTAGAACTAGGCTATTTGGGTATATTGGGTACAATATCCACAATGTGATCTAATTTTCCCAATTCTGTAATCTCTTCTTCGTTTTTATTAATATAAAATTATGGTAGGCAATTCACCTACCACTTTAAAAAAAAAAACCTGCATAAACAAAAGGTACATTAGGACAGGTTGGGAAAAAGGAAAAAAAAAACAGAGGTCCAGTTGGTATATAGGAGAAATATAATTTTCTATATCATAATTGGTTTAAATATAAAATGTCGTTTGACCACACCTCTGATATCGAGCGCATCCGGCATGGTTCTTTCCAGATTCCAATAAACTTCTCTAGATCTGCCCGACACAATGTAAATTGTTTGGAACTGTTGGTAGCAAGAATCATCCTCCTTTTGGAGGACTCCATTGACATTGAATCATCCTTCTCCACTGCTTCAACAGGTTTTCTTTTCCTTTCCTTTCTGCTGCTTTCATTTCCCTCAGATTTACCATGTTTATGCTTTGGATGTGATTGCAACTTAAGTCGAGCTAATTCTTCAGTGGTGGAAGGATAAGGGCAAGTGCTCCGATTATTCCGGTCTGCATTCACAATCCTGCTTCTCTCTTCCTCATCGCTCGAGTCAGCATCAGTTCCTTCATCAGATGATATAAAGCGGGTGTGCTTGCCCTTAAAGGTATTGAATGCAGATGAGATGTCACTGAACCGGTTATCAAGTTCTTCCTTCTCTGAACTAAATCGACTTTTCTCCTTTAAGGAGCCACTATCACCTTTCTTTGCAAGTTCTTTTCGCTGCTTGCCAGGCTTTTTCTGTTTTCTCATCTCTATACTGCTTTCAGCAATTTTTTGAGCTGATTCAATATTAGCCATCATCTCAGTTTTAGAAGGCTGTTTCCTGTCACCACTTGATTTTTCCTCTGTAGTAGTATCATGGGACTTCTTGGTCACTTCCTGAAGAATCGCTTGTTCTCCTCTTCTGGCCTCACATACATACCTTACAATGGTACTACACAGGAAAAATAGCTTTAAAATTAGCAAAATAATCAGGAAGCTAGATTGTGATGAGAAGAGATAAAACAATGAGCAAGAAGTTCCATGATAATCCATACGCACCCCAGATCCTTTATGCGTATACCTAACTTCTCAGCCCTATCAACCTTCTTCTTCTTTGCAATATAGGTTAAGAGCTCATCAAGCATGACCACAGATCTATTAGGTTTATCCAAAATCTCTCCTAGGGATGTTATCACATCCTCTGTAACTATTTTTACAGGCTTTTGACGATCCAGGGGCAGGGAGAAGTAACGAGTGATAATCGGATGCCGAATAAAAGGACCCAGCCTGAGATTTTCAAATTGACCCACACCCTCATTTTTGCATATTTCTACCTCCAACTCATATAATGTGACTATGCCACGAGTCGCCACAAAGCAATGCACAAAATCACTAACCTGGTTATATTGGTAACAAAAAGTTAGTAATGATGCTGTATTTACAAGTTTTTGCCTGATAGCAGTTCATTTTTATTCAGGACTTGACGATTTTATGTGATAATTAGAAAAAGAAGTCAGAAGACAGTAAAAAGAAGCCAACAAATGCTATCTGAACTAACTTCTTAACTACTGGATGGTATGTAGCAGTAAAAATATCGGACAAACAAACCTTGATAAATTATTTATCTAACTCAAAGAAGACAACAACAAGGTTCACAAAACAGGAGTCAAATCTGGATAATAAAAAGAAAAAAATTTTTTTTTTAAAGAAAATGGATTAATTCAAGTACTCATCTGTGGTGGGGTTTAACATTTACAATTACATATTCTTCAGAAACTAAAAACTGCCTACATTTCAACAATTTAAGGATACTATGTAAAGATGGGGGGCAAAAGAAGAACTAACCCTGCCCTCGATTTGAAAAACCTGCTGAAGTGGTGGCACATCTTTCATTTGAATTCCTAAAAGCTCCCATGAATCAGTGCCTAATAAAGCAAGAACATAGCGAGCCACCTTATATCCTGAAACGCACTCACCAGCAGACAAGAGCTCTTTGTGTGCCTGCTTCGTCAGGTCAATTGCCTTCTTGAGCAACCACTTCTGTGACTGTGAAGAGTTTGTTGGCGCATCAAAACTCTCATTAGGGTTCGGTATGGCGTTCAGGGTGGCGTTTGGGTTGGGAAGGACAGCGCTGGGATTAGCATTAGGGTTAGGGTTTGGCAAAAAGCCGGGGTTTTGGAGGAGGAGCGCCGGGTTGGGTGCAAAAGTGAGATTAGCGTTAGGGTTTTGGAATGGGAACTGAAGAAGGTTCAGGGGCAGGTTTTGAGATAAGTTGGCTAGGATATTACTGGCTAGAGAAGCGGCGACAGCGTAAGTTGAAGTGGAATCAGCTGGAGAGGCGTAGGTAGAGGTGGATTCGGCGGCCGCAGAGGTGGAGGTCATGCCACCTTGGCCAGAGGAGGTTGGGCGGCGCTTCATTGAGGCAAGGAAGGAAGGCAGACAGTCGAAAGAGAGCGGCGGGATGCCAAAAACCAGATGTATTGTTATGTAGATAAATCCTCTAACCTGAACCTGTTCCACGCAAATCTTCAGCGGGAGTTTCAAAGCATTTTTAATTAAAAAATTGATTTAAAATTTTCTAGAATCATTGATTTTACATTGAAATTCGTATTTTTAATAAAATTTAAGTTTAAAATTCATATTTTCAATAATTATTATGAATCTCAATGCAAAATCAACGGTTATAAAAAATTTTGAACCAATTTTTTGATTCAAAATGCTTTGAATCTCCTCCACCTCCTCTTCAGTGTGGCCTGTTCGGTGCTCTAGAGACGATAGGAATGGGTTTGGGTTTTGAACAAAAATATGTTGTTTGTTTGGAAAAAAATAATTCATTTTAATTGAATTTTTTTCCCATTATAACAGTAATGAGGTCGAACAAGGTCGAACAGACCCTTACAGGAGAGGAAGGGGTGTCATACATTTATGGCAGCCGACTGTCATCCAAGCAGTTCATTTTAAGATCAACGGACAATTAAATTTTTAAGGGGGGTTTAAAATTTATTTTGTGGTCACAAGTCATAAGAATAATGGCAGATGGCAGCAGATGTGAGCCATTTTGGTGTTCTCTATACGATTGAAAAACCAAGTCCAACAGCAAGTTTGGGTTAGTGATCCTTGCTCCGGAGTCAGGGCGCAATATCGTGATGGCCTTGTTTATGAATTACTAAGGTCCTGTTCGGTTGGACAAAGAGAATGGATATGGATGTGGTTTTTAAACTGATTTTACTGTAGATGGTGGGAAAAAAAATAGCTCAGAGATGATTTTTTTTTTCTAAGATGGATTGTATTTTGCCGAACAGGGCCTAAAAGTAGCTCAGTCCGCAAGCATTCAGAGTGATGTGGGCCAGTAGGTGGAGTGAAGAGAGAGAGAATGAATATAATTGAAAATCTCAATTATTTGGTGATATTTTAATAATTAAAATGATTTTGGAGTGAAAATAAAGAAACAATGAATTATGATCAATATTTCAATAATTTTAAAATTTTAGAGTGGCACAAAGATAATTTTCCAAAAAAAAAATATCACTTTGATGGATTGGACCGAATTTTAAATCTTGACTTCTCGTTTATGAACTTTTTTTTATTGGAAAGATGAGAGTTAATCTATCAAATTTCATAATTGTTCATAAAGACCTCCATCTAGATTTCGAATCCACGACCTCTCACACAGAGGGTGTTGTCTTTTGCCGCTAAACCAAAGATTGATTCTCCTCATTTCTGAATTTAGCCGAGCACTTGCAACTTGCAAGGATTTCATTTCAACAGCTGGCTACTTTTTGTAAAATCGTCAATTGTCGTGTATGATATAATACTTAAAATATTATGTTAGTTATTCTTTAATTTATGGAAGTAAAGGTAATATTTTTTTAGAAAATTAGATAAACGCCATCACAAAATTTGAGCAATTAGAAAAATATTGTTGTAAACTCAATTAACTTAGATAATTGTCAGTATATAATTATTTAAATGTATATTTTTAATACTAGAAAAAAAAACTCGTTCATTGTGCGGAATCCTCTTAATTTTAAAAAATAATGTATGTAGCAATAACTTTTTTATAAATAAATAATATTTTACTTAGATATAATGTATGTCTAAATCAATTATAAATACTTTTAAATTTTTAAATAAGATGAATTCATTATTTTAATAAAACTGATTTATAAAATAAAATATTTTTCCGATTAAGATTGTACAATAAATAGTTTTCTTTTTTACAATAAAATTTAATACTAATTAATATTTAATGTATAATTTCTTTGTTTAGATGATAAGCCTTGAATACATACACTTTTATGAGGGTTAATTTCAGAAACTTGTCCATTTTTAGAGCATTTAATTATTTTATTATCATATAGTTCAAGATATCGCTATGATTTTGGAAGTTATGCACTTAGACGCTGATCGAGACCAAATGGAGCACAAACAATGGAAGGAGTAGCAAAATGAGCGAATATCACATCAAGACTCCCAAATTACGGGTCGAGGTTGAGGTCGGGAATGGTGATGGGTGAGAAAATTATGTTATATAGTTAGATATATAAGTGAGTCATGAGTCAAGTCAACTTGAACTCGAACACAGATCAATTAAGCTCGAGCTAGATTTGTTCGAGACAGATAGCTCAAACTCGAGAGGATCCTAAGATGAGCCATGGGTCCGAGCTTTTTTATACAATCTAGTCCCGCTGTTTTCACAAATCATGAATTGATCCTAACCGGCTTTAATATAATGGTGATAACTACAAACTGAATTTGATGGAGGAGAAGAGATGAACAGAGGAGAAGTCTACCAATGAAAAAAATTTGGGATTAGATAGAGGAGAAGAGATGAACAGAGGAGAAGTCAGCCAATGAAAAAGTTTGAGATTTTATGGATGGGAGATGAGAGAAAGAGGGGTAATGAAATTGAATAAAGTTTGAATCACTAATGTATACATATTTTTTTAAGATTTTTTGAATTTATTAAAGATTTATAGTCATATTTGTCAAAATAATCACTGTCAAGTGATCCTTTCCCTTTATGTTTTTACTCTAATTATTTATATCTATACTATATTACTATATTATAAAGAGCATATTTATTGAATTTTTCAATAATGTTCACTTTGAGCCTTTTTTTAATTTAAGATAAGGAATGAATATTTATAATGATGAATGATTTAAATTTTTGCCAGGGCCACTTTTTACCATGCATTAATAGGAGATCAAAAATTTATACATCAAATATATTAAACATCCACTATTATTAATTTTTATTTTTTTAAAAAACACTAATTGTATCATTTTAATTAGAAAAGAAAAAATATTATATTTTGTAAATTATTTTTATTAAATAATAAATTAATTTTATCTAAAATTTTAAGAGACTTTATAATTGATTTAGACATAATTTATATCTAAATAAAATATATTATTTATTTATAAAATAAATAATGCTAATGCTACATATAATATATATTTTTTAAATTAAGAGGGTTATGTTGTACAGACACGTTTTTTCTTGTTAACAAAATTCAATCAAGCAGAAATATGGGGCGTCGTTAATTTTGCTGAAAAAGCAAGCAGCCTATAGGAAAATGGTAGATGGGAAGGCTGCTTACTATGGCTCGAGAGTTAAGAAAGACATCCAACCGCACACAAAAATAACCAAAGATTGGTAGCTCAGTGCATAGCTATGAAGTTCCACAATCTTCAAATTAGATAAAAAAAAAAGACAAATCCATCCATCTTATTCAGCTCAAAACATGGAAACAGAGAAGGTCAGCAACTCCTGTTCTTAAATTAAAAATGATTTCAACAGGATTTCTCTAATTAAAATTAAAATCCAGCTCAATTTGAGATCAAATGATTTACAATCTAATTAAAAATAATCATATCTGAAAAAAATTAATATACAAATTGACCTGACCCGATCCAATCTAATTTTTTTCAGAAAATCAAAATGATCCATTCTGATCCGATCCGACCCGTCTCGCCCAATTTCTATTTGTAGGCTCCGCGCGATTCTCCGCCCTTACCTTTTATTTTCTGCTGCTTCAGATCTTTCAGCATGCATATCATGAGTCGCTTATTTACTAAATATTCGAACCGCTCTATGCAACTTCAGTGAGCAAATAAAACATTTATTACTTGAGCTCACAAACATTCTTAATATATGAAGGTAAGTTTTCAAATAGTTTTTTTCTTCTCATTTAAAATAATGTGTGTAATATATTTAAGGTGAAACTTAATTCTTAAAATAATTTATTTTTTATATAATTATTTATAGATTATTATGTGTTTAATTATATTATTTATTATTATTATCATTATCATTATTACTTAACATTTAAAATCATTATGTTTAATTTTTTTTAATGTGACAGCTCTACTAATCTGAAAAAAAAACAGTAAAAACGATCAATTGAAGTAAATTGGATTGCTAATTCGAAAGCATTAGCAATCCAACTTTTATTTTTTTTTTCTTTGGAGCTTATGGCGTAGATCTACAGTGAGGCGACGAGTCTAAAACTAAGATCTCATTTCGCACTTTTCGATTGAAACGAAGGTTGATAAAATAAATAGTTTCAGAATTGTACACATCACCTATGATGAACTGAATTTATACTATTGATGAAGCAGCACACATAAATTCGGAAATTCTAACACAGAAAAAAGAAAACAAGCAAATGAACAGACCTTGAACCGATCAATTGCGAGAACTTATGAACAAGACGTCGGAGAGGCGAAGAAGCGTGAAAAGACTTGATGGGTGAAGCAGTCTGAGACGAAGTCGACCCACTAAAATAAGTCATCTCTTTATATTTTTCTGACAATCAAAGACGAATGTGACTTGTGTCGTAAGGAATCTTTAAACGGAATGATCCTGATTGACAAATGAATAATATGAAAAAAAATTAAAAATAAAAGATAGAAATATATTTTTCTACTTATAAATTAATATTTTATAATGATTTAATATATTATATAATTTTATTATCAATAATGGAGAAAAATGATGATGTGATATACTTAAAAAATTTGAAAACTTAATTCTCTAAAGGGTTCGTTTGGCAAATCAAAGAATAGCTTTGGAAGAGTTATAATTTTGGAAGAGTGATAAAATAGTGTAGTTTTGGAAGAGTGGTAGAAGAATGGTATTTTTGACTATTCGGAAGAGTGAAATTATCGTTTGGCGGTTATTAATCAGAATAGTTAAAATATGGATAATTATGATATTAACAATGATGATCATAATAATAATAATAATAGTAATAATAGTAAAATAACAATAATATTAATAATAATAATGATAATATAATAATAATAATAAAATAATGATCATAATCTATAATCATAATCATAATAAATAATAATATTTATAGTTGTAATCATAATAATATAATAGAAATATAGACATAATTATAATATAATAATAATAATAATAAAAAATATAATTATAATTATAATCATAATAATATAATAATAAATAATCATAATTTTAATAATATAATCATAATATAATAATATAATATAACATAATCAAATAATAATAAAATAATAATGATAATCATGATAATAATAATGATAGTCATAATCATAATAATATAATAATATAATAAAAAAATTATAATTATAATCATAATATAATAATAATAATAATAATAATAATAAATAATTATAATCATAATAATATAATTATAATATAAGTCGACAAATGTTTTTTCGTAGGGTATCCTAAGGAAACGAAAGGATATTACTTCTATTATCAGTCCGAGAACAAGATAATTGTTGCTCGTCATGGTATATTTTTGGAGAAAGAGTTTCTCGCAAAAGGAAGTAGTGGGAGTAATGTAATACTTGAAGAAATTTAAGATACATCACACAATACAATATCTGATACTGATCAGATAAACCCACCACTTGATTCTTCGGCTAATAAGCATTTGGAAGAACCAAATCTACAAATAGTTGTGGAAGAAGTTCTAGTCCCGAGCTCATCTACTTCAACGCAAGTTGAAATAGAACTAAATCCGCATACTGATGTGGATGAAGTTTGACAGCCTGAAGAACAAGTGCTACGAAGGTCACATAGGACAGTCCGTGCACCTGAAAGGTACATGAGACTGCATGAAGTCTCGGTATTTGATGCCGAAGATCCTCCGACCTATGCGGAAACAAAGTGGATAGACCCGACTCTGATAAATGGTTGGAGGCCATGAGATCCGAAATACGATCCATGTATGACAACAAAGTTTGGAACCCGGTTGCACCACTTGTCAGGGTAAAACCCATAGCTAACAAGTGGGTTTTTTTAAAAGAAAAACAGGCATGGATGATAATATGACTGTTTACAAAGTACGACTAGTAGCGAAAGGTTTCAAGCAAATTCTCGACGTAGATTATGATGAAACTTGTTCGCCCGTAGCTATATTTAAGTCAATTCGGATGCTCCTAGCAATTGTCATATTTCATGATTATGAAATATGGCAGATGGATGTCAAAACCGCCTTCCTAAATGAAAATTTGGAAGAGGACGTGTATATGATACAACCCATAAGTTTTAAGGATCCAAAGAATGCTGGGAAGGTATGCAAGCTTCTCAGATCCATTATGGATTGAAGCAAACATCACAGAGTTGGAATCTTTGATTTGACGAAGATGTCAAACAGTTTGACTTCGTCAGATGCGAAGAAGAACATTGTGTATACAAGAAAACTAGTGGGAGTGTCATCGCTATTTTAATCCTCTATGTGGACGATATACTCTTAATGGGAAATAATATTCCCTATCGCAATCACCAAATCTTCATTAAAGAAAGTGTTCTCAATGAAAGATTTGGGCGAGACTGTCTATATACTAGGCATAAAGATCTATAGAGATAGATTTAAGAGACTTATTGGATTAAGTCAAAGCACATACATTGATAAAGTGCTGAATCGGTTCAAGATGCGAATTCTAAGAAAAGATTTCGCAATGAATCATGGTGCACGACTTAGCAAGACTCGGTGTCCTTTGATAATCGATGAGCAAAGCATAATGAGTAGAGTACCATATGCTTCGCTATTGGCTCTATCATGTGCGTCATGTTATGCACTCGCCCTGATGTCTCGTACGTTTGGAGTGTGACGAGTAGATATCAGACTAATCCATGCTAGGAGCACTGGAATGTTACAAAGAATATCCTTAAGTACTTAAGAAGAACTAAGGATATGTTTCTCATCTACGGTATTGACTCGGAGCTCGTGGTAAGTGGTTACACGTAGACGTTATCACCTCATATGAAAAATCATAAATAGAGACGACGTAAAGATTTATAAAATTGACACAGTCGACAACACAGCTGATCCACTTACAAGATCTCTATCTCAAGTCAAGCACTAGTTGCACATATCTTCTATGGGTTTGAGACACATAATAGATTGACTGTGAGATTTTCCTTTAAATCTGAGAGATTTATAGAATAAAGAGATTTGTATAAGACATGGCTCAATATGATTGACTCCAAACTTAAGTGGGAGATTGTTAGTTTATAATAATCTTGAAGTCCATAATACGATAAATTTGTTATATAAAGCTTTGTTCATGAATTGGATATTTAAACGATATTTTGTTTCCTTGAGTATTATTGAATTTATGAATCATTCCGAGTTCATGACTGGAATTGTGAAACTTCATAATATAGAATATACTCTTAAAAGTCACTAACCAAGGTAATTAGCAGGAACACTAATTAACTCCGTTATCAAGTTAGTATGTGGATTAAATGATGGTCAAGTTTTACGTACCATAGACAAAGAGTTGTCATTTTAATCACATGGATAAATGTTCTAGAACATCGTATTTGATAGACCCCGAATGAAACATTAAATGGAATTGTGTTCGTGTCATTAATGTTTTCGTTCGCATTAAATTCTAAAGTATGAGGTATTCATCTTTCCTACATAAGATATGTATGTGTGTGATTTCTACCAAACGTTATCCGTAAAATGTGGCTATAAAGGTAGCTCTTCTAAGATACATAACTTATACGCGAGGAAGAGATGGTTTGCCAAAAGTACTATTGTCCCTCGTATTTCTATACGAGTTATAAGATCATCGGGCCCTTGATAGAGTAAGATTATCTCGCTAGCAATATAATTACAAGAGTAATTATATTTGATAATTTACTCAGATCAAGAAAAGATTAAGTTTGCAAGGATGACACATACCTACCTTGAAACTGATCTCGATAATGGCTATGAGACAAAAGAATTAAACACAAGTAAATAGTTTATCGGACCATGATATTATGCAAGACATCATCATCTCGTGTAATCGGATGGTCATAGTGCATTCTCGCCGTATGCCTCCTATGATTATAGAAGTTAAAACGGTTTTAACTCTATTTACCAACATAACACGGATCCCGTCGGTCACATCGTATAGGAGTTAATCTGAGAATCTTATTGATTAATTATAAATTATTTATAATTAATAATAAGATGGTTATAATTAATTATATATGATATAATTATATTTGTCATAGATATGACAAGAAGCAAAAATCAGATTGAATTTATAACGTGTTGGACACGTCGTATAAATTCGTCGAAACAACAACCGAGAAAAAATATAATTGTACATGACAATTATATATATTTGATTTGGATTTTAAATGTTAATTATGGATTTGAATTATGGGCCAAAACCCATTTATAATTAAAGTCTTAATTAATAATTAAAAGCCCAAAATCAGAAAAGCCTAAAAAAGCCCAAAATTGAAAAAGCCCAAAAAGGCCCATGAAAAGCCCATGCCGACCTCCAAGGGTATTTTGGTAATTTGGCCAAAAGCCCAAGGGTATTTCGGTAATTTGGCCAAAAAGCCCAATGACGTTTTGGTAAATCGATGAACTTTAAGGGTATTTTGTCTTTTCACATCGGAACCTCCCTACTATTCATGAGGGTATTTTGGTAATTTGTCAATCTCACATTTTCTATAAATAGAGGGGTAGGGTGAGAGAGAAAGCTACACCAAATCGCTTCTACTTTCTCTCTCTCGATACGGTTGTTTCGAATTCACGGGATCGGTGAATAGTGTTTTTACGAAAGTTGCGGTATTTCGCACATTTGTGAAACAGATTATCGCGAATCGTAAATAGTACTATTTCATCTTTTCTCGGGTGAATAGTGTTTTTGCGAGAAACCGCGTTTACGTATTTCGGCAAAAGAAATAAGCCGCTCTCTCGTCGGGCCCCGGTGGATAATCTACGAGGCATCGATGTTTGGTGCTCCGAGACAAGCCGATTTTCATTCCAATTAAAATTTGGAAGAGAGGTATAACATCTTATATTAATCTATTTAATTGTTAAGTAGATTAATATTTTAGAAATCAATCATGGAGGGGATCAATAAAGGTTTAAAGAGGTGTGTATCTCTCGCTAATCATCCGACATACCACTTTAACCCTAAGCTTAAGTTAGAAGTAAAATAATATTTTACCGTCTTTTGTAAAGGATTAAATGTCTGTATCTCTCGTTAATTATCCGACATACTTTAATCCCTAACTTAAGTAGAAGTAAAAATTTTGTTCTACGATCTTTCCGCAGCTTGAACATTAACGGGATTTGGGCATTCCGAATCCCAACATATATATGGAAGGGATCCCTTGATAATGGGTTATCTTGACAATTTTGTCAATGGATATTCAAATAAATATGAAAATAATCTTAAAAATAGATAAAATAAAATCTTATAGCTATGTTCTTCTTGATGGTGATTCAAAATTCATGCAATTCATTATCGTTGTTTGCTAGTCTATCAAAGATCATCAAAATATTATATAATTTATAATGGTTCAAATTTAACAGTCTTTGATGAGCCATCAAACAATAAGAAAATTGTATGAAATTCAAATCATCATCAATCTATAAGTAGAAGAACATATCTATAATTTTTGTAAGATTTATTTTCATATTTATACGAAAATCCATTGTCAAGTGATCCTTTCCCATATATATATATATATAGTCAAAGATAAATATAAAACTCACTTAAAATTTATAAAATCTATTAAAATATATAACAAAATAAGTTTTAGATATTATATTTATTTAAAACACAACTAATTTTAAAAATATTAAAATTTATAATGAATAGTATATTTTATATTTTATATTCAAATATAAATAATTAAGATTAAGAATCATATCTGAATTGAATTCGAATACTGATATCAACATCTAAATTGTCATATACACGAATACGATTCATACCATACATAACATCATAGCCCAACAAACACACACACACACTATCTCTCTTTTGAAACCTTAGCAACAACTGCCAAGTCTAATTATCATTAAATAAAATAAATTACATCCATCATTTTACAACAACATAAGAAATAACATTATTTAGATGCACAATAAAATATCTAAACACCAAAGAACATTAAACAATATTATTTAGATGCACAACAAATATCTAAACACACAACAACCTACACATTTCTTTATGTCCTCATTCCCTGTTTCAAGGTGTTAAGTAAGAAGAAGATATTGTATTTCACTATGGGTCCGTTTGGCAAATCAAGTAATAACTTTGGAAGAGTGATAATTTTGGAAGAGTGATAGAATAGTATTTTTTTTTTTGGAAGAGTGGTAGAAGAGTTGTATTCTTGACTATTCGAAAGAGCGAAAATATCGTTTGGCTTATTGTTACTCAGAATAGTTAAAATATGAATAATTATGATACTAATAATGATGATGATAATAATAATAATAATAATAATAGTAAAATAATAATCATAATAGTAAGATAATAATAATAAAGTAATAAAAAATAATCATAATAAATAATAATATTATAATAGTAATATAATAAAAATATAAACATAATCATAATATAGTAATATAATAATAAAAAATTATAATCATAATCATAATTATAATAATATAATAATAATAAGTAATCATAATTTTAATAATATAATTATAATATAATAATCATAATCATAATCATGATAATAATAATTATAGTCATAATCATAATAATATAACCATAATCATAATCATAATAATATAATAATAAAAATATAATCATAATCATAAAAATAATTATAATTATAATAATATAATAATAAATTAATCATAAATATAATCAACATATAATAATATAATACAACATAATAAAATAATAATAAAGTAATAAAAAAATAATCATAATAAATAATAATATTATAATTGTAATATAATAAATTATAAACATAATCATAATATAGTAATATAATAAAAAAATTTAATTACAATCATAATTATAATAATAATAAGTAATCATAATTTTAATAATATAATCATAATATAATAATCATAATCATAATCATGATAATAATAATTATAGTCATAATCATAATAATATAACCATAATCATAATAATATAATAATAAAAATATAATCATAATCATAAAAATAATTATTAATAATTATAATTATAATAATATAATAATAAATTAATCATCACTATAATCAACATATAATAATATAATACAACATAATAAAATAATAATAAGATTAATAATCATAATCATAATCATCATAATATAATAATATAATAATAAATAATTTTGATCATAATAATATAATAATAAAATAATTATATTTATATTCATAATATAATAATATAATATTAAAATTATATTTATAATAATAATAAATAATATAATAATACTAATGGTAACGATAATATAATAACAATAATGCAATAATCGCTATTCCGACGATGAGCTAATCCGATTTCCACCTGTTGGTATACAATAGCTAAAATCAAACAAATAGCTTATACTTTTTGCTCTCTTTGAGTTTTGACAAGATCAAACACTTATACCTCTCTTTCAAGAGCAGATTGGGTGAGTTAATGATAAATCTTCCCTTCTTTGACAAGAGCAGAGCAACAACAGAGGTGCAGAAGGAGGAAAAACACGGTGAAAAGGAAGATGGCTACGGGAGAAATAGAAAACTTATTTCACTCCTTTCCTTCTTAGTAGAAATACTTTTCTATCTCATTGGGTGAAGTCGAGACGGAGAGATGACAATGGACGGAGAAGGCGTGACAGCGAGGAGGAGGCAGAGCGGAAAGAGGAAGAACAAGGGAGATAGAAGGCAGAGGTGGAGGGAGAAGATGGGGCGAGAGGAGGGTCAAGGCGGAAATGAGTTGACGAATGAAGTCTTCTTGCTCTCGTTGTCTCCTCGCTTCTCGATCACGCTCACGCAAAAAGAGTCCGGACCTTAACGAGATGCGAGAGAAGGGAGAGACAAAGGTGAAGGTGATAGGGGAGGCTGGTGCACGACCTCCCTGCCTTGGTGGCAGTGCTAGGGTTTGTTATGTCACATTTTTTTTTGCGCAAGCCTCGTGTGTGAGAGAAAAAAGGGTATGTGTCTTTCTTCTCTCTCTATCTCTACATATATATAATATTCGTATTTATATTCGAGACTATTCATATTTCTATTTAAAAAATAAATTAATATGAATATAATTTTAGTCATTATCCAATATATCAGATATGTTTGTACCATTTTATCAAAAAGTTGAAAACTTTCGGTTACGATCATCATTTACATTGAAAGGAAAATGAATTTTCTCCGGTACATCATTATTTTTTTATCGATAAAAAGATTATTTTCAAATGATATTAGCACGAGGGACACTAAAATTCGAACTATAGCTTAAATTAATTTCTTTTCTTTGTGCGTTTTAGATAGGGTGTAACTGATAGTAAAATATTTAATTTTATCCGTGATCTGATTCGAAAAATAATAAAAAATATTTGATTATATTTATATTCGAAGATATCTGTATCTACAAAAATTTAACGAATAAGGATGCAATTTGACTATTACATATCCATATCCAACCGTTTAACTATTATTCTTTAATATCTAATTTATCTAAAGGTATCCAATCCAATATTATCTAATTTTATTTGACTACTTATCTGAAAATTCTCATTATATATTTTTTAATTAATATCTTTTTGATTTGAAGCCTTAATGTCTTTTTGGCCTACTGGTATGCAAAAAGGTATATACGGATCGATACTATCTTCATTGCGTTATTTGGTTTATTGCTCTGCATAAATATTTGCAATGATTTTCTTGTAATTTTGAATGAACATGTTGGGATTGGGCATAACTTCCATTTGAAGGCAACTGGTTGGAAATGGAAGCTTTCGACTTCTTTAGATGGAGTTGGAGATGTCCCTCAAATCAGAAACGAAATCAAAATTAGTTTCTTCCATGGCTTGGATATGAGAATTAGCTGGAGAGCCAAATACATTTTTTATGAGATTAATGGGTAATTTTTTAGATTAGAATTTACTAACATATAATGGAGAGCTAAATTGTTTAAGTGGGGTTGACAAAAAATTTCTTGGACTAGTCTAGCATCGTACCGGTGATGCTCAGATCTGAAATATGATGTAACACGGTAAATTAAAGTCCTCATAATTTTTCATTACTAAAGTTACTTTACTATCTTTTGCACTCCTACTATTTTCTGAAGTATGAGATTTCCTTAGATTTAATGGTATGCTTAATGAGATTTGGTGTCACAAATCAGCGCCATAGTGCCGTACGGAGGCAATAGCTTCAATGTTTCATTTGAAACCAAAGATCACACTCTATTCTTCATTTTCTGGCATGCATTATATTTTTCATTGTTTTTTTTTGGCCTCAGAATTACTTTTCTGGGAAATCCTCCTCAGTGATAAAGACATTGACTGGTATGCATTTAGTTTTATTCAGTGTGTGTAATTGAACTTTTCTTTCAACAATTATTTACACTAATAGTTGTCCACATCCACTAATAGATATACATACTTCACTTATTAGGTATATCATGGTATTAAACAGTTCCAGAACCCAGTTAAACTTTAGTCAAAAATATTAAATTCTCAATGCTTTACTAAAACGTCTTACGAAAATTAGTTAAACCAGCTGTTACGCTCCTGACTGAACCTCGATACTAATGTTTGTTACCATTTTAACCAGGTGAACCAACAACTATATATGGTCTATCAGAAGTCTCCACTAGTAATAAGCTGTAAACAAGAATCATTTTTTATTTTTTTATTGATTAGTAATTTTTAAGTATTTTAAAGTTTATCTAGAAATATATCAAAGAAGCACGCACACTGGCAAGACCTTCAGACTTCACGAACTTGGACAAGCCATCAGAATGGTATACATACTTCATTTATTAAATATATCCTGATATCAAACAGTTTCAGAGCCCATTATTTCTGAATACTTTATTCTTGATCAAATACTGATACAAATGTAGGTTGTCCTGGTAATTAATTCAGCTTTATGTTTTACTCTAGTTATTATGAAATTCTATAATTTTGTATGTTAAAAACTAAAAGTTCAAAAAAAAAAAACTATAGTTTCTCTTTCCTGATGTCATACACTATTCTATTCGATATTTTTGATAATCTTTAATTTGAACTACCTATAATCTATTAATATTGCTATTAATTCCATTTTTTTCAAATGAAATACCTATATAGTTTCATACAGTGCCATAAAAAAGTTTTTTGCTTTATGGTAAAAGTAGGAAAATGGCACCAAGAACAAGCTTCAGAATGAGAATGGAGAATCTAATGTTCTATCTTCAGCAATGATTCGGTCACACAACTTAAGAATACAAACTTCTACGATTTTGTTAATGGGTTTGTGGCAGGTCCCATGGATTTTGCTGAGAAGATAATTCTGATTATTTTTGGAGCAAGTAGTTGATAGCTTTTTTTTTTGGCTTTGTGTTGATTATGCAATTAGTCAATATGAATTTTAGGTAAGATCGAGCTACTAATTAAGTTTTTTGTTGTTGAGCAGGGTTTAATATGTAATTATAATTTATTTATCGAATTACTTTTAGTCTATAAAATCAAACTTCTATCATGAGCTCTTTAATTGAAAATGTCTGCATATGATTAAGAAATTGAGTATCTTTGATTTGATTTTAATTATATATACTATTGAATTTGAATTAAAAAAAGGCATGTTGTATTTTGTGCTAGATAGTATTAGTGTAATTTTGGATATAACAAATATGTATTTGATATCAATGATGTGATTGGATAGTATAATATTTAATTGAGATTTATTTGTTATTTTTATCAAATTATTTTTACAATTGGTTCTATTACGTTACACTTTTTTGTGGCATTTCATGTTTCTCTACCGCATTTGTGCATCAATCTAGAAAAAACAATGAGACTTTTAAGTCATCTAATAGTTTAAATATAATTATAGAAACAAATTGAAGTGTAATTATAAAAACAAAAGTATATAAGAGAATTAAAAACATGACCAACTCTCTCTTTTTTAATCCCCTTATTTGTCTCTTTGTCTTTTGAGAACGCATTCCTTATTTGGCTGTTTCCATCGTCTTCTGTTTTCGCTCCAATAGTCAAGTTGGGGATTCTTGAAAATAAAAAAATTAATTTATAAATTTTTAGAAGTATATTTTTAAATTTATAAATTAATCCGTTTCAAGTTTTACAATTTAAGTGTCACTTAATATTTCATCTAGAATTATTTAATTTAAATTATTGAAATTATTATATAATTTTGATGTTTTTTATGGAATATCAATTAACACTCAAATTCTATGAAGTTAATTATCAGAATTAAAAAAAATTAGGAAAAAAATAGATAGCTGTCACGCGCTCCCCTCCAAAAAATAAATCCAGTAGTCTAAAATACAGCCCAATAATTTTATAACTCCAACCCATACAGTATTGTATTCTATTCATTATGGGAGTGTTTGACACTTAATGAAATAGCAAAAAGTCGAATAGAATAGCTATTTCGACGAATTAATTTGTCAAACGAATTTTAGACTAAGTAGAAGAATGCGGAATAGTGCTAATCCGGTATACCAACTTATAGGTGAAATATCGGATTAGCTCTCGTCGGAAGAGCGATTATTGTTTGATTATATTATATTATATTATTATATTATGATTATGATTAAGATTTAGTATTATTATATTATTATATTATATTTATGATTATAATTTATTATTATATTAATATTATGATTATTATTTATTATTATTATTATCATTATATATTATTATTATTAAATTATTATTATCATTATTGTTATTATATTATTGTTACCATTAGTATTATTATATTATTTATTATTATTATAAATATAATTTTAATATTATATTATTATATTATGAATATAAATATAATTATTTTATTATTATATTATTATGATCAAGATTATTTATTATTATATTATTATATTATGATGATTATAATAATTATTATTATTACTTATTATTATTTTATTATGTTGTATTATATTATTATATGTTGATTATAGTGATGATTAATTTATTATTATATTATTATAATTATAATTATTTATAATTATTTTTATGATTATGATTATTTTTTATTATTTTTTGTTATTTTATTATGTTGTATTATATTATTATATGTTGATTATATTTATGATTAATTTATTATTATATTATTATAATTATTTATAATTATTTATAATTATTTATAATTATTTTTATGATTATGATTATATTTTATTATTATATTATTATGATTATGATTAAGATTATATTATTATGATTATGACTATATTTATTATTATCATGATTATGATTATGATTATTATATCATGATTATATAATTAAAATTATGATTACTTATTATTATTATATTATTATAATTATGATTGTAATTATAATTTTTTATTATTATATTACTATATTATGATTATGTTTATATTTTTATTATATTACTATGATAATATTATTATTTATTATGATTATTTTTTACTATTATTATTATTATCATCATTATTAGTATCATAATTATTCATATTTTAACTATTGTGAGAATAACCGCTAAACGATATTTTTGCTTCTTTCGAATAATCAAGAATACCAAGAAAAAATATATTATTCTTTACTCTTCCAAAATTACCACTCTTTCAAACATATTCCTTAATTTGCCAAACAGACCTATTTTATTATTACTACCCTCAGCCCACCACTTTTAAGTTTTAACTCATTTCTTACGGTCCCACTTGAAAGCGTGTCAGAGTTGCCTTCCCTTCGAAAGTCCACTTCAGATCAACGTTCACCCATGGCTGACCAGAAGCAGCTTTCTCTCCTCCTTGACTCCGCCGCGCGCTTTCCTCTTCCAAACGGTCAGCGCCTTTCTCGTCTTCTCTTTCTGTCTCATATCTACCATCCCTTCTCAATGATGTCCGTTTCTCTCTCCGACAGGGTTGCGCTTCTCGTACGGAACATCCGGGTTCAGATCGGATGGGTCGGTGCTTGGCTCAACGGTGCACCGAGCGGGAATGGTGGCCGCCTTGAGATCCCTCAAGACCGGGTCCACGGTGGGTCTGGTGATAACAGCTTCTCACAATCCAGTGTGCGATAACGGCGTGAAGATCGCCGATCCAGATGGGAGCATGATGGATCAGTCGTGGGAGCCTTTTGCCAACGCACTTGCCAATGCCCCTGATCCCAATTCCCTTGCTCAGGTTGCATCATATTTAGTTTCTTTTTATTGATATCTGCTTGCGAAAATAAACTTCATGTGTCATTGCAATTCTCTCTTTGATGATATATCTGCGATTTCAAGTGGAAGGGATATATTGACAACTGTCACAACTGATGACGGATAAAGCATAATTAGAAGAACAAATTTAAAATTCTGTATAAATTTGTCCTTCATGAAAATCAGTAAATGTGATATCTATCAAATTGTGAAATTCACCTATGAAGCACTGATAAAGCTGATGATATTTGGCAGTTTTCAAATGCCAATTATTGCCACAGTAGTCTTTGATTGGACTGATACTGTTGAAAAAAGCTTACACCAAAAAGAAGCCAAATACTTTTGCTAAAGCTTCTCAATTAATGAAGCTTGCATTCCCCCCAGGAGAGGTTTAATCTTGATTTCACACTAAAATCAGAAGTTTATTTATAATATTGCCAATGGACCTTAAGCTGACACAAACAATACAAGTTGACCAAGTTTACATCATTATCATTAATCAGACAGTGCCAGTTCTTGAACATCTCATTGTCTGCTATTGCTGATGTCCATACGTACCAGTCAAAGTTTTTTCTTTATCATTTTGGTTACACTCCATTTATATTAAATGGACAAAAATACTTTTGGCAGTTAGTACTTCAATTTGCAAACGATGAAGACATCCCCTTAGATGGCACCCAATCTGCAGAGGTTCTACTAGCTAGAGACACTAGACCTACTGGGGAAGCACTTCTGGAAGCTGCAAAACAAGTGTGTCTTTCTTAGTTTTTTAATCTCTTTAGAAGTTTCTAGTAAGAGTTTCTGGGGATGCATAGCAATATCTTCAGTGCTTTTCTTTCCTTGCACCTCCTGTTTCTATAATTGTATTCGAAGCTTGTTTTATTTGTAATTTCACAAAATTTGGAATTGCTTCTGTTTTTCAAATATAAGGGTAATTTGGTAGGTTTATCTTTTATAAAATCCAGGGCATTTCTTCTATCATTGGTGCCGTCGCAATTGACATGGGGATCTTAACAACTCCAGAATTACATTGGATGGTTAGGTGTTGGAATAACGGCATGAAGGCTACTGAATCTGATTACTTTGCTCAACTTTCTAGCTCCTTCAGGTTGGTTTCTTTTCGCTTTCTCCATATGACATAATCTACGTAATGGCATAAACCAAGCATTATGAATAACATTATCTAGGACAAGATATCATACCAGCCATAATGATACCTAATTGTGTTGGCTGTGCCTTCTAATTGATCTCCTCACAGTATTTACTGCAACTCATTTGGAGCTGTCAGAAGCCTAAATCTGATGAACCTACTTCAACAAAAGAAAACCTCAAAATAGAAAATTTGTTGTTCCCTTCAGTGCAAGACTTTTGTGATTTCAGTACATACTGGTTTGTATCATTCTAACAAAAACTCTGGACTTCATACAACATTATTTTGTGCAAACAGAACATCTAGACACTCGGTTCTAACAATAATATAAAATAGGCAAAAGCACACAAAGTGCAATTTACATCCTGTCAAGAAATAGTGGGATAGAATGCAATCAAATTTTATGTTCTTCATTTTTATTTTTCCTGAATTTACTCATTTTTGTGGCAGGACCTTGATGGAATTAGTACCAAATGAAAATCTAAATCTTGACGCAGTTGAAAAGAAACTGATCGTGGATGGTGCCAATGGTGTTGGCGGGTCCAAACTTGAGGAGATAAAGAAAAACATCAAAGGATTGGAAATAGATGTCAGAAACACTGGTAAGGAAGACGAAGGACTACTGAATGAAGCATGTGGTGCTGATTTTGTGCAAAAAGAGAAGTTTGCGCCCATTGGTTTCTGCTTAAATGACCTAAGCATCAGGTGATCTGTGTCATTCCTTCTGTTCCAACCAGTTTGGTAAAGAACCAGTGTCGAACTTTGTTGAAATTTCAGTTTTATACCTCAGGCTTACTCTTGCCAGTTCTGTAGTTCCCTCATAATGCTATTACCAAGTGGGAACATACAGGTCTCATACTTTCAACTTTTATGATGTCAGCTAGGACAATGATAAGTAAAGAAACAAAACTGAAAAATGAAGGACACATGAACAAAATAAAACATTTCTGACATCCCTGTTTGATTTAGCATTTCAGGTGTGCAAGCCTGGATGGAGATGCTGACCGGCTTGTATTTTTTCGCCTTATACCCAATACCAACAATAAAATTGAATTAGTTGATGGTGATAAGATTCTCTCCCTCTTTGCAATTTTCATACAAGAGCAGCTAAGCCTCCTTGAAGAACTTCCCGCGAAGGTAGGGGTCATACAAACTGCATATGCCAATGGGGCTGCTACAGACTTTCTCAGAGACCTTGGTCTGGAGGTGATATTTACGCCAACCGGTGTTAAGTATTTGCATGAGAAAGCATTAGAATATGATATTGGTTTGTATTTTGAGGCAAATGGACATGGAACCATTCTATTCTCAAGGGAGTTTTTGTCTCGGCTGGAGTTGGTGAATAATGAGCTTACCTCAAAATTGCCAGGTTAAATTTGTTGACTAAGCTATTGAAATGAGTATATGTGTATTCTCATTGGCCTCTTTGGGTTCTTTTGAAAAATTGACCTAGTTTCCTGCTTCAGTTGACAGCTTCACTCTTTTAGTGAGCTTTACTTTGTTTATGCTAGAATTGAACTATAATTTACTCAGGAAAATTGCAAATAATCCTGCCAGATGTTGGATGTTGGTATATTGGGTCTTATTTGCAACTTCTCAGTTTCCTTCTATCTTTGATAAAAGAAAGAAGGTAGATATTGGTTTTGTAATGTCAAAATCCCTGATCTGGAAGTTGGATTGGAAATTGCAATTGATGTTCAATGATAATATATATACAGGCTCTAACAAGCAAAGGGCTACCTCAAGATTGGTAGCAGTAACACAGCTAATAAACCAGGCAGTAGGAGATGCACTGAGCGGATTGCTTTTGGTGGAGGCAATACTTCACAACAAAGGATGGTCTTTCCAAAAATGGTGTGATCTGTACCAAGATTTGCCAAGCCGTCAACTCAAGGCATACTTCTCTATCACTTAATATTATAAGTTACAGTGTAAGGTGAGGAATTATCTCAATATGCATCCCACTTCAACTCTCTGTTGTTCAAACTGTTACACAGGTGAAAGTTGCAGATCGAACTGCTATTGTGACAGCTGATGCAGAGACAAGGGTTGTGAAACCTTCAGCTTTACAAGAGTTAATTGATGCAGAGACAGGTCATTTGCTCTTTTTTGAATCCTAAGAATGATCTTTTTATTCTCCATGAAAATCCTTGTAGTAATTTGTTTATTGTTAAGTATTAACAAAAAGGAACCTCTAGAAGCTTTACCGGTGAAGAAATCTGGTACTGTTGTTCATAAATTTGACAGTAACCTTAAAGAATGTAATTAATTTTTGCAGCCAAGTACCCCCGAGGACGATGTTTTGTTAGGCCTTCTGGCACAGAGGACGTGGTTCGCATATATGCCGAGGCTGTAATGCAGGATTCAGCTGACAGCCTTGCAAATTCTGTGGCTCAGCATGTCACTCGTATTCTTGGATGATATTAAAGCTTAGAGGATTTCTATTCTGGAGGAAAAATCTAGAGTTTGATGGTTTTTGTTTTTCATGGGCATTCCCTGATCTACTTCGTAGTGATTCGTGATAATCTGTCTTTTCTCATTTGGTCTCCAGTTTCTACATAATCATTTTTTTTAATTTAACGTTTTTCTGTAGTGTTTATATTTGTTCAATTCCTCAAAAATTGGGATCCTGTAGTTGACACTGGTTGTAATATTTCTCAAATTTATAGCATTTAGTAGAAATTTCAGCATGTTTTCAGTTTGATTGTTCATTCATTGAACATGTAAACTATTGGACTATGAAAACTAAGCCTTTTCTACAAACAAAAAAAAAATGATCACAAGCTGAGATACCAACGACCGAGTAAATGTTACATTTGGATGACAAAATGAAGAACTATGCTTCTATCATCAACTCTATACTAAACTTCGAAACTCTCTTTTCCTCTACGCTGCATTAATCCACCCTGAAGGTTTCAACATAAGAAACCTCCTGTAAGTGAAAAATTTACATATCATGCATTCGTGTAACCAATGTTATACGATCTACATAAGCCTTAGTCAGACTCAATCAGTTTCTAATCTCTGCAAAAGCATTGCATAGAGGAGCTCATTCCATGAATCAGGTACACCAGGAAGACACCAGTGACTACAGTCCTGCACCACATCCTTCTTCCTTTCCTTCTGTGGGTACCGATACACAGATGGGTGACCATCCTTTCTGTAGTCTGTCATTCTTGTAATATTTAAATGCAGAACTGGTGTTCTCATATCTAGGAGAACTGAATTGAGGATCTGAAGAAAAGCAGGGTAGCGTCCTAGGTGCTTTTCATCAGTTATAGGCTGGGTTTCTCCATCACAGCTCCCACCTGAATTCCATTGGCCACCACTACATTGTAAACAACTTGTTAAGCGGTCCTTATTTTTTAAAGTATCTACAGATGAATTACATTCAACAAGTCAAATGCATACTCGGGCACCGACACAACTTGCCTTCTATTGAGAAAGTTCAAATGTATGAATTTTCTGTTAGCTATTAATATCTCCTTATTCAATTAAATAAAAGGGTTTTCTGATAATTTTATTTGCCAAGTCATGATTACCTATAATGAGTCCAGGAATACCCCCGAAATAAAACCCGAGTCCTGTTTGGGTCAATATTGGCATCAACCCATCGGGCCCATGTGATCAGTGCCTTCTTGTAGGCCTCTTCGGGGCTCATTTGGGGGTGCACCTTGTCACCTTCCTGATAATAATTCAACCTAAAAATGGATAAAAAGCAAGTTAATAACCAGTTATTACACCTATTAGAGCACGAGTTCATGTGACAAATACCCTTTAGAAGTCTTTTCATGCGTCCACCAATGACCGGAGTTGAACACAATTATGTCTGCATCTCTGTAATTCTCTGATGAATTATCAACCTTATCAAGCCTAAGAGTCTCCCTCTTACTCCCCGAGGAGTCTACCATCTCCCATGGTTGTACCAAGAAAGGCGATCTGAAGAACTCGATCGAGCAGTTATAATCCTATCCAGTGCCAAGCAAAAGACCAAAATAAATACACTTAAATTCCCAAATAGTACCACACATATCAAGTAAATATGTCATGATTGCACTTTTCTTAGGTACGCTTTTCTGGAGTTTCTTGGTTATAAATGGTTCAGTTGTGCTTAATGAACAAGGAGCTGTTTTCACATATTCTTCTTAACTGTTGCTTTGAATTGATGCAAAGAGAAAACATGACATGACAATAAATTTATGCAATAGCGATTAAAAGAATGTTAGCTTACTGTGAAGATGAAAGAGTAAAAGCTTTCGGTTTTGAACTCTCTTCGACCAGAAGCCTCAAAAACGGTACTCTTGTTAGTAACAGAATGGCTTAACATACAAACCAGAGATTCCCACATGTTTCGGTTTAGAGAATCTCCGACAAATGCCAGTCTCTTCCCTCTCAAGAAATCAAGCATTTCCCTCCCTTCCATTCTATTTAAATTCAAAGTAATTTTAAATTAGCACTGATAATGTCTCAGAAAAGGAATCAAAGGCAAAAATGATAATAAAAGAAGAAGCTAAACTAAAGAACTTTGTAAACAAGATATCATGTGAGAATATTACCAAAATCATTTTCTCCTTAAAAGAAGAAAAAAAAAGTGAAAAGCTCAAGACATAAGGTATCAGACAATAACCAAGCTTTCTCGGAGAAATAAAAACAGAGAGCGCTAATGTAGCAAGTGATTACTACCTTGATAAGTTACAATTCTTTGGCTGCCACCGGAGTTTTGTGTAATTAATATCTCCACGGCCGTTTGCATGGCAATCAAAAGCAGCATCAATGAAGGGACACGAACCAGGCGGATAACTCGGCAAAGAATCATCCAAGACCCACATTCCATCAAACAGATCACACGACTGTGTATCACCGTTCCCCTCCTGGTTTCCATCTTCACCGTCCTCAATTTCATCAAGAAAATCTGGCGAAGGAGCAGGTAAAGTAGGGATTTGAGACGGATCGTAGAAAGAAATAACGAGTTGTGGATTGAATATGACTGGGGGGAGAGTAGGCGGTGCACGACTGTAGAAGGTTAGGAAAAAGAGGAGAAGAGTTACTGAGATAGCGGTAATGGCAGCGAAGGAAGGAGCGGAGAGGTGGAGGAGGGATACAAAGAGATTAGGCGCTTCTCTTGGAAGGTTCTTGAGAAAAGCCATGTTTTGTTTTGGTTTGGGTTTAAGTGAGGATTTGGAGAAATTTAAGACGAAAATAGGTAGCGCAGTGGTACTGATTTTGTGAAGAGCTTCAGTGTTTCAAAAGGCTTGCGACTGTGGGTGTAACCGCCTTGTTGGTTCATCATTATTTTAATTTTAGAGAGGTAGATATTAAATAAAATTAAATAATTATTTAAATTTAATTTGATAATTTACATCTTCACATCATGAAAAAGTAAAAAATTAATTATGAAGTGTTATTCTAATAATTTTATTCTATTTAGAAATATTATTTTTAAAAGAAAATTTTAATTTTATAATGTGATATAAAATTTTAATTTTGACAATCAACATCAGTTGCTTTTATTATTTTATTGCTTATTCGAAAACATGATGTCCACTCTCAGTTTCTCATTCTTCCCTACCTATTTTCTTGTAAACCTATTTTTTATTCGTTTGGCCGAATCGGAGGAGGAACCAAACCAAGTGAGATTGAAATTCTTAATACATAAAACATAAAGATTAACCTTTCAAACTTTTTAAGTATATCATATCATAATTTTTTCACTATTAGTTTTGTTTAAATATTTTCATCTTCTTCAATCTAAGGGTTTACATAGAATAGTTTCTCTCTTCTCATTTAAAATAATATTTAAGATGAAATTTAACTATTAAAATGATTTAATTTTTTATATGATCATTTATAGATTATGTGTCTAATTATATTATTTATTATTATAATTATAATTATTATTTAGCATTTAAAAATATCATATCTAAATTTTTTAATGTGAAATTTTATTAAATATATTTAAAATGTTATATTATTAGTTATTTATTTGAAGTAATAGAGACTTAAAATACTTGATATGAAAAACAAGAGGAAATTTGGGTGTCAGGATGAGAATTAAGACCAATTCAATTTTGGAATGTAATAAATATGGTACCGGACTGTATGACGCATTAATTCATGAAATTGACAAACAACTAACAAGTCATCTGAGGTGCTACCGTTTGAGCTGTGCTATTTCGATATTTAATAGACGCTGCCACACACGTATCACATACGGATTTATTGTATGCGTATGCATATCGGATATATCATGTAACGTATTCAATTATTTTATTTAGTTTGACTAACAGATTTAGTCTCTGATACTTCATGTGACACTCTAATTGCATTTCTGATATGTTTTAACCTATTCAGGATACACGCTACACGCTCTGCTACATAGTTTAGCCACACTTAATTTTATAGCTTTGCTTGAAAAAAAGATTCAACACGCTTAATCGCATGGAAAACGCTGAACCTAATCCTTAGGCGCACTTGGAAATTCTTGCAAATTAAAAAAAAAAAAGGATGAGGAGCCCGGGCAAGGGGTATAGAACACTACATCTCACATGGACTAACCAAAACCACTAGACCAAAGATGTTTCTATGATAAATTATTTTTCTCTTATATACATCATGAATTAAATAGATCTTTGATTTTATTTTTATTTGTTACTATCTTTTTTCTTTTTTATATAATAATTTATTATATAGAACCGCTCCCATATTTCAATTTTTTGAAAATTTCCATATCGTCGCATCCGTGCAACATAACATTCAAGTAATCGAGTGATTGCATTCTCATTTAGGTTTTTAGGTTTGATAGATTGATGAGTTTTTTTAGATAAATATTTTTTTATAGATCCAATAGTTGATACCTATTTATCAATAGATGAATTTAATTGTAATCCAGTTAAGCACAAGTTGATATGAATAAGTTAACAATAATATCGATGAGATGATAATTGCATAATCAAATCTCTTTATAGGACCGTTTTGATATGCAAAAAACTGAGGGAAAGTTCATTCTGGTATTAAAGCTTCCTTTGTTCGTAGTCTCACTGAAACGTTTGATATGTGAGAAAATTATATCCAAGAAAGCTTTTTATGGTGATGCGATAGAACCAAAATATACATGGAATATACATCAAAATCAATCAGTACGTTGGCAAAAAAAATTCTTTGGTTGGGTGGTGGGGCATAAAATTCATACCTTCTTAATACTGTAGATGATTTTCTTAAGAGATTCGATATTTAATACAACATATATAAGCAAAAAAAAAAAAATGAAATGTGTTCTTATCTGGTCTTGTTCTTTGACAGTTGGCACTTTGTGTTGGACTCGTTTTTTCTGGTGTACGGCCTATTGCAAGTTTGAACTGCCTAAAATCACAACGTTCCTTGATGTTAGAAATAAAAATAAATATAAAATATTTCAAGTTTTGCCCACCAATATATTGATATGTTGGCGGTAGACAAATGTGTTGATCTAAGTTTTAATAAAGAGCTGACTGTGTAAATTTTTATCAGTAATTTTATTGTGCAAATTTTTACTAGTAATAATATTTTTTGACCGAACTGTTCATACGCAAATTTTTACTAATAAATTAATTGTGCAAATTTTTACCAGCAACAATATTTCCTGACCGAACTGTCCGCATACAATTTTTTATCAGTAAATTTATTATGTAAATTTTTACCAGTAATAATATTCGCTGACCGAACTGCCCACAACAAATCTTTATCATCTCAAAATTTTTCAATATAACAATTATATAAAATATAATACACTTCTTTACTAAAATCCAAATCATCGATAACTTTGAGGACAAAACAGAGGGCATTATATCACTACCTAGAAATAATTAAGGATAATTAAAAAAAATATTTCTTATTGCATGCTTATATATAAGCAACTCATAATGACCATACAAATAATAGATTTTGCTCATTCAGTCTGAATATCATATCAAACACAAACTATTTGCCATTTTTAATTAAAAATAATTGAGATGAGAAGCTAATCATATAGATAATTATTTTCTAAATTTTATTTATGAAATATTTATGAGTGGAATGATTATTAAATTATTTTTTCGTAGATGGATATTTTGAATGGATGACTAAAATTTGAAATTCTATAATGGAGTATAATGAATAATTATGAATTGTTCCTATTTTTGGTAATTTGCACAAAACATTAATTACCACGATAAAATTAAGGGAAATTTGTTTGTATGCCATTTCAAAATTCTTAATTTAGCAAAATGTCATTGTAAACATTGAGCCTTGATAAATGCCACTGTAAACTAACTTTATTATGTTTTTTATCATATTTGGGCATTGTTTAATATATCTTTAGTTAAAATTTTTTTAATCACATGTATATTAATATGTATTTATATAATTTCAACAATACCCTTCTCTCTCAACATAATACAGTTACAGGTATCAACTCTTCTCCGCTCCTTTCAGACCAGTTCTATCATTAATTTCTCCGATCTATTCCTCCCCTTCTGACTCGATCGTGTCACTTGCCATTCTCCTTCCACTCGACGTAACCAGCATCTCAATGAAGTGAACCCCATCCAATCTCATCTGCTTGCTTGCCATTCTCCTTGCTCGCAGTCAAGATCGGGTAGCCCCATACAGCGAAGCAGCAACAACTGGCCGATTCTGGGGTTGAATTCTTTTGCGCTCGACCCAAAATGAAATAATTATATAATGGTACCATATTTCTCCATTTCAATTTCCCTTTATATGTAATTTGTTCACTATTGGTACTGTATGGTACCAATTGGTATTGTCTTGACTTGTCTGGTACTATCAGGTACCCCAAATTAGTACTGTCAATTATTGACACAGAAGAATATATTAACAATAGGTACTGTCCGGTACACCAAATTGGCAATGTCTGGACCTTTATAAGATATTTGTTGCAATTTAGATTTTTGTATGTTATTTGTTACAATTTAACCCTTAATTGGTACTGTCTGGTACCAATTGGACCTTTATATGCTATTTGGACCCTTATATGGTACTGTCCGGTACCTTTATTAAATGGTATTGTTTGGCGCCAAATTTTGATGATTTATGCTATTTATTCACTATTGGTATTGTCTGGTACCAATTGGTAATGTCTTGATTGGTACTAATCCATTAGTGAAATTTGTTTTTGATTGTAGAAAATATCAAATACAGATTTTACATGTTGGAGAATGAATATGAACAAGTACTTCGTGATGCGGGAGTGTTGGATGAGTTGTCTGATTTTAATAGAAATATAGGCTCATCAGCTTCAAGGCATCGAGGGCAGGTAAGGGGTAGGACTGTCTGGAGAGTGTATCGTTGGAAAGTCAAAGCTCTTCTTTTTAATGTCGAGCTTATTTGCTTGGCGTGTTTAATATTAGAAGAAGGGATACAATCCTCCTCTTCGGCATGGGCATAGCAGGCTTCGGCATCTTTATACTTCTTGCATAGCCCTCTCTCGGAAGTTATGAAGCAAGACACCAGACCACCACAAGCAAAGAAAGCATCATGCTAAAAGAGCGCTGCAGCCTTCAAACTTTCCCAGGATTCCCAGGAGGGATAGATTCCCAAGTACCCGAAGGAAGTGGCAGTACATGATGAGATGGCACCAGTGAAGTGATTGTTGATTTAGCATAATTTAGCATCCAGTGAAGTGAAGTAGATGGGATTTCTCGATGATTTAGCATCCAATGAAGTGACTGTTGATTTAGTAAAAAATTATATTATTATTTTTTGTATGAAGTGATTGTTGATTTAGTGAAAACTGAAAAGTATGTTGTTCTCGATGATTTAGCATCATGTGAAGTGATTTGTCGTTTTCATTGTAAAATTTTCATCAATTTATCATTGTAATACATCAAGTGAAAAAAATACATACAAATATGAGTTCAAAGAACATAATTAAACCAAAAGAAATCCAGTTAAGGTTCATACAAATATGAGTTCAAACTATAATGACATCCAGTGTTAACAAAGAATATAATTAAACCAAAAGAAACCCTAGTGCGCCGCAAAGAAACCTAGTGCCCGTAAAGAAACCCTAGTGCCTGCAAAGAAATTTGAATAACATAATCAATAAAACTGTAGTATATCAGAATAGCATCAACACCAAAATTTGCACCAAAACCGTAGAAATTTGAATAACAGAATTTTGTACCAAAATTTTCACCAAAATTTATACCAGACTAACTTAATAAACGAAAATATGTTAGTGCAAACGCCAAATTTTCTGTCAACTCCCATTGTATAGCTAAGTTAGTTTTGGTGCAGCACCAAAGTTTCTGCACTAAAACTTAGCTATACAACTCCCATTTTCAAATCCCATTTTCACCAATATTTATCAAACATGTACTTACCACTAAGAAAGAATTATGCAGTGCAGAACCAAAAAAGTTGTTGGTGATCTATTTTTTTCCCTGCAAGCACCAAAATAAGAGAAGACTTGTGCAATTAATATACTATAGACATATTGCTATTATTTATAAATCAGAGGAGACTCTAGGCTTTAATTATTGTATAACAAGAATCTAAAAGAAAGCTCTTTATGAAATAACAAGAATCTAAAACTGATGACAATTGCGGCCCTACTCGTCTGGTACTGGTATGACCTGGTACAACCACGAAACAACTTCACAGGTACTAGTATGACCTGGTACAACCATGAAACAACTCCCATTTTTAAATTTATATCAACTTAGCTATTAAAATTTGGACTTCACTAGACTTCATTGGACTTCAAATTTTTGGAACAAACAACTTCATAGGAAAGAGGGCAAAGAGCTCCCTACTTGGCGGACATAAGAGGGGAGGAGAGGACAGGAGGGCTGCCTGCCGGGCGGTGACGAGAATGGGAGGGCAGGTTGCCTAGGTTTTCACTTTCAAAATTGAAAAGGAATGAAAAATCGATTTGATTTGTTTTCACTTTCAGTCATTTTTCATCCGATACAATGTGAGGGTATTTTGGTCACTGGATTAAAGTTCTTTATTTTCATTAATTAATTGCATTACTTTATAGTTGAAATGGCTTTTTCCTTAATAAAGTTGATTTACAGTGGCATTTATCAAAGCTTAAGATTTACAGTGGCATTTTGCTAAATTAAGGATTTTGAAATGGCACACAAACAAATTTCTCTAAATTTAATGTGTAGATTAAGTTTCTTAAATTATGTGATAAACATTATTAACTTAATTATACAAAGCATATTAGAAAAATATGTTATCGGATATGATCCGTAATGAAAAATGGTAATATTTTTATATTTAAAATTATATAATATGAGGAATATATATTTATAAATGTTATATTGTAAAGATAAATATACAAAATTTATCGCAATATATCTCACAGGACCGACATTATTAATTTATCGATTTTTGTTAGTCGGATCGGTTTATTCTGACACACCTCCCGCCTGCCGGCTACCCCAGCGGCAGGGGTTTTCTCTTCGGTCCGGAACAAAATTGAAACGATATTGCGTCTCTTCCGAGCTCCTGTCAGCGCCGCATCCTTTGCTTTTTTCCGCGTCGGTGAAAAATCGGACTTGAAGAATCAGTCGGTCACATATATACTGGTAAAAGAGTCGGCGTAGCTCATACCGTAAGACTCTTTCTATTCAAAGTGTTCTTTCGCTCAAAACGCGGCCAGTCGGTTTGCCAATTCGTCCAATAATCGGATCATGCGCCGCCCAATAAGTCGGCGTATCAAGGTCCCAATTTAAGTAAGCGAGCCCATCTCTCCGTTTACTAATGGTCGTCTGACCAAAGGGGATGCCAGACGTATCAGTTTACTAATTAGGATATCGCCAATCTGCGTGTTCATTAGAGTATGGTGTAATTCACTTTGATTGATATAATTGCTAAAACTCCACTTTTTGTGTGACTGCCAAACCTGCAATTACCAGTATGTAATAGAAACTCGGTCTACTCCTATTTTTTTTTCTTTTTTTCTCGAGAAAACTGTGAAGGATTTCTTATTCTGTAAATGCAATTTGGTCTACACACTCCGCTCCTCAAAGCTATCTCTACAGGGCTTCTCATAGTTGATTTTTAGTGTATGTTTTTCCTCAGGTGCCCTTATCTAGGATCAGATTCTTGATTAGAACTAGGACTGAACAAGTTCTGTACATTTGATAAATTCAAACTATGAATCCTGTATCCAGGTTTTGAAGAACAACTATATTCTGGATTGCACAGAGATGACCTCAAATAACTCTTTGCCTGCTCAGTTTCCTGTTTCACACAAATCCTTTTCCTTAGACATAAAGGTCTGTGTCTCTCCTATTTCTCCAAACATGTATTACTATTGCAAATTTTATGCTTTTTTGTTCTTTCTTTTTTATTAAGAAAATTTGTTGTCATTAGCTTGCTTTCTCATTGTAGGGTAATAAAACTGATATAGTGATCTGCAAGTATGATGATACTTTTCTGGTAAGTTGCTGTTATCTACCCTACAATTTATATTGTTGCTGTTTTCTTTTTGGAATACATATATCTTGTCAAGTGAGATTTGAAACTGTAGGTTATGGTGACCCAAATTGGATGTATGGGGACTATATTGCATGCCAGGTGTGTGCTCTTTCTGCTTCTATCTAAGAAGACTCTTTCGCTATACTTTACATTAAAATATATACAAAATCTTGAATTTCATAGCTTCTTAATACTGTAGATGATATCGAACTAAGAGATTCGATATTTAATACAACATATTTACGCAAAAAAAAAAATGAAAGGTTCTTATCTGGTCTTGTTGTTTGACAGTTGACACTTTGCATCTGAAATAGTTGTCTTTATCTTGTGTTGGACTCATTTCTGCTGGTACTGGCCTAGTGCAAGTTTGAAGAAGAACTTTTTAGAAAATATTTAAATTTGTTATCCGATATGAATTAATAGTAAGGTAAATTAGCTTAAAATATTTAGCTTATTAGATGGTTGATATAAATTAGCTTAAATATTTAGATGGTTGATATGGATCATAAATTAGCTTAAAATAAATAATATTAATAACACTGTTTTTTATTGGAAATTATGTTATCCGATATGATTGATAATGAAAAATTGTAAGGATAGTGTTATTAATATTTAATATTACATAATATGAGATAAATATTTTTTACACGAGGAATATATATTTATAAATGTTATATTGTAAAGATAAATATACAGATTTTATCGCAATATATCTCACAGGACCAACATTAATATTATCGATTTTGTCGGTAGAATCGGTTCATTCTGATTTCTGACACACCTGCCGGCTGCCCGCAGCGGCAGGGGTTTTCTCTTCAGTCCGGAACAAAGTTGAAACGATCTTGAAGCTTTCTCGTATGCACGACTCACGTCCAGGACAGCACAGTACCGCATAGCAGTCTAGCAGACGACCCGAGCTCAACAAGGGGATCGCTCTCGCTTCCCAACACAATGTCCCACCCTGGTGGACAGCCATCTTCTCCACGAAATATACTCGCACACTATTCGGCGCATTGATGAGTCTCTCTTCCGAGTCCAAGAGAACAAGTCACTGAACTTCTGATGTTTCCAAATTTGAATTAAATAATTTTCTGATTGTGATAAAAAATAGTAGAATTGGCATTTAATCAAACCTTGTATTTAACTAAAATTTTGTATTTAGAGTTGTTTTGATATAGAAAGCTGCTCTTTTGTGGACTATCAAGTATCAACGATTATCAATTTCAACTCCTTTGTTTGACCCATCATGACAACTCTTTACAATTCAAATTCTAAAATCCAACTGAAATTTGGTTTTGTTCAAAGTCATATGGAGTACCTGTTGACCAAAAATTATAAAATTTGGACTTCTTTTGATACAAACTCTAGAGGTGGAAAGATTATAAGATTTAACTGCAATTGGCTGTAGATTTTTCAACATGTCGATCCTGTATGAAACAGATTCTTAATGTAATAATTTACCATGCCGTGTTGCTTGTAATTTGAAATTATAGAAGTAAATTATTTTGTTATTATGAGACACTATAAGGTTGTGAGTGGATCCCTCTCTTTAATTATTAGATCCAGTTAGAATCCTAAAAATAGAAGTTTTTAAAGATCATTACAGCTCAGTACTTTCTATTCATAAATGCTCCAATCAACCAATTTTTTTGCTACAGCAGATTTTGGCACATATTTCTTAAATTTTCTGTGTCGATTACTGCACTAGGAGCCGCACATAAGAACCTTATGACCTTCAAACTGTCATATCTTTACCATTATATCCTCCATAGATCTATGTAATCGTGTAGCTGATGGCACAGTACTTTCGTTAGAAAACTCCTTTACATTTATAGTTGGATATTTTACAAAAAGTCAGCCAACCATTCCAATTGGTAGAACTTTACTGTAGTTTGTATAATTGCATTTGGTTATTTTGTTTCCCTTCTAAAACACCTTCAATTTTGCTGGAACAGTTGTGCCCTTTATGTTATATCCTCAGAATTGACTATAGAAAATGGGGTAATGTGCTGGGAGTTCTTTTTTAAACTAGAAGAGATGTGCCCTTTTTGTTAAAATAAAAAAGAAATCCAAGTAAAAAGGTATTTCATCACATGAACAATTTTAGCCATGTGCTAGCTCTCTTGTTGAGTATGATGTCTTATTGTAGTGTATTTTTTCAACCTTAAGAAAATAGGCACAATATATCTCATATTTTGTGAACCCGCATACCACCAATAAGTTCTCGGGTACATTTTTATTTTTCTTCATATTTTAAGCTGCTTGACAATTCCTCTCAAGCCGGGTGGTTACTCCAAAGCATGATAAACTAAGGGTGTTAGTTTTTTTTTGCAAATTATAAAATATTTGCATGTTTCATTGCATACAAGAGAAAGCAGGGTTTTATCACCTCATTCTGAAACTCTGGATCACTCTTAAGGGGATTAATGACATGAATCTTAATGAAATGTGAATTTAGATGAAATTTAATCCATTCAATCTGCATTTGAACTTTCCCAGCACTGTTTGTCAGAGAAGCAACGTTTAGTACACTTTTTTACGTTAAATTACGGTTTTGACTGTGTATCAAAATACTATGATGGTCAATTTGTGTGCTGATAATTATGATGGTGGTGGTTCTAGTGACGTATTGTACACTGATGCGTTAACCTTCTTGTTTTGAAATTTTGTTAGAAAAGAGGAAGGTGTATCAACAGAGCCAACATTCCATGTGGCAGTCATCTTTGGTAAAAGAGATGAGGTATGCACATCAGAAATTCAGAATCCTTCAGTTTTTCACGTCTATACTTTTTGAACAAAAATAGTGATCTTGAATTTAATAATGTTAACACAGCCTTTCCTATCAGCATGTGCTCGTCAACTGATCGAGCATATAAGGTATGTTCTTTATTTTGGTGCTTACATTGTCAAAATAATGCTTTTTGTCAATCGTTCCCAGTGGCTGCCAACATTTCAATATTTTTGGGGATAATTGCGTAAACATCTAACATTGAGATTAGTGCCAAGGAATAGGCCAAATCAAACTGAAATAAACATCTCACATTGATGTATTTGGCCAAATTTAAAAAGGCGCTTTTACTCCCCAAGACCTTAGACTGAAATAAATAAAAATGATTTAGGCCAGGCTCTAAGTTTATGTTAGTTTGTTGTGATTGATGGAGTGATTGATTTGGTTAATAAGTAGAATTTAGGTGGTCTAGGCTCTTTTGGTCAGCTTAATTATAGGTTAAGTTTTGTTTTAACTGTTGTTTACAGAAAGAAAGGGAAACCGTACATTGTTTTGTTAAATAGTAAACATTGTTTTCTTTTTTGTGTAAACAGTAGCTGTGGTTCAACCAAGCCATTGGCGTTGTCTCTTGGCCTGAAGGATCACTCCCCGGTAAATGTGTCTTTTTTTTTTTAATTTTCTGTATGAATTTGTCACCTTTAACTTTTTGTGGATGGAGGAGTTTACTAATTTAGTTTGAATAATCCTAGCTGGAGTATCAAATGTACCTTAAATGAATTAAGGCCTAATTTCTTGCAGAGCTCATTTTATAGTCTTTTTTTTTTTCCCAAAATAGATTTTAAGGGCAAAATACTTATTATTGAATTAGAGTGGGGTTGAGTTCAAAAGACAACGGGAATTCCAGGATATAGTAGACATTTGCAATTGTTTGTAGATGAAATAAGATGATATTACAATAGCATATATAAAACCAGAAATTTGTTTCATGATATTTTCTCAATTTTTTTATGCATTATCAGGTAAATTTCTGATGATATGTATTTTTCTTTTTCCTATTTGGCAGGGAACTATGAAAGAAATCATTTATGCAGTGATGGAGAACCGGCTATGGTGAAATTATTGTATCCATAGAGATAGAGGATCCTTTAGTTTTAGTTAGCAAGTTGCAATGTTGCATATCCTAGATAACAATCGTAAAGCTGCCGAGCCATGTAAGCACGAAAAATCATAAAAATACAGACGCCTGTGAATTTGAAGATCATCATTGATCGGTCCGTAATTGAATAATTGCCTTGGTCATTTGAACCTTTGGGCAAGCTCTTTCTGTTAAGAGATGAGGGATAGCAAAAAGTGCAGTTTCTTATAAGAGCGACTGCTTCACAATGGTTCTAATGGTCCAGTAAAAAAGTTCAACTAAAATTGAAATTCAATTGCTTGTGAAGAACAATTATGAAGTTATTTTTATTCTCTCTTATTGAACTGACAATCTTTTTTTTTAATTGGACTTTGTTATCTTTTGTAATATCTAATTAGTTTTAATTAGAAGACTTGGATTATTTTATCATTTTTTTGGTATAAATATCTTTTCAGCGCTTCAACAACATCATCATAATGAATTGACCTTATTTAACTATATGATATATGATTCTGTGTGAGGGAATCATTTTGTTCTTATTAATCTCTCATTTGAAAGTCGAAACTACATAGTTTTGACTCCTAATTAGAGGAATTCTAGACTTCATACTCAGTGAGATGAACAATACTTAGTTTTAGCGAATCTGCCGTAATCAACTCAATTCGTCCTTTAATTGTCGTGAAAAAAAGTATCTGCGGAAGAAGGGTTTAAGCGATCTAATTTTTAATCTGATACTAGCGACCCACTTTGTTTTTAAGATAGGGTTTCTTAAACTAAATAAAATAATGATTAAGAATTTCTGGACTTCGCTTTTTTTTTTGTCATTAAACAAGAAACATTAGATTAACAGAGTCATGATCAAAAAAAAATTGCTCCATAAAAAGGTGCTTCATGTTCTACCCGCCTTTTTACTTTTTTTTTTTTAAAGTAATTTACTCTTTTCATTAAAAAAAACAGTTTTTCTTGAGTAAAAAGTAGAAGGATAGAATATTTTTTCTTCTATAACTTTTGTAAGGATTATATATATATATATATATAGAGAGAGAGAGAGAGAGAGAATTAGGGTATGATGCTTTGCAAAGTACAAAATTTTTTTATTTTGCACTCATTTTTAATATTATAAGTAAAAATAATCGATCCAAATTATAAATCTCATCTCCAAATATCAAAAATATAATAAAGACTAAATTTTATATTTTTTGCAATTTATTTGCTATTTTTTGATAGGGCAATAAATCATTTTTGGATGATTCTAATTCTATATCATCACCATTTTTCTCATCAGAAAAAATATGCACAAAAAAATTCTAAAAAAAAAATATAAAATTTGGTTTATAATATATTTTCATAAGGAAAGAAATAGATTGAAAGAGGAGATCAATTATTTCACTTTCGAAATAAAAAAATATTATCCGCCTATTGAGGGATAAAATAGGTATAATAAAAAATTACCATGCAAAAAAAGGACCATCCAATTCGGACTTATATATATTATATATATATATATATATATATAGAGAGAGAGTTTGGCTACGGTGCTACGCATAGTACGGATGACCCGTGTGCTACGGACCGTTTCTCCGTCTTTAAAATTCAAATGGTTGATCTGATCAGTCAAAATATTTTTCATATGAAAATCTAGTTGGGACTAAATTTTATATTTTTTAATTTTTTTTACTATTTTTTAAGATAACTAGAAAATCACTTGATTTAATTATTATGAGTCATTCAAAATGAGTTATTTTCTAGCTATTTTAAAAAATAGTAAAAAAATATAAAAATTGGTCTCCAACTAGATTTCATATGAAAAATATTTTGACCGGTCGGATTGACTATTTAAACTTTAAAAACGGAAAAACAGTCCGTAGCACACAAGTTATCCGTGCTACGCATAGTACCGTAACCAAACTCTCTCTCTCTCACTGTAGCAACGCAGGGGTAAGATATTATTAATTAGATTATGAGGCGTTTCTTTCAGATTCTTGTCTGAAAGGTATTATGCTTATTACTTAGTTGTTTGAATCAACTAATTGTTCTGAGTTTCTGATTCTTCTTGCTGCATCAACAGCTGCAGTTCTCTCACCATTTGTCAGGACATGGGATCCTTGAGCATGCAGTCATACCGGTCCAAGGTGCAATTGAATCCTTGAACTTGCAGCAGGCTATCAACAATCTGACCATCAACAAATTGGGCCATGAACCAAAGCCCCGGTACCAAGAATATCATTCTGAAGAGTTGTGAAGATATAGATTTCGAGGCGCCTCTAGCTGTGGCTGAACATTCTTGAATGGTGAAAACTGTGCTGGGTGAATGGTGATGGCTTCTCGAATTGCATACCTCTACAGGTTGTCTCAGCACCTGTGGAGCTCATGATCAGCTTCTGGACAGAGCACTTGGGATCTGACCAGTTCACCAAGGAACAAAAAGCTGAGGTATGGGTTTGGGAGAAAGTGTTCTTTGGTAAAATGGACCGAGAGCTGCTTTTCAACTTTGTGCTCGCGGAAAATTGTGTGGATGCAAAGGAAATGCTTGATTGCGCCTGCAATTATATGGCTGGGATTATAAAGGATATGTGAGTTGAGGATGTCAGGGATTTTTTGGAATCGTTAATGATTTCAAGCCTGAGGAGATGGGCAGGTATTCAAGGAAAACCGGATGGGCTTTGGAATTAAACTAATAAGATCTTGATCCCTTGCGTTCTCGGTTTCCTGGTTTAAAATTAGAGGTGTAGTGAGCAGAAGTTTCAACAGAGTTTTGAGTAGATACCTTGCCTTTTGACTTCATGACACGTCCCTGGGCCTCTGCCCGCTGTATAATGGCACATATAGCAGTGTAAGAGGGCATCTTATCTCTCATAAGGATTTCTCGTCTGATATCTTCGTAATCAGGGGAGAGGTTAGCAAGTACTCGAAAGATTTTGTCTTCTGCTTCTCTCTCTTCATATTCTTCTACTGTTGCTGCCTTGGGGAGATATTGTTGAAGTTCATCCCAAAGCTTCTTCATTTCACCAAGGTACTCAGTGGCCGTCAGATCTTCTTGCTTGAGTTGTAGGATACTCTGTTGTAGTTCAAACACCCGAGATGAGTTGTTAATTTGCCCGTACATCTCGTACAAGGAATCCCACAGAGCCTTGGCGGAGGGAGCATAAGCATATTGTTCGTAAATCTTTGACTTCATGGAGTTAAAGATTCATGACATTACCTTTAGATCATTTTCCTTCCATTCATCATCTTCCTTCGTGTCCTTCGGATCTGTATCTTCTGTTGTGTCCGAATCTTCTTTACTCTTTGACTTAGAGGGTTTGTTGGTGCCCTTGATATGCCCCCATTTGCCTCGTCCTCCCAGAGCTACTTCCATAGCCCGAGCCCATGGCAGATAGTTCGTGCCGTTTAACAGCACATTCGTCAAGCTGTTCCTTGAGGAGTTCTCTAGTGAGTCGTCCATTAATAACTAGGTGAGTGACTGCCGTTGCCAGAGTAAGGTTTGGTTCAGTGGGTAGAAACGTTTCCAAAGCAAGCAGACCCAGCATGGATTGAGTTGCCCAAAATATTAGATATGTGGATCTTCTTGACAGTCACCGCCATTGCCTTCAATCTTCTAAATATGGTGAGTGCTAGGACCTTCTGCTTTTTCCAACAAATACATACATATCAGTGACTGAGCAACACATACATATCAGTGACTGAGCTACAATCCATCAAACTAGAATTCTAGCCCAACACATACATATCAGTGACTGAGCAGATAAACAATGTGTATCCAGTAGTAAAGTTTGATGGATTTCAACGCTGATCCTTATCGGCTTGTGTTTAGAAAACATGTCCACACAACCTGGGAAGGGACTCTTGAATTGCGCAACAAGATATTATAAAGTTTATGTTCTATTCTTCGATTTATTTTGAAAAAATAAAAACGAACATGTTTCTTAATCTTCTAGTTCTTTTCATTTTTATTTAATCCTGCTAGAAAAAAAGATTTTTCCTGTCAAATTAATCCTTACTAAACATGATGTTTCTAGTTCTATTTATAATTATATTAGAGGAGATGCAAAATAGCAAAGGCTGCATTTTGAGATGTCTTAAAGAAAAAAAAGGAGTTAAAATGGATTGATCGGTTGACGTGTGTGGCTCGGGTTGCCAGATAGACATTGATCCAATGGTGGGTTTTGAGCTAGGCCAGATGAGAACTAATAAGTATTAGCAGCCAACCTGACAAATATCCAATCCTACTTGGCTCCGGTTCTGCTCTAGTACCTTTCTCCCATCCAAAAGTTAATTACTATCTCTGCAACTAACGTGTAATCAGTTTTGTTTGTTTGAAAATAGACAAGGCAGTGAGATAATTATTCATCTTAACTAAAATTATCATAAACGGGGTTTAAAATCAGTTATGGTTTATTTACTAAATATAGGTAGATAGAGTAGGGTTAATCTCAGTTTCTTTTCCAAGGTTTTGTGTAATCAGAAAGGAAGAATCAGACTTTCTTCTTAAATTAGTTTCAAGTTAGGCTGGAACATGGAAAAAGCCCTAGAAATATCTTCTGATGGATGGAATATGGCTAGGTATTATTTCTTTCTTTCTTTCTTCTTTGAATTGTAAACCTCACAATTATGTAATTTCCTATCTAAATTTGACTTTTCTCCTGAGGTATTTTGAAATTTCATTACTTCTCTGATAGCATTTATAGTTTGTTGAAATGCCACATCAGAAAAGAAATGACTCCTAAAAGAATTTGCAAAGCATCTTACCATGGCCTCTGAATCAAGTGCACTCCTCGGTCTCGCTCTGACAGGTACCAATTAAGTAGACTAATCATGACTGTGTTATCAGATCCCAGTAACAGCTTTTTTCTGTTTATTCTCAATTTCTGCACATAGTATTTCCTTTTAGGGTTTTCCATGCTTGTTTCTGTGTTTAGTACGAGCGATGAATGTGAACGAGGAGAGCATTCACCCTCTCGGTGTTATTAACTTCCATTCTGGAAACAAGAGCACAAATTAAATATGAATTTCTAGCCCATTATAAAGTTTTTTGCAATTTTGTCTGAATGGTTGCTTAAACCGTAGTTTGCTAGAGTACCAGATGTGAGTCCAGTCCAGGTACGGTATACTGTAGGTATGGTTTTGGATTCCTTTTGGAATGCAAGATTTCAGTATATTGCTGCCACATGTATATTACTCAGTTCAAAATGGAAGCATAAAAGCATAAAATGAATACTACTATAATCAATTAGTTATTAGTCATTGATAAGTTCGAAAGTTTGCAAGCTTCAACATCCTAATAATCTGGGGATCTGAGTACCAATACGCTTCCATCCTTCGTTTGATCGTTTCCTTTTCTCTGTCATTTACACACCCTTATTTATATCTCAAGGAAAATGATGAAACATTCATTATCAAACGGGCTCAGCAATTGAAAAATCTAGGCCCAAACTCACACAGAGTTAGGTGGCCCAATTACCTCCCTCTTCTTTTCTTCCTCCCCAATCCTTCCCTTCTTTCTGACCCGATGAATAAAAAATCTAGAAGGCAAAGAAACCCTAATAATGGTCGTGGGGCGCCAGTTCTCGGCAAGTCACGATTGAACGATTCCGAAATTCAGTTCGCCTCTGTTGTTAGCGTTACTTCTTATCTTGAACGATTCCAAATTTGAGTTCGCCTCTCGTGTTCCATTTCTGGCAAGTCAGAGTTGAATGCTCCGGGCCGTCTTCAGGGATCCGGTACGCCAGCGAACCCCGATCCTAGAAACAGAAATTGTGGATCTGCTAGTTCTAAATTTGCTTCTGACAAAAACTTGAAGGTAGTTGCAAGTTCATGGGTGCCCCTAAACAAAAATGGACAGCAGAGGAAGAGGCGGCTTTGAAGGCTGGGATAAAGAAACATGGTGCTGGTAAATGGCGCACTATCCTCAGAGACCCTGAATTCAGCGACGTTTTGAGTCTTCGATCAAACGTTGACCTCAAGGTTCTGTTTCTTGCTTATTTTATGTGCGTTCCTTTCATTTTGCAAGTCTACAATATGCGAAAATGCTGGACAGTCAGGTGCTATTATTTATTGTGCATTAAAAGAAAGGAAGCTAATTTGAGACTCTATCAGTCTCATACTGCAGAAATACATTTTGTCTACTTATAGCCTTTGCTAAAATAATAAGAAAATATACTTTTATATATCCTGCTACATAAATTGGGAAATGTGAGATTGAACTGCTTCCTAATTCGTGAACAGGATAAATGGAGGAACATGAATGTAATGGCTAGTGGATCTGGGTCAAGGGAGAAAGTGAAGGTTTCCAACAGGAAGAGCCGCCCGAACCCAAAGCACGAGGATGTTGACATCAGTGATGAAATGGCGATCACAGAATTTGTTGATATGGATGATGATGTCGTTGATGTTATGCCTATCGCCATGTCTGGTGGGCCTTCTCAGATTGCTCCAGATGTTACTCAAGAAAGGTAATTTTTTTTTTCTGATTCTAATATTTTTGTTAGGCTATCATATGTGTCATTTTTAGTATAGATTGTAGAAACACAGGTAGGTGTGACACCAAGTAATCATATGGGTCATTTTAAGTACATGAACTGGTTTTCAGTTCTTTGTGTCTAAAGAATATTTCTGCTTTCCATGTAGGCTAGATCATACTATAATGGAAGCAATAAGGACCTTGAACGAGCCTAGTGGTTCTCAAAAGACCGCAATTGGCGATTATATAGAGGTACTGCTAATATTTCTTGAACTTAAAGAGGCATGTTGCCTCTTTAAATCTCCCTCTCTCTCAGGTGTTTTGTTCTATTTAGGCAAACTACGAAGCACCGCCAGATTTCAAAGAGCTTTTGTCAACGAAACTAAGAGCCTTGACTGCGGCTGGTAGATTAATGAAGGTAAAACTATCAATCTTGCACTTAGACCCCTATGTTTCAAGGTTTTTAGAACAGGATATCCATACTGTATACTGTTCTTTGTAGGTGAAGCGGAGGTACCGAATTGCCCCCCACCCTTATTTTGCAGAACGAAGGAGCCCTAGGATGCTGCTCTTAGAAGGAGCTGGCTGTCAAAGAGAAGAGCAGCCATCAGGTTCAGATAAAGAAGAGGTGAAAATCAAAATTATGACGCGAGATGAGGTGGATGCTGAATTGTTGCAAATGTGGAACATGGACAAGGAGGCAGCAGAGGCACATGCAATGCATGCAGTTGCTGAGGCAGAGGCCATCATGGCAGAGGCGGAGGCAGCTGCGAAAGAGGCTGAGTGTGCAGAGGCGGAGGCTGAGGCTGTTCAGGCATTTTATGATGCAACTAAAACAACTATTCGTAGACAAGCCACTAAGCTGGTGAGTGCTTTTTAATATGGTTTTACACCTGTCAAGAATGCATGTGCTAAAGTAGTATGGGTTTTGGGTAGGGCCGTAGGGGTGTCAAAACTTGACCCGACCAGACCTGAGAATAAACAGGTCGGGTATGAGTCAAAGATTTTTTGGCCCATCATGGGTAGATCCAGTTGGGTTCGGGTCAACCTGACCTATTTAATTGTGTTTTTTTTGGATTTATATTATGATTCAACGCTAATCAAAGCTTGTACATACATTAATTAAGATTAATTATATATTAATTAATATTTAATTGCTTAAAAAATATAAAATAAGAAATACTTAATTATTTTATTTGGATTGGGTCTGGTAAAGAAAATTAATAAAATAATGATGATCCGATCTGAACCCGACCCGACCCACTGACACCCCAGTTTTGGGGTAGTATTTATTTGGATTCTACACTATTACATGGGCTGTGCATATTTGTGTTCATTAATGTATCTTTGAATTGATGTTATCTTGGGGCTATTAAGGTGGAACTGAATCTCCTGTTATACCAACGGTCCTCGATGGATCAAAAATCAACGGATTGGATTGATTCATTTTCCTCTCTCCTCTCTCCCACTTTCTCTCTCCTTGGTATTTATCTGGTGCGTTGAATTTTGATCTGACTTGGACCGTCGGGATAACAAGGTCCTGTTATCCCTTTCGAGTTAGCAGGGTCTTTGGTTCCCTATTAAGTTATAGTTGAAAGAATTTGTTAGTTTAATAAAGATGTTCCAATAATGATCACATCTAGTATTAGTGTGTGTGTGTGTGTGTGTGAGAGAGAGAGAGAGAGAGAGAGAGAGCATTTTTAGGTAATAAACCTAATTAGAGATCTGAACTATATTCTCAATGACAATAAAAATGTAGTTTCTATAAAAGCTCTCTCAAGTTGACCAGCAAGTACAGTATAAATTGATTGCCAAATTGACAGCTGCTGATTGAATTTTGAATAAGTGTCTAACAAAATTAGAAAGAATGGAGCAAATTCAATAGTATGGATGAATATAGGTTGTCTGATTTCCTTGGATCATTGTCCCTTGTAAGAGGGAGTTACTTTTGACAAGGTTTTTCAAGAACAAATTGGATGGTCTAAAATTTTTAATAAGGTGGAAGTCATTTTATATGCCCATTTCATATTAGCAGTTGGTATGGATCAGTCTTTGCGAATTCATTATTAGCAGATTAAATAGCATAGATTATGTGTATTTATACATCTTAAAGTATGAATGTATTTAGATGTACGTTGACGAAAGGTATTTGCTTTGTCATTTTGGTTTTTGGTTGGTTTTTCACCTGTTAGGAAGAATTTATATATGGTGTGGTTACATGACATAATCATGCAAATGCATACTTGGGGGTGCAGTATGGGAGCTAATTATTTTACATTCTTTATGTGAAGAGAAGAAGCATAATAATATGTATTTGATGCTGTCTCACTGTTTCTTTACATTTATGTGCAGGTTATTAGAGCTTGTATTTAGATATTTGGATTTTGCTAGCTTGTTGGTCTTAGTTGTGGTTGCTTTTGCTAAGCATAGCTGTGGAAAGAGGGATATCTGAGAAATGATTCTGATATCAACCTTGCAAGCGTTTTTCATTTTGTGATCTGTTCTTCAGCTTTACCAGAGACGACTTGCATCGTTTCCTTGTATATGTAGAGAAAGTGAGGTACTGAAATTGTAAAAATGATGTGTACTTTGTATATGTGCTGGTAGGCACCAAAGTTGAACAAATAGACCCAACGCACAGTTGTAGAGTTAGTTGTTCTGATGATTATATATTGTCACCAAGTTAATGTTTACTATTGCATACTTCCCAATCACATCATCACAGCATGCAACTAATCATATTAATCAGCGAGCTTCAATATTCATGTTTGTTTTTTATTTAGTCACTCAGCTTGCTGTTCCGTTCAAAACGGTAGCTTCCTATTCTCTTTAGTTCGTTCTCTCTCTCTCTCTCTCTCTACTTGCACTCGCTCCCCATGCTATGGATGATGGATTATTGTCTCGTTGGACTTTTATTGAGCGACTATTTTTGCATTTTAAAGTGTTTTTACCCTAACCACAAATCACTGCAGGAAGTACTATTTTCTGGATATAGGAATCCATGTCTTGATGCTAAATTATGTAGTATGTATGGACGGCCTGGATAATGGAGATGAGAATCGAGATAGCATAATTCATCGATGGAGGTTTCCGTAGAAAGGATACCATCCGCAAGTAAGGTTAACCTTTTTAGATCTGTAGCGATGTGTAAGCGAAATCATGACATTAGTGGTGGTGGGGAAACCAATTTGCTTCTCTCTCTAAACCTGTTTATTACTATCCACAATTCAGTCTAGATCGCTCCAAATAAGGAATGGTTTCACGTATGAATTCACTGAAAGAGGAGATGATTTGAAATCGAATTTCCGTGATCAGTATACAATTGTTATCAAGAAAAAATCAATCTCGAGATTGCAGATATATCCATTAATTTCTACTATATTTATCAATTTTGCCATTTAAAACTGTAACTAGGGTTTGCAACTGCTAACCAAATCAGAAGTACTCGGTATAAAAATTTGTACTCACCATGTAATTGATAGTAGAGTAGCTGGATATGGAATGTTTTAATTTACAAATTTCGCTTATTTTTTCTCTTTATTATCATGTAAACTCTCTTCTTCTTTTCATTGATAAAAAATCATACTAGGCCTTTCGTCTACTACTTTGACATAAAATTGTACATATCTGATCACAAACGAGAGGAGCAGGCTTGAAAAGGATTTCCGTACGCGGCTTTGGCCCCTTCAATTTCAAATAGCGCCAAATGAGCTCTACTCCGCCCGCTCTCTCCCGATCTGATTACGCGTAGCACAAGAATTTCATTTTGATTCTTCTTTTGCAGCTGGCGAAATCATTCCGATCACGGGCGATAACTTATATCTACGAATCTTGGCCTTTTCACGATGTCAGGTTGCTGTAGTTGGGTCACACGGCTGAAGCTTACAACTTACTAATGCAGTCGCCTGCATCATCCTTGTATTAACACACTGTGCATAATAAAAAGGTGGTCGAGCATCGACTGCATCGTTGGCCTGATTTAAGTGCAGAGAAGAACGAAGCGTAACGGCAGGGGATTTTCCTTCTATAACATGATAATAACCGCAATAGGTAAACAAGAGATAACGAGTCTAATTATTTTGATCATTTAAGATGAAAACCGGATGCCGAAAATTATACTAGTAGCAAATGGTTCAATAATTCAAGTAATAATTAACTGGAATACTTTAATGTGATTATAAATTGAAGTTTTTATAGACGTGAAAAGGAGGACAAAAAGTTCTGTCTTCCTGAACCGTACTTTTTTTTAAAAATTTAAGTCCTTTTATTAATACAGGTCACTTTTTTGTTCATACTGTAGCATATACAGTGAAGAGTTTGTCGAAACTTAATACTTATAATATATATATACGCAAGGGGGAGGATCCTTGATAGTGGGCTATTTTTATAATTTTGATGATAAAATTTTAAATAAATATAAAACTTTAAAAATATAAAAAAATTATAAATGTGTTTTTTCATTTATAGATTAATAATGTTTTAAATTTTATATAATTTTATTATTATTTGATAATCCATAAAGACCATCAATATTTTATATAATTTTATTATATTTGATTTAAAGACAAATAATTATATAATTTATCATGATTTCAATTTAATGATTTTTAATAAATTATCAAACGATAATAATATTATATAAAATTTAAAAATACTAAAAGAACACATCTATAAAAAAATTTCTATTTTTTAATTTTTAATATTTATTTAAATATTCATTGTGAACACATTATCAAGATCCCTGCTCGTATATAAAAAAAGATAAATTCCTGTTAAAAAAGATGACGAGTACAGCTCTTTCTGAAATATTTCAAACTTATGTTGTAGCAAGGTATCAATGCTTCAGTTCGGGTGGGGTCACATTATTATTTTTTTTTATCCGATTTGAATCCGATCCGATCCGATTAAATTCGGTAAATTTTTTTGATCTATATCCGACCCAACGGGTCACGGATCGATCCGATCCAACTCGTGTAAAATAATTAAATATTTTTATATAATTTTAGCAATAAAATATTAATTAATTTATAATTAATCTTAATTAGTATATATTTAAGATTTAATTAGTACTAAATCACAAAAATACTTCCAAAAATATAATTAATCGGGTCGGGTTGACCCGAACCCGACCCGACCTGATTCAAGTAAAAAAAATTAAATCTATATCCGATCCATTTATTTTCGGATCATGTCAGATCCGGTTATTTTGTTGGGTCAGATCAAAAATTAACACCCCTAGTTGTAGTGTATTACAATGTGATGTGAACTGGGTAACTGTCCTCTCGAGATAATTTTTGTGTGGAGAATTTTTAAAGTTAATTTGAATGGCTCCTTTTACTTATAATATCTGTGAAAATTTTTAAATATAAATTTTGATATATGAATTTATTAACGTTAATCTCTGACCGAACTGATTAGATGTCGTTGCGGACCGTAAAGCCCATCAGATTCAAACGAATGCTAGACGTTCCTCTCGTTTTAGCTCTCATTGTTTCGTTCCAGCAAACCAAGGGTTCTAAAAAGAGTGAAAACTGGAAATGAAGGAAGATAACTAATGCGAGGAAGCGCGTAAGAAGAGAGTACTTGAAGACCTCAAGCAATGAAGTAATTTTTGAAAGGTCGTTGATTTTATTTCTTTCAACCTGTTTCAGTATTCAAGAAGTGCCGTTTTGATTAAATATGTTTTGTCGATTCAAGCTGGGTTTTATGAACAAAGGGGATCTGTCGATGGGAGGCCTTCTTTCACTCAAAATATAAAGAAAACATATATGTGCCATTGATCCATCTTGTATTAGTGGTGATTTTGAAACTGATCTTGCAGAGCGGACTTGTGTTAAATTGTTGCTTTGGGATTTATGACTGGTTCGCTGGTGCCATTGACCGCATGTCTTACATAATCGGATTGTAAAAAATGCATCTTGGATAAACTTTTTCTGTCTTACACTAGTGGAGATTTTACTTCTATGATTTTGCTTGCTCTTTTTGTTTTATATTTTCCAAACTTGGGAATTTCAAGAATTTCAAAGAGTACAATCAACTGGTGTATATTATAAATAATATATGGCACAGCGATGAAGTACGAATATTTTGAGAAAGTAAAGAATATTTTGAGAAAGTAAAATTTTTGGTTTCTCATTTTGTACTAAAAATGCAATTTTTAATTCTCATTGCGTACTATAATTTTATTTCTATTCTGTTTATTTTCTATTACATATTTGTCACCTAACATAATATTTTATGTTCATCTATCAACTTCTTAAATCATTTCAGAAATCTAAATCAAGTGAAAAAAAAAAAAAAAATGATGCTTCTGAACTGAGACAGTCTTCTAGAGCTAACAATCCTGTTTCATACTGTGATCAAGTAAGTTGCCTCTTGTAAACAATCTATCTGCATGCATGTCAACAATATTATTCATTTTACTCGGTCAATCTATCTAGTTGCAACAGGTTAAGGAATCCTAATCCTTTTGTCCGAGTAATTAGATGATAGAGGTTAGGGAATCCCAATTACTTTGTCTGAGTAATTAGATGATACAGGTTAAGAATCCTAACACATTAATATTGATGAAAAAACCAAGTCAACCTGCCCCACTGTAATGACCTTGAAAGATCAATTACAAGATTAATGAATTTGAGAGAAAAAAGATAAACAAATTGCTAATAAGAAGAAATTTTGGAATTAAGATCGGAATTTATTGATAAATACTGAGAAGAAGATAAGAGTATAACTGTTTTGTAAGAGAGAGATTCATCTGATTCAACAACAACTTACAGTGCGCCATCTCACTTGTATTTATAAGCTAAGTATTACTGAAGTAAAAATGAAAAGTAAAAGATAAAAAGAAATCGCAGCAGAAGATTCCCGATAATAACAGTTTGTCTAACTGCCCTGCTGATCCTCTATTCCAGTGGCTCTCTCCATCTCCAGTTAATTTTGATAAGCACCAATCCATCCCTTTTTAATTAAATTCCCTTGCCAACGGTAACCATCTTACCAATACCTCTCCATGCCATATCAGTATATGACACCCACACATGTTAGAAAATTTTATTTGTTACTGTAAAGGTTTGGAATAAGCCATTTTGGGAGTATCAACTCTACCAGACTATCACCAACACATCATCCTCATCTCAGTCAGATGATCACTTGTGGTTATCTTTATTTTTTTAATACCAGTTTAATGAAAATACATAGTAATTACAGCTTGGACCTCTTATGTATGACAAAGATTTTTATTAATTCAATAAAATTGGCTAGCTGATCATAAACTGTTGAACTCAAACCTTAAACATGAGTGCTTGGAATCAACAATTTCATTGCCTCCTCTCTACATGCATTTGGGCTTGTACTGCCTCTTATGTATATCATTGTAATTAAATTTCTAGGTCGACGAGATAGAACGCCATTCATACCGCAAAAGGTGAAGAGTTTATCTTGGGCTCTATTCCTTGTGTATATACTTGTCATGTGATCTCCTTACAGTACTTGCAAATGACATCCAACTCTAAACTGGAGAATTTCCCATGAGATTAGTTGTCTTTGTTTGAATAACTTGGCTTTGGTAGTTGTATTCATTTGCAAATTACTGAAAGGCTTTGATTGTATTTGTAAATGTGCAAGATGTTTTGGCCTAATTTGCAAATTGTGTTTCAATATTTCTTTGCTACAACAACAACAATTACAAATAACTGAAAAAAATCTTAAAAAAGGAAGTATCTTCGTCAGATACTGTAGGAGCAATGATAGAGGAGGAGAATATATAGGGAAATACTCTACTTATGAGGAACAAGCATTTCAGAAAGCTCAGAATATTCAGAGCTCTTTAGATAACCCTTCATTCATCAAAGCAATGGTTCGATCTCATGTGTCTAGTTGCTTTTGGCTAGTAAATCATTAATTTATCATAAAATATTGTTTTTACTTGGGAAAATTATTTGCCTCAATTTTTTTCTCTCTAGACTTTCAAGTGTATTGTAATTCTGCTTCTGCATTTCTGGGTACAAGTTTTTAGGAAGTTATAGAGAACATGTGACTGATTTCCATGGTAAACGTGAATATTGTCAGTATCAATGAATGTAGGAAATTATTTTGGCCCAAAAAAAAGAGTTCCCGAATGTCCAAATTTTCTTTATAGACAATGCCACCTTTTTGATATTGTATGCCTTTTTTAATAAATTGACTGTCTTACTCCAGTGTGTGTGATATCTTTAGTTGTTAAGAGTTTTGAAGGAGTTTCAGACTATAACTTGATGGGTGAAAAAATAATTCAACTTTTTGGATGCAAGGGGCTTCCATCAAGATTTATCGAGGACTACTTGCCAGCAGGAGAGGCAAGGATGGTTTTGGATGATGAGAAAAGGTGTGGAATTTGATGCAGTTTACATTGGATCCCGCAATGGTCTCAGCAGTGAGTGGAATAGCTTTGCCATGCATCACAACTGGAGGACGGTGATGCATTCGGTTTTTGAGTTGACTGTACCTGACCACTTTCAAGGTTTTAATCAATATTTTTCTGATTTTCATCCTTGTCAATTTTTAGTAAGATAAAGAAGAAAACCAATTTAGTTATTTGGTTCACATGTTGGTACAGATTCATATTGTCAAAGCACTTGAGGATATTGTTGAAGATGAAGAACAGAAAGACACTGTCATAGGGTTGAACCAAGCTATTGTATTAGCAAAAGATGAAGGAGAAGAGTACGAAGGGAGAACTCCAGAAACTACTCGGTATGCCAAGAGGTCAAGGAAACCCAGGAACCATTCTTAGTATATCTGGCTTTTAACTAACTTCTGAGTCTACTGTTATATAATGCTGTCTTCTTGTTCTACTTGCCAGGCAATTTTGGTTCTTTATTAGTAATGGCCTGATGCTTTGTCTAGCAGATAAAATATTAGAGTGCTTTAAATGTAGTACTTTGACAGGATGACTTCAAGACACACTGACATGTTGCATTGCTCTAATCATAATTATTTGCTTTGGAAAACTTGATCTTGCGAAGTTACTGTGTTTCCATGTGTTTGTCTGCATTTCTGATGCAGTATTGTTAGCTGACCAGAAACATACTATACAACTATACAGTAATAATAAAATTTTATACACTGCAAATGTGGTCCTGTTGTGTATCAATGTGACGACAGCCTGAGCACATTTGTTTGAACATAAAACTGTGCATCAGCAGTAGATAGGTTTATTCTTGATATTATATTTTATAATTTGGAAACAAAAACAATATTCCACTAAAATGTTATTTCTAAGCCAAACTTGGCCATCATTTGTTCAAAGAGGCTCAGATAGGCCTCAACCTCACCAAAACCATAACATAAAACATGGAAAGGTGCAATCATTAATAACATATAAACAGTTCGAACAATTTTGTTCTGCATCTTGGCATTCATACTGAATTTAAAATCACAGAACCTACATTATCATTAAAGAGGCAAAGCTCAACTTTACTGAAGCATCTGATGCATTTGATGACATCAAGACATCAAGTTGCTATAAAGTTTCTGATACCGCTAGCAAATCATAATATAAAAAATCTAAACTCCCAAACAGAGAATAACAGCAGCAACATAGATGACACAGTTCTAATTCTAAATCCGACTCCAACTCCAATATCCAAGTCTACTACAACATGACACTAAACGAAACCTCCATAAGCACGAAATTGGTATTCACGATAACAACAAAATCCTCAGTCATCACCATAAGCACGAAATCGGTACTTCTCCTCATATGGTCCATTGAAGAACATGTCTGCCTCAAACCATTTTGGATACCTGACCAAATCTCCTGCAACAAACTGCATGTACCGATCTCCTGATTTGGCACCATGCGGCACGACTCGCACCTCTCCAGAGACTATGTACACTTGCTGATCCACATGCCAATCCCATGGGACCCGGCACTTCCCAGTCTTCCAGGTGGACCAATGTTGCACGCCCAGCTCGGCCAAACGCTCGTTCGGGACACCTCTCTCCACGCGCACGCTGTAGATTTCCTCCACCGGTCGCCTGAGCGTGGCGCAAGCGCGCACGGCCAAAAACGGCGTTTTTCTCTGAGGAGACGCCGAATGGAAAGGTCGGAGAGGGGTTGACCCGATGGAGGTGGTCGCCATGGCGAGTATTTCTTTGGAAAGGTTTTGATGGGGTTTAGGAATTGTTAGAGCGAGAACGCAATCTTATCTGGTTATCCCCTATCGTTCAGCTTTTGCTGCTTCTGTTCCCCCTCTTTAAAACGAGAGATGAAACAAAGATATTGGGCTTCCTGTGGTTAGCTTGTCAGTGCGACAAGCCCATGGGCCAGAGTCTATTTCTCTTCGATTGTAAGTTCGACTGTGTGACTAACTCGTACCGTTCGTCCATTGTAAGGATTAATTTCTGCTAGCACACTGGCATAGGCCTGTCAACGGGACCCGTTTACCCGTTATTCCGTTCCGTTTCGTGGACACGGAACGGTAAACGGAATGAAATTTTGCTTCATTTGCGAAACGAAATGGCAGACGCAAATGGTATTGGTTTCGTCTGCGAAACGGAACGATTAATGCAAATTGATTCTGTCGTTTCGTTAATTTTCGTTTGCGTTTAGAATTCAACGAGCACAATTCTAGCGATTGCAGGGTTAATATCAGCGGAGAAATAGATAGGTAAAAAAACCCTAGGTTGATGGATCCGCCGCTCATTCCCGTCTCTCTCTCTCTCGGGAGAGAAATCTTTGTCTGTCGTCGCCGTCGACCCTTGAGTGATATGTCGGCTTGGCCGATCTGTTCGACTGTTCCCCCTCCTTGCCATCTCATCATTTCTTCGCTGTTTGTTCCCCCTCCTAGCTCGCGAAATGAGGCTGTCGGTTCCTTATTTCGATGACAGATCTGACCAGAAAATCGTCACCTCCGGTTGTGTTAAGGAAAAGGGAAACCATGGAGAACCCTTACTTATATATGGCTTGGAGGGAGAAAAAAGGAAGAACCGAAAGAAAGAAAAAAAAAGAGAGAGGCCGGAGAGAAAGTAAGAAAGAAGGAAAGGAAAAGAGAGAAAGGAAGTCAAGGTCAGTGAGCAAATCTTTAACATAAGGTATTTTTCTTCTAATTTCTATTTCTTTTCTTCGAATTTTCTGTTTTTTTTTTGTTATTTTTCTTTTGCTTTTACAAGTCGCATGTCACTGATTTTTTTTTTCTTTTTGTTCTTGCTACTGTCTATGCAGGTTTGTTTTTTTGCTGTCAATTTATTTCACTCTGACTATTGATCTTTGACTTGGCTAGCTAAGGATGAGTGATGAAGACAGACAATTAGGGTCAGGGATTGTCAGTGAGCCTGATATCTCATCTGATGAGTATGAACTTGAACTCCCTTTTCTTTACTTAACTAGCTTGTTTGAGTTGCTTTTTGAGAACTATAAATGTTTGAAAGATGCTCACTGGCAGAACTTGCTTATTTAGAAATTACTTGTTTGAGAAATTGCTTGCTTACAAATTGCTTGTTAGAAATTACTTGCTAGAAATTACTTGTTAGAAATTAGACTTGTTTAGAAATTGCTTGTGTACTTGCTGGTTTAAGCAAGTACGTGCTTGATCTGAAATTGAAATTGATACTATGCTTAATCTGAATGAATTGCTTGTTTAGAAATTGCTTGTATCGTGTCCTCATTTTCTTGGCTTGGCTTTCTATGACTTAGCATGGGCATGGGGCTAAACCAAGAGACCCAAGAGGAAATACAAAGGATACAAACTGATGCAAACAATGACCCTACAGATGGTGCTAATGCACCAGAATCAGAAAGACCCCAAAAAAGAGGAAAACTAGGACAACACTAACCTCGATGTATGGAAACATTTCAAAAGGGGCATGATCAGGAAGATGGCAGCTATGATGCTATATGCAACTATTGTGGGCAAGTCTTTAAGATGGGTTGTCAAAGGAGCACCAGCTCCTTGAGGCACCACATAACTAAAAGTTGCAAGAAAATTCCTCACAACATCAGGCACAAACCTGATGCCATGCAAAAATGGTTGCAGGCTAGCAATACAACAACAGGTACAAACCTAATTCTAAACAGGTACCAACTATATTTCTTAGTTGCATGTTCTAACTTAAATTATTTCATGTTAGGAGGGCAATCTCCTACTAATTGGGTGTTTAATCAAATGAGGTGTAGAAAAGGCCTTGCAAGAATGGTGATTGCACACGAATACCCATTCAACTGTGCTAATCACCACTTCTTGAAAGTGTTCTTAAGTGATTTACAGCACTTTTTTAAAATGCCCTCAAGAAATACTATTAGAGCTGATTGCATTGGTATTTATGAAGAGGAAAAAGATCTTTTGTATAAGTTGTTTAGCAAGTTAGAATGTAAATTCAGTTTTACTAGTGACTTGTGGACAAGTAAGGGCAAAGATAGGGGTTTTATGGCCCTTACAGTTCATTACATAGATGACGATTGGCATTTAAGAAAGAGAACAATCACATTTGCCCCATTGCCCAGTCCCCACATTTGGTAAGCACATAGGCGATGCTATTATGGAAAAAATGGTACTATGGAACATGGACCAAAAAGCTTTCTGTCTTGTCCTTGACAATTCCGGTGCAAATGATGCTTGCATTAACAAAATCCTCAATGAAACATCCATTAAAAATACACTTCCAGATTAAAGGGCGAGTTTTTCATCAAAGATGTGGTTGTCACATTTGAACTTGATTGTTCAAGATGGATTGGGTCTTTGGATGGTGAGATAAGTTTGATTCGGGATGCGATGAAGTATATTCGTCATTCGCAATCCAGGGATGGAAAAATTCAAGTTGGCGTGCTCGGGTATATCTTTGAAAGTTATCTTTCTAACATTGTGTACTTATCTTTGGATGTTATTTTTCTAACATTATATGATTATGATGCATTGCGGTTAATGCTCCGGATAAAAAGCACTGCACAGGATGTCCAAACAAGGTGGAACTCCACATATTTGATGTTGGAGTTAGCCTTGGAGCTAAGGAGGCCATTAGTAGATATCTTGCCCTTGATAGAAGGTTTATTCTAAACCCATCTGAACTTGATTGGGACAAAATGAAAGCTCTAATGGAGTGCTTGAAAATATTTTATGATGCCACACTAAAGTTGAGTGGCACCAAGTATCCAACACTTAACTTGTTTTTTCTGAGAGTTTTGTGAGATCTATCTTAAAATAAAAAAAATGGAGAGTAGTCCACATTCATTCATAGTTCGGATGAGTTTAGAAATGTTTGCAAAATGGAATAAGTATTGGGCCATGGGAATATGTTGTTAGCAATTGCTTGTGTGCTTGATCCTAGATGTAAACTGGCTGTTGTTGAGTATTATTTTGAGCAGATGTACCCTGATGACTCTGCCAACTTCATTGCCAACTTGAGAAGTTGCATGGATGCATTGTTCAAAGAATATGTGGAATCACATTCAAGGTTGCACAACCATGCTGGCAGATCAATACAACAAATGAGGTATTGATCTTACACTTGGATTCTTTATTGTTTAGTTGAAATTAAAATTGATACTATGCTTGATCTGTACTATGCTTGATCTGAATGAATTGAGTATTGTTAATAGGCAAACTACTAGCCCAACACCTAGGGTTAGTGATACAAGGGCTGGGTTGAAGGATCACTTAAGGGGTAAAAAGACCTCTGAACCAATAAAGTCAGAACTTGAGGATTATTTGGCTGATGGACTTGATGAAGCCAGTCTAGATGATGAATTCGACATCTTGACATGGTGGAAACTAAAGGCTCCTAAGTACCCGATACTTTCTCGGTTAACCCGGGACATACTTGCTGTCCCAATCTCCACAATTGCTTCTGAATCTACCTTCAGTACTAGTGGTAGAACTTTGAACCCAGTAAGAAACTCTTTGAATGATGAAAGTATTGAAGCACTTATATGTGCTCAGGATTGGTTGAGAGCTTCAATTATCGGTACACTAACTTGATAGAACTTATTTCTATATCATTCTGAATCTATTATATGCATACTTACATTCATTGTTGTTCAACCGTGTTTCAGAAAATGGAGGGTACTTTGGTGATGTCCTATGTCTCACTGATGAAGAGGCACTCGGTGATCGTGTCTGTGCCAGTGAAGCCTAAGAATCTGTCAGACCTTTCTATCTCTCAGTAGTCCTATTTTGTTCCCTTTTGGTTGCCTTGATGGCTAGGTAGTTCTGGTAGTTGCTTGATGACTTAGTATAGTTGCCTTGTTACTTGTTGTGTTGTTGCTCGTAAGCATGACTTGCTATATGACTTGCTTAAATTTGATATATGACTTGCTCGTAAGCATGACTTGCTACTTGATGAATCCTTTATGTAGTTTGATATATGACTTGCTTAAATTTGTATGAATTTGATGCATGACTTGCTTAAATTTTTCTACATTTTTTGTCAAATTTATGTTGTATTTGATGTATGCTTGAATTCATGCTTGAATATATGCTTGAATTCATGTTTGAATATATGCTTGAATTCATGCTTGAATATATGCTTGTCAAATTTATGTTGTATTTGTATGAGTTTGATATATGCTTGAATTCATGTGTTATGTTAGAAATTGCTTGATTTGTATTTGAATTCATGTATTTATTTGTATTTGATGTATTTATTTGAATTTATTTGTATTTGTGTTATGTTGTATTTGAATTCATGTGTATTTATTTGATGAATTCATGTGTTATTAGAAATTTTACTATTACTATTACTATTACTATTACTATTACTAAACGATATTACTATTACTATTACTATTACTATTACTATTATTACTATTACTATTACTATTATTATTATTATTATTATTATTACTTATTATTATTACTATTATTATTACTTATTATTACTATTACTATTACTATTACTATTACTATTACTTATATTACTATTATTATTACTATTATTATTACTATTATTATTATTATTATTATTATTATTATTATTATTATTATTATTATTATTATTTTAAAAGTAGTGGTTAAATCATCTGTTTCGAACATAGTATTTTTTGTTATCACAATCCGCAGTTTTTTTAATAATATTTATTTAAATAATTTTAATTTTAATAATAAGAGTATAAAATTAAAATTTTAAGAATAAAATATTAGCATATCATTTAGTGGCGCTGTGTAAACACACCAATCCTACTTGTGTGTTTGTGTAAAGATGCCACTGAGAATGATGTCTTTCAGTTTTTTTTTTAAAACTTAGAGTAACTAAGTTGGCCCTATCAATTGGTAGCGTCAGTGAAAAAAATATCACTCCTACTATCGTTGATAATTTTTTTAAGAAAAAATAACTAAAAAAAATCAAAAAATACCACTGTCAGTAACGTCTTTGTAAAGCGTCACTAACAGTGGTGCGTTGTCATTCATATTCTTAACATTTTAATTTTATCAATCTTATTATTAAAATTAGAATTATTTAAATAGTTATAATAAAAAATCGCTGCACATCCGATATCTAAGTATACTAACTAACAAGTTTGATTAACGGCTTACAAGAGTTCTTTTAAAAATATTTTAGGTAGGGACGGATTCAAGATTTTGATCGGGGGTAATTATCGGATTGCAATAACTTTGCAATAACTTATCGATTCAAACTCATTAACTAATCGGGTACTAAATAAAAAAAATAATAATTTAATATATATTCTTACCTAATAAAAAATATTAAAATAATATTTTATATATTAAAAATAACAACAAAATAAAGCTCAAAGTAATAGATAATCAAGTTGATGAAGAAAGTTTTCGTCTATGTAACTTTATATTTTGATATTTTTACATAATTATTTAATTATGTACGATATTAAATATTTTTTTCAATAAAAATAATTAGATAATTTAGGAGAGGGGGAAAAAAAAATTCATAGGAAAACAAATTATTGAAAACATTATCAAAAATATTATTTTTCAAAATTCAGAAAAGACATCCTGAGACATCTTTAAATCCGCCCTGGTTTCAGATACCAACAAAAATTCAGATTAAACGTTCACAAATTTCTTCACCGTCTTGCCATTCCTTTTCGACACCGTCTTTTCACGATTAATTTCTTAATGCCAGCTGTAGCAAACAGATACAAAAAAAGGGTAACATAATACAAACTACTAATAAACTGAAACAAAGTTATTAGTCTTATCAATTAAAAACTACTTGGTACTAAAAGTTTTTCACTAAGACATGAGCAGTAATAATAATATCAAATCATCTTCCATACAAGTCCCTTTTCTCTGAGGGTTTTATACTTGAAGTGGGCTCTGTGATCTGGTAAAATGAAATGTAAGGTATTTATATAATTTTCACCTTTTAATCTACACCAATGTCTAGCTACTGAAATTACTGTTCCACCTAAAGATCTCATACTTTTTATGTTCTTTATCCTGAAAAACTATCTACTGTACCTTGGCTTTGACAGAATACACATCTATGATTTCCTGTCCAATCTCTTTTTATAAAATTGTCTTGTCAAAATTTATTTTATTGTGTTAATTAAAGAAAATACTTTAATTTTTGAAGGGATGCTTACTGTCCAAATACTGTTAAATCTATAAGTTCTAACTCCTCCAGAGTTCAATTATAACTAGTACTAAAAATTCTTGTATCGACATGTATTACTTGTTTCTTTTAGAAGCGAGTTAAATGACCGCGTTTCTGTAGACTGTAGCTAATGACTTGCACATATAAACTTGTATTCTAAAATGTGGTAAACAGGGGTAGATGAAGGATTTTGATCGGGGGCAATTATAAGATTATAACAGCTTATGGGTTTAAATTCATTAACTAATCGGGTACTAAATAAAATAATAATAATTTAATATATATTCTTATCTAATAAAAAATTATTAAATTAATAATATTTTATATATTAAAAATAACAACAAAATAAAACTTAAAGTAATAAATAATCAAGTTGATGAAGAAAGTTTTCATCTACAAAATTTTATATTTTAATATCTTTGCATAATTATTTCATTATGCACGATATTAAATATTTTTTTCTCAATAAAATTAATATAACAATCCGAAAGAGACAAAAAAAAATTTCAGATGAGATAAATTACCGAAATATTACCTCTGAATGACTATGCATGTCCCCTAATGGTAAAGACATGTCTACATAATAAGACGTGTCCAGACCCCAGTGTCCACTGTCCAGGCGTTTTAAATTGTTGATATTATTAAACTAAGAAAGTTGGCTTTTTGTCCAAGTTTTTTAAATTAAAGAATTTTCTTTTATACTGAAAAGGCACTGCACGTTTAACTATTGTTCTGAATAGCGTGCTTAGCTTTTAGTTAAAACGTGTATGTAACTTTCATCACTGAATAGCTTCGTAATTAATCTGTTAATAATTTTTGCCAAATCAATTCAAAATTTCTCGCGGGCAAAAACCTTGCTACTTTTCAGGAAAAATATCCTAATTAGCAATTAATACTTGAAAAAGTGAACATTTAAAAAAAATAGAGTTTTCATGTAATATATTACTATTCATATGTTTTTTCTAGACTTGGAGCTGTGCCACTCTACGGTTTGAGTGAACATTTTAGTTGGCTATATTTTCTTTTTGTTTTTTCTTTTCTAAAAGAAAAGAAAATAACCAAAAGAAAAGAAAGTGGTAGTCTCAAAACACCAATGTCCGCGTACCTTTTAACTTTCAGTTTGTAAACCCACTAAAGTGTCCGATTACAGGAGAGATGGGTGTCGCCTACACACGTTTTTCTGTGGTATACATACATTCAGAATTGGAATGAAGCGTCTCTCTTTTACATTATGATCCCTTCAAGGCTTTAAAATTATACGCGATCTATAATTTGGTCAAAGCTACGCAGTCCAATCCCTCGACGTGCATCATTATATTACTGCACTAGATAAAAGGGAGAATCCGAGAATGGAAAAGGAAGTCGGTTTTAATTTGAGTTATGGATACATACCAGTAAAGGTTAGTTTTAACTTGAGCTGTGGATATACCACTGATCCATTTCAAATACCACTTTGGCTAACGGTTGAATTTGGCAAGTGCAGCTCCTCCCCTAGCTATCTACAGTCATATTTACGAGAGGTGCAAAGTTATATACAAACATAGAAAGAATTTAGCTAGCATCTCAGAGCCTGACCCAGTTAGGATGAACACGAATTCATGGCATAATTCTTTATCATCAGAAAATTGACGAGAAATTTACAGACAATACACTACAAAGATCCACAGAAGATAGCAGTACAAAAGAATATTATAATATTGGTCAAAAGTCGACTTCTTTTCCATATCTTGTAATCTTCTCTAAAAGACCATACTGAGACCTGAGACTGCAAATACCAAAAGACAGAGACGGAACTGTTAACAGACGTTAAAAAAAAATAAAAGAAATGTATTGTGCTTGCAACAAAGTATCACAACAAAGTGGCCAAGGGTTGAGCATGCAATTAAAACAGAAACAGCATGAACAGCAAAAGCAGTAAAATTACTTACAGGAGTAGATTAGAAAGAGCTGCCAACCGAAGTGGAACGGCCTGATGCCTGGAGCTCATCCAAAGTGCTAGAAAGCCAATCTAAGCCTTCATAAAGGCCGTCTCCTTTTAGAGCACAAGTCCCTTGTATATGCCACACACGGTTCTTTAGATCATATAGCCCCAAACCTTCACACACCTCCATTGGGCTCATTGCCCCTCTCTACATTTGTGCATGAACAAAGAAATTGTCAATTGAGTTGGAAGATAACGGTGCTGATTGCTTCTTTTGAAAAAAATGAAGATTTTCTTTCAACAAAAGGTAGAGATCACCAATGGCACATACCATGTCTTGCTTGTTTGCGAAGACTAAGATGACACTGTTCATCATGAAAGGATCACTTATTATAGCCTGATGCAGAACAAGAGGGTATTAGACTCCATCCAATTCATCTCTTAATTAGATTAACATAAGTACATCTGATTTCAACAAGGTATATAAAAAAAATAAAAGAGAAATACCTGAAGCTCAGCTTTAGCTCTTCCAATTCGCTCTCTGTCTACTGAGTCAACTACGTAGATCTGAAGGTTAACAGAAAGTAATTCATCAAGATCAGAGACAAATAAATAAAGGATCTTTTGCACAGAGAAATAGAAAAAGAAAATTCAACCACTCTATTTGTCTGCAGAAAAGACTCATTGCTAAAGGAATTTGACCAAATTACCATCTCTTAATTGATACAGATTGCAACCATGCAATATTTTGGTCTCTGGTAACTTCAGTTCTCTTGGACAAACTCACACATTTTATTATATTAAAATAACATTAAATTAATCAAATTTCTTCTCATTACAACAGTATATATTAGTATTTCAGAAATCAATACAGAATACAAGGGAGGTAGGAATTAAAAGATTAGAATCAAGAAAAGCCAATTTAATTGCTAACCTTTACTTTAATATAAAGGGCACACTAGAGTGCTTTTGTGGAAACAATGACAATTCCCAATGCTTGCTGTCAATGACAGCAAAATTTTAACAAATTTTCTCATTGTGAGTGTGCATAAAAATAGAAGCAAATACCTAGTAAAATAACAACAAACTGCACAATACCAGAGATACAGATAAAGAAGCCTCACCCTAGTTTCTAAGTACATGACATTACACATTTACAAATTTAGTTAACTGATAAATAAAAAAAGTTCTGACATACCAAAGCATCAGTGTTGCTAAAGTAATGCCTCCATAGAGGTCTCAATTTCTCCTGACCACCAACATCCCACACTGTAAATATTACATTCTTGTACTGTACTTTCTCTACATTAAAACCTGCAGTGACGGTATAAGTAAACATCCCAAGTTTCATACACAATTATACATTTTGATGCTACAGCAAAACTCAATGTAAATTACTACACAAGTACATAAAAATCTAAGAAATCAATAGTAGTTTCCTACATTAAAAACCTCTTTGTAAATTACTTTCACTTCAGAAGCACTTACCAATTGTGGGAACAGTTGACAGGACTTCACCAATGTGCAATTTATAAAGTATAGTGGTTTTACCGGCAGCATCCAGCCCAAGCATCACAACCTAAAACAGAAATAAGAAAAAAAATTTAGTCAGAAGTACCAAGATGTGTAATAATATAGTAAAATGGAACTAGAGAGATAACACAAAAAAATTTTCTTTATTAGATGTGTTAAAAGATACCATGAGAGGCAATTCATACTAATCTGGCTTTATTTCTGAAACAAAGCTAAAGCACAACAGCCAAATTTTTCCCAGCACAAAATTCTTTTCACTTGATGATTCTGATAGTTGTTTGGGGGAAGTAATATTAACAACTCAATAAGATTTTGTAGAATTAAGGTCTACAAAGCGAAATCAACACCAACGCAGTACCCAGAAAGTATTTCTCAACCAAACAAACCAGATTACATCAATATTAGGCTAGGAATAATAAATCAAAACCAGACAATCGCCTATAGCATTAATAAAAACAATCAAAATAAAAAGTCGCGTCGTAAAAAAATTCCATTCCTAAAAAGAATAATAAAAGCGAAGAAAAATCAAACCCGCATCTCCTTGTTGCCAAAGAAGGCATCGAAGAGCTTGCGAAAAGCCTGACCCATCAACCCTTATGTCCGCGCCTTTTATGAAATTCTTCTTGTTTCTGGCTCTTCTCGTAACGATCTTTGAACAGATCGTACGAAGTCTTAGATCGTTTCACCCTGATCTGCTGCGTTTAGCTAGAACAATTCGACAAAGGCGTTCCTAATCAAGTGATTGTGAGTGCGAGAGCATCCATCCTGAACTCATCGAGGACGAATCCGTGCAACTTTATGTGTAGTGGTTCCGGATGCGACTCACTAATTCTTTCTTTGTTACTTTATTATTATCATGATTATTTTTTAAAATTGTATGATTATTATGATACTATTATTGCTTTTATAATTAATAAAAAGTTTTTATTTTGTGAAATAGCATACCATTAGTATAATTTGTCAAAATTCAGAATATAATTTAGATGCATGTAAGCATGTTTGAAAATAATAATTCCAATATATTATAGATACTATTCAGAAACCTTATTGCCGTATGGACTTTTTATTAGAGAATGTAGAGATGGTGAATAGGAAACGGGGAGTTGGTATATTTCGTGAAAGTATATTCTATACAGTATTTGGCTATTTGCACGTTGTAACTTGTATGGTAATTGTCTGGCCAATTTGGATCGTCTGTTTTGAGAAGATAAATAGACTCGTAAATTCATTATTCCAGGAGTGATCCGAACTGTAATTTCAACTTTTTTCTGAATGCATTATGATGAAGATTTATGATTTAAATATAGTAACAATATAATTATTTTAAAATTATTATAGGACAAAATTACCAAAAATAAAACAATAAAATTGCAAATAGATCGATCATCACTTTTGAGATTGTGACAACACGTCAAGATATATCCTATCTAAAATATAATAGAAGATATATGAGCAATTTCAATTTTCAAGTATTGATTATTATTTTAGTAGTTTTTATATATTTATTGTGATTTATTTTAGTAGTTTTTATATATTGTCTAAGGCGTGTAATTAATATAGGCAACGACGCGATGCAACAAAAGGGTATTATCTCACGCGATTAGAACTCAAGAAATAGCGCTATAAATTATTGTGAACACTTTTTTTTTCAGAAAGAAGGAATATGAAAGTTATAGCACTTTCTCTGAAATTGAAAATATTAACTTTTACGACATCAACAATTTTAATAATATAAATTTTATGATTGACCACTCAATTTCATATAATACGAGCAAAAAAAATACATCAGAGAAATGCCGCTATTGCTACTCATGTGGCCTTCACCTGCATTATTAATAAAATTAAGGTTTATATTACAACAACAATAACAATCTTTAATCTCAAATAAATTAAAGTAGACTAAAATTAAGGTTTATACTGTGCACGATAATTTTCTAACTCCAACAAGCCATGCAGGAGAGTTACCTACCTCTTCTAGCAGGGCGTTGGCTGAACTTGCTCACCCTATACTTCCAATTAATAGGATCTTATTATAAAACATGTTCTCTTAGAGTCTTATAGTTAGTGATGGCAATGGGCCGGGTAGGCGGGTAAAACGTCAATTTCGTGGCCCGGTATATTCATCAAAATCGCATATCCATCATGTTCGGTCCGTACCTCCGGGCATGAAAATCTCGGCCCGTCCTGCTTGCGGGCCAGGTTTTTCTGGCCCAGCCTGGCCCGGTCAGACACGTTGTGCAGTGTAGTTTTTTTAAAATTGGCTGATAAACGTATTTTTTGAGCATTTTAGATTATGAATTTGAGAAAACTTAAAATATAAAAGTTGTAGATTTTATTGTTATGAATCTATAAAATTTTATTTTATCTTAATATGATTTTTCAGTACAAAGTTATGATTAAAAAAGTATTTAGAGGTCTAAAATTTTTCAGCCGCTAACCATCATAATATGAATTTTTTAGATTTATATGTTCTATTTTTGCAAGAGATCAAAATATAAAAATGATAGATATAATTGTCATGGTTTTAAAAAAATTAATTTTGTATTGATTGAATTTTTGAGTTAAAAGATATGAATAAAAAGATAATAAGGTGTCTATTGAATTATATAATTCACATTTATAAATTTCAAAAATATTAGTGTTTTTATTCATATAATAATATCAAAACTAAATACTTAATATAATTTAAATGATATTAGTATTATATTATAATTTTACATAATTTTTAGAATATATTGATATATAATATATATAAATATATATAATATAAATATAAATATAAATAAATTATATATATACAATTACTCCGGGCCGGGCAGGCGGGCCTAACTCCAAACCCGTACTGGACCCAAGCGACTTACCTAGGTATCGATGGGTTGGTTCGGGTTCGGGTTCGGGTTCAGGTCGGGTCATATTATTTTATTATTTTTTGATCTAATTCGAACCGACCCGATTAAATTCGGGTAAAAAAAATCTTGACCCATACCCAATTCGATGGGTCACGAGTTGACCCGACCTGATCCGTATAAAATAATTAAATATTTATTAGTAATTTTTATATAATTTTAAGTAATAAAATATTAATTAATTTATAATTAATCTTAATGAGTGTATAATTAGTATATATTTAAACTTTAATTAGTACTAAATCACAAAATAGCTTCAAAAAAACATAATTAATTGAGTCGGGTTGGGTTGATCCGAACCCGACCCGACCTGATTCAGGTAAAAAAAAATTAAACTCATATCCGACCCATTTATTTTCGAATCATATCGGGTCGGATCTGATTCGGATCGAATCGGATTAATCCGTCGGGTCGGATCATTAATTGACACCCGTAGAATTACCTATTGATTGACTTATATACTTGTTTGATTTTCACATTATGCACAGCGTAGAAGAATATGTTATTCTATGGTCTTTTAAAAAAGAAAACAAGAAATAAAAGAATGAACTCTCGTGTTATGAAATTATCGACCGAATCAACTGGAATGCTATCTAATAGAGGTGGTAATCGGGCGAGTCAGATTGGGTTTAGATTTGGAAGTATTAAATTGAGTCAGTTTGATTTTATGGAAAAAATCAGATTGGGTCGGAGCAAATGTTGCTCTTTTGATCATTTCTGTAGATGTTCATATGATGGATAGTGATAATTCTTATCGATTTTATAACATTATTTTATATCATATATTTTCTATATCCATATAAATATGATTACCTTTTAGCAACAATTATCAGCCATTGCTATAGAGTGATCATACTTTTTAGATTTTTGATTGATTTCGATTAGATTATAGGTTATTTGATATCGTATTTGATCAGATCAGGTTGGTTCGAATCATATCATATCAATTAGATTTTTTTAAAAATCAAATCGGATCGTATTCAAATCCGAACAAATCGGATGAGTTTATGAAATGGGATGAGATTCTGAGACTTCACTAAGAATAATTACTGGATAGGACTCGGACACAATTTAATTTATGCCACAAACCTTACAAAACAAGCAACTTGTGAGAACCTTTTTTTAGGTGGATTGTCATTATTTTGGTTGTGTGCCATGTGAGTTTTGATGGAGGTACAACAACTACTGAATAAATATACAAGCAGTTGTGTTGCCCCAATTGACGCGAATTTTCATGCACCCAACTCGAGAATTGACCCAACAGTAGAGAAAGTGAAAGCACAAGTCATTTTATCACTAGAAAAAGAGAGAAGCCTGAAACTCGACGAGAGTTTACCTCAAAGAAACTCGACGAGTCAAAGTCTATAGGTGATTTAAACTAGAATTCAAGTTTAAAATCGCCAATTATCTAATCGAGCGACAGAACCAGCTTTGAATTGAATGCAACCAGATCACGAATTACGAGTATTGTTCTAGTAGCGGAATGTGTTTAACGGACAAATGAGACCATGTTGAGCAATAACGGTTAATTAATCGGATTTTTGTGAATAATTTGATGTTCATATATTAATATATGAAAATACTAATAATTTCAATAAACATATTTATTTATAAACTTGATAATATTTTTGTTTATTGATTTTATTTAAAAATATATATAATCTCATGAATATCCGATTGAGTAAAAAAATAAAATCTAGTTTATATATTTTCTCAAAAAAAAAAAGTTTAGTTTATATAATATTTTCATTATCAAATTTAAAGTTCACATGAGATTTGTATAATTTGAATATATAATAATATGTAACCTGAAAAAAAATCGGCTGACTATGATACGTAATGATTTACCAACTGATTATGATTAATCAATTGACTAATCAATTTTGGCGGCCGTTTTTCACAACACTAGTTACAAAATGCACTTGTATACGTATGTTTGGATTCACAATGAATAGAGAATATCTCTCTGTTCTGAGAATTGAAATAGCAAAAGATGATCCAGACACAATATCACTATTTTGAAAATAGTGAAAATAGTCATTATTCTGGAGTAAGGGTTGAAATAAATATTATTTTTGTATTTTTACTATTCAGAACAGTTGTTATTCTCAATAAATAATTCAAATAATATTTCTACCATTCGAAATAATACTAATTTTTGACTATCCTCGTGCTAATCTAAAAATCATTATTTTTTTCAATATCTTCATTTATTATTATCAAATCCTCTATTTTTGTACTATTCTTGACATGATCCAAACATACCCACTTACCAAGCTTTTAAAAAATATTTAACGGCCCTTAACGGTAAGATGACCAGTTAACGGTTAATGGTTTTAACAGTTTTATACGGCCGTTAAATTAAAAAAATGGTCAATCACTTTTTACCAACTAATTCATATTTAAAAAGGCTAAGAAATGCATTCTCATATCATTAGTACTTAATAATTAACTAAATTAAGTAAAAATATTAATTTTAACATTAATTAAGTAATTAAAAATTAAAAATCTTAAATTATACTAAACTATTATATAATGTATTTGCTTCATATTTTTATTAGGACATTAATTTACATTAAAAAAAATAATAAATAAATAAAAAATTATAGTCACTAACTATTAAGATTTAAAATAAAAAAATTCCAGTCATTAAATACGTTTTTTCAAAAAAAATTTAACGATTTTAACAGTTTTAACGGATTTAATGTGAGATAAAACAATTAAATCACAGAAAACCCGTTAAATCCGTATTTTTTTCTCAAAAACTTAACGTCAGAGTCAGTCAAAACCGTTAAAACGGTTAAAACTTTCCGTTTTTTAAAAGCTTGCCACTTACTTATCCAATTACTTCTAGAAAGTTAAAGTTCAATATCGACTATAGAAGACATGCAAGTATGCAACTATCATCAGTCAATAAACGTTTTTTATATTTTTAGTCTCCCGTCTCGTAAATGATATATTGATACAAGGTAAAGAGTGAAAAAGGTGAAAAAGATTTGCCTATACTGATGGATAATTAAATCGAAAGTATGTCAAATGAAAACAATGACATGTAAATCGTGGTCCACAAGGTTAGCATGATCAAATAATTGCAAATTTTATGACATATAGTATTTTGCTCTCCTGATCTCAATTAAGATAATTAGAATTTCACAACTTGTTCGTACTATATATAGAATGGGGAAACACACTAGATCAGCACAGCAGTCACTGTCAAATTTTATTTGACATTATTACTTCTCTTACATGCTGAGACTCTGATGATTATTTACAAATTTACTTTTGGAAACAGCGCATATTCCAAAACAGCCGAAGACCAACGAACGACAATTTGTGGGACACATCTAATTCATGGCGACAATTTGTATTTTAGCAGTTACGTTAGGCATTTGTATAGTTTTTTATCAGCGTTTCTATTTGGCGTAGCTGGCTTGCATATACCATATGTTTTATTCTTCTTATTGTTTTTACTCTTAATGAAAAATCAGTAGGCTATTGCCTGCTCAAATAAAAAAAAAAAGGTTTCGGTGAGAATGTATTGGATAAAGATTCTCTCTTAACGGGTTCATTTAGCTTAATCGAAAAGTTGTCTATAGTTGTGTTCTCCAGGGGACCAATAGCATAATTGTATTATTATCAGACTTTATATAATTCAGACCATCACTAAATCATAAAGTCATTAATACGCATTCTACACATTAAAGGGCACACTTCTTATGACATATAATAAACCCGATATAAAATTTGATCACTTCATTACGGATATAATTTGACAGTCTATTATATAATATATATTTATTACATATAAGCCCATACATGTTATAATTAATAATAATTAATTCCAACAATCTCCCACTTTGGCTATATGTATCTGAAATATATTGATAAGCCTCATTTATATATTATATTTGATTAGGGTTTTATCTCAAAAACTATGCATTTTTGTTAATTGTTAAGAATTTATTTAGTTTTTATGTCGAGTTCGAGATACTGCTGTATTTCTTGTTATTTTGCAGGTCATTGAGTGTAAATAAAGATGTTAACATGAGAAATAATACTTGGAACGAGATGAGTCGGATTTACACGAAGAAATCAAATTAAAAGCATTCCCATACAAAAATTGCGGACCGCAAATGCTCTCTGGTTCGTTCTGGAAAAAAAAATGCAAAAATTGCGGACGCAATTTTTGAAATTTAGCGGCGTGTAATTAGCGATTTTAAAGCGGTTTTCTCATGGGAATTAATAGATTTTGATACCCCTTCGTCCCAGACATCTCTCAACTGTCTGGAGAGGAGATCCAAAGCAAGAAAGAAGATGAAGAACACCATTGGAGAGAGATTTGAAGGAGAACTCAAGGACCGGGCGAGAAATCGTAGATCTTCTTGGTGTAGTCTTTTCTTTACTCTTTTCTCATGTTGTACTATTGTTTAAACATGAATCTTGATACAATCTTTGACATGATTTGTGGCTAGACACCCTTCTGGGGTCTAGGTGTAAACTCGATAACTCGAATGGTTTAATTTACTCGTTTGTTGATCTTTTAGTTCTTGTTGTTTGTGATTGCTATTTTGTCTTGAATTGAATGCTTAGTTTTAATCAACTGCATGTTACCCTAGAAGTGAAAGCGGAAACCGAAAGATGGAACTGAATCTTCTGACCCAAAATAGTGATCTAGGTTGTAGGCCAAGTACTTAACCGTGAAACTTATTACCTAAGGGAAAACCGAGGAAACCTTAGAAATTGTGTGAGGTACCGAAAGACGAAGTACAAAATCTAGGTTATGCCAAAGTGACTCACTGATCTTAATGGGCTTAGACTTATATGGTGAAGTACTTAATCATGAAACCCGAATTGTTTAGATACGGTATCAAGCCACGAAAGTGTAAATTTGGTACTAAAATCTGAGATTAAATCCCCGATAAACACTAGAACAAATTAAAAGATCAAATAGAGTGAATTGACCAAACGAGTGAGAGTGAAGCCGAAAGCCCCTAGAATCCTCAATCTGATAAACTTTCCAGTCATTATTATTAGATTTACGCACTTTTATTTTGATACAAAAACTCTCTTTCGATTGTCTAGATTAGTGAAACTTGTTAGAACTGGTAATTCACCTTTGTCCTTGTGGTTCGACACCCCAACTACTACTTGACTAGGCCGTGCGCTTGCGGCTGAAATTAAGTATAAATTAGGGTATTTATTAGCTTAGCAAAATACACATCATATATATATATATATAGAGAGAGAGAGAGAGAGATATGCTATGGTGAGTCATAAAGCAGAAATTTTTTTTTGCTTCAGAATCTGAACCGTCTGATCGAGACTTGATGTTGTCGCTGATGGAGTGAATGAAATTGTAACTCTTTTAACTCTTGACGCAACTGGATCTCTCCAGTACCTGTGGTGAGTGAAATTGCAACTCTCTTTTTCCGCATGGTCCAAGAGTCCAGACCCTAGCGCCTCTCTGAGCTCTCAAGCTCAATTTTGAAAATCTGCTCTCAAGCTCTTTTTTTCCGCATGTTGAAAATCGCTACACGTTCAGACAAAAAGATTTAAGCCTCGTCCTCGCCCTCAAGAAGATCTGAAGGAGTGTCCAGACAAAAAGGAGAGCTCAATTTGCTACATGTTCCGCTTGTGAGTGAAATTTTTCGCTTAGTTTTTTTTCTACTTTTTTTCCACTTGTGAGCGACATTGTTTCCTCCAGTGAATTTTTTTTTCTGCAATCTCTGACCTCTTCTCTGCCTAGTAGCTCCATTTGAAGTTTGCACTTGACAAAACCCAAAACCCTAGTTCTTCCATTCGGATTATTAGGTAAAGTAATTTTGTGCTAAATCTCACATCTTTCCTTTGGATTTGACAGGAAGCTCGATCTTCCATTAGGATTAATAATTTGGTTGCACTTTGAGAAAGGCTGGTTTAGAATTATTAGTTGGGTTGTAATGGCAAGAAGAAAAATAATGGCTAAGTAATTCTGAAAATATTGTTGTGTTATTTTATACAGACTTTGATGCAATGTCATGTGCTGGTTCGAATGAAATTGTTGCCAATGAAGTTGAAAAAAACCAAAGAATTTTATTGCGGGTAATTGTATTTTAGTTTCTTATTGCATTACAACATCAATATAATAGTTAGAAGAACATAACTCATATATTCTTATATTTTTTTCACAGTTGGATGACAACGACCCGTATTTTAATAATTTAGAGGAACTAGAACTTGTTGATGAGGATGTTGTAGTAGACGAGAGTGATAAGGGTGTGACTGAAAGTGAAGAGGCTGCACTAGATGATAAATGTAAGCCTTATGTTGGATTGGAGTTTCGCACACCTGATGAAGCATACCAGTTCTACAATAATTATGCATGTCATGTTGGATTTAGTGTGCGTAAAGGAAGTAGGGCATCCAACAACAAAGGTGTATCATCAATTAGGTTTGTGTGTCATAAAGAAGGGTTTTCAAATTACCAAAAGAAGAGAGAAATGCCGATTGGAAGTTCTACCAATCAAAAGACACCTGAGAAACGAAAGGGGATAATAAGGATGGGATGTAAGGCCTCTTGTAGGATTAAATTTGTAAAAGGTGATATTTGGCAAGTAAGTGTGTTTGTAGAGGATCACAACCATGAATTAATTGCTAGCCCATCGAAAAAGAGAAATCTGAGATCTCAAAAGCGTTTAACAGAAGAAGATAAGCACATTATTCGTAACTTGAGCGCTCAAAATGTAGGAACTTCCCAAATACTAGAATATATGGCTGTCATCGATACGGGGGTAAGCAAAATCTCGATTCAAGAAGAAAGATGTGAGCAATCGATTGTAGGCGAAAATCGTAAGTTTCTTGGTGTTGATGTTGATATGACATTAGTGTATTTCCAAAAGAAATAAGAGGAGGATTCACAATTTTTTTATGGCATAGAACCTGATGATGATGGTTTCGTGAAGAATATTTTCTGGGTCGACGGACGGGCTAGACGTACATATCAAGAATTTGGAGATGTTGTAACATTTGATACAACCTATCAAACGAATAAATACAGCATGCCATTGGCACCATTTATTGGTGTTAGCCATCACCGACACTCGATTTTCTTTGGCATGGCTCTTCTTAGACGCGAGGATGCGCAAAGCTTTTGTTGGTTGTTCGAAATTTGGTTAAAGGCAATGTATGGGAAACATCCAAAGGCAATAATTACTGACCAAGATCCTGCAATGAAGAAGGCTATTGAGCTAACTTTTCCCAACACCGTGCATAGGTGCTGCCAGTGGCATATAATGAGAAAGGCAAGAGAACACTTTGGGTCGATTTACAATCAAATGGCCGGTTTTAGCGAAGAGTTAGGTTCGGTCATTAATCGAAGCCTAACAATTGGTAATTTTGAAAAGGGATGGACGTCTATGGTAGACAAATTCAATTTGCATGACAACAATCACATCAATGTGATGTATCACACTCGGGCACAATGGGTTCCGGCCTACTTTCGAGACACATTTTTTGCTGACATGTCTACAACCCAACGAAGTGAGAGTATGAATGCCCTTCTTAAGTTGTGGGTGGACAATCATAAATCAATTTATCAATTTGTAATGCAAATTGAGAAGATGATTGAGAGCATATGGCAAAAAGAGAGTGATAAAGATTTGAGATGCATGAACGAAACACCGCACACATATTCATATTATCAATTAGAGAATGAAGCATGTCAAGTTTATACAAGGAATGTATTTTCTGTGTTCAAGGAGATCATAAAGGAGAGCTCACTAGGCTTCGCTACAGAAATTACAAGAGATGCATTATATCAGGTTAAAATTACTTACCACCCTCTTTTTCATAATTTTAAACCCGAGTCTTACATGATTGATGTGGATAGAGAAAATAATAAAGTTACTTGTAGTTGCAAAGGGTTTGAGATGAGGGTTTGCTTTGCTCTCATAGCATTAAAGTTATGCACCACATAGGCATGGCACACCTTCATATACACTATATTTTAAAGCGATGGACTAAAGGTGCGAATGCAAATTCAAAAAGACCCATAAGTGAGAGAAGTATGGATTCGGGAGAATCATCGGAATTACGATGCTTGAGATTTGCCACTATAAAATCAAGTTTGATGGAAATGGGAAAGATGGGCACATTATCAACAAGTACTTTTAGTTGTTTGAAGGATATCATCACTGAAGGCATGGCAAAATTATCTTCCCTGATGGATAGTGAAGTGCTGAATCGTGAAATTGAAATTGATCAATCTGACAAGACAAGAGGAAAAAAATCACCTAATGTACCCTTATTTTTGGATCCACCGGAATCACAATGTAAAGGCAAGAGGAAAAAAATCACACGATTCATACCCGCTGCGGAAAAGAATACGAAGAAAAAGCGAACCTGTAGCATATGTAATGCAAAAGAAGGTCACAATGCTAGAACATGCCTAAAGGTTTCATTCTTTATTAATTTTATACTTTATAAATCCGATTTCAATTTTTTTTTCATCTATGCTAATTCATGTATTTTTTTTGTGTATAGCGGGCTAAACTTGGAAAAGATGTGCATATGAGGGCATCAAGCAGTGAAGAGGAGCTGAAGGGGAGTGATTCTGACAACTCTGAGAATTAAGTTGATGGATTAATTGTTGGATTTTAATTGCTGGAACAATATGGTTGGGTGTTAATTGTATTTTAATTATTTTAGTTTGGTTGTGTCAGCATGTTAGTTTTGAACCTGGTAGTTGTGAACCTCTCAATTTAGTTTAGATTGCTACAACATTATGGGTGTTGGACAATTAATGTTTATTTCAGCCCTTTGATACTGGAGAGATGATTGTGTATTTCATCCTTGTGTATTTCAGCTGAGATGTGAACCAATCCGAATGGAGAGATGATTGTTAACATGACAATATAAATTACTAGAATCATAAATTAATAATACATAATTATCTCCAACATAAATTAACATAACATCATTAGATAGAAATCAACATAACAACATAAATTAATCTAACATCATTTTTCTTGGCTGCGAGCACGCAGTAGAACTCAAGCTAAAACATAGAAATATTAGGAAAATCAACAATGCAACTAAAATTATTATAACACAATTATGTTTGGACTTCTTGCTCCTTGTTTCTCTCTCTAGATTATTTAGCTTTCTAATTAGACCATTAATCACATCTTTTGATCGCATCTGAACTGGTTCATCGTACTAGCTGAAAAAACCACATGCTCCACGCATCTATGTAAGATTTACAAAAAAAAGTATTAGTTAAACTGTTAATTGCTATATATAATGGTAAATTGTTGATTGCTAAATATAAATTACCCCGAAGTATTTGCAACTAAAAAATCTTCTGCCTGGATTTGACGGAGTCCAAGACGTTTTCAATATTGTTGGCTCATTGCATTGACAAAATGGAAATAAATTTTCTGTTGCCATTAGCTTTCTATAACCAATGAGTTAAAACACCATCAAGTTCAATTAGCTAGTTAAAACAATATCTTAAATTCAGCAATGCATTAAATTCAACAATTCATTAATTTCTTAAATTCAGCAAAGCAATATGTTGAAACAGCATCAGTACTGAGTTCAATTGGACTGATACTGATACTGACTAGTTCAATTCAACATCACTAGCTAAAATTCCAACTATCCAAATTGCTGGACTAATATATGGTATTCACAGCAGAAACCCAACTGGTAAACTAGCTTAATAACAACTGGTACCCATCAATTGGACAGAAACCCAATTGGTACTTCAATTGGACATTTTTCTCAATATTTTCTCTTTTGATGAACAACACCTCAACGGTTTCTGAGGTTTTCTCTATCTTGGCATTGTTGGAAGTCTTAAACTGAAAAGTGTAAAGCATTGTCGAAAGTTGCTATTAATATAATTAAAGTTGAATAATTATCGTAACACTGTACTTCTCATAACTTTTATATCATTTCTTCCACTAAGTCAGATTACTGTTTATGCATCATCTGAAAATTAGAAAAACAAAATAAAAAATCGCTTGGACACAAAAAATCGCTGGTACTAAGAGCATGCCCATAAACAAATTTCAAGGAATTACTTTACCTATTAAATTACGAGATGAGTTTGAGAGATAGGGTTTGATTGCGAGCTTCAGATCTTCTTGAGGGCGAGCTTCAGATCGGCTTGAGGACGAGGTTTAGAGAGGCGTTAGGGTTCGAAATTGAGCTTGAGAGATCAGCTGCTAGGGTTCTGTCGAAAGTGAGCTTAAGAGATCAGCTGCTATGATTGTCGAAAGTGAGGTTAACATTTTGAAATATTAGGAATGGACATGGACACTCGTGGAGAGAGAAATAAAGGTCTGGACTCTTGGATCATGCGGAAAAAAAAGACTCACCACAGGTACTAGAGATCCAGTTGCGTCAAGAGTTAAAAGAGTTACAATTTCATTCACTCCATCAGCGACAACATCAAGCCTCGATCAGACGGTTCAAATTCTGAAGCAAAAAAAAATTTCTGCTTTATGACTCACCATAGCATATCTCTCTCTCTATATATATATATATAATATATATAATGAATGACATGAATCATGAAGGGGATGTGTAGTTTGAAAATTACATGCAATGTGATCCATATGCCTATTTTCAATTTGGTCACCTTAATTAATCGAATTTGAGGTCGATTATAAGATAAGAGTGTATATAAAACTAAATAACTGAATAACTGTATAACTGAATAACTGCATGATACATACGAAATCACAGAATATCATATAAGAACTACTGCATGATATCTGGAAAAGTATATCATATAAAACATAAAAATGAAATATAAGTACAAACTCCCACTCAACCTAATAATCCTCTGTAACATATATACCCATATGAGTGACATGCTCATGAAACTATTTGGGTATCAATCCCTTAGTTAGTGGATCTGCTAGCATGGAAGTTGTACTAATATGCTCAATCTTATAAGTCCACTCTGAACTCTCTCCTTCACAGCAAGGAACTTAATATCGATATGTTTGAATTTTGACGAGCTCATGTTGTTGTTAGAATAAAGCACTACTGAACTATTGTCACAATATAACTTAAGTGATAACTTAACAGTATCCACAATACGCAGCCCTGTGACAAAGTTCCTTAGCCATATTTCATGGTTCGATGTCTCAAAACACGCAATGAATTCTGCTGCCATGGTAGAGGAGGCAATCATGGATTGCTTTGCACTCCTCCAGCCAACATAAAAATATAATCGGATGTTGACTTTAAGCTATCCACACAACCCGATGACTTCAAGCTTGTCTGATCGCTGATATGTTAACATGTGATTCTTCGTTCTTTGCAAGTACCTTAGTACCCTTTTGGCTGCTATCCAGTGATTCATACCAGGATTACTGAGATAGTGACCAAGCATTCCTGTGATATACGCAATATCCGGACGCGTACACACTTGTGCATACATAAGACTTCCTATCAAGGAAGCATATGAAATCTGATACATTTCTGATTTCTCGAGTTCTGTTTTTGGGCACTGATGAAGACTAAACTTGTCTCCTTTAGCAACAGGGGTATTTTCTGGTTTATAATTTTTCATACCATATCGCTTGAGAACTTTATTGATATATGCCTGTTGTGAAAGTCCTAAAATACCCTTATTTTGATCTCTGTGTATTTTTAGGCATAACACATATGATGCTTCGCCAAGATCTTTCATGTTAAAATGTTTGAAATTTTTTTTCTTAATTTCATGCATCATATTTTTATCGTTACTGACAAGCAATATGTCATCGACATGTAAAACCAGAAATACAAACTTACTCCCACTATAAAATCAGAAATACAAACTTACTCACACTGAACTTGTGATATATACATTCATCCACCAAGTTAGGCTCAAATCCGAATGAGATAATTACTTTATGAAATTTAAAATATCACTGATGATACGCTTGTTTGAGTTCATAGATAGACTTCTTTAATTTGCAAACCATCTGTTTCGAGTCATCAGACTCATAATTCGGTGGTTGCGACATATAAATACATTCATCAATATCGCCATTGAGAAATACGATCTTAACGTCCATCTGATGTAACTCAAGGTCAAAGTGTGCCACTAAATCCATAATAATTCTAAAAGAATCTTTCGTTGACACATGTGAGAAAATTTCTGTAAAGTCAATACATTCTTTATGTGTAAATCCCTTAGTAACTAGTCGTACTTTATATCTTTCCACATTACCTTCTGAATCTTTTTTGGTCTTAAATATCCATTTGTAACTAATAGATTTCACACCTTCAGGTAAAGGTATGATATCCCAGACTTTGTTGTCATACATTGACTTTATTTCTTCATCCATGGCTTTGGTCCATTTGTGAGAATTCATACTTTCTAAAGTCTGACGGAGAGTGATAGAATCATCCTCCATCATGCCAATGTTGAATTCATTTTCTTGAAGGAACACAATATAATCATTAGATATTGCGCTTCTTCTCTATCTGGTGGACCGTCTTAAAGACACTGCTTCTTGAGGTTCTTGAGGTGGTATAGGTTCCTCATCAATATCAACATTGTCTTGTTCCGGATTCTCTTCTATTTTCTGGAGGTTCATTGACTATAGGTTCATTCACCACATATGTGGGTTCAGGAACCAATGAGTCTCCAAATATCCTTATTATAATTGGTACCGATGTGGGTGCCTCTCGTATAGGAGAATCCTGTGATTCTTCAAAGACAATTTGATTTGTATTTCCCCTCTGAACCATAACATCCTCAAAGAACTTAACTGTATTTGTCTCAAAAATTGTTCTATTAGTGGGATCATAAAATTTGTACCCACGGGACCTTTCTGCATATCCGATAAAATAGCGACTAACGCTTCTTTCATCCAACTTCTTCTCTTGTGGCCTATATGGCCGAGGTTCAGCAGGACAACCCCAAATTCAAAAATATTGGAGACTAGGTTTTCGTCCAGTCCACAACTTATATGGAGTTTTGTTTGCTGCTTTAGTCGGTACCCGATTCAAAATGTATGCTGTTGTCTTAAGTGCTTCTCCCCAGACGTTCAATGAAAGTGAGGTATGAGAAATCATGCTTCGCACCATCTCCATTAATGTTCGATTGCGCCTTTCAGCCACACCGTTCATTGCTGGTGAACCCGGCATTGTATACTGTGGCACAATTCTATTATCCTCTAATAATTTAGCAAAAGGCCCTGGACGTTGCTATCCCGAGCCGTCAGAGCGACCGTAATATTCACCACCACGATCTGATCTGACGCCTTTAATCCTTTTGTTGAGTTGTAACTCGACTTCAGACTTGAATGATTTAAATGTGTCCAAAGCTTGAGCATTTTCTTTAATTAAATATATATAGTCATATCTAGAATAATCATCAATGAAACTGATAAAATATACATGACCATTCCTGGTTGCTGTAGGGAATGGTCCACATATATCCGTATGTATCAGCTCAAAAACATCCGTCATACGATTGGCTGTATATTTACGCATGCTTGTTTGTTTTCCCTTAGCACATTCAATGCACGGACCAAGATCTGACATGTTCAAGGGCCGCAGGATTTCACTTTGAACAAGACATGTAATTCTCTGTTGAGAAATATGACCTAAACGTTTGTGCCAAAGTGCAGCTGAATACTGATGTGTTAATTTTTGTCTAACATTTCGAGTTTCATTATTTAAGGTCTCATTATAGGAAACAATAGTATATAAATCATAAAGATTATCCATAACGAACAGAAACCAGAAGCAACCATATTGGAGTGTCGATACAAACCAAACTTTCCATCTCCAAATGAACAAGAAAAACCTAATTTGTCCAACGCGGAAATAGAAATTAAGTTCCGTCTAAAAGACGGCACAACAAAAGTATCATACAAATCCAAATATAAACCAGTTTTCATAAGTAATCTAAAATGCCCTATGGTTTCAACTTCTGCCTTATTATCATCGCCTACATAGATGTATCTTTCACCATCTCTTGGCTTACGATAATTTCGGCAACCCTGCATAGACACAGATATGTGAGTGGTTGCACCCGAATCTATCCACCATGTGTCTATTGAAACTGAAAATGAATTAATTTCTTCACAAATAAGAGAAAAACTACCTTTTTTTTGCACGCCATGCGTGATAATTGGTATAATTTTTCTTCATGTGCCCTTCAGATCCATAAAAGAAATACCCTTTCTTTTTCTTATCCGGCTCTGTCTTGATAACTGGTTTCTTCTCCTTAGTGGGTTTCTTCTGCGAACTTGTAGTTGCAGTATCTGAATTGATTTTACGTTTCTGTTTCCCTTTTCCTTTAGATATGGAAGCAATGTCTGTACTCTCACTCTTGTCCGTTTTCAAACGCTCTTCCTCCTGAACACAGTGCGAGATGAGCTCATTGACTGTCCATGATTCTTTCTGACAGTTGTAGCTCACCTTGAACTGCCCAAAATAAGTGGGAAGAGAGTTGAGAGACAAATAAACTAATATATCTTCCGATATGTCCAGTTTATGAGCCTTCAATTTTGAAGCGGTATTCATCATTTCAAGAATGTGCTCCCTGACATTACTTCTGCCATTGTACTTCATTTTGCAGAGTTTGTTTAACATAATGCATATTTCAACCTTCTTATTCATAATAAACCTCTGCTCAAGTTCCTTAAGATAGTCCAAGGCTAGAGTGGAATAAAAAAAACCCTAAAACTTTCAGGAATGGTCATTTGTATGACCTAAAGACACAAGTGATTTGACCTCATCCACCGTGCATGCGCATTCTGAACATTGTCAGGACTATCTGCAGCAGGTACATGTGGTTTAGCCTGCTGTAACGCTATGTCTAGGTCAAGACACCCAAGAATAATTTCTAAAGTATCTTTTTCATTCCTTGTAATTAGAACTCGTCAACATCAGAATGCTATTGATGCCGGTAGTAAGATCAGTAATCTTTGATGAAAAATACATGCAATATAACAAATCAAATGTCTGAATTATAATATTAAATCAAAATAAGGCATATTCCATCAACTAAGTATCCTCAAATAATAAGTGTTCTTTGGAATCAATTATTATTCTAAGATAATTAGGTGTAATAATGATATATAATGGTCCATTTGATGTCAATTAGTCAACCTTCCTTTGGGTCAATCAACTAATCACACCTAAAACTTATTGACCATTACCTATATATTACTACAATCTGTTTACATATTATAAGTGATTGTTGTTTTTCTTTTGGGACAATCCAAAAATCAAATATTATATGTATATCCTCCGTATACAAGTCTTGAAAAATAATTAACGCCAATATGAGAGCTTACTTTGATAAGATAATAGTTTTGTTAATTATTTCAAAAAATATATTTTATCTGAAGCCTTCATAATGATTTAACATTATCCGAATAAATTTCTCAAATATGTTGGCTTAACCTAAATATCAATTCATGGATTCATGCAGTCAATACCGAATAAATAACAACCAACATAATCAATTCATAAGCGAGATAGTATGACCCAAGACATGATGATCTCCTTCGTAAGAATCCTCTTCATAAAGGTATCATCCTGTTCTTAATGTAAATCTCTCATTCTTATCAAATTATTATCCTAATAATAAATAAAAATTATACAATCCTAAGGATGATACATATATTATGTGACATGTAAGCCACCAAAATAAAAATAATTAATTGGCACCTTAGGCCGCTTACACACATCAATCATTCATGCATTACAAGTTTCACAGAAGGCAACAGGGTCAGACTATCTCATAATCCTTCTGCAAAAAAAAAGAGTTAAGCATGAAAATACAAAACGAGCTTCCTAACTGCGGCGGTCCCGATAATATTTTAAAAACCGCCAATTTACATAATAGCCTGTTCACATAACCAACAATATTTAATCTTAACATGATTCAAAAATAACCGCAGCTGAATACATAACAGAAATTCACATTTTCTTAACAGAATCATGTAATAGAACAGTTAATCATATTAAATTCGAAAACTACTGTGTTGACCAAACAGTTTCTGAAATATTTCTGGATTCTGATAAACTGATAAACTTGATTTTTGAAATCGATTGTCAATCTTGATTTAAATTTATGAAAATTTCATATCTAACAAACAGATCTATAAATTTCTGAACTATTCATAAATTATTTGATTAAAAGAACAGATCCAATTATAGAAATATGAATTTCTGAGAAATTTTCGAATCAGTCATTAGATCTTAACAGTTCAACTAGAGTAGGCTCTGATATGAATTGTTAGAAATTTACTGTATGGCCGTGATCCTCTAGTGAACCCCAAACATAAATTATATTACCTCGATCCATGTTGTCGGTCTTCCAGAGATACACAACCCCGTTGATCACCAGACTCCTTTAGCCTTCCAGCGATCTTCCTCTAATCCGATGGAGCGATTGAGAGGACCGACGCCGACAGTTTTTTCTCTTCTGGAACTGTGTTAAGAGAGAGAGAGAGAGAGATGAATCTGTTGGGAAATGAAAGGGTGGCAGAAAGTGGGAAAAAATCATAATCGTTTCAAAACCAACAATATCCCTGTATATATATGGACGTCCATATAACTGAGTGTAGTTATGCCTTAACGGGTCCATATTGGATTTAAATTCTCTCTTAACGGGTTCATTGCTTAATTAGAAATATGTCTATAGTTGTATTCTCCAAGGACCAATAGCATAATTGTATTATTATCAGACTTTATATAATTCAGACCATCACTAAATCATAAAGTCATTAATACGTATTCTACACATTAAATGGCTCACTTCTCATGACATATAATAAATCCGATACAGAATTTAATCACTTCATTACGGGTATAATTTGACAGTCTATTATATAATATATATTTATTACATATAAGCCCATACATGTTGTTAATTAATAATAATTAATTCCAATATGTATATAAAAGAAAGGATAATTTTTAGGTTTCAGGAGAGAAGATGCAGAGCAAAAAAGAACAGAAGCAATGTCAACCTTTCACTGAAGAGAGCGTGAGGATGATTTGTTCATGTCAAAATAGAAAAAAAAAAAAAATACTGCCGAAAAAATCAAAATGACATTCTCTTTTTTTTTTTCCTTTGTATAAATCAGATTATAGATGATATTTTTTGCAATTCTTTACCTCCCATACATAACAGAGTCTATCTCAAGACATTTGATTTTTGTTTCCTCACCAATTACTCATCTCTTCATACAATAGTCAATATTTCATTGGGGAAGAGGTCATATTTTGGCATCAAAATTACCAAAGATAAAGACCACAGTGTCCAGTTTGATACATTTATTCCAAGGAGGTGCAATGATCCTTTCCAAGTTGAAAATACCAAAGCCCCTTTCTCCTTCCAGCAAGCCTATTTCCTAGTGACAAGGCCACATTTTGTGTTCCAGATTCTTTAATTGCGAATGGAATTTAGAGATGATAATATCTAACTTCCCCTTCTTAAGATAGATACCTGAACATGGATAGCATGTAAAGTGACACCACATCACAAGTTTCGTAGCTTAATCTGGAATGAAAGCCTCTTTGATGAAAGGAACATCACACACAAAAATTTAAGCTAGATTTATTAAACATTTATCATTTAGCAACGTCCCCAGGATACTTATTTTGGATTACCTATTCTATTGTCTAGCTATAGAAGTTAACCAATCCAATCTAGACCAAATTTACTAGACCAGAAAGTATCATTACATTACAGAACTAACCATATATAGGGGATGAGTAACAACCTTTTACCTTTCCTTTTGTCAAATTTTTAATTCAGCAAGCATGGAATAGTACTTAAAGTACTTTACTGAAGGGCGACCTTTGCAAAGCACTTAAATAACCTGAAATTAAACTAGTTATAAAATGAGTCCATGGCCAGAAAATACATGAGGGAATAGACTGGAAAAATAGAAAAGAATTGAAGAGCTCCTGAAGTGGATATGACTATCTCCAGCTACAAAACTGAAACATTATATCAAGACATTATCACTAGCAGATACAACTCTCTCATGGTCAATGTTTAAAATGTTATAAATTTAGCACATACGACAGATACTCCTCCAGCCAGAGCAACCTTCACTGCAGTCCTGATGCCATTACCACAACCATTTTTTTGTCCCCAAAGATGTAGAGATGCATATAAGTATTAATTCAAAAGTTGAATTTGCTTTCAATTTAATTGAAAAGAATATAAAGTTCACACATTCTATTTCATATCATATAAAGATTTTATTCTACTTTTTTCTCTATGGTAATTAAATATATGAACAATTATTATATTTCTAATATGATTAAAAAAATCTTTCATTGCGTAGGTACCCAAAACAGGCTTTCATTTATTTATAATAAAAATTATTTATCCCTTATTTAAAAACTTCTTTATATTTTATCTATGAAAAAAAGATGAAAAGGAACAGATAAATTGTCAAAGTCAATTTGTAAATCATGATAAATATGAAAAAAATATAACAAGTAAATTATGATATTGAAACTTTATGTTAAATTTAATCAATTTTCTGAAAAATGACAATCATTTTTCATATTATAAGGCTTTTCCAATCATTTTTCATCTTCCCTAAATTGGTGATATTGATTCCTTGATAAGATATTGAGGGATCAAATAAATTATTATATTAAAATCTTCTGTGAAGCTAAAATCTAAATAAAATTTACATGATAACTAAAATTACAAAATTTAAAAATTGACGTTACTTTTATCTCATTAGAAAGCATATTTTTTTCTTATTAGTCCAAAATATTAGTGGTGTCAATAATGAAAATTTCAAATAATTTTCAATGGGTTCAAATGAATAACAAAATAGTAATATTAATAAAAATACATCATATAATTTTTGTAAATCTCAATGGTGTCAATTAACACGACTTCTCATTATATGCCTCCGCCATGTAATGTACTTAAAATGAAATTTAACTCTTAAAATGATCTAATTTTTTTATATAATCATTTATAAATTATTATGTATTTAATTATATTATTTATTATAATAATAATTATTATTATTATAATTATCATTATTACTTAACATTTAAATTATTGTGTCTAAATTTTTTTAATGTAAAATTTTATTAAATATATTTAAAATTTATATTATTAATTATTTGTTTGAGAACTATATTGTCGGGACGAATCCCAAATTAAAACCATAGTATGCATAAAATTGGCTAAAAGCCACAATCAACCGAACCGAGGGTTCGGGGAGCAAAAAATTAGAAAATATTGCAGAAATATAACTCCTAAGAAAAACATATGCATGCCTGGAAATCTTGAATAAATAGCATAATTTAAAAAGTACAATTATGTAAAATCTAATCAAGCTGTAAATTTTATTACATGTAGCAAGAGGAATATAATAAATTATAATCCATGCACTTATCTACCATGAATTCAAAAATTTTTGAAAACAATTCAGAACTTCCTGTTCGTTCTCAGAATAGGTGTAGTTTAACCGCCACCAAAAAAATGACGGAAGGGAACGCCAATGCAATACAAGCAAAGAAATATGCACCACAGCCTTTTTCAGCCAAAATCAAGCATCATTATTGGACAATGAACAAAGACATATACATATAAAAAAGAACTCGTGCTAATTAAGCCTGCAGGAAGCTGGCATACTTGGCACCAAGAAAGAGCCTCTGCACAGAGAGGAGAGCGTTCTTCCTCACCTCAGCATTCTCATGGTTCATGAGCTTCATGACCCGCTCCTTTGCCTTTAGGTCTGATACCACAATGCGGCCACCTGGGTGATACTGGATGAACTGTGACAGGTCGTAACAGGCAACAGCCAATGCTGTTGGGTCAGTTGAGGTGTCCAGAATTGTCATTAAAACTCGCAGGACCTGAACATATAAATCATTGATGAACAGTAAAAATAAGTTTAAACTTCTACAGATCATGTGTAGTGGGACCATGTCATTGTAAATAACAAATATAATATTTCAGAACAGACTCTAAAAAAACACTACTAGAACCTACAAAACAGTTTGTGCAGGTACCAAATATAAAATACGGGTAGGGATATGTAACTCTTCTTTATTTGATTTAATGAAAATTAATAGTAGGTTTTTCGCCTACTTCATCAAAAAAAAATATGGGTAGGGATCCCTTGACAACCATTTATCTTGGACAATTTTAACAACCAACTTCATATGAACCAATAGAAAAATCTTAAAAATGGAAAAAAAAAATTACAAACATATTCTTAAGCTTATAGATTGATTATGTTTCAAAATTAATGCAATTTGGATGTTATTTGATACTTCATTAAAGACCATCAAATGTAAACAGTTAAAATTGTCATACGATTTTTATGGACTTTGATGGAGTATCAAATGACATCCAAATTGCATTAAATTTGAAACACAATCAATCCATAAACTTAAGAATATGTTTGCAAAGTTTTTTTCCCCATTTTTAAGTTTTTCTATGAATTTATATGAAGTTGGTTGTCAAGATTGTCAAGATAAATGGTTGTCAAGGGATCCCCACCCATAAATTATATATGGCCAATCAGGTGCAAGACTGAACCTTGAAAAGAAGCATAATCAAGAAATAGTTCATGATGATCATATCGTCTTGCACGGAGAGGCATATGAGCAAATACCATGTCATGTATTATAGAAATGGTGTATTATTGGTAAAGCATTATTGCATGGTCCATTTGTGTTTTAAAAAAAAACATATTTTTGTTGATTTTTTTTCTCACCATGAGTTGAGTTCATGACAGTATAGTTAAACACTGGTACTCACATTAATCGATGATGTAATAATATATAGACAGTCAGACACCAAATATAACAGAGAGAAGAAGTTTTGCAACCTGTGGCCACACAACTCAGCCAAATGTATTACCTGAAAATCATTCTCTTCAAAATTATTAATATTCTCACGCCAAAATCCCGGGTCTTTATGCATTGGAGACCAGTCGAGGTGCCCCAGAAGGACTTGTTGCTTGTACTTGTCAAAGGAGCTTAGACGTTTGATGTTGTCTTTAAGCCCTTCCTCTAGCTGATTAAGTGCTTCCAACAAATCCTAAGTTCCAGAAGTTCATTCACAATGCATAGAAAAGAGAGGTGTACTAAAACCATTAAGTTAATTGGAATCTCAATATTATTTAATTAGTATTAAAGCCTTGTATAACAAGAGGAATGTCCATGTATCTATGCAAATATTCAAAATGATCTCTGAACAAAGAATTAGGGCAGGAACACAATTTATGACAATTAATTGGGCACCTTGAGCTTTAGCAAACTGGCAGACTTTTAAAAAAAAAGAAATAAGGTTCTGAATGCAAACAGACCTAGGCAAGTCAAATAAGAAAACAAACTTTTACCAGCTAAAAAAAAACTTAAGCCAACAATAAAGCTGAATTCACAAAACAAACTGGCTATTACCCACCGTGAACACTCAGATACTCCACCCTTTTCTTCCCTATTTCCAAAATGACACAGCCTCATTCGCCAGTCATCCATTGAAAAATGGGAAATAGAAAAGGTATCAGGTAGCAAAGAAAATTTTCAGATTTGCTACGTAGCTGGGCTTGAACAAATGAATCAAAAAGATTTTTTTAAAAAGGGTACTAACTGTTACCTCATCGCTCCAAGCCTGTGCTTTTAAGCTTTGGACAATTTGTGGCAACCCGAGGTCAATCATTTGAGCCGCAAATGCACTCTTTGGAATCAGATTTCTGAAGGTTAGCACCACAACTCTAACAACCTTTAAAGTAAACATAATATCTTTAAATCCCATTGCATTATTTGATCATTAACGAATCATCTGATTTGATGAAAATTAGGTCTGATACAAACCAATATTTACCATTTGCCAGTATAAAGTTGGCGCTGAACCAAGGACTAACAACCCAACTCTAGTTCTAAGCACATTAGCACGTAAAATGTCACAACGACATTTCATTTTAACTTTCAAATAAGTGATTTGTTATAACTTTAGCTCAAGCTTCAATCAGCTGTCTAAGCCTTGAATCTTGATTATAAATATAAAGTATATTATATTTAGTAACAGTACGAAGACAAATGGCTAAGAAAAGTAGAAAGAAAGAGGACTTCAGATCAGGTCAGCAATGGAATGATCTCTTAACCAATCAGAATTTACTAGACGACAACCTAAAATATGCCTCACCTTCTCCTTAGTAGATCCCTTGACCACATCAACAAGCCTCGGCATGATCCTAGTGGTTGACAGATAGTCAATGGCTGGTTCAAAGTAGGACAACAGCCAGATGCATAAGCATGTTTCATAAAGAAGCTGCATACAAAACGAGAGAAATGTGACTTATTCATGTTCGCTGAAGGTTTCCTGACAAAATGGCTAATTTATCCTGGTTAGCAAGATGCACTTATCTTACATAGAAGTATTATACATAATCATGAAATATATTAAACTATGGTTGATATTTGAATATTATGCTTGTAGGTAAACCAGATGAACTCGAAAGACTGAAAATACACACGTGCACGGACACTGAAAGACAAGAAAACAAAGACTAACAACATAACAAAGAGAACAGTAGGAAATGAGTCAGCTTGTACCATGGTAGATACTAAATACTCTTGAATTATACAGCTATGTGACAATAAACTCCTGCACTAAGCCCAAATAGTATGATGCACATTTTCTGTTCTGAGAGAAAATACTTCAAGATGCCAAAAAAAAAAAAGAAGACCAAGTCTATATTTACAATACCTGAATAAATTGCTGATTGGAGGCAGGAGAGATCAGAGGAATCAGCGACTTCACACCGTCAGCTTGTACAAACTGAGAACGAACTGATGCCTCTCTTAGAAGAGTTGCAAGGCAGTTTACTGCAATTGGTACGGAGCGTGTGGGATGAGATGGGTTCCTCAGCTGCTTAAAGCAAGAAAATGTTTATCTCTGGTGCAACAAAATCACATGATACAACCTACAAACCTTCTCTAACATTTTCCTTAAACAAACTTTCTCATTTCTTTTTCTAACACTATGTAGGGATGTGCCAGCAAAACAAGAGGTATTTGGCATGCTTTGAGAAAATAACTTGGACAAGGTATAGGATGTTGTCTTGGCTAATACAGGTGGACATGACATTATGGTTGCAACCATTATGTCTTGCATTTTATGTGCGGGTCTAGATTTTCTCAGAAGTCATTGGAGTTGATCAAAAGTCAAGGCCCAGACATTTGTGTTTTTAGAGAATTTGATTAAAGCCTGCTCATCTTCATCCAGAAAGTATAGCTTGACACAGTTAACGAAATGAAAAAAAAAAAGATACTCTGAATAACTTGCTTATTGAAAAAATGCTTACAGGAACTTGAAACTGAAGACTGAATTATCTAACCTGAGAGCAAAGCCAGTCTACAAGACCCCTTAGCACATCATGAATTGTGGTAATTTTGCTTTTTGAATTTGATGATTCCGCATTTATCAACGTGCCATTTTGAACTTTTGGGCGCACACTGTAATGTAAATTAGAGAAAATGTAAGTGAAATTAAGACCCTCTGTAGAGTAAATTTGGAGAAGTAGAACTCAAAATGGATGGAACAGAAGAGAAGAACATTATTACCTTACTATCGTCGACAGAATTTTGCAACTCTTTTCCTGTATGAACCAATTACCTTTCCATAGTAACCTGTAGATATTATCCATGCATTACTTAATAAACTAATAAAATAATTAACTACAATAGTTTATCATTGATGCTTCTTAAAGACCTACAATATATCACACACTATTTTGATAAGAGTACAGTTCTTCAAATTGTTGTACTTGAAAGTAATATATTTGCTACAGATTTTAAATCACTTTCACATTGCTTCATCCAAACTAAGAGGACTGGTACTAGAATAACTTAAAACCAGCAAATATGTGGAAAAAAATTGTGATCAATCGCTTGCAAGGATAGAATTGAAAAACACAAATATGTGAAAAAAATAGGTTACTTTAGGAAAGGCTCGTAGGTATCTTCATCTGAGAGGGATTTGTCATGAAACAATCTGGCTCGCTTAGGGTTTGCTAAAGAAATTAAATAAGAATTATTATATGAGTAAATTTACAGTAACTTTGCTATTTGGTAAACCTGCTGGTACAACATCAGTATTTGTAGTCTGGGAAAATAAGACTTATGACCAGTTGAACCAAGCCATTCGAACAGGCATCATGCTATGGTTACCTGTGTAGAGTGCCAGGCATGCACAACATAAGAATTATGCATTTAATCAAGAGGTATTTGACAATTTTCTTTGGCAAAACTTGAATTTAAAATCCCTCAAAACTTCATTGGAATTCAAACAATCAATTTTAACATTTAACTTTCTATCGATCTTTACTAGTTGATAGGTCAAAAAGCAAAAATAAATACTGTAAAATAGTTCATCATTCGCATTGGCATTAATCATCACCTGCGAGCATATCATCAACAAGCGCTAAGACGTACTCAACAGTCTCTTCCTTAGAAATATTTCTTAGGATGTTCACAAAAACCCTAACATATGCGGGCCCGTCCTGAAAATGTTGAGTTCAAATTAGCACTTGCTGGCAGAGATTTCTCTCTACCAAATATTTGTATTTAAGCTTAAAATGACTGTCGATTCTGTAACTGAACAAGAAATTGAAGCCAACTTTTGTCGTTAAAATTGTGTGATCAGGCTCAATCAAACACTCAATTTAGCCTCAAGTAATAGCAATGTCAGAAAAATAAATACACACATCCTCAAGCAAAGAAGCTCTCTGGCTTTCAGGCCTTTTGTCATATCGGCGAAGCAACTGGAGACATGTGCTAGTGATGAGCTTTGTTGACATGTACGTCTCCCATGGTATGTCCCTCTTCAGCACCTTCAATCATCCAAAAGGAAGTATTATCTAATGTCAGAATGAGCTATCACACATTATTAGGTAAGCAACCCATAAATATTGTTCAGCACCCAAGAAAAAATTAGCTTATGCCAGAGTTGTATCATTAGTTTTTGTGATAATAGATACAATCTGGCATTTGGAAAGGAACCTGCTACAAGTCAGCATGAAATTCAAGAGGACCAATACCGAATCATGTGATTCAAACCAAAAAAAAACAAAGAAGACCACATTTCAAATTGATCAGACTGGTGCAGTGGAAGTTTTATGCATGCTGTTACTACATTACATGGACTGGACTGGTAGAATTGGCAACAAGGTTCACTGGTGTTGTAGCAATAGCAGGAAACACAACAAAATAACCAAATGTGAGCATCGAAAATAGTACTGATTGCCCTGAGTATTTTTTTTTTTTAGTTATTCCTTTTTTAAATAATCTAATATATTGTCTCCGGATCAATGTACTTGGCTATATCCAGAAGGGAATATCCTCGCTAGAATCTAACGCAAACCACCGTCTCTACTTAGTATCAGTATTGCTACGATGTTCATCGCAGTTAACGGATATTTTGCTGCCACGAATTGGAACAAAAAGTAAATACCAAAGAAAAAGAAACAAATCACGGACCTGTTCTGTTGTGAGCTCGGCGCGATCCATAACAATGAAAGTCAAACCTTCAAATCCGCCTCTTAATTGAGCGCCTTTAGATCTGAACTCACCAAAAGGATGATTCGATCTATTCAGTTGAGTGCAAGGACCGGAAAGGAAAATTTGTCAGGTGTTGGAACTGGTGTATCGGTTGTGATTTGCGAAGGGATCGAGAGAAATCAGAGGAGGAGGAGAAATGGAGAATTGGGGTCCTGGGGACAGGACGTGTCGGATCCAATTTGACCGACCGGGTCGGATTGTAATTTTAGAAGGAAGAAGAGATTAGAGCTGGCTCCTTAACTACTTCCGAATTAAAAATTATCTTGATTTAAATCATACGTTAAGCTAACAAACTGATCGAACAGGCTCGTTACATATTTAATAGTTAAAAATATTTTTACAATATTTTATATCAAAATTTATATAAAAATTAATAAAATAACTAATGACAACACAACTTTAATATAATAATTTAAGTAAAAATTTATAATATAAATAATAAATATTAATAATTCATCAAGTTAAATGAACCTAATAAGCCAGTTAAATCTCAAACTCATTCAATAACGTAACGAGCTTAACGAAATAACTCAATCCACTAACTATCGAGCCGATAATGAATCAATCCGGAATGATCACCAGCCACGAACTATTTTGCCGGCCCTACAGATAATGCATTCAGATTCGGGCAGGAGAAATTTGGAGAATAATACACAGTCTGCTTGCTACTTTGGGCTGGCAAGGAAATAATAACTTGAGGAAACAGACCCAAAATGATTCGAATGGGTCAACAGACCCAAAATAAGTATCTTGTCAGGGGAAAAAGGGGCTTGTCCGTGCCATTATTCTTAATCTTGGGGGTCCCCTGATTTAATTAGTTAAGTTAATGATTTATTGTTATGCTGAGTTTATTTATAGTTTTTTTTTTCAACATTAAAGAGATTAAAATCTGCACTATATTTTTCAGAAGTTCCATGAAACTTTGGTTTGCCTTGCAAGATAGTCCCGTCAAAAATGTCTAGGACATGCGCTTATAGCTACGATTTTAGCAGCTCTTTTCTGTGGCAACATTTTTTATAAAAATAATCTGCATATGCTTGACGTGCGTGATTTGCCAGTTGTTACTAATATCATGTTTCCAATAATAAAACACTTGACCTTGAGTATACGGCTTAAATTTGTAAAGGCGAGAAAAAGGCTAGGATGCTCATGTGCCTTTGAATTTTGTGATTGGATCTATGCAGCAATCATAATTCTTATTAGTATTGATCATCCCTCTAGAGAGGTTGCACTGACCTGAAATCAAATGCATTACAGACAGAATATTTTGATCCTCAATAAAAAAAATCTGTATGCTTTAGGAAATTCCTAGGTATTTTCTTAGGTTTTCGTCCTCCTTTTTCAGGCGATCTGCCCTTATATATGTAAGCCTTACTGTTACTGACATCACCATGATACCAGAAGGCAGAAGGCAATCTCCGACTAAGGTACAGAGAGTTATGCAAGGGGGTTGAAAGGAGTGATTGGACCGAGTACATCAGACCGTATCAAACTTCAACTATCAAGTACGACCAAAAGGTACATAAGTAATTGTTTGGAAAGTAATTTATTTTATTCAATTTTTTATTGTCCGCATGACCACATATCTAGTTGTCACCAAAAGAGAATACTGCTATTACATCGATTGAGCTCCGGCATTGAGAATTACAAACTTTGTACACTGTAATAACTAAAATACAAAGTACTATTTGGTAAAACAACTGACTCAAATTCGATCAAATATTGTTTAATTCTTCAGTAACTAAGACGATCACTCATATTGCCAGTCACTGAAACACAACCTTCTTGTGAGTGTACTTCCTCGAAAGAGCAACATACACTGCAAAATTTACGACACTGATAACAGTCCAGAGCCAGAAATAATAATCCAGATGCCCCTCGTTAAGATCAGTTGGAAGCCACCCCAGGCTACCACCCACCTTAGTAACAGCTGCAACAAAAGTGACCACGAAAGAATTCACGTAGTACCCAAATGAAATAGCCAGAAATGAAAAAGCAGAGCACAGGCTCCTCATGCTCTGAGGAGCCTCCCCATAGAAGAACTCCAGTTGTGCAATCCCACAAAACACATCAGAGCAAGCGAGAATCAGATACATCGGCAACTGCCAGAGAATGCTTAAGCTTTTTTTGTCTCTATAACAGGATAAGCGCCAGGTCTCTAACATGGCAGCAGCAACCATGCAGAAGATGACCAGAAATCGACCAATGCCCATGCGCTGAAGCTGAGTAAGCCCTGATGGATTCTGGAAACGTCTTCGGCAGAAGGGAATGATGAGTTTGTCTTGAATTACGACAAAGATCATCATGAAAATGACTTCAATGGAGCTGAGAGAGGCAGCTGGGATGGAGAGGGAGCCAATTTTGGTGTTCATTAAGACACCTTGTTGGAGGAAGGTGGTTGTGGTTTGGCACATGGAGGCCGAGTAGAAGATGCATGTAAGCCAAATAGGGACCATGCGGAGGAGGATCTTGACCTCTTCGACCTGTGTAACAGTGCAAGAGAGCAAGGGTGTTGCAGGGGCGGAGTCTGTCATGTACTGATCGGCTATTATTGCTGCCTTGTCTAAGCACCTATACCAGATGGTGCAAGAGAACTTATTCAGAACACAAATTAAATTGAGGATTTAAATTATCAAATGGAGGTGAAGTTCGCCAGAGTCAGATATCAGTAAAAATAGGGGTCAATAGAATCCAAACCTTTTTTTCTTAAAAACCTTTAGTAATGCATGGACATGATATTTTTCTTTGTTTTTGTTTTTGTTTTTTTTTGGATAAAAGTGACCTTGAGAGATCACCGCTTCTTTTAAAACCCAACAAAAGAAACCCCCAGTTGCCAAACAAATGACCCGCTTTAATGCAAAATACAGCCCAAAAGATGTGGTTACACAGACCATCACACTAACAGTTCTAACATAAAACATAACATAGCAACCATTTCATGCAATATCTTCATCAGAATCACAGTCCTCCTCTGATACAAGGTTGATCAGGTCATCTGGTATCATCCATGAGTGCCCCCTATCCAAAAATCTTTTTTTTTTTTATTCAAGTTTTGTAGATAAATCTAGAATTCACTGGATGCTCATTGATAGAGTTTGAAGATAATGACATCCATAATCCAGAAATATTCAAGCAACAATTACAGCTGAAGACTTATATTAGTCAACACCATTAGAGATTTGCCAATATGGTGGACCCGTACTAATTATATAATACTAGCATATGCATTAAAGAACTATGGTTTTAAGTTTGATAATCCATTTTTTAATTTCATGTGAGGGCTCATTCTCAACATTTTATCTAGTTTGTTCAACTTGTACCTTTTCTGTAACTTATGTCAGACAAATTTATAGGTGGTTATTAAAAATTCTTAATGCATAACTAATATCAAAAACAAAAGAAGTAAATTTCTCTAAAATAAACTACGAAACTGTCAATAACTCAGAAAATACCTGAACCCATCTGTATGTTCTAGCTTGTATTGGCCATCCATTTCCTGCCTCATATCTCCTTCATACAAGAGTGCATTATCCTTTGGCAACTCCAAATGCCTCTTCTTGAAAGCCACAATAGATACCCGCATAACACTCTTTAATGGGCTGCCAGTTGGAACTTGGTCCCGGTAAATAGGTGTTCCCAAGAAAAATCCAAGTGCAGCAACCACCAAGCAAGCCAAAGAGATACCAAATCCCAGGGCCCAGGCAATGTTTTGTTGTATCCACACTACAACTGTACCCGCAATAAAAACCCCAAGATTTATTGCCACAAAAAATAGACTAAAAAATGATTGTTTTTTTTGGGCCTCATCTGGGTTTGCTTCATCATATTGATCTGCCCCAAAAGGCATCAAGGCAGACTTGACACCTCCAGTTCCAACAGCAACAAGGTACAGTGCAATGAAGAATACAGCATACTGGAATTCTGTTGCAGTAGGACAAGATGTGTCTTTGCATGTGGCGGGCCGGAGGGAGGGGATCATTGCTGATGCAGTTATTGCTAACATTCCCTGTTTAATGATATGAAAATGAAGAAGTTACAGTGATATAGAACAAAATTGTCACGGCTGTTAAAGTACCGACTAATCTGCATAGTTAATAACCAGTGCACGCAGAATGATATATTTGTGTACCAATATTTGTTGTATGACTGACGCACATACTACTTATCAGGTGTCATGTGGATGAAACGTACCAGTGACATGACATGCACCCATAGCATAGTTACAGCCTAAGATATGTGAGGACAGGTTACATATGTAACCAAGGAATGTACACAAGTTGAGAAGTACACACACAAGATGAATAGCTGCAATCATTTTTAACTTCGTTGATAATATGGATAGTTATGATTTGACATACAAGGAGATATAGAATAACAGAAATGAAGATGGTCTTGTATTTTCCCAAGTATGTGTCAGCCAAGAAGGCACCTAGCACCGGTGCCAGAAAAGTGGTACCATTCCATGTATCCACATTTGCAGCATTTGAGGCAGTGCTTCCATGAAGAACATTAGCCAGATATACCACCAAGTTCAGGGAAATTCCAGCAAATGCTATACTCTCCAAGAACTCAAATCCTACAATAAAGCCACAAAATGAAGTTCATTAAAAGGGTTTAATTTTAAGGAGCAATTTTGCATTTTAAGCAAAAAAAAAAGGACAATGTGGCTACAATAGGCAGAGATCAGGTACACTGGTTTGGTTTAATAGTTGTATAGAAGAGGGCAAAACCGCTCAAGACCAACATCAATATAGAAGAGGGCAAAAACAAAACGAAGTCCATACATATTGCATCAATTATGACTTGTCATGTGCAGGTACTTGATACTCACATAGTACAATGAAAATTTGGCCTTACTCTTCAATTAAACTAAAATGACTCTTAGCTTTCCTTAAGTCTCATAGCAGGCTTTGCATGAGCAGAAAGTTGTTTGAATTTGCCCAAAATTCTATTTTATGCTTGCACCTGGAAAAATGTCATGTCAGGACCCTAATGTGCTGGGCTGTTAAACCCAGAGTTTTTGTGGAAATGGAACCTCAACCAGTGCAAATGGGTCCTTAGCTCTCCTAAATTTTTGCTAGGTGGCTTTGAAGAGTTCAAAGTTTGCATTAGCCATAGACTCAATTTCCACATTTTGACTAATGACAGGCAATTTTTTTATCAAAAATTATCATCATATTCCTGAAAATTTCTAGGTTATATATCCACAGTTCCTATTGGAAATAGTGAAGCTTTAAAGCTTTACATTCTTGCTTAAGGTCTAAACAATGCGTAATACCTAACTTTTTTTTGTTACATATTCAATAAAAAAAAAATTGGTCCTATGAACATACCTAAGATGATTGCTGGAGCTTTCCAGTTAAAATGCTTTTGCCTTGAGTGCCAGTGGAGTGCATGACCTTCCTCCACTGAGGCGTTATTGTTATCCTGGTAAGTCCATGAAGGGCTCTAGTTTAAAAAAAAAAAAAAAAAACAAATCAATGGTCGTACTTGAGGAACAACACTGAATATTAAAATCCAAAAGTCAATATCTTTCAAGAAGAAGCACGGACAAGGTGGGTGATTTAAAAGCCAGTTTCAACAAAACAATTGTACCACCACATTCGCAATTGCAAATATTCAACTACAGTTATGAACTGTGTAATTCAAATAATTTTAGTTTAGATACTCATGCAACGAATGCAAATATCCAACTATCAAATAAGTTACGTTCACTGGGATTTAGATAGAATATTTTGTTCACTTGAAAGAGAGATCTGCTAAAAGAGATCAAAATTGAGCCAGATTCTCTTCTGCCCTGTGCAAAATTGAATAAAGATGAAGGGAAATTTTTGGCTAGATGTTGCAAATTGACATCGTGGAGCCTCATATACCCTGAGCTTTAGTTCTCTTCTTTCCATTGAGCTCAAGCCGCTGCCGCTATTGAACGAGATTATTCTTTTTTTTAACTAAATTTTTTTTCTTCTGCGCTCGAGGACAGATGAGAATGTCCGAATTGGCATATACAAAAAGATAATTATTGTCACTGAAGTAAGAAAAGAAAAGAAAAATTAGAATCTAATAGAAATGAAACCTCATCGTGTAAAGGCTTGTGATCTCCTCTCTCCATGGCGCTCCAGCGTCTATAACTCTCGGGTCAACGGACCGGAGGCAATGGAATGGGGAGTACTCACAGTGGAGTGGGGACTGAGGATGATAGAGATATTTATCGTGTACGCCCGCTGGTCCACCTACCTACCACGCTCGATACATCAGTGTGGTATAATTTAGAGATAAAACTATTTGGAAAAATGTTCGAATCAGCTCAAAATATATTTTATCGTCTTAAATTTTGATTTAAGGTACTCAATAAATTCTTTATATGAGAATATTGAGAGATCAAAAATAATTTATTTTTCAGTTTTTTAAATGTCTGCTTGAGATTTTTTTTAAAAATAAGCTCTAATATATTAATAAAACATTAACTATTTGTACATAAAATATGTTATTTTCTATTTTAGAAACTAAAAAAAATCGCATTTATTTTCAGCGAAAATATAAATATTTTCACAATAAAATTTTATATATACATGAAAAAATCTCATAAATATATTAATAATCAAGCCTGAACGGACATTTGAATATCAAATTTGAATACAAATAAAAAAAGTTTTAAATATTTTACGATATGAAAAATCTTTTAGGATTCTCTATTAAATATCAACCTTTCGTTTGTCTGCTGATGGTATTTTATTGCTCTGATCTTCTCTGGCTTTGCTTTTTGGCTTTTTGCTGATAGACATCAACATGATTCGCTCTTTTGTTGTGTTTTTTGCTACGATGTTCGTAGGTCAGACTGTCAGGGCGGCGCAAACGTTGTGGTAGCAATAGTACGTGCTTTGTGGCGTCTAATTATGTTTCTAAAAATATCAATTTAATATAAAATGCGTGTAATTATGTTTTTATAATATCATATTAATAATAATTCGTTTTTTTTTTCATTTTTGGAGCACATAATCTATAAAAAAGTTATTCACATAAAAAATTTCTCCCACGTGATGATATATATAATATACATGAACTCTGTAGCAATGCATTTTTCTATTTGAAAAAATATATAGGCACAGAAATGAAAAAAAAACTTCATTTTGAAACATAATATCAATATCAACTGACAATTTTAGAACTAATTTTCTAAAACGTAACATTCTTTGTATGCAAATTATTTTTCGATCGCCCAATCAATAATCAATAGCTAAAAATGTCTTTTTCATCTTTTGAGGACACGTAGAAAAGCATTAGAAAATTCATCTATACAAAATCCTTAAATTTTAGAACAATGGACAATAATACTATTAATTTTATTTGTAGTTAATAACTGGTCGTAATATACTTGATTTGTTTTAGGAAATATCCCATATATTCCCATCGTCGTGCCAACTTAAGGCCTGGCTACTAAGGTCACACATCAAAATAAATGCTGACAAAGATGCGCATGTGGAGTCTAGCTAGGCTTGTCAATCATATATTTTTATTTACTAGCTATATACCCGAGCGTTGCAGCAGACTTTTTTATTTAAACATTAAAATATTATAAAATAAAAAAAATCATATTTATCTAATATTAAATTATAAATTCACCAAATTATAGAGAAAACCTATAATAAATACTATATTTAATCTTGGATGAGATTTTTGCACAATATGAGTTAATGATTCATGATTTTTATGGCAAGAAAAGTAAATTATTCTAATATATATTATCACCATTAATTTCTTACCAAATATGCACAAGGTTTCTAAATAAAAAAAAATAATATTATGGAAATAATAGTATTTAAGGGAAAGAAATGGAGAGAAAGAGGGGATCAATTCACATACGTTCGATCAACCCGAAAATGGACCCTCCAATTCTTAGATGCTTTATATAATAGTATAGATTTGCTTTATATTATATTCAATAAGATATGCACGAATAAATATTTTTCATTACTTAATTAATATGAATATGAGTAGTATTTTCATTAAGTAAATAAATATAGGTATCAATAAATTATTAAAAAATTATATTTATTATTTTAAATATAATTATGTTATTTAATAATTATTCTCTTTTTTCAATACAAAATTAATTATTTTGAATCTTGTGAATTAATTCCCTCTTTTTTTCTAAAGTTGACACTATTTAATCATAATTTATATTTTTTATATTTTAAGATAATCTAAGGTGATATTTATCAAAAATATAAGTTTGATCAAATTTAAACAAAGATCAGTTGGTAGCACAACAAGAGTATACTAAGTAACTAAGAAAATGATAAAACAAGAGTGCACAAAACTTAGTTACTTAAAGATGCGTAAGAAGTAAATATGATATGAGAATTATCAAATATTAATTGTCAAAGAAATCAATTTATGTAAAATAATAAACTGACAACTTCTCAAGAAATGCAAACTTTTCACTAAATTAAGAATATGAAGAATCAAAGAATGATCTTTTAAAAAAAAAATCAAAGAATTCAAATACTGAAAAGTATTTATATTTTTTTATTTTAAATCTTAATAGTTTGTGACTCTAAATTTTTATTTTTTTTATTTTTTGGATGTTAATTAAGGCCATAATAAAAATAAAAAGCAAATATATCATGTAATAGTTTAAAATAATCTAAGATTTTTAACTTTTAAATACTTAATTAATATTATAATTATTATTTTTACTTAATTTTATTAATTATTAAGTACTAATGATATGAAATGAATTTCTTAGTCTTTTTAAATATCAATTAATAGATAAAAATGATTGACCATTTTTTAATTTAACGGACGTATAAAACCGTTAACCGTTAATTGATCACCTCACCGTTAAGAGCTGTTAAACATTTTTTAAAGGCTTGGTCTCAATACTACAAATTAGAAGTCTCAATATAACATATTATAAGTCTCACTGCCCGAGTCAAATAGCACAAATTATAAGTCTAAAATCTCATAAATAATAAGTTTAAAGTATCAACACTACAAATAAATCTAATGTTTCATCACAAATAATAAGTCTCAATACAACATATTATAATACTCTTGTTTGATTATTCGACTCGTGAGTAAAAATCTTATATTAAAAAATGATCTCTCTTTTTTAATATTCTCCTATAAAATAAGTAATGAATATATTTTATAATAAATTTAGTCAATAAGAAAATAAAAGTGACACAAATACATGATCAAACATTAAAAAAAAAATTGTGTGAAATTCATGTGGGAGTCCAAAAATGATGTTATAATATAATACAACATAAAAATTACGCAATCCAAAATTCATTATGTGTTGGAAAATTCATCCAATTGGTTTGAACTCTATTCCATTTTTTATTTTCTAACGGACAAAAAGAAATTAATTTATTAGTATTCATCATTATAAACTACTTGATCTCTTAAGTCTCAATATTTATCATCCTAAGTTTTTATATACATCCAAATAAGCCTCAATATTAAAAAAATTAACTATTGTACCAAATCTAAATAAATAATATTTTAAAAATGAATATAAATGTGCTCACCAAATTTCCAAGAGAAATATTTCAGTCATTTCAAAGTATCAGCATGCAATATGTAATAATGATTATTTAAATATCCAAAAGAATTATATAATTAATTTTTTATCTTGGATAAGTCGATAACAATAAATATCTAATGTTCGATTTTTTCACAAAGACATAAACAATCACGTGACAAAGTCATAGTGCTTGCTAAACAATCACACAGCTGCTCCAAGTCAAAAGAGTGCCACAAAGTGATGATTGGCATATAAAACAGAGAGTTATTCTACTATTGTCAAGAAAAAAAGGCTAAAAGAAAAAAGAAAACACAACCAATTTAATTTAAAAAAAGTTTGTCGGAAGGGTACAAATAAATTGACAGCTAGTAATTTTTTGGCATAACCCTCTTCCCTTTCTTCTCAGGATCTGTCACAAACTCCCTCCCCTCCATATGCCTTTGCGGCCGCCATAGCATCTCTGCATATCCAGTGAAGTTATAGTGCATATCACCGGTCTTGCATGGATGAAGCGCCGAGACGGAGTAGGGAGGCCTTAGCACTAATTGGAGGAGTGTTGGAGCTGTGGTGCTAATAAAGACAGAAGAAAATTAAAGGGACGAAGATGAATGGAAGAAAAGGGAAGCAGAAAAGGAGAGAGAGGACGGAATTTTATTTCTACCGAAGGCAGTGAGCCAAATCGATCAATCATTGGAGGAGGAATCGCGAGTGGAGAAGATAGAAAGCCAAATCGGAGAAGAGAGGAAAGGGACCGATGACGGTTACGACAGTTAGCCAGTTAATTAGACTTATTTTCTTAATTCTTTTTTATAATTCTTTTTGTGCTCGCATCGTCTATAAATAGACAATCAATATATAGATTCAGATTATGTAATTGAGTACTAAAAGTGTGATTTCCACCATTTCGTTCTATCTCGGTACCAAATCTACTGCTCAATTCTGAGATTACTATAAAATTCCTCAAATTAATCTCCAATTCGTAGTTAGAACTTAGAATCCATCCTTAACACATCCAATACACTTGAAAGTGTTACAATCTCTTTAGCATCTGACATGTTGCAGGTTGGAGTCGGAAATCAAAGAAATATATGGTGTATACGCAAGAACGGAGGATTGAACATATCTGGTGTATACTGAAGAAGGGCTAGGGGGCTATTGACCCATTGACTCACTTATGGTTAAAAGGCAAATGTAAAGGTCGAACTTTCTTTCAGAGCCTTCCTCATTCGAGCTAAAAGCTCTCCCTCGTCCAGGCTAAGGAACCTCACTAACCTTATAGACCAGTTACTCTAACCAGACGCGCAGCGGAAAGGAAGGTAAAGTAGCTGTCATCTTTGGTCAAGTAGATCGCTCCACTTTCCTTCCAAATTTCATCATTTCTCTACGGCACATATGAATTGTGTTAAATTTTGAGATCACACACCTCAACCAATAGCAAGGAAGATCACTATGACTATATGCACAAAGAAAAAAACGTCGAACTACTAACAATATTGGCAGCCATACCTATTCCCAGAGGGACAAAAAGAGAAGAAAGGAGATTTGCAATTTAGAAAAAAAAAAAAAAATAATTTAGTTTTTATAATCATTTGAAGAGAAGGTCGTACATATTTGTCATCTTGGTTTCATCAAATTAAGATATGAAGATATTAATAACTATACGTGTTTGAACAGGTAAATATATAATTGTGAGATTTTTAATGGGGAAATATGTAAAACATGAAGTTTTAATGGACATATCTCATTTTCTCTATTTATATTGGATACTATTCATATTCATTTATAAAAAACTAATACAAATACAAAAACAGTGCTTAGACAGGTACTTTTCGTGCCGATGGGTCACGCAACAACTTGGACCAGGACCATTATAGAATTGTTGAGCAGTTAACATCAATCATTAATGCAAACTGTTTCTATGTGACAAATAAATAATGAATAATTGCAAGGTCAGAAATTGATCTCCAGGGCGGATAAAGGCGGGTGAGTTGATGTCCTGAATTTTAAAAATAATATTTTTGTATTGAACTTTTGTTAAATTTGATTCTTTTAGATTTTATTTTTGATCCACTGAATTCTTTCATTATTTTCATTGAGAAAAAAATTAATACTATAGATAATGAAAGAATTATGTAAATGTTTCCAAAATATAAAGTCTCGTAGAGAAAAATTTTTCTTCAACAACATGATTATTTATTATTTTGAGTTTTATATGTAAAAAAATATTATTTTGATAGTTTTTTTTATTTTAGAAAAATTTATATTGAATTGTTGATTTTTTATTTAATATCCGACTAACTAATGGTTTTGAATCTGATAAATAATGCAATATGATTACTTATGCCCGCCAAAATCATGTATCCAAATAAAAGATGCCAAGCATTCATTTAAAGAAAGATATTTGGTGATATCATCATAAATATCAATTTTGTTATTTAAATTATATGAGTTATTATTTATGAATAACTTTATTATATAACTTATTATATATATAATTTTTATTTTTTAATTTAAATATTAATAATCATAGTAACTCATTTAGGTTAAATAAAAAGTACCATATAAATTTAGTTGCACCGTAAATTTGATAACATAAAATAATAATAAAAATTTGACAATAGATAACGGTATTGTGTATCGGCTCCGCTTCACTGGCGGAGCTGTATTAGGGCATGACCCCCAATTTGAAAATTAGTAAAACTAGAGCGGTAAATCGGTTTCATCAGATAAATAATTAACAATCTAAATTTCAAATATATTTAATAAAATTTTACATTAATTTTTTTTAGATATAATACTTTTAAATGCAAAGTAATAATAATTATATAAATAAAATTTATAATAATAATCATAATCATAATTATAATTATAATAATAATTATTATAATGATAAATAATATAATTAAACACATAATAATCTATCAATGTCATATTAAAAAAGTTAGATCATTTTAAAAGTTAAGTTTCACATTAACTATATTACACATATTATTTTAAATGAGAAGATAGAAACTATTTTATATGAACCCTTTGATTAAAGAAAATGAAAAGATTTAAAAAAATCAATGGTTAAGAAAAATGATGATGTTAAATATTTGAAAAACTTAAAAGTTTAACTATCTTTATGTATTAAGAATAATAACTAATTTTTAATACCTAAAAATGATTAAGCTTCTAAGTTTTTAAGCATCATCACTTTTCTTCATCATTAATTTTGATTAAATTTTTTCATCTTTTTGAATCCAAGAGTTCATATAAAATAATTTATCTTTTCTCATTTAAAATAATGTGTATAATATACTTAATATGAAACTTAACTCTTAGAATAATCTAACTTTTATATGATCATTTATATATTATTATGCGTTTAATTATATTATTACTATTAATTATAATAATAATTATTATTATTATTATTATTAGCATTTAAAATTATTATGTCTAAATTTTCTATCATGTAAAATTTTATATTGTTAATTATTTATTTAATTACTATATTATTAAAATGAAAGCGAGTTACAACTCTAATATATATATATAACTGTACAGTATAAAAGCTGCCCCCCTTTATTTATTTCTGAAAGCTACGCTAATGGCTCCCTGATTCACAACGTGTACTGTCAATAATAATTATGTCTGATAGATCTACTATGATTTAAATAAAAAATGGAGCTACATTACTTTCTCTTCCCTACTAACCAATGAGACACTCGCAGGTCTTTAAGACTTTTTAGTTAGGAATCCATCGAATAGTAATCGCGGAAGCCACACCCCACAATACCCATTCCTTCAAAATTTACTCCGAGCTAGAGGATTAAAGAGGTCTGGCTCGGAGCGGTTCGGTTTAAATCTTTTTGGGTCACGAGTTAGTATGGATTCGACGGTCCGGATTAGAACAGTCAAAATGAGAAAATTTCAATCACAGTTTTAGACGCCTTGCGATTAGATCCTACGGATTGGGTATGAGTCAGACACAAGACGGTCTGATCTACCCGACGGGTTGGGACGGATCGAGCACTTACAGCTTTTTTAGTTGATATTGGACTGGTAAAGTACCCAAATTATATATTTTTTTCTGTCTATAAAAGGGAACGATGGTATGATGACGAGATCTATGATTTATATTCCATGGTGACTGGGTGTGATGTACTAATTTGCAGTACACACTGGCTCAGATGTTGTTCGATTTCCATCTATTTTCCTCTTTTGGATTGTTTATTTTAAGTGCATAACTTGCTTCAGACTAAGTTTGAGTCAAATTATGCCAAAGAATTCTCCTGAGTTTGTTATTACTGTGCCAATGGTAGCAGATCAGCCTCCCTGGTAACGAGCAGTCCTCAAGGAAAGTGTTCTTATTGCAAAAATTCAAACAAAGAGAAACTAATTTTAAAATCTAAAGGAAAGAAACGTTACAATATAAAGAGTAAAAATATTCGGTTCTTTTCAAAATGTATCATACAACATGTATGAAGATGCAATCAGGATCCTCAAAAGTCTTTATAGAAAGGGGAGAGATAGAAAGAGGGGATATTGGACTCTGAGGCACGGTTCGGAACAGATTTATACTGTCTAGATCAATTTCGGGGTTATAGGTTATGATGAACCGAATTAAAACGGTTCAAGATAAAAAAAAATCTCAATCTAAACCATCATAAGACCATGTTAAGTCATAATCAGGACCGGTCCTAATTTGAAGCAAAATCCGGGTAACGTCCACAGATTTATTTCGGATCGAATTGGTCAGATTTTGCAGGTGCTGCACGGCAAGGGCCCAAATCTCTTGATCCGTAGGTCGTAGATCTAATCTCAGCCCACGTATCTTAACTATTAACACTCAAAAGTGAAAAACCCTATACGTAAAATCCTGCGAAGGGCGATCGGCGAAACAGAAAGGATCGTAGCACAGAGCGCGAGAGAGGATGCAACGATGGAGCTCCAGCCTCGGCCGCCAGTTCTTCTCCTCTTCCCGTTTTGTTATTGAGGCGGCACCCATTCGACGCACCTGCGCAGGGGCATTTCCCGTAATTTCTTCCAAAATACTGCCCGTTTTGACTGATTGTTTCCAATCCAGTCGAGAGCTCCCGCGCTTAGGGCTTTCCCGTACATCACCTATCATTAATGTAAGCTTTTGTTGAATGTAAGCTTTTGTTGAATGTAAACTTTCATTTTGCTTTTAAGTTCAGATTCTAATTGCTACTTCTATTGAAAATTCGATCCAGTGGATGCAAGTGAGGGAGTATGCGGCGAAGTCGAAAGAAAGATCGAGGGCTCCACTTACACCTACTGTATCTAAAGTGAAGAAATACAAAATGAAGCCTCCCTCGTAGGTTTGGTTTCTATTCTTTTAGATTGTTTTTGGTGATATTTATTAAATGGGGGTCATTATGGACATTGTCACTTCGTTTCCTTTTGGTTGGGTGTTAGGTCCTTCAAGTTCAGATTTAGGACAATGAATGATGGTCAGATCAGGCGGTGGAGGTCTGGAAAGCGCCACAATGCCCACTTAAAGGTGCATATCTTTTGATACATCAATTATGCTTCTTTTAGTTCCTTTTCTCTTGAATCTGAGATGCAGATAGGTGGTTAGGGGCACTTGCACTTCCTCCTATATGAAACATCAGTATGGACTCCATCGGGCTGTTGGGAGTGCTTCTGGGGGTTTGGGAAGTTCTGTTAGGGACTGTCGGATGTAAATCTTGACTAGGAATGGTGAGATTAAACTTCTCAGGATGCTAGCCTTGCTTAAAAAATAAGGGGTTATGCTCACTAACTTGTGTCCATTTCCCTGTTGTTCTTTTGTAGTTTAATTTGGTTGGGCGGTTATTGTTTAGTGTTGTTGTTGCATTTATTTTTAACACAACCATCTCATTCATAGCTCTTTGACTGTAGAACCAGATGTAGGATATTCTTTTAGCAGTTTATTTGATTGAAATAACATATAAATTTGACATAGCCAGGTTCAGACAGATTAAACAGTTCTTGATTATCCAGATAATTATTTAGACATAACTTCAAAAAGCAAGATTAAGAATTTTAGATACTCAGGTCAATGCTTTAAATAGTGCACATTGCACATATAACACACTCGTTGGCCTTCACCATCATCACCAATAAGAATGAAGAGAAATCGATATCAATCATGCATATTGTGGAGGTTCACTCATTCTGATATGTATCAATATAGTCCATTGCCTATTTTCATTAGAGGACTGAAAAGAAAGACGCGAAATATAAAGAAACAAACAAAAGGCCAAGTAAATGCAGTAAGCAGAGTGCTCAGAGGTAATGTATCTTATTAGCTGGACCTTGCCTCTTCAATGGCAGAAGCCAGAAAGCATTTCCATGAATGTTTGTTACAGGGATTGAAGTCTGTCTTTCCATCATATCATTTATTTGTAACAAACCACCAGTGGACATGACTAGGCTGATTTTTAATTTCCTTATTTTTTTTTCTGATGTGTTTATTTTGCACCAATATTTGCATTTGTCTCATTAAATTAATATTGTTATAAATAAATTTGCAGTCAAAGTCAGCAAAGAGAAGGCTCCGCAAGCCAGCAACTGTGCATGCGGCTTATGCCAAGGTCATGAAAAAACTCAGCTTTTGTGCATGAATTGGTATGTCAAATGTTAGTTGTGTACTGAAAACTAATTTTATCACTTGCATTCGCAAATGGCAAAATACTGACTTTTTTCATGAAGGCTTTTAAATTTCTGGTCAATTTTTCCGGTTCTTTTATGTGTATTTTTTTTTTGAAAGAAGGGTTCATGTGAACCTCAACATTGATTCCTTATATGCCACTTGCAGGAATTGAATGTGCCTCTCTGCAAAGAGAGGCAAGGTACGCTGCCATCTGTATTAGACTATGATTTGTGAACTTGTTTTGATGCTTATGAATTCCTATTCAAATAAACTTTTCTCTGTGAACTGCAAAATATTATTATGGAAATATCCTTTTTCTTGAGTTGTCACCCGTTAAACAAGGAATTTACATGACAAATTTGTCTGTATATTTCAAATCAAGCCAAAAGTTGTTTGATAACTGAAAATAAATTTTTGTTATTAAACTTCCTGCAATTTGAGTGCTGTTTAATAAACTTCCTGCAATTTGTGTTATTAAGCAAGGAATTTACATGACAAATTTCATTCAGAGGTTGAGATTTTTTTTTAATCAAACTTCCTGCAATTTGAGTGCTGTTTAATAAACATCAAGGTATAAATTTGGACTATTGAATGCTTAACTAGTTCGAATTTAATAAATGTTTAGAATTAGAAGCAATCTTCTGTTTGTTGTATGCATTCTATCTGTACATAATGATCATAATGAAGTGCTGGTTTTGTTATTCGAACTTTTTTATGATTGTCAACATGAAGGTTAAATAGTTTTTAATGAATGTTAACCCTTGTTGCACGATCAAAATTATTGTTTTGTTGTACTTGGTCTTTTCTTGGAGAAGTGTTAAATTAGAGTTCTGGGCAGCATAATGTTTGGTACAGGATTGCATGGCTTGTTGAGTTTTAAACTTTAATTCATACGCCAAAAATTTTCCTTTCATTGGCATTGCAGTATGTTTTTTTTTTAGTTGCAGTTGTTTATGTTGTAGCTGCCAGTTGGTACCAGTGTGTTTCTTGGGCTGGTCATCAGCTACACACTTCTATGGATAAATGCAGAGAATGATATCAATGTAAACATGGAAATCGGCACACTTATCACGGTGATTGCCCATAGGTGTGGATTTGTAGGAACTGGGCAGCTTAAATTTCATAATGGATGGTCCGAAATTTACTCCCGTTATTGAATTCTATAGGAACATGAAAGCCCGTCCAGATGACAGGAGTAAAGTAATATCTTTAGGTATGTTTTATCCAGTTGTTTGCTTAAGTTAAATCATTGGCTCATTGGTAAGTTATACAAATATATAACTTGGCGTCATTAAGACCAAAAATTGAGATACAGTCACGCAAACAATAATTATGTTTACAATATATTTTCAATTCAAAAATTAAAATCGAAATGATAAACAGTTTAAGTATTAAGGCTAGCTAGCTTGCAACACAATAAAATCAATTAGACTCGTATTGCTAGGCATCAACTCGGGTCTTCGGCCGAATTCAGGAAGTTACTAGAGCAATGTTTATTGAGTTAAAAATTAATGGAATAAAGACCGACGATGATCAACCTCTTGTACAAACGCGGATTCAATTCATACAATTAAGAGTTTTGTTGGGAACAGTAAGTTGTTCATATTAATATGAGTCACCTCAATTTTTAGCATAAGGCTGTTATGGGTTTTAGGCGCATGGAGGTTGGTTGGTTTATTTCTATATTTTTCATTATATCCTTACATTTATTATCTATGGCCTATTTTCATCATCTCGAGTATGTTTCTCCCTCCTCTTCTTATCCCTTCTCGTCATTATTGATCTCTCTCAGATAAAGCCTTGGACGGTTCCAGCACCCATCTGACTCGTTCACTCGGCCTTACCTTCGATGTTTTATTGCAATAACGTACCTATGGGAGCTTGAAGCAGTCACTATCGTCAAGTCTCGTTCAGCAACTCAACAGCCCCTTGTCAATTAATGCGTGCCCAAATTGTGCGGCGACATATTGCTCTGATGGGTGAGCCACTCAGTAGCGTCGGAAGAAAAATAGTGTCATATTATTTATTCTGAAAAAAATAGAAAAAAATCTGAAAAATATTTTTTAATAGATATATATTTTTTATATATATATATATATATATATATATAGTTAAATTTCATGTTAATTTTATTAATATTTGATAACTTCAAAAAATATATCAAATCATTCCAAATTTTAATTTATCACTCGGTTCTCATTAAATTCTTTATATGAAAATCTTATGATGCAAAAATTTAGAGCATTTTGAGTTTTTAAGTCGTGGTTTTTAATTTTTGAAAATTAGCTCTAAAAATAATAATAAAATATTTAATATTTGAACATCATTTTAAAAATTAAAAATAGTAGGTTAAAATCAAAACACTCAAATTTTTTTTCATCCCATTTTTCATATAAAAAATTTAATATTCTTGATAAATAAAAATTTGGAAATGATTTGATTTATCAAGACGAGTTAGACTTGAGATTGATGGAGAGTCAAAGTACACATATATATATATAGTGGAGATACCGTGAGCTTAAGCTCACGGAGGCCTTCTGTGAGGTTAACTCAAAAAACATATTAAATCATCTCGAAATTTTAATTTATCATTCTCATTAAATTATTTATATAAAAATCTTGTGGGATGCAAAAATTTGGAGTGTTTTGAGCTTTTTAAGTCACCGTTTTTATTTTTTTAAAATGATGTTCAAGTATTGAATATATTATTATTATTTTTAGAGCTGATTTTCGAAAATTAAAAACCATAACTTAAAAAGCTCAAAACGCTCCAAATTTTTGTATCCCATGAGTCATATAAAGAATTTAATGAGAATGATAAATTAAAATTTCAAAATATTTGATATGTTTTTATGTTATTTTTGCTCATGTGCAGCTCCATGTAGTCTATATGTGGGTCTATATGATTTATATGCATTCAGAAAAAAATTAAAAAATAAAAAATTTAATTGACACTCAATTGGATATGAACCTAGGAGCTATGTTCATTTTTTTTTTTAGATTTTTTTGCTATTTTTTCTACCTATAAACCATTTGTGTTATAGTTGAATGTTTCTAATGATATATGGAGATTAGATTACATTTGATCATTTACTACTTAATAATAAAGTGCAAAAACATTATATATATATATATATATATATATGCATAAAAATTCGTATATATTGTTGTATATCGTATATACAGTACTGTCTTTCGCATGTATGAAAAAAATCCATATTAAATATTGACAACGACAATCTCCATTGATGCTTTTATCGAAGCAAGAAACATCCCATTTGATTGTTTTAGCCAATTGAAGAAGCCTCTCATTTGATTGTTCCGCCAACTCACCACAAGAAGCCACCAACGGGTACCAAATAACAATTGGACATCTACACTAAGCATACCAGTAAGCATCACTGGTGCTGGTACCAAATGAAACACATCACGAACAATAGAGAGTAGAGGAGGGCGGACAAGGCGGAAGGGGCTGAGCAGAGAGAAAAAATGAATTAATCTATTTGATAAAAATGGATTGGGGTATTTTGGTCAGAAGAGATAATTTTTATATCTTTATCATTAATTTAATATGTATACAATATTAATGGCATATGACTAACTAAATATGTTTTGAAATTACATTAAAATAAATAAATTTTAGAATGAAAAAAATATTAATTTTAGTATTTTGACATAACGTGAAACTAATTTCCTTTTCTTATTAGTTGGCTGATTGTTCCTTCTCTATATTTTTTTGCTCTTACTCATTGTATTGACTTTTAGTTTTCTACAAGAATGAAAACAAATTCCCCTTTTTGTTACTTTTTATAAAAAAAAATCACTTCACTTTTTATGCAACTTAATATAATAATTTTATTATTCCATTTAAATAATACTAAAATAAATAATAATTTAAGTTGAACAATAGAAAAATAGAAGAAGGGCCTAGTACAAATATTATTGACTCTTACGGAGTGCCACATGTTTAATTTTCAAATTAAAAAAAATATATAAAAATGATATATGCTAAACTTTTTTCTAAAAAAGAAGTTTAACAATATATATAAAGTACTAAAAAAATTTGCATAATTAAGTCCTGATCTTAAATACATTTTATTAAACATTACTAAAACAGTGGTATTAATTATGGTGTCGATAACAATATTTATCTACAATTCCTTTCTAAAAGCTAAACGGTGAATCGAAAGAAACAGTGAATTATGAATCGGCGAATACAACATTATTGTACTAGTACAATATTTCGTGCATTTTTACCTTTTGACCATAATGGATTCTGGCTCCATCAAACACAAAATAGAATCCAATTGTTTCAGAAATGACACTACAAGATAAAAGGATTTAGATAACACTCTTTAACAATGATTTTTGGCAAATTCGTTATTAAAGATGGGATAGATAACACTCTTTAACAATGATTTTTGGCAAATTCGTTATGAAGAGATGGCAGTGACATTATTAAAATATTGGAGCATCTTTAGCAGTAATTTTTAATTAAAAATATAGTTAAAATAGAGGTTGTAAGTCAAAAGGCTGGGATGAACTTTTAACAATGGTTTTTAACTAAGAATCATTACTAAAAGCCTTTTAACAAATGTTATTTATTAAAAATCATTACTAAAAAACCATATAACAATAACTTTTAGTTAATAACCATTGTTAAAAGGTGAAATATGATTTTTTTCTCTCGACAGAGTTGTATCAACCAGCATAATTTGAGTTTTTTGCTCCCACAAATTACTATATTTTTTTAATCTAACCGTTCATTCATCCCAATCCAATGATCAAAAAGCCAAAATTTAAAAATCTAAATCCCACATATTATATCATTCCATGCTCCATGTTTGATATATAAAAGAGAAGTGAGGGACAAAGAAAGAGAAAAAAGAGAAAATAAAAAGAATGAAAAACTTAAATCCGACTATCTCAATTTTAAATGACCATAATTTTTTATAGAAAACCCTAATCGAGCGTTCTACGTGGACACAAAAAGCTTATGCCATTACAAATATTTTTGGGGCCAATAAAGCTTGTCTTGACCACGATTGCCAGCCATGAGTCAAGGATATTTATATTAACACTCATATATACAGTTAAAAAGCACATTTGAAAATTTCAAAATCTGTTTTTTTTTTCTATTTTTTGGGAAATTATATAGATTTTTATATTATTACATTATATATTATTGATTAATATTTTTTTTATTTGATGGATAATTATATTACTTTCATATTAATTATTAAATAAATAATATATATAATAATATTTATGAATTGTTCTTTTATGAATAGTTTGATTTATGGATATAGCTAACGATTCATGTATTTCCGTGTATCCATATTCCATAAGCTACTTTTTAAGTAGCTTGATTTATGGATACAACCAACTATACATGTACTCCGTCCCGTGTGTATCCATATGCAGTTAAAGGGAGATTTTTTGTTCTCAATTTTAAAAGAGTTGTGTCAATGGTACCAAGGTATCAAATTTTAGTTAGAAGATAAGTAACTAATCTAGCAAGTTCACATGGTATGTGAGATTGTGATTCAATTTTTGTCAACGTGGCACCGATACTGTCCCTATGAAATTAACCTCAAAACTCCAACTGAAGCATTCACTTTTAATACATTCTTAAATATCTAATTCTTTTTTTCATATATTTGCCTTAGGAGGCAGTGGCACAACCATTTATTTCAACTAAAGTGAAAGACACTTATTCAACAGAACAAAAGACTCCAATATGTTTTTAGCTTATAGTATTATCAGTTAAAAGTTGAATGCATGTTTAATTATTGTTCATTAAGTGGATCGAGGCTTGTGTGTAGGGTTGTCAACGGATTGGATTCGAATCGGATCTCAGAAGATCTAAATGTGAATCTATTAAAAATTTATAAGATCCATATGAGAATCCGTATTCAATAAAATTTTGAGGATCAAAATGCAAATCTATATTTACTATTATAGTGAATTTTGGATCGGATTCGGATTATATTTCGGATCTTATATTATAATAATATTAAAAATAACATAATTAATATATGTTAAGAGAAAAATTATCATGTTATCTTAAAATTATTTCAAACATAATAACAATCATAATTCACATTTACTATTATAACAATCTTAAAATTATTTGTTCCAATCATAAACGTAGCAACAATCATAACTATTTGTTCCATCTTTCAAAACATACAATAAACATCAAATAACATAATAAAATCTATCTAATTAATACAATAACTACTATTTAACTTTATGAATCAATATAGAGTGAAATATAAACATTGCTCTTCAATTTAAACTAAATTGGACATGTCTATTTTATTAATTGACATATAATATAATTTTATTTATTTATCGAATTCATAGCGGATTTGAGTTCGAATCTTATAAGATCCAAATGCGAATCCATTATATTAGATGGATCATTTTCTAGAATCTATATGCGGATCCAATAAACTAACGAATATATTTTAAAAATTCATATGCTGATCCATTTGTGCGGATTCAAATCAAATTTTCGGATTATAGATATCCATTGACAGCCCTACTTCTGCTGTCCAAATTAATGGTTCTCAAATGATCTCAATACATCATTAGACAATATATAAATTATATACACAAAAATTGATTGTCATGTTTATTTGGATGCATGTTTAATTGTTTTCCTTGTCCTGAGCTACTCGGGAACAGCCTCAACCGCCCTCCTCATTTTTCTTAAAAATTTTCTCCTATTTTATATTGATCCTTAATCGCTGACATCAATAAATCAAAACAATCTCTTTGACCTCAAGAACATTGATTATCTTCTAAAATTCAGTTATCAATTTATCATTTACAATGTTTTCATTGAGGAGTCAAAACGTAAAACTTTTAGGATGATTAATATTCGATATAGTTCGAGAGAAGGTATTTAAAGAGTAACAAGGGTATTGTTTTTTCAAGATAAATAATACGAGCGGTGCAGGGCAATGACTATTTAATTTATAGAGATAAATTTGTTAAAGTTTTGTTGGTGGAATGCGATAAATATATGAGTAAATAAAATAATACTGAGCATATAAAGTTTATAAACTAATCAAAATTTATCGATGTCGTATATAGAAAAAATGACACTAACGTAAGTGTGTTCGGTTTCAATATATATCAGTGAATCACCGTTCTCGACCAATCTATGTATCAAATATCATACGTATATATTTTTTCATTTAATCCGAAGCGACTTGATTTAAAAACAATTAATTGTTTGGATTATCAGATTAATCATCAATTACGATAATGATCATCAGATATTTTTAACAATGACGTATCTTAATTATATATTTTTAAATTGCATATTGCCGCATTCATATTGTATTATCGTATTATGGAATTTATTAGAATTTACTACAAAAAGCAACACAAAAAAAAGGAAAAGGCCGGCTTTATATTAGACTACTCGCTAAGAACTGATCAACTACCCACACGTTGCATCAACGTGGAAACCGGAGGATCCACTTCTTGGTTTGATCTGACCTAGCTACTGAAATCCAAAAAGTAAATAAAAAAGATGCGAGAATTAAAAATAAGGAGAAAAATATAACATGCGGAGTCTTAATTTTCTCTGAACCAAAGCCAGCTTGCCACATCTATAAGAGATTAATCTATGTAGTTTGCTTTCTTGTTTACATTTGTTGGGAAATGACAGGCTGTTACCTACCTAACAAACAAGAATAAATACTAAATACCTACTTGATTGGAAGCTGAGATCACTTATTTTAATTTATGCTGAACAACCCATATAATTAAAGATGGAGAACTTTTTCTACAGTTTAAATAATACCAAACATATAGTATATATATGATTAATGGATGACTTGTGTGATTGGCTTATTCTTCCCTTGTATCAATTATAAATTACAAGTTATAATGTTGCCCCCGAGCTAGGGTCTCATCTCAATTCACGCATTAGAAGGATCCAGTTTGATTTGAAAAGGCACAAAATATAGTATGGACCTAGCTAGTTGAGTCCCATCATACCAAAATGGATGGTACTTTGTTGCATACAGGACGAACCTTCTGTTTTCTCAGCTTTCTGTCACGTCCTGCTGTTCTAAGCTATATATATATTATTGCACACTGTTCCGTTAAATAACTATGGGTTGGTTTGGCACGAAATAATAATATTGTTATTATGATAAATTAATTTATAAAATGAATTTTAAACTAAATATAAGAGTGTAGAAAAATGTTAATTCGATATATTAAATTATAAGTGATATATCGGATTAGCTCTCGTTGGAATAGTGATTATTCTTTGATTATGTTATATTATGATTATGATTTATTATTTATTATTATTATATTATGATTATAATTATTATTTATTACTATTATTATATTATTATGATTACGACTATGATTATTATTATTATTATTATTTTATTATGTTATATTATATTATTATTTTATGATTATAATTTATTACTATTATATTATTATTATATTATTATGATTATGACTATTATTATCATGATTATATTATTATTATTATCAACATCATCATTATTAGTATCATAATTATCTATATTTTAACTATTCTAACTAATAACTTTCAAACAATATTTTCGCTCTTCTAAATAGTCAATAATATCACTTTTCCAAAATAACACTATTCGATCATTCTTTTAAAATTATCACTCTACCAAAATTATTCCTCAATTCGTCAAACAACCCACATATATAGAAAAGGAGAAGAAGAAAAAAGTTGGCAAAAAAATTCACATGACCTCTTTGCAGGTTGATAACTTCTTCAAGTTTACAATCATACTCAGGAGTTAATTAACTGGAATGGGTGTCCCAAGTTTAGATTAAAGTTGGTCTTAAGCCTTATTTTTAATTACCATCCAATCATTATCTAAATTGGAACAAAATATTTGAATGAAAATGAGTCTCATCAAGATTGATGAAATAAAAGTGATTGGATGATAGAAACAAAACTTGAGACTAATTTTGATTCTAAGGCTTGAGAAACCTACCCGGTCCTAATTAACTACTACCAACCCCAGAGATGATTCAGATGATACACATGATCGGTTCTTGTTACAATGTTGATCGATGACGTATGCTTAAAATTTACACAGTTACATACGTACATGTCACATACGTACATACTGACCTTGCTATATGTCGTATTGTGCTAATGATCCCTCTGTATAATATTATATATACAACAAAGGGTCGCTTGTGCACTTCTCTGTCTTCTGACAGCTAAAGTAGCAGAAAAAAAGACGGATCCATCTCTTTTGTTTGTGGAATGAAGAATATGAACTAAGATCGTGTTATCTTAACCGCTGCCTTCTTTTGGTAATCCTTCCATAAATATTAATTAAGGTCTTGTTATGTGCTACAAAAGTTAACTAATTGTGCTACGTACAAAACCTTAATTTTTCTTCATATCATTTAAACAAGCTAATTAAATGGATCAATGGCGCCCTTCTCTCCGCTCTCTTCACCGTGTTTTGGCTCCTCAGTGGACCCTTTATTGGATAATAGTAAGCTTACCGGGTCAGTTTCCAATGCTGACAGACCCCAGAAAAGCCCCTCTATGGCACCCGTTTCCACCACTTCTTGCTTGAGTAATACATCATTTTGCATTTTTAATATGTTAGTCATTTTATTCATCAGTTCATCTCGCACACTTGCTTGAGGTGGTAGGTTCTGAATTAGATTAGGACTCGCTGGATTTAGAGAGAGAGATTTTGATATATGCCCCCCGCGGGAAGAGCCTGCGAGTGTATTCCGATGGGTTGGCCATGGATGGTTGTGATCAGAGGTGTAGGTTATCACAAGCATGTTGTGATCGGTGCGACAACGCTCAACTTGCTTCCTTGCTGAACAACCCTTTGAACTGCTACATCTGTAGTATCCCCTGAAATTTACAGAGATCAAACAACTTTTTTCAGCAGAGATAAGAGTCAAATTTCTCAAATTATCTTCAATGTAACTATGTAAGTACTATATTTTAAACATAATATCCTACATGATAAATAATAGCCTACCCACTTGTGGTAGACATGATTTTGAGTTGAAACATTATTAGCATTTTTTCTTGTTATTTCTCTCAGTCATTGTTTTCAACCTTTGCGTGCATATATTTCAAATTTCAAGGATGGCAACTAGCTCTTCAATCATTTGGTATATTACTTTTATTTATTTTCTATCTATATTTAATAAAGAATTATGTTATATATTGGCAACCAAACCAACTCATTTAGTGACTTTCATAACATTCTATAAACTGATTTAATTAGTTATTTAATTAGTAATTTGAAAATTTAATGATTCGATTATATCATAATTATTAATTGGACCAATAGTTATTTGATTATATCTGATATATATTCTATGTACCTAATTAATATTGATAGAGAGAATTTTCTACATTTAAACGAGATGTTGTCAAATTCCATAGATCTAATATGTAATTGGGTCAATATGTAACAAGTGTTGAAAAGATCAACATTGTTGCATTTGGTTTAGTCCATATATATATATATGCTTGTCATAAGGAATTAATATAGCCCTCTCTGGTAAACTATCATATGAGTGTTTCCATTTTAAAAATCATAAAACTTTATTAGTTATTACTTGAGTCAACATGTTAATAACTAAAATATAATTTATATTAGAAGCTTCCTACTTTATATTGACATAAAATTGTGAGACAATTGCTTGACGTCAATCGTAGGAATTGTACATTTGTATTCGATCTGTGTTTTATGCATAAGTGTGTCAGCGAGAGAGATCATGTACCTTGGGTACGGAGATCCTTTGATGGGTTTCTGCCCATACTTTCTCCAAGCCCATAGATCAGAAGGAATAACCTCACTTCCATTAGTTGGCCTCCCACTTGCTGTAGGTGCACTTGTACTCGGAGCAGCAACTGGTGCTGGAATGCACACCACCTTCTTTGTTTGCCCTTTTCTGTGTATGCTATGAAAAACAATGTATTAACCCGAGCAAAACTTTCCTTTAGTAGAAAACAAATCTTATAGCTAGCTATCTTTTGCTTGAGTGATTTAGATACGTTTAGAAACAGGATGAGCATGAACCATGTGAAAAGACAACATACATGATCAATTGTACCTTATATGTTTAATAAACCTGTTTTGGTCATGAGAAAATTAAGAAAGAGAGACGCTGTTATTATAACTGAGCTAGCTGTTCATAGGAGAAAGAAAGTCAAAATAGAGAGCAAATTTTGTACTTAATTCCATCTGCTCCAAATATAACTACTGCTGAAGGGGAAAAAAAAAGACAACACAGAAGTATATTAAAGAGTTAACGAAATAACTTCATGCAAGCAATAATTAACTGTAACAATGAACAGAAGAGCTATCATGGAAACACAGATGATAGCTCAAAAAGTGAATTTACACCAATAGACGAGCAAACTAATAACAAATAGATATGTATGACTGATTTAGATAACTTCACTGAAAAAGCACTATAGATGGCACCAGAAGTTAGGTCTTGTCTCCTATCTCATTAATTATTATTTTTTAAGAAACAAAGCTACATGACAGGATTTTTTAATTATATCCAAAAGATGGAGTTCTATCATTCTATGCAACCAAATTACATGACAGAAGCAATAATTAGATCTATTCAGCCGAACCTATTTTGTGTTTTGCAATTCTCCACTATTTAAATATTCGCTGACCTGATTCGAATTGCTCTTATGTCACACACTTAATTGCATTGTTCTAATATATCGTGTAAAACCTCCTTAATTATGCCGCTACTGAAATAATTGATCAGACACCATATAGAAGTACTTTATTTATTCGGAATTGTTGAATAGATGAGCTAAATTTTCTGATTTCTTTTCCTGAATCTCTTGCCAAGACATAGTTGATCTTCGCATATAAAAAAAATACAAAAGATTCAATCTTCAAATTGCCGTTTCTTTTCAGAATAAAAGAAAAAAAATATTCAATTTGTTTTTTAAGTTTTCTTAATTCAAAGTCTCTTGTTAAATATCTCTGAATTAATTAGTTTAAAATATCTAGCAATAAACTACAAAATATTGCAAACATGATCAATTAATAAATGGTCTTAATAATTTTTTTTTCAAACAATAGCATACAATATGTTGTAATTAACCTGTGGAGAGACATCACGAAGCTAGCTTTGCTTACCTTCTCTTAGATCCTGGAAGAGAACGTAATGGAGGTGCTATTGTAGGCCCTGAAACGGCTCCTATGTTTTTTTCCACGTGATAACTACCTATGACTGGAGAAACCCTAATGTCATATGGGATTCCTTTAATCTCCTCAAATAAATCTCTATCTGTATCTGGCATCTCGTTGAAAGAAGCATCTCCTGTACCAGAAAATAGGTCAAATGGGTCTCCGAAACCACTAGAGGAAGAAGCTCCATGCTCTGCCGATGAGGACGGACCCACGGGGATATGCCACATGGAAGGTTCTGGTTGGACAGCTGGTTGTGCGGCACGTATTACGTCAGAGAGGTCTCCTTCCCCGACAGACAAGCTGGTGCCCTTCTCCCAGAAGAAATCACACATAGTTTCTCTTGGAATTGCTAAGTGCTTACGGATTAAGTATATATATCTTGTGTGTAACAGAGATTTATATGCCGCACAGCGGATAGAGTTGACCACCGCGTGAGAGACTGAGTTTGAAGTTTGAAAACTCTCTCTCTCTCTCTCTCAGACCTTGTGGTTATATTGTCAGAAGTGGGGATTAAAATAGGGGAACTAAAAGAGTTCTTAAGTTATATAAACAAAGAACTCTGACTTTGTAAGTGATTTTTATTGTTACGCAACAAACTACTGGGGCGGAATTATGGGATGGTAAGGTAAGTGTTTGATCGTGTATTTTGAAATTTTTCAAAGAATTAATAACAATTATCAATTGTTAATGATTCTGAATTGAAATTAGATCTGATTCTGACTTTGAATATGTCTCTATATTGATTTTTCAATCCAAAAATATTTCTTTCGTGACTTTACGGATCGCTTCTTATTTTTTGGGCGCTGGAGCTGGATAACGGGTCTGTCAAAATTAAAAAAAAAATCGCAAGTTCGCGACACACTCCGTCTAGAACTCTTTTCATTGCGAGTCGTGATCCGTCGACTCGACGACTTCGATTCGCTAATCGCATGCCAGTCGCCAGCGATCGATTCTTCTATTCTAAACCCTACTTCACGGATCACGATAGCTGACGTGTGCTCGTCTGATCGCCCCTCGTCAGCTCGTCGTCGAATCTCCACCGTCGAATCTCTAATTTCCCTGGTCGGCCACTGCTCTCTTGAAATTGTGTCTATTTCTAAATAAAATTTTGGATCCACCACCGCTACTGGAACAAAAAAGAAGTTACAGAGAGAGGCGTGTTCGTTTTTCTTTTGTGTAGAATTGGATCGACAGCATTTTATGGTGAGGTTTGCACCAAGTCTATATTGAAATCAGACCATAGCACGAATTGGAAGTTCTTTCTTCTTTTTGAAAACTACGAGTTAGAAGTTCAGTTTCCCATTTTCTCTACATTTATTCTTTGAAAAAAATGGTGTCGGCGCACCGAACCGAACCTGTTGTCCATGGATGGTAATTTTTTGTCGATAAATAAATTAGATCAATCATTATTTAAGAGATAATGTGTTTGATCAATCATTGTTCATCAAATATTTATTTTAAATTCAGTATTTAACTAGTATTTTGTTGTGTTCCCATTCTATAATAATAAATCTAACTTATCATACGTTGAATAATGATTAGTCTAACTTATCTTTTGACATTAATTTATTGCCCACATATAAGCAACATATTCAGTTCCTCAACCCACACTCCCTTAAGAATTTACAACACAATATTTTTTTTATGCGATGGTAGTTTTTATGGCACAAAATAGCACAATATCATTTTCTTAATACAAGTACTACACGTAACTCTTATTAAAAATAATTATATATAGCACTAATTTTTAAATTATAATTACCAAGTGATATATTTTATTAAAAATAATTTATATTTAAATTAATTATAAAGATCCTTAAAATCTAAATAAAGTTAGCCATTATTAAATATATAAAAAGTGATTTAAAAAATGTAGCAGTTTTTTTTTCTGAGTAAAATTCTCTAGCGAGTAGCTTTTCCTACAACAAAAGTTATGAAATAATTGACTAAATTGATGGTTAACTTTTTTATAGGCAACTTCTTTTTTTAACCATTTTTTATTAATGCGTGGGAAATAAAAATTAACGGGATAGAAGATAGAAATACGCACGCTGGTATATCTCCTTATTTGATTTTATCTAGTTTTTAAACTACAAACGCCTGTGTGAGAGGCGTATTTCAGTTATTTCACATATGGATGAAACGAACCATATGAATTCATTAGTTAGATATAATATAGTATAGATATAGATATCAAAACTAAAAATTGATCCAAATCATATATTTTTCTTCATTTTCTCAGAGATAAATCCGTCCAATTTATTTGAAATTAAATAATTTGTTGTTGTTCATGAGAGAGAAATTTGCATAAAATTTATGTTCTTTTAGATGAGAAAAATTCATGTCTCAATTTTTGTGGCTCAATTACGTCTTCACTTTCTAAATTTTTAATAATTTAAGATTTAAAACTAAAATATCAAAATAAAAATATTAAATTTAATTTAAGTTATTTTATTTATATATAGATTAAAAATTATGATGTTTAAATATTATTTTATGTGATATTAATTAAGAGCTCGTAAAAATGATACATTCTCTTTGGTTTTTAATTTTTACTTGAAGTGAAAGAAGAAGCGGCGTGTAGCTAGCCGCATTTCTCGGCTTTGAATGCATCTGAAATGAGATGTCGTTCTCTCCTACAAATCTCACATAATTTAAAGCACCTTAAAAAAAATTTCGCCACAAAATGTAAATAAAAGTAGAATTCAACAGCGACAGCTATTTAATTAGCCAGCACGCACGATATGTAAAATCAATTGAATGATCAGACTAAATTAAGTGTTTCGCAATACGGAAATGCTTGGTCACATCCTTGATTTAAAGGCGCCCCATGCGCACATATATTATAACTAGAAATTTTAAATATTTATGTGACATATATACATTGAGATGCTTTATAATTTGTCGAAACTTCTTTTGAAATTGGAATATTGTTGGAGCTATTATTCACATTTTTCTTATTTCTTATGTCTGTTATGTACTTATGTCTCAATAAGGTAACATGCATGACTCTAAAAACATCAGTCCTTCACTCAAAAAAAAAAAAAATCAGTCTTTTTGATTTGTTATGAAAAAGAACAAAACTAGAACTTTCTTTGCAAATTCAGTATCCCCGGCCCAAAAGAGTTTCAAAATTGTGTTAAAATTGTGCAATAAAAAATTGAACGGGCTGAAATTTTAATTAGATGAACTATTAGAAACTTAATAGAAGTTGTAATTAATTATCTAATTCTGAATCATAAATTACTTTACAAATATATGTGTATTTGCACATTTTCATGCTATCCTTATTTCATCATGTAGTGCAAATTATTTCACAAAAATATGGTGTACTTTAGACTCACTCTTAAAATAACTACAAAAATTTCTCAGACGATATATAGTTTGATTTTGTCCTGCCTGTATTTTTCCTCTTTAATTTGCCCTTACGAGCAAAAAAGAACCTTTTGCATTAAATAAAAAGATAACTTTTTGGATTTGAAATTTGAATATTAAATTTTAAAACATAAATTTAAAAAGATAAGTTAGTGGCATTTGATGCCATTAAAATTAGTGGAACCACATCCCTTCTCTTAATTAATTTATGATTAATGACAGATCAAATTTTACATTGGCTCAAATTTGTTATATTTAATTTAAATAATAATTTAAAATACACCTGCATTTTTTATTTAAATAATAATTCTTAAAATATTAAATGGGTGTATCATTTTTTTTTGAAAATAAATATACTAAAGTCGAATATATGCCATAATTATCGTTCAAAAGAAACCTGACGAAAGCAGATAACTTAAAATAAGTTGATGGCCCACTAGATTCTAGTTCCACCAAATACGACAACAGCACGAGAAAAAATATGATAGTCATGACACTGTGTATAGGTATCTCTCCTCAGAAAACCTCAAAGCATGTCGTTACCTTGCAAGATGGTAAAATTTTCTTCTCTCACGAGGAAAAAACAATCAAAAATGAAAATGTACTTGAAGGAATACCAATGATGGTTTTCAGGTATTAGTTTTAGGAGTATATATATTTTTGGTAATTGAAATTATGTACAGAGTTTCATCTAAATTAAAAAAGAAATGAAATGATAACGCAAAGAAAATGAAACACACCGAAATATGATAAAATTAACAAAGAAAACTGTGGTGCGGCCCCCACGAGTTTGGAATTACGGAGTCGATTTGTATTTCATTGCGTTTCGTTAACGAAACAGTTAACGATACTCTATTTCATTCCGTTTGTGGAACGAAACGGATAACGAAAGTTATCAATTCCGTTTCGTCAGTTTCGTTCGTTTCGTAAATAATTCTACACGGCTGCTATATAGGAATTGCAGAGATGAACAGGCTAGGGTTATAGATATAATCGATGCCGAATTTCGATCGTATCTCTCTCTCTCTCTCTCGTCTTGTCCGCCTGCGCGGCGCTCTCGTTTCTTTCGCTCCTCTCCTCTCTGAGAGAAAACCCTAACCCTAAATCTCTTACCTGCTGGCTGCTGCCGCTGTCTCGCTCAGCCGATCTGGCGATTTCCTCTCTGATCTCTATCTCCTCTCTGCCACTGTCACACTTTTAACCACTCTCTCTTGTCTCGCTCACTCAGAACTTGTTAGTGGGTTTTTAAGTAAGAAGTGCTAAATGATGATCCATCGTGGCCGTAAATCTTGTCCATGGTGTGCGCGTGCGCCTGTCGTCAGCGATCTGTCCCTGTTTTCGGTACGGCAGCCAAGGGCTAAGAGAAAGGTGAAATATCACTAACCGAGAGACAGGTGATGGTGGTAGTTGATGCAGGCCTCATCATCGCCTGCAAGTAGGCACCAGGTGATGAAATCCTTGTTTATATATTATTTTGTTCAAGTTCTCAAAAATTTATCTTCTTGTCTTGCTCTTCTTGAGTTCTTATTGTTCTTACTGTCTTGCTCTTACTATAAGAGAGAGAGAAGGAAAAAAAACTAAGAGAGAAGACGAAATTTAAGATTAGTTTTACTGATTCTTACTGTCTTACTCTTACTGTCTTACTCTTACTGTCTTGCTCTTCTTGTCTTCTTTGTCTTGCTCTTCTTTTGTCTTCTTTGTCTTGATCTTCTTGTCTTGCTCTTCTTTTTACTCTTCTTACCGTCTTGCTCTTACTGTCTTACTCTTACTGTCTTGCTCTTACCGACTCTTACTGTCTTACTCTTACTGCTTGTGTTCTTGATCCTAGATGCAAGTTAGCTATTGTTGAATACTATATTGAAAAGATATATGCTGATGAATGTCCTTGGTTTGTTGCCAATTTGAAAACTTGCATGAATGAGTTGTTTAAAGAGTATGCGGAAGCACACTCAAGGTTGGTGCAGAACCAACCCAGCAGCTCAGGGCAACACTTGAGGTATAATTACCACATCTGTTTGTTTAATACTTGGCACATAATTACCATATTTGTTTGTTTAATACTTGGCACATTTGTTTGTTTAATAGTAAGGGATCTAGTGTCATCAGTATTGTCAGTGATACAAGGGCTAGTTTGAAAGATTTCATACGTGTTAAGAAAATATCTAAACCCATAAAGTCAGAGATAGATGATTATCTGGCTGATGCACTTGATGAGGCTAGTTTGGATGATGATTTTGATATTCTGGCATGGTGGAAACTAAAGAGAATAAAATATCCTATTCTTACTCGATTAACCCGGGATATCCTAACTGTCCCAATTTCCACAGTGGCATCTGAATCTACATTCAGTACTAGTGGTAGGATACTAAAACCAGTTAGGAACTCTCTAAGTAATGAAAGTATTGAGGCTCTTGTATGTGGTCGGGATTGGTTGCGCGCGCCGATTCGTTGGTATGTCTTTCTGTTATATGTTATCGATATATTTGTTATGCATTTATCATTATCCGCTAATTGTCTTGCTTGTTGTCTGTTATCTATTGTGGCAGAAAATGGTTTGGAATTTGGTGATAAATGATGGCCTAGTGATGATGAGGTGGCACTGAATGATGGTGTATGTGGCAGTGGAATATGAACCTGTATCAGTATGTCAGTTGTAACTCTTTCTATACTTTGTTGGTTGTTGCATGTTGGCCTGTTTATTTGTTGTCTTGCTAGCTTGTTTGTTTGTTGCATTGCTGACTTGTTGTCTTACTGGCTTGTTGCCTTGTAGTATTAGTTCTGTAGTTGTAGCCTGGAGTTTTGTGTACTCTTTGTATCGATTTGTCCTGTGTATAAACCGAAAGAAAAGGGTGCAAGCTCCTTTAAACGTTGTCTTAGTGGAGATACAACCAGTGGCGGAGCCATAAACCATCGATAGGAGGTGCAAATAAATAGAATATTCATGAAATTTTATTTTTTATCATACGATATTTATTTTTCCAAGGGTGTCTCCGCCCTGGATACAACAAAGCATGGCAATCTAATCATGCAATTAATTATTTATACATTGATTGCAACTGTCAAAAACTTTACTGTTGCCAGGAGGCACTTAGTTAATACATCAACAACCCAACTTCCACCAGAAGAAAAAAGAACAACCCAAAATTAATGGGGGAAATGAAAGAATAAAAAGAGAGGGAAATAGGTCTTTAAGCCTTTACAGAGAAAGCAATGACCTGTTAAGGTTGAATTCAGGTTAAAATGGATTCAACAAATTAATTAAGCCTATTCAAAGTCAAGTTGGTCTTTATAAATAAAATAATTCTAGTGTATATTCAAATTTTGTAGTACATCCAATATTTATGGCATATCTTCTTGAAAAATATTATTCAAATGAAAAAAATCCAAAATCACGATAAGTTTCTGATAGTTTAGATAAAATATGTATTAAATTTAAAATAATTTAAAAATTAACTGATCATTCATCACAATGATTGAAACTCAACCTTAAACTGTTTATACAAATTAATTATAACAACGTTATTAAGAACACATCTATGTTTTTGAACTTTCAATTGAGCAATATCTTTTTAAAAAATATACCGTAAATATGGGATGTACCATAAAAGTTAGATGTAAATTTAGACGTCTCAAACTCCTCTTCTCGAGAATGTTTTCCCTTGAAATCATTACGAGAAGATAGAAGATAATCTATCTTCAATTGTATTACATAAAATTTTAATATCGGAGAAATTTAAAAAGAACTCATATAAAATAAGAAGGAAATTTCCTTCCATTTTCTCATTTACTTTAAGAAAACAGGATTTTTTTCCTATAAAGAAGTATCAATATGTACATGATAAATTAGTTTTCTTTGGTGAACAAACTGATATTTCAGTACATGCTGCTAAGGACGTCGGTATCAGACTCTCGCTATCTACCAAACCGTACCGACTAATTAAACTGTTAAAAACGAGCCTTAACAACACGCTGCTAAATATGCAACATGTTGATCAGTAATAATAAAAGCATAAACCTGGCGTTCAAAAATAATAAAAGCATAAACCTAACAGTAGTTGTGTTGCCAACTTGCCATCAACATCAAGGGACCCATAAACCAGCTATTGATGCCAAGCTAGAACCAACTGTGCTGAAATGGGACCCACGCACCAGGTTACGAGCACCATCGCTGATTCGACAGATTTGATTAGATGTTTCATCAAGGGTCAAAATCCGTAGAGAATGAATGAATGATAGAGTTTACAGAAACACACACTGCGCGTGTGTTTTCTGTTGCTTTTGCCTATTTTGAGTGAGAGAAATAGAGGGAAGAATCTCAGTCTTTGTACAGTGGGATTCCCCCAATTCCACTAAAACACTAAAGGTCGGTTTGGCAAATAACGAATAGATTTGGAAAAATGATAATTTTGGAAGAGTGATAGAATAGTGTTTTTTTTGGAAGGGTGGTAGAAGAGTGGTATTTTTGACTATTCAGAAGAGTGAAAATATCGTTTGACAGTTGTTATCTAGAATAGTTAAAATATGAATAATTATGATACTAATAATGATGATGATAATGATAATAGTAAAATAATTATCATAATAGTAAGATAATAATAATAATAATAAAGTAATAAAAATCATCATAATAAATAATAATATTATAATAGTAATATAATAAAAATATAAACATTATCATAATATAGTAATATAATAATAAAAAATTCTGACTACAATCATAATTATATAACCATAACCATAATCATAATAATATAATAATAAAAATATAATCATAATCATAAAAATAATTATAAATAATTATAATTATAATAATATAATAATAAATTAATCATAACTATAATCAATATATAATTATATAATACAACATAATAAAATAATAATAAAGTAATAAAAAATAATCATAATAAATAATAATATTATAATAGTAATATAATAAAAATATAAACATAATCATAATATAGTAATATAATAATAATAAATTATAATAACAATCATAATTATAATAATATAATAATAATAAGTAATCATAATTTTAATAATATAATAATCATAATCATAATCATGATAATAATAATAATAATAGTCATAATAATAATAATATAACCATAATCATAATAATAATAATAAAAATATAATCATGATCATAAAAATATTTATAAATAATAATAATAATAATATAATAATAATAAATTAATCATCACTATAATCAACATATAATAATATAATACAACATAATAAAATAATAATAAGTATTAATAATCATAATCATAATCATCATAATATAATAATATAATAATAAATAATCTTGATCATAATAATATAATAATAAAATAATTATATTTATATTTATAATATAATAATATAATATTAAAATTATATTTATAATAATAAATAATAATATAATAATGCTAATGGTAACGATAATATAATAACAATAATGATAATAATAATTTAATAATAATAATATAATGATAATAATAATAATAAATAATCATAATATTAATATAATAATAAATTATAATCATAAATATAATATAATAATATAATAATACTAAATCTTAATAATAATATAATAATATAATATAAAATAATCAAACAATAATCGTTATTCCGACGAGAGCTAATCCGGTATTCCACCTATAAGTTGGTATACCGGATTAGCATTATTCTGCACTCTTCTACTTAGTCTAAAATTCGTTTGACAAATTAATTTGTCGGAATAACTATTCTATTTTAACTTTTTGTTATTTCATTAAGTGCCAAACACTCCGTAAGTACCCGAAAAGGCATTGCATGAATTGAATCCCCTTCACTTGTTCCCCCCAATCCATATCCTCCATTATTGCATGAATTACAATACCATGCAATCCTGGAATTGGCTAGCCATTAAGTTTTATCTGTATTACTTTGTAAATGACATAAAAGAGCTACAACACACGATTTTATATTCTCTTCCTAATTCTTTAGCTAATAAAATAGGATTCTATTTTGCAATTTGGAAATAGAGCAGGAAATGCGCTAAATGTTGACTGGCTTCTTTTTCCGAGATGGAATTATGAGCTGGGCCAATGCAATCCATGCAACTGAGATAGAGAGAGAGTTGACAGCTTTAGAGAAAATTTATAAAGAGGAGGAACAGAGACCAAATCCAGAGCAACAGTCAGAACCAAAAACTTTATATCGTGAGTGCTTATTGGGCACACTATTCTCCACTCTGGTCACTACAACAGAACTACTTAGCAAGCGCCAGTGTGTGTTGTCCTTATTATCTCAGAAGTGGGATTCAACAGAGAATGAAATGCTAAGACTCTCTTTGATTTTTGACCTCTTGGGCTCAAACCTGGGAACAGGATAACATCCAAACTGGTACGGAGTTACAGACCCGGTACCAAGCGAATATCAAATGATGAAAAGCTACCCAACCGAATTTATCTTGCTGTTTACTCTGAGCAAAGGTGTTGCAATATAATCTGGTTCGTACAGGTATCAGTAACTATTACTGGTACCAAAACTGAACATGACGTTGGTTCTTTGTTGAGATCTCTTTGACTGAATGAGAGAGATACAAGGCAGGGTAATCTGCAATAGTAGTAATCTTCAACTAGATAATGATGGAAAGAGATTGAAATGATTTGGCCCGCTCAATCACAAAAAAGAAGCTTTTATCACTTCCTTTTGTTGACTTTTTTCTTAATACTCTTTTCATTAGCTCCACTAGTAATTCATTTGATTTTACAATTGATGTGAAAATATATTGACAACTTGCTATACAAGATAAGAAAAGAATGATGTGAAACTAAATAATCCTGCAAATGGATCTTGAAAAATGGTGAATTGACATCATACCAGACTGTTTTAAATCTATGTTGAACTCAGATAAATTACTATAAACTAGATTTAGAAGATAATTTGCAGTTGATGGAAGGCCTCCCACTTCAGTTTGTGCCCGGCTTCATGTTTTCATATGGTGAATCGAAGTATTTTCTCGTTAAGCCGGGTCATCACAGTAACCGCAATATGTCAGCTTCCTGTCATGGGATGATGACTTGGAGAGGAGTGGCTGCAGAGATGTGCCTCTTTGTCAACTTCTAAACGCCTACATGATGGTAGATTAATTTTATTGGTACTTCTCGAATAAAAAAGTATATATTACAATCATATTCTTCATACATTAAGGTTTAAATTTCAATAAATAAGCTAATAGCTCTAGTGATAACTAACTAAGATTACTTTCAGAAAACAAACATGAGCAAAGAAAGAAAAGAAAAGAAAAAAGCCTAGAGTGCTTCCTTCACTCCAAAAAAAATTAATTATGGTTTCCTTTACAAAAATCATGTATTTTGTTTGAGCAAACATTCTAATCAGTTTTCAATATTTAATTCTGCCTACGGTTATGGCCGATCCTCGTCCCAGTTACGCATGAACAAGAGAAATTTTGAATACTATATTTTTTTGGTACCTCTATTGGTTAATGGTTATAATATACCTGACATTAGTGGATAGCGTTCGTATGTGTGTGCATGCGTAGGGTCTAATGTTTATCAGACCAAAATTTGATTGTATGAACAGTTTATTAAAGTCCCTGAATGAAATTGTATATATGAACTTTACATCATCCAACAATTAACCTTCTCATTAAATTCAAATTTGATTGATGAGCATCTGATGAGATTCTGATCTCCTCGCGCCGCACTACCAGATCAGAATACCTGTGTCAGCATTTTGGGCTTAAATTGGAAACAATGGATCAGAGTTGTTACATCTCATAGCCTCATAAGATACGAAATATTTTGGGCCAAGACGATGAGACGTAACAACTCTTAGCCCAAAATATTTGCTTATGGGGGTATCTATTGGGCCAGCTCATTAAAGATAAGTCCGATTTATGTAGACCCGCTACGACATTCATCTTCAGGAAACGGGGGGAACTGGGAAGAGATGGCATCAGTTGTGAGAGAGTGAGAGGCGTAAGATTTGTTATTTTTGGAGAAAATAGGGTTCTGTTATTTATTTTAAAAAATAAAATAAAAATGCGAAAAATAGAAAAAATAATTATAAATATATTATTTTATTTAGGGTAATGTTTGATAGTCCATTAAATACTGTTAATTTGAAACCGTTAAAAATATTAGTGAAATACCGTTAAATTTAATTATCTTTGATGAAGTATCAAACATTAATAAAATTATATAAAATTTAATAGACTGTCAATCTATAAATAAAAAAATATATCTATAAACTTTTTTTTACAGATTTTTTTCCATTTTTTTGAAATAAATAACATGCCTTATTTTTCTTCTTCCAGAATTACAGCAGATTTGGATCCAAACAGAAGGGGGTCGGAGGTTTCTTTAGGGAGGTACGTGATGAAGGCTATCTGTATGTTGAATTCTTTGTTGTTATTTTATTCGCGCTGTCTATAAAAATATTTGTTTGGAGATATTTCCTCAGATTACGGAATCTCGAACTTTGTAGAAATCTCTGTTTTCCTTCTTTAGATCAGCTGCATGAACTGACAGGAATTCCGATTAGCTCCCCTGAGATATTGTGTTTAGATTTATCAGGAACCTTTTTTCAAAGTAAAAAAAAATGGTGATCTAAGAACTAGCGTTTCTTTTAGGATGGATTCTTGTAGTTCTTACTGGAAAGATTTACTGTAGGTCAGAGGTGATTTGAAGTACAGTTAGTTTTATTTTCGGATTTTAATTATTTTGATCAAAATATCTAGTTCCATGGTGTTTTATAAAATAGCCAAATTAATCTGGTTTTGGAATTTCAGTGCGGTGGATATGATAGAATATCGCTAAGGAGAATTAAGTTATATTGGAAATATTAGAAGTACCTAGTAAAGAACTGAACTTCACCAATCTGATTACGAAAAGAAAGAATGTTGCAGCTATTGGATTTATTAATGTGCTTTTACAAAAAATAGTGATTTTTAAGTTCAACTTACTAATCTGTAGTCGGTAGTGGGGCAATGAAAAGAGTACAAGACTCGGCAAACATGGTTTGGCCTTCAGTTTCTGGAGCAGATACTAACTTTTTTCTCCAGTGTTTAATCTGATACGTAGATTTCACTGTTCTGATTTCTTTTTTTTAAGTATTTTAAGTTTCTTGGTCTTTTTTCTTCTAGAATTACAGTATGATAAAACTTGGCAAATTGATTATGGGTTTAGAATTGGTGACATGAATATAAGATACCTTTAGGAGAATCGACTCTATAAAAATGGGAGTGCTTAGTAAATAAAGCTGAATTTTGCGTGTTTGAACCTTAATACTACTGGGAAGCTGGTATTTCTTTGACAGCAGGTCTACAACCGAGCTGTTTATAATATGTATTATCTTAAATTCTTTGACATTGGTCATTATTGATATATGGTTTTACCTTTACAGGAATTGCATCTTTGAGGAAATCTATTGAAGTACAATCTAATTATTATGCCTTTCTTGAATAGAAACTGCAATCCCTTTTTCTTATTATGGTTGGAAAATATTCATACTGCTCATTTGACTTGGATGGCAAACAAAAATTCACAGCATTGGTGCTACCCTTGTTGGGGTTGATAAGTTTGGAAACAAATATTATGAAAAACTGGGGGATACTCAATATGATTAGTGTTTCTCCACAATTAGTGACTTCCATCTCACACAGTATTTGTTGTGATGTTAAAATTCTATGAAAGCCCAAGCTGTCAGACATCACCATGTTTGGGACTGTTATTATGCACACGCATGAGTGAAATTTACTGGGTAGTGCTGATTTGGGGTTATTTGAAGTTTGAACCATAAACAACAATTGAGCAGTGAGAGAGTGAGGGATAGATATCTCAGATTAAGTGTCGACTCCCAGAAGAAAAAGGCTCCAGTTAGCTGCTCCATGCCTAATCAATGGTTTATGGTTTGTGATACAGGAAGGCACAAAGAAAATCTCTCGGGTGAAGCCGAAAAGGTATGCAGCTGCTAATGCAATTTGTTTTGTATGCAGCTGCTAATGCTGAAGCCGAAGAGGTATGGTGTAGAGCACAAAGAAAATCTCTCAGGTGAGGGTGATGAATATATATACTTTTTTCTTTAACGAAAAGTTGGGAGTAGCATTCTGAATAAAAATGTATTGAAAAGCTGTAGACAGAGGTCTCTGAAGTTATCTACTTCAGGAATGTTCTCTGTTTTTTGTTGATTTTGCTCGGATTTTTCAGTGCCTGTCCAGATGTCTAGAACCCAAGGTCTTTCCTAGTTGTATATCTTCTAAACTACAAGCTTTTGATCGAGAATATTGTTATTTTGATGAGGGTTTTCCAGTGAAGAACGGTATCCTAAATTGCTATCTTTAGGATAGATGGGATTACCCTAATCGATTCTACATGAAAATTATAGGCATAAGTATAAGAGAAGAGATTTAATTATCATTATTTTGATGCCACATCGGTGTCATTAAAATTAAATATCAAATAATAATTATTTAAATTCTTAAATAATAAAATTAATTAAAGGAATATTTTTTAAATATCATCTTATATATGTATGCAAGAAATTATATCATTTCGATATTATTTATATAGGCATCAAGGTTTAATAAAATCAACGGACCAAATTTTACAATTTAGACACGTTATTTAATGGCTATTCAAATGAAGTTAAAATTTTATAATTTTTCTTATACATACAATTGAGATGATATAAAATACATCTAACGGTTCACATTTTTAAATTTATACATAAATAAATAAATAGACATCATAGATATCAAAAAAAATAATAATTATATCCCTTCTCTTAGCGAGAAACTAACTTCGAAACAAGATAAATGACTGTAGGAATGTATAAAGTTAACGGGAGGAGATTAATGACTCTAGAGAATTACAATTATACAAGGTAAGTGGTTTATTCCTTGTACTTCTGCATGTTGTTGGTTCTTTAATCCGGTGGCATATACAGATGTCATCAATCAGCCAATAAGGTGTTAAAATCATGCATCCGCATAGAAAAGTCCTAAACCAACCATAACTATAATTTCGAAGGTGTATGAAACTAATTATTTATTAATTTCCAAATAAGAAAGGTTTTTCATTGAAATGTTTTCATAATTTATTAATAAGGATATAACAAAGCTTTTCCAACAAAATATATATTTGCTCTTTGAAGTTGCGTATTAAGTTTGCATAAAAGAATTTCTTTCGTAACGATCCCAATTAAGAGGAGAAACTATCTTTATCAGAATGTAAGCAATATGCATTAAAAATATATATATAATTGACATAATACTATGTCACAACATAGGATTGGTCGGTCGGTCAGATTTTGATCTAAATACAGTTGTAGTGTTTTTTTATTATTATTATTATTATTATTATGTATTGTACGATTAAACTTGACATGTTCAAGATATTTGCTCCTGAATAACAGTATCGATATGGTATTTCTTACTTAAGATATATAGTTTATGAAAAACAAAAGGAATAAAAAACGAACTCCCAATCAAACCAAACTATTAATTAATGGATCTAGATAAGGACTTCGATAGATTAGATGATCGGACCTAAATAATCACCTCATTAGATTGGTCGTTCAGGTTTAGAATGGTAGAAATAAATATCTTTGTAGAGGAAGATCAAATCAGGTCGGACTGAATCAAATTAATTTATATATTATTTTTAAATTTTAAATTATTTTTTATTAGATTATTAATTATTTAATCTCAAGATCAGAACATGTTAAATCAGATTTGAATCGGATATGATTTGAGTTGAGTTGAGTCAGTTGACTTTTTAATAATTAAATTAAATCAAATCAAATTTAAATCCGACATATTAGATATCAGATCATTTTAGAGAAGGGATTCTTACTATTTGGTGCAGATCTAACTATTATTTAAATTCTTAAATAACAAAACTAATTGAAGAAATATTTTATAAATATCATCTTATATATGTATACAAAAAATTATATCATTTCGATATTATTTATATAGGCACTTAATAAAATCAACGGATCAAATTCCCTTGATTTTAAAGTTAAAATTTTTAATTTTTCATATCATACAGACTAACTGATAATTAAATCCTTCTCCTGATTTTATCAGCTCTACACTTTTCTATTCCCGTTTTACTTCCAGACCTGCTGTAAAACGACTGCCGAGTCAAAATAAGAACAAAATAAAAAGGGGGAAAAAGGAAAGGGAGGAATAGCTCCAACGAACCTTGCTTGCTACACAGCTACCCCAGTTCTAATTTCTTCGCCTTCTCAACTGTTCAAGTCTTCTCCCTCTTGCTTTGGTTCACAGCGATCCACGTTCATCGATTGACTGTATGGCCTCCGACTTGGAGCAGCCCCAATCTACCCCCCTCTCCGGAGAGGTTCTCCTTTTTCTGGTTTTCTCTACTGCTAATTATTAATTTGAAGTTCATTTCAATTTCGTACCTTCAGATCCTCTCTCTTTCATTTTATTGTTCGTAATGTATGGTCAGGCGAGGGAGGTCGAAGTGGATAGCGAAAGAGAGCCTTTAATCAATAGTGGTACGCATGCTGAAGAGAAATTCTCTTTTACCCAGTGATTCTGCCGTGAGTTACCTTTACATTTCAATTTTTTTGCGAATATTCTCAAATTAAATCAAATGATAATATTAGTAACCTAAATTTCTAATGACATTTACAATGAGCTATAATTCCTTTTTTATATAAATTCAATATTTATCTGTGTTTTATGGCATGATGTGTAGGTTCTTATTTCCTGCATTAGGAGGACTGCTCTATGGCTATGACATTGGCGCAACCTCTGGTGCTACAATTTCATTACAGGTACATTTGGTGCTATGATATCTACTGTTTGTCCTGAAATTAAATGCCACAGGAATTTTTCTTTTCCATCTTACATATATTTGATAGTAGATTTTTATTGTGAAATTATATTTTCAGTCCCAATCACTGAGTGGAACAATGTGGTACAACTTATCATCTGTGGAAATCGGTCTTGTGGTAATATATCTCTCATTTTCCTATACATTTAGTTAAAATTAAGGATGAAGTTGCGAATCATTGTTTGTTTTTGTCATTTCAGGTCAGTGGATCCCTTTATGGTGCCTTGATTGGTTCGGCTTTGGCATTTTCAGTGGCAGATTTTCTAGGTTATTTTTTGAACCAGCTCCGGATTTTTCACTGTATGTATTTAGTTTTTAGAAATAAAAAGATGTGATTCATATTAATTAATGTAGGACGAAGAAGGGAGTTGATTCTATCTTCTTTGTTGTATCTTCTTGGGGCTTTGCTGACAGCATTTGCACCATATTTTGCTGTTTTGGTTGTCGGTCGATTTATCTATGGATTTGGAATCGGTTTGGTAAATATGATCTGATTATTTTGTATTTTATATTTTATTATTTTTGAATGAGATGAGTTTTACTGCCGCACAATGCTGTGAAGGTCAGTTAGCTTATGCCAAGTACCACAATCTATTTCAATTCGCCATAACATTGCTCAACCTGATTCAAGAATACATGTTTCTGATTCTTAGAGATACTTTTTTGTTGTTGTATCTTTTAGGCTATGCATGCTGCTCCCATGTATATTGCAGAGACTGCTCCAAGTCAAATACGTGGCACTCTCATTTCCTTGAAGGAATTTTTTATAGTACTTGGAATGCTTGTAAGTTATAACTGCACAAGTTTTCCTTTCTTCATAATGCATATGTACATCATATGCTGCAGCTGAGCTATAAAACTTGATAGGGTGAGGCAAAGTTTCTGGGTAGACATACTTTTACAATGACTTTGGATTATTACCATATTTTTAAGTTTTAACTACTCCGGAAAGGGGAGGTTGGGGGGTCAGCTGCCCCACTTGGCTTTCTTCACCCCTGACTGTGTGACTCGAGGTATTCTTCTTATGAGAAAAAAATGTTAGTACTGTTTTTGACCCTAGAGTTTTTCAAGCAATTTGCAAAACTACCAACCATATCCATAGAATTGCAAAAAGGGTTGTATGTTCTCAGCTAGTACAGGAGTCTGTGTTTTTTTGGTACTTCACGCCATGGAGTAACTCTCCTTGCGGTATCAACCATTGGTTGAGGCAATCACTATGGTGTGGTTTAGATTCACGGGCAGGCAGTATTCACACATGAAGTACTCTAGCGATGCAATTCTTTCAAAACACCCCTCTTTTGTTCACAAATTTGAGGAAGTGCCCTACAGTTGGCAAGCTTCTGATATTGTTAGTCTTGTAAATTAACAAAGAGACATGAGGATGGAGAAATAAACATAGTTTCAATTATATGATTCACTTTCTTAATAGGCACAGTTTCATATGTATATAGTTTTGAGGGTTCAATTAAAGGAATACACCTGAAACTGCCTTCTTAATTAAACTTGTTACTATTTTAAAATAAGTTCCTGTACTAAATCAAGCTCACAATTCCATTTTGAAATGACTTCTGGTTGTTTGTAGAAGTTTACTATTTGAATTTCATGTGAGACATTGACACCAATATTATTAACTTTGGGGTCTTTATGGACCGAGATATCAAAAGATTGATGGTTTCTCTGTAATAATGTCCTGCATTCATTTTTTTAACAAACTTCGCTTTACAATTGATGTTGCATTATTGATAGAACAAGATTATAGTTCACATTTGTTATTTGCAATTTGAATTTTGAATTATCATGTCAAAAGGGCAGTGAGTTTGCAAATGACCTGAGTTCTCACTAGTTAAATTTTGCTTTATATATTATACAAGAAATCTTAGTGACTATGCAATCCACTTTTGTAAAAGCTAATTTGATCACCTTTTCATTCTTAATCATGTTGTTTAAGTATGTAAATACTAGTTGTGTTAAATGTTAACTAACAAATGAAGATCTTTTTTTCCTTTAAATTCTTCAATAGCATAGATTTGTCTAACAATTATTGAGAATGTTGTATTATTTTTTTTCTTCAAGTTAGTATAATGGTTATTTTGCATAACTTGGTTTTGCATATATCTCATCAAGTTTTTATTCATGTAGTTTCTTTTTATTTGGAATGAAGCAATATAATTCTTCACGAAGAAGCTGTGCCAAACTATTTAAAGTAGATAGCATGTACCAAGTTCAACCCCATGTCATAGACCCACCCACCTTATATATTTCAAATAATTAAAAATTATGCAGCTTGGGTACATTACTGGCAGTCTGTTTGTTGATCTTGCTTCTGGGTGGCGATACATGTATGGAGCAAGTGCACCAATATGTGTAATCATGGCACTTGGCGTGTGGTGGCTTCCACCATCTCCTAGGTGGCTCCTTTTATGCGCTATACAAGGAAAGGGGAGAATTCCAGAAGCCAAGGATTTTGCTGTTTCCTGTTTGTGCCGGCTCAGGGGCAAGCCAGTTGATACCTTGGTAGTGAACCAGGTGGATTTGATATTGGATGAGTTAGCCTATGCTGGTGATCAGAAAGCCGTCAGTTTTACTGAGATTTTTCAAGGAAAATGTCTCAAAGCCATGATTATTGGCTGTGGTTTGGTCTTTTTCCAGCAGGTTTATATAATGTTCTTCCTTCAAATTATGGAATTATATTAATTGTTATATTGGTGTTAAGTCTGAATTTTGCATTGGCTAAAAAAGAACCATAGGACTGGTTTTAATCTTTGTTTTGCATCTTATAGTTAGGAAATTCTTATTGGTTTCTTTTAATTGCAGGTGACAGGACAACCAAGTGTGTTATATTATGCTGCAACTATTCTTCAGGTATATAGATTCAGTTAATCCCCTCTTTGTCAAAATACACAAATCAAAATCATATGCTTAAATTAAGTTGACTAATTTATTTTGTTCTATTGTTGTTCTTGACAGAGTGCAGGATTCTCTGCAGCATCTGATGCTACCCGTGTCTCCGTGCTTCTTGGATTTCTCAAGGTAAAACTTCCTGGGCACTATATTTTATGTTCTTTATTTTTGTTTTTTATTTTTTTTTTGTTAAAAGATGGTGATATATTGGCTAATTTCTTTCCGCACAGTTAATAATGACAGGAGTTGCAGTTTTGGTAGTAGACAGGCTTGGTAGAAGACCTCTTCTCATTGGGGGTGTTTCTGGCATTGTATGTATTTTGTTAACCTTATAACCAAGTGATGCCAACATTAGCTACATTATGTAGAAAATAAAATAAAATGAAATTATTTACTGATGTAGGCAATATCGTTGTTCCTGCTGTCATCATACTATACATTGCTGAAGGCCATTCCTGCAGTTGCTGTGGTAGCACTTCTCCTCTATGTTGGTTCCTATCAGGTAAATATCTTGGTTTTCAATTCCGATTCAACAATTATCTATATTGTTGTTATAATCTAATTTGAATTGCTCAGTTGTCATTTGGTCCAATTGGATGGCTGATGATATCTGAAATTTTCCCTTTACGCCTGAGAGGTCGTGGCTTGAGCATCGCTGTGCTCATTAATTTTGGCTCTAATGCCCTAGTGACTTTTGCTTTCTCGCCATTGGAGGTAATTTTTTTTGGGTTTTTATTCAATTACACGGCCAGATATCTTCTCGTAATGGTAGTTCCAGATACAACCATTTGATTGATTTGAAAGGTGATTAGCCTAGCCTTCCATCAAACAATTTAAAATTTTAACAGTAGAGTTTTAATGATTGCCTGCCCCCAATTTATTTGGGACTAAAGGCATTGTTGTTGTATTTGTTGTTGTTGAGAGTTTTAATGAATTCATCAGATTCCACTTAGACTCAGGAAAAATAAACATTAGAGGGTCAGTAGGAAGAGAGCAAAGTTGTTGGTTGTAAATAGCCTTGATATTCTTGGGTTATTTACAAAACAAGTATTTTGAGGTTGCTTTGAAATATAAGGGCTAAATTTTGCAAAAAGAAAAGTGTTTATTCCTAGCCTCCTGTTTAAGTCCTTTTGTTTTGTTTGTACTTTTTTGTTTGATTTTTAAGCCACCCTGTCAAGAAAACATGCATAAGAACTTGAGCTCTTTTTTGTTTCTTTCAATTTCTTTTTATAACAGGCATTGGTAGGCACAGGAGTCTTGTTTGCGGGATTTGGTGTTATAGCCATAGCGTCTCTCGTCTTCATATATTTCATAGTACCCGAAACTAAAGGCCTCTCTCTTGAAGAAATTGAGGCCAAAATATTGTAGATGTTCATAGTTCGTTTGTGTAAATGTTTTACTAAACATATGCTTTACATTGTTGTATAATATGTCTGCTGTCATGCAGAATCTTTACACTTTAATTGATCTCATTCTAAATAGGAATGCCAGTTACATGGTTGGTACCTAACTTGCATGTGCCATCCATCCTGTAGTTTGACATCTTTCTACGGAACTACTTACTGTTGAATACGCACATGCCATGTTCATTCATGTTTTTGTGTAGAAGAATATAAGAATGTCTCGTATCGACGCGGATTGCTCAGATTGAATTTATTACTTTTGCACAGTACAAGTTTTCAAAGTAAAATACGATGTAGCCGCTAAGTTGGAAAGTATTCTTTCGAGAAATGCAACTGTCCCATACTCCCATTTGTATCTATATTCAATTTAATGATTAAGGATTTAAGATGATGTTATTCATATAGAAGATTTTATGTTTAAAGTCCAATTGGAATATCATCATAGATATTTGGAGTTAAATGGACTCGATTCTCATTTTTATTTGAAAAAGGATGCATAAAAGAAAAAAAAAAAGTTGTACTAAAATATTCGAGAGTATACAAATTAAAAATAACACATAAAAACTAGGAGGAATCCAATGTTCCATTTACAACATTTTGTATTCGGTCAATAGTTGTACATTAGGACCACTTTTTTTATCATGTCAATAATTGAATTTTACTTCTTCAAAGGAGTAATTTAATTACTTTACCATTTCCATGTAGTTTGTGTTTAATACTAAAAAATATGTGTACAAAAAGTATTGCATGCAGAGTTTGTTTATTAAAAGTTTAAGACACTGAAAATCAATCAGTGGCTTGAATTAACTCTGTTCCTAGATCTTTCTCACCTTTTGATCTACTGTTGATCTTAAAATTTTAACAAATATCTTATCTAATGGTCAGGGGCGAATGCAGAATTTTAGTCAGGGATAATTATCGGTTGTAATAGTTTATCAGGTTCAAACCCATTAACTAATCAAATACTAAATAAAAAATAATAATTTAATATATCTTTATCTAATAAAAATTTCTTAAAATAATAACATTTTAGATATTAAAAATGACAACAAAATAAATCTCAAAGTGATAGATAATCAAGTTGATGAAGAAAGTTTTCATCTACGAAACTTTATATTTTGATATCTTTGCATAATTATTTCATTATGCACGATATTAAATATTTTTCTTAATAAAAATAATCAAACAATTTAGGGAGGGCAAAAAAAAATTTAGGAGGACAAATTACCGAAGATATTACTGAAAAATATTATTTTTCAAAATTCAGGAGGGGCAGCTACCCCTGGACCCACATGGATCCTCCTTGATGATGGTAAACGAGATCGTGATTAAAAAAATTATCTTTAACATTTCAAATATTAATTTAATATAAAGTGATGTTAGATGTGCCAATGAAAAGAGGAAATCTTTTTGTACCCTCATCTTTAATCCTCTGATTATGTCCCCGAAATTTCACGTGCTATTTTCTCCGCATTTTCATCACTCCGACTCCCCCATGACCAAAATAATTACTTTTGACTTTCCATTTACCTACTGCATTTACTTGGAGAGTTCAACTCGGTTTTTTTGTAATAGAGCCTTTCATTTATCTACTTGCATGCTTAGTCAATGAAACAATTAAAAAGTAAATTGAAAGTGCAAACAATACATAAGCACTAAATTAAAAGTTCTAAAATCATCTAATTTAAAGACAAATATGTAGAGGTGGCAAAATCCAACAAAATATGAGAAATTTATTCAATTTGTTAGGATTTAAATCTATTATGATTTATTTTTTTAAAAAGTCAAACTGACTCGATCCAACTCGAGATAAAATGACCTACAATATTCGGTCATTATTTTCAAGAATGAATATTTGTCCACTCATGATGTTCAATTCTCCAATAAAAGATATTCATACTGCCTTGCCTTTTGCATATGTTCATATATCTGTACAGATATTCATACAGCCAGTAAGAAGATGAGAGATTTTCTGAGAAATTTTTATAGATGTACAGTTAGCATGTTCCAACAACAAATAGTCATCTTATTCTTTCTTTATAAAAGAATATACTTTTTAAAGTTTTCAAATGAGAAAACACTGGACTTTTTTTCCCAATTTTCCGTCAGCGCAAGATCTTAGAAAGACCATAATATTTGTTCCTTACAATTTAGACCCTCTAACTCAAACAAGAAAAATAAGCGCAAGATCTTAGTTATTTCAGTGTCATATGAATAATATTGACTTGTAAGTAGAATTTGTTCGCAGTTAACATAATCATAAAAAAACATTTTCGGTTTTTTCCCATAAAGTATGTCTCGATGGAAAAAAAAAAAGAAGTAAATCTTGTAAATTTTCAATTAATTTAGAATCTTATTTCCTACAATCATATAATCTATCAGTCGTATAGCTGAAACATCATGCATAATGGAGCGCACGATGAAATAATGAAAATGTAGGTGGCGTGCCACATTGATGATAGTACCTAAAAGCGGCGGTCCCAGCTCGACCACGCGCGCACACTTGTGTGACCAACTTTTTTTTGCAATCCATCACCAGCCGTCAGGATCATATCAGACGACCAGAAAAAACAAAGAGTTAGAAAGAAGCAGCAAAATGAACCACTAATTAATGTGTAAAGAGCGAACTTTTGGGGGAAAAATACATCAATTCACTTCTCTCTTTTCCCCATTTCTAAAATAAGCTCTACATCAACCCTTTATTCTTCTTTTCACCTCCTTTTTAACATTCTTCATACTAATTATTAATTTTAGAGAATTTTATCCTCTCTTTAAACAAATTTCACCATACATTTGTCTTGATTTTCAAAAATAAAATAAAAATTACATCAACAAAAAATTTAAAAAACTCTCAAAAAAGTTCATTTATTTGTATGTTAGGATAATACTTAAAATCTTAAGTGTTATCTATATCCATATATATATGAGTAAATCTACGGTGAGCTTAAGCTCACGAAAGACTTCCGTGAGCTTAGCTCAAAAAGTATATCAAATGATCTTCAAATTTTAATTTTTCAACCTCATTAAATTCTTTATATTGAAATCTTATGGGGTACAAAAATTTGGGATGTTTTGAGTTTTTTAAGTCACTTTTTTTAATTTTTGAAAATAATATACAAACATTAAATATTTTATTATTATATTTGGAGCTGATTTTCAAAAATTAAAAAGAGTGACTTAGAAAACTAAAAACATATCAAATTTTTGTACCCCATAAGATTTCAATATAAAGAATTTAATGAGATTGAAAAATCAAAATTTGAAGATCATTTGATATACTTTTTGAGTTAAGCTCACGGAGGCCTTTCGTGAGCTTAAGCTTACAGTAGATTTACTCTTTTTTTCTCTATCTCTATATATATAGAGAGAGAGAGAGTGGAGATACCGTGAGCTTAATCTCACAGAGGTCTTCCGTGAGCTTAACTCAAAAAAAACATATCAAATCATTTCAAAATTTTAATTTATCATTCTCATTAAATTCTTTATATGAAAATCTCATGGGATGCAAAAATTTAGAGCATTTTGAGCTTTTTAAGTTATGGTTTTTAATTTTTGAAAATCATCTCTAAAAATAATAATAATATATTCAATACTTGAACATCATTTTAAAAAATTAAAAACGGTGACTTAAAAATCTCAAAACACTCCAAATTTTTGCATCCCACGAGATTTTTATATAAAAAATTTAATGAGAATGATAAATTAAAATTTCGAGATGATTTAATATATTTTTTAAGTTAAGCTCACGGAAGGCCTCCGTGAGCTTAAGCTCACGGTATCTCCACTCTATATATATATATATATATATATATATATATATATATATATATATATATATTAGAGTCCGACTATGGTGCTTTGCAAAGCACAGAGGCGCTGTGTGATTTGCGCTCTATTCTTAATTTTAAGTCAAAAATGATCGATCTGAACCGTTCAATCTAATCTTCATATCAAAATCTATTACTAAACCAAAATTTATATTTTTTAAAATTTTTTTGCTATTTTTTCTATTGAGGAGAAAAATGACTTGATCTGAGAATTCTGGTTCATCCAAAAATGATGATTTTCCTCCTATCCAAAAAAAATAACAAATAAATTCTAAAAAATATAAAATTTGATTTACTAATAGATTTGGATATGGATATTAGATTGAGTGGTTTAGATCAATCATTTCTGACTTAAAATTAATAATAGAGCGCAAAACACACAACGTTCTTGTGCTTTGCAAAGCACCATAGCTTAATTCTATATCTTATTATTATTATAAGTAAAATAATTATTATAATTACAATTTAATTAATTACTTTATAATGATAATATTAAATATAACTGAAGTAATTATTACAAATGTTATTATGGTTACCACTAATTAAATAATAGAAGAAATGATGAATAAATGATATTTTTGTAATATAAAGCGGAAGAACTCTTATCATCTTCTGGAATATCTTTTATTTCATCTCTTAGATAAAAGAAAATTCTTTTATCATTTTTTTCATTTTATTCTACTCATATTTGACAAATTTTCTTCTTGAAAATCTTTTCTTTCATCTTATTCTGGAAGAAATTTGAGTATCAAACACCCCTGGCCTTTAGTTTTATAAGCAAGTTTGGTTGTATGTATTTGATTATACGAGAGACTGGGAGACGATTCCACAGATTAAATCAATTCACGGATTCTCATGATTATGATAATCTCGACAAGATTACAGAAATAATTAATCAACTGTATAAAACAATAATTGTTCAAAACTTCAAATCAGTTTGATTGTCGAGAATAATTGTGGGCAAGCATTTTTCTTATTAAATAGCCGGACAAAATGTTGACGAAGTTGGATCATTTTTTTTCTTTAGCAAAATTGGATCAAATCCCTCTGAATTTAATAACGGTTAGGGTGCCAGCTTTAGAGGTAACAATTTGACGGGTCGAATCAAATTCGAATTAGCACGAGTTGGATCGGATAAATTTAACTTTTAAAAAAAAATCAAATCGGATCAAATTAGATCGGATTCATATCGAATCGGATGAATTTGATTTTTCTCAAAAATAAATCGGATCGGATTCACATCATGCATCTCTCAGAGCGATTAGAGATGGACATAAAAGTGAGAACAAAAAGTCAAAAATGTACATAAAAGTGAGAACAAAACTAATTAATTTAGAGTAGAGAAAGGGGGGCGTCGGAGATTCAAACTAGATAAATTGGGATAAGTTGGGACTGAGTTTAAAACTCAGTCGGTCCTAGAGGTGGTAATCGGGCGGGTCGGGTCGGGTTCAGGTTCGGGTCGGACGGGTCGGGTCAGTTTGATTTTCTGGAAGAAATCGGGTCGGGTCAGTTTGATTTTCTGGAAGAAATCGGGTCGGGCCGGGTCGGGTCAATTTACATGTTGTGTTTTTTCAGATCGTTGATAGATTTCGATTGGATTGAAGGCCATTTGATCTCGGGTCGGGTTAGGTTAGGTCGGGTTCGGGTCGGATCGGGTCAGTTTGACTTTCTTAAAAAATCAGATCGGATCGGGTTCGAATCCGGACGAGTCGGACGGGTTTATCGGGTCGGGTCGGATTCTGCCACCTCTAGTCGGTCCCCATAAATTTCGCTGCAATCATGTCACTTTCCGCGTGTTTATTTATTTTATTTACTAGAAATAAATTTGAGTCTATTGCATTTGCATCCCAAATTCCCAATTGTAAGCAATGATAGCATAGCGATTAGGGATGGACCAACATGCCGCTGATAACTGATAAGCAATGATAGCATGCATGTTTTACGGAATATATGAGCATCTTGTCAGCATGTTCTGTACTTCTTATATATGCTGTTGTTGAAATGTGACGATATCAATAATTTACTCTAGAGAGAATGTAATAAAATATTTTTTTAATATAATATTAGTAGTTGGTGGTTTTTAAAAATGTTGAGAATTGCTTCAATAACGAGATTTGAAGTATAAAACATGTAAGAAGTAAAATAGTTAACTGCTAACAATCTCAAGGACCGATAAAATCATGAAAACTAGTGTGCGCCATTACTTCCCATTGATTGTAAATAAATAACTATCTTCTAAGTTTTATTAATTATACTACTATAATTTTAATTTCAGTTTTTCTAGTTATCATAAAATGACACGAATAAAAATTAGAAGAAATTCCGTTTAGTTATCTTTAGGGAATCAAAATCGTGTCCGCGTGTCAAGGCACGGCACGACACGAAACGGTACGAGAGCGACACGGCACGGCACGCGTGCCTATCCGTGCCGGCACGACACGTGTCACGTGTCGTGTTCTTAAACGTGACGTGACTGATTTTTTTCATTTTCGACACGGCACGACACGCACGGTTAAGAGGTCCCAACACGGCACGTCACGACACGAAACACGGCACGACACGAGCACGACACACGACTAGGCACGACACGTATAAGCACGACACGAATAGGCACGAACACGCATGGTACGGCACGGATAGGCACGGACACGCACGGCACGACACGGGTAGGCACGGATAGGCACGGGTAGGCACGACATGTCAAGGCACGGGTAGGCATGACAAGGCACGGATAGGAACGGGTAGGTACGGGTAGGCACGGCACGGTAAAATACGGTAGGCACGAGTAGGCACGGGATGACCGACAGGGCTGTAATTTTACTGCAGCAGTACTGTTCCAGCATTATATTGCAAAACGTGGCATGTCTCCTGTACATTAGATATGCATTTAAAATATCAAAAATTTAATGTATATGAGTTATATAATTTTAATGCTTTTTTAATATTTCAAGTTCTGAAAATTTTCAGGCATCGATGCACCTACCTCGCAATCTTTTGACAGTGCTTTAAATTTAAATGTTTTTTAATGCTTTTTTAATGCTTTTCTAACACCTACCTCGCAATCTTCAAGTTCTAAAAATTTTAATGCTTTTTTAATCTTTTGACAGTGCTGTAAACAGTGCTTTAAATTTAAAAATTAAAAAAGGCTAAAATAACCTCATGTAATAGCCATAATTAAATATTTTTAGGGGTAAAATTGTAAAATAAAAGAAATGACAAAAATACCCTCCTAAACGGTTATAAATAATTTAATTTGAAGGTTATTTTCATAATTTCACTATCAATTTTCATCTATAAATAGCTACACAATTCATCAAATTCATTTCATCCATCCAAACAACTCAATCTTTCATACTCTCAACTCAACGAAATATATTCTCAAACTTTCTTACTCTTGTATTCAGATTCTGAAATTAAGTAGCTTTCTTAGAGGTACGTATCTTTCAATTTCATTTTTTAGGTAAAAATAAAAATGCATTAATGCATGGTTAAAAAATAGATAGAAAATTTAAAAAAATGTTGATAATATTTTTGTGCCTTTCCCAAACCAGAATACTTATCTCTTTTTTCGTTTTTTTAATCCATATTCGAAAATACTCAATTTTTTCTATGACTTCCCCAAACCAAAATAAACTTAGAAAAATATGTGTGTTTTTTTAATACTTACATCTTTTTTCTAATAATTTTATATTTTTTTCTATGCAGGTTTTTTCATATTTATAAAAATAATATTCAAAAATCCCAAAAAATTATAAAAATAATATTCAAAAATCCCAAAAAAATTATATTAAAAATCAAAATTCAAAATCCAATTTTTTTTATTAATCAACAATATGGATCCAACTCAAAACTGGATCAACGATCTTTGTATGCAATTAGGTTTGACACCGACTATACTCCCATACCAGACCAAATTAATGTTAATGTAGACTACAATGCATCATATGGTCTCCCGCCACGAATCCCACATGTTGGCAATGTTCCAATTCCACCATTGTCAGGTGAGTCATCCTCAGCCGTGCGCCAAGGACTAGCAGTCGAATATCCCGAAGGTCCTGAATCTATTTCAGAACCAGATGCGGTCATGAGTAACGATGATCCGAGTCAACATACTACTAGCACCACCACCAAGAAGGCTCGGGAACGAGAATATACGGCAGAATGTTGGCAAATCTTTGAGCAAATTAAAGAGGGTAAGAAGGTAATTGCAGGTAAATGTTTAATTTGTGGTACAGAGTATAAATATAATTCTGCATATGGTACTGGTGTATTTAAAAGACATAAGGAGAAACATGACAAAAAAGGTGACCAAATTCCTACAGAACACAGAACTAGTATGGTCCAAACACAATTCGGCACAGGGGGAAGGTATTTTAAGTATGATCCTACAAGGGTTAGGAAAATTTTTATTAAGTATATTGCTAGAGGTGAAAAACCAATGTCAATGGCATATGACCCATTTTTTGAGGAATTTATTAGGGAATCTTTTCATCCCCAATATAAAAGTCTTACTGGTTACAAATGAATAATGAATTATTTTCAATTTTTTGGAGCAAACGAGGAGACATTTATGATGAATTTAAGAATGCAAAATATAAAGTGTCCATAACTTCTGACATATGGATGGCCGGTAAACATAATAAGTCATATTGTACTGTTACTGCTCATTGGATCACCGATGAAATCAACATTGGTACGTGGTTTTTAAATAAAAGATTGCTTGCTTTACGAGTACTAGATTATCCGCATGATGCAGAAACAATTTTTAAATTTGTGTTAAGTATTATTGAGGAATTCCAATGTCGAGATAAGATTTTTGCAATTGGTTTTGATAATGCTAGTAATTGTAATGCCGCAATGCGTCTTCTAACAAATACTCTTAAACCCATAATGAATGGTATATTTTTTCACTCAAAATGTGCATGTCATATTCTAAACTTAATTGTCAAAGCGGGTATGGAAGTAGACCCGGTTCAGGAATTGATCGACAAGTACAAGGATGCTCTAAAGTATGTCGATTCGAGCATTCAAAAAAAACAAGTTTTTGCAGAGTTGTGCAGGAATATGGGCGTTGAAGTAGTGATGATCCCTTGAGATGTCGACACTCGTTGGAATAGCACATACCGACTGTTGAAGAAAACAATTCATCTCAGACCAGCCTTGGATCGTGCACTGAGTAGAAGTCAACAGGGTCAACAATTACTTCTACAACAAAGCGAGTGGAAAACATTAGAGCTGATGGTTCCATTCTTAGAAATTTTTTATTCTGCAACAGTAAGACTTTCTGCGTGTTACACACCAACAACAGTCGCACTATTGGAAGAGCTTGCTCTAATTTCTGATTGGTATGACACCCAAAATAAAGAACTGACTGAAGAAGATATTTTATGGCATTCATTGGAACCTATGAAAGCGAAATTCCTTAAGTATTGGAGTGAAATACCCCCCATTACCATCATTGCATGTTGTCTTGACCCAAGGTAATTGTTAGATTTGAAATTTCATAATAAAATTCATATATGGTTCTTTGTGCACTAATTAAATTTTATCAATTATAGGTGGAAGGTAAAAAATACCGTAAACTTTCTTACTACAATTAGGGAGAATATTGAACTTGAAGCAGGAAATGCATATGAAGAAGTGAATACTCTTTTTGAAAGTGTATTTAAAATATATGAGCAACAACATAATGAGGTAGATTACAGTTGTCTAGATAATTTTTATTTAAATTATAATTACTTGTACATGATAACTAAATTGTTTTTCTTTAATCAGGCAAGGGTGGCTTCGAGTGTGCCAGCACCAACCAATCCATCAACAAGAGGCAACAGGTCTACTATGTCTCGTATTCAATCCATCCTTCGTAAAAACTCTGGCTCATCTTCAACATCTATCCCACGTGCAACTAGCTCAGAGATACAGATCTTTGCAAACTCCACATCTGAGTATGGCAATATAAGGCTCGACGATGAAAATTTTAGCATTTTACAATATTGGCATCAAGTGAAGGGCGTGTTCCCCATTTTAGCATCCATGGCTTGTGATATTTTTGCCGTTCCTGTCTCCACAGTAGCTTCAGAATCTTATTTTAGCGCAGCTAATAGGGTTCTAACTGATAAAAGAACAAGATTGGGTGAGAATGTATTTGAGGCTCTGGTTTTACTAAAGGATTGGTACGATGCGAGAAAACGAGACTTCAAGACAAGTCTTGGATGCACTCACTTGATTGAGAAGAAGCTACTGTCGCATCGAGTTCTAATCCAGATGAAGGGATGCCAGAGCCAGAGGTGAACCAGAACCAATCTCATAAGGAAGAAGATCCATTTGCAAGATACTCAAATCCATATATGTATAACTATGAAGAATATGGTTATATGTACCACCATCCGCCATCAGAACCTTTTTAGGGAGTAAGTTCTTTAATTTTAATTTAAATATTTAAATTTTATTTTTTTAAATTACACTAACATATTTTCAAGTTTTTAACTCCGCCTATATTTCTAACATAGTCGGTCCCAAGCCCGGAAAAAGGAGGAGGAAAAATTTGACAAACATAATATTTTATGAATTACTATAAAAATATTTTAATACATGTCCATATTTTTTTGACATTTTTTTTTCATTTTTTATGTTTTATGAAATTTTTTATTTTTTTGAATTTTACAGAATACACTATATAACATATTTTTAAATTAAAAAAATAATTTTTAATATTTAGTTTCACTTTTTAATATTTTCTATTTTTTATATTTTATTTTCAATACGCTATATTAAATAATTTAAAATACGTAAACACTTTAAAAAATTTTAAACTTTTGTTTACAATTTTGGAATTTTTTTTGTATTTTCTGGATTTTTGAAATCTTTGACATGTTAATGCACACCGTATTCAAAATATGAATAATCACAACACGTTTTGATACGGTATGATTTGACACGACACGAATGAGCACGACACGTTTAACACGACGTGCTTTATCCGTGACGTGCCTTAATCGTGACGTGCCGGCTTCTCCCCATTTTTAACACGGCACGACACGACACGAAAAATAATAAAAAAAATAATAACACGGCACGACACGACACGAAAACACGGCGTGCTTTACACGGCACAGCACGACACGGCACGATTTTAGAACACTAGTTATCTTCCCCTTACACTCGAAATGTATTTCCTATATACAAGTTCTATGGTATTTTTGCGAATCTTCTGTGCTCTCGAATTACGAAAAATAAAATTCGTTGGATAATTATTTTTGCATTATATTCGAAAATTATTCATACTCAGGCTCACATTCTCTCTCCATATACTTTGAATATGGAATTATTGCATACCCACAAAAATCTCATTCAGCAGAAAATGCATGACATCTCACATCCGAACAGCCCTTACAAATTACAATCCACCTCCATCTCCCTTGCAAAAATGGAGTAATATCCCATCGCCTCGTATGTATATTCCTTAAAAATACAATGCGAAACCGGGAAAGCACATTTCACGAGACTTCATTTCGTTTTCCAAGAAACAACATAAAATAGCTCTCATCTTCACTTAACAGCAAATCTTCTACAGCCATAAAAGCTAATCCAAATTAATTAGTGTTATCTTGTTCTCACTTATATCTACGTTTTTTTTTTACTTTTTGGTGCTCTAACTTGACCTCATAGGCTGGCTAGAGATGGCAAAATCTGATTTGATCCGAGAAATATATTTGACCCATTTGAAACTAAACCGGATTTGATTTGATTTTTTTATTAAAGTCAAACTGATCCGGTCCAACTCGAATCTGACTTGATCTATTCTAATCTGAGATCAAATAACTTACAATTCAATTGAAATCAATCTAAAATTAAAAAAAAATAGTTAACATATAAATTAATTTTTAGTTTAAATTAGTTTAATTTTTAAAATAATTTAGAATAACATAGTTTAATTTAGTTTAATTATAGTACTAATTTAGAGTAATTTAGTTTAAATTAGTTTAATTATAATTTAATCGTGCTATTAATTTAGAATATTTTAGTTTATATTTTGGATAAATTAGCTTAATTTTAGAATAATTTAGATCATTTTCTGGACCAGTTCGAAAACTTGAGTGATAGTAATGTCAACTGGATCTCATACGTTAATTATCACGATGGCATGCACCTGATGTACTTCAAGGACTAAAAATTGGTACTTCAATTATGTTTACTTTATTTGATAATATTTTAATTTAATTTAACAAATTTTACACATCACAGTTAGATGTGTTGTGTGTATAAGGACTAAAAATTGGTACTTCAATTATGTTTACTTTATTTGATAATATTTTAATTTAATTTAACAAATTTTGCACATCACGGTTAGATGTGTTGTGTATATATAATTCACTTCTGAATGATTTAGAATTACTATTTAGATAGAATCATACATTAGTTTAGTCTGTATAAGAAGATCCTCCACTGACTCTTCTTCCTTAATTACCTGCTTGTCGTTCACATGCCTTGAAGATTGCCTTTCCATTTTTAGATTCTCCGAGGTTGAGGGGTGAAATATTTCGTCAAGTTCTTTATAAAGAAGAAGATGTATACGTAATAGTTAAGAAGATGGTTTTAAAGAGTTGCCCATTTATATAGGTATGGTACCTAAGATGGTTTTAAAGAGTTGCCCATTTATATAGGTATGGTACCTCACTACAGTAAAATTGAGCTTTACTAACGGTTTTTACAACCGTTAGAAATTAGGGGTTAGAAAAAGTATAAGCAGTTGTTAGGAAAAGAGGAGCGTTGGACGGATATTTGTTAACGGTTAGCAAAGGGTGTTGTAATTTTTTTTTAAGTTTTGCTAACGATTTTTTCCATTGTGATTTTTTTATATTTTTGCTAATAAACTGTTAGCAAAGATTTTTTTTTTTTGCAAATTTATTTTTTTATACAGATGAAAAAAACTAATAATAATAAATTATATAAGAACAGATGACAAATGATAAGCATTGTGACTTACATCATATTATTCATTAACCCTGTAGATCTCGTCGCAAGCTTTCTGTTGCCACATAGCATACCTCAATCGGAGTTTCCTATCAAAAGTTATGACCGTTTGAAGTTGAGATGGTCGGATTTCGATTTTTATTTCTTCTGTCTCTCTTCTTTGTTTCTTATTTCTTTCTTCTTTTTCTTCTCTGTCTCTCTCTCATCTCTCTTTTTATATATAAAAATAGATGAAAAAGGATTGTGATCCGTAGGGTTTCTGTTTTTAAATTTTAATTTTTGGATCGTTGGATTGAGATGAACGAACGGTGAGATGGGCAATTCGTGAGAGCAAATGTTATTGGTGAGAGGGGATATATTAGATTTTTTGCGCATGAATCTTTACTAATGGTTTTTTATAAATAATCGTTAGCAAAATCCAGTGTAAAAAGCTTTCCTACCGGTTTTTTATAAGAAATTATTGCAAAACTCAGCGCAAAAAGTTTTCCTAACGGTTTTTTATAAGAAATCATTAGCAAAGGTTGTCCGATAATTTTTTTATATTTTTTGACATATTTTTATAACTTTTTCTTCATCCAAACCTTTAAAAAATAGTTGAACTTATTTTCTAAAATATCACCGCCTAATGTTACTAACGGTTTTCACTAAAAATCATTAGTAAATTGATGTTAGTAAAACTCAGTTCTGTCTTATTTCCTATAAAACTTCTGCTGTAAAGTCATGTTGAGGAACACGAGACATACATCTAGAATTAAATAAAATATCTTCGTTGTTTATTTCATAATATCAAATTATAACATTCTCTATTATTTTATTCCTTAATTAATTTAACTAAATGATTAAACATAACAATATAATTAAATAGACGTTCAAAAATTACTAAATCATTAGATAAATAATTAAATATAATAAATAATTAGAAACTAACGATTGAGACCTATACAAAATAATAACCAAGCCATTAGACATAAAAAAATAGTGTTGAGATGGGACCGAATTTAAAACTCAGAACCATAAAGTCGGATCTAATTTTAGACTCGGATCTAACTATACCCATAAATTCTAGCGCAATCAACTCTTATTCTGCATTTTTATTTATTTTAATTACCAAAAAGAAAATCTGATCTCTTAATTAAAAGGAACAATAAACTTCCAATTTGTGTTAAATTCTATATTACAAAATGTCCAGCAATTGCTCGGTGTTTTAGCTATTCTGTAGATTATTCTTTTATGGAATTTATATGTTTCCGTTGCCCATTTAAAACACGAGCATGATATATTAATTTTTAGGTATTTCATAAAGAAAAGTTCAAATACCTTCGTATTTTGTTCTTCATCATCTCTCCATTTTTAATAACCCAACATCTAGTTGATGCAATAGAATACATTAATTATACATGATATGTACCAATACTTCTACGTGCACTTGTCGAGTGCGGGTATTTTGATTTTGTTTTCATGAACATCATGAGATTTATGAAAATTAACTAACATGGATAATTTTTGTGTATTATATATTTTTCGCTCTATCAATACATATTATTGTATGTAGATCATATAATAAATATATTCAATAAAGGTGATTGGGCTTCAAGGTATATATCTAGGAAAGTAATTTAGTTTCGAGGTCCTCTAAAAACATTCAAGTCATCAGGCATTTTCAATCGTCGTATCAGCCATTAATTACTATCAATCTTAATCATATAACTGAAAATCATTTACCTTCTATTTATATTAGTCAACTATATGCGGTGTTTCCTAATTCAATGTAATTACATTCGTATGCTTTTTGTGATGTTTTTATTAAAATTTCTATATAATTTTTTTCATTCTGTATGATAACAATATCAACATCTTTTTCAATACTTATTTCTATCTTTGTGACCGAACCCGATTATCTATACTATATTATAAAGAGCGTATGAACTGAATTTGTTCATTAGTGTTATCAGACAATGTGTAGTGACTAAAATACTCATATTTCAATTTACAATAGAGATTAATTGATTTATAAACGTGATGGTTTAGATTTTAGTCAAACTCAATTTTCAACCCCATTTCATTGGCTATTTTTTTATCATGCATTTATAGGAGCTCTAAAAAATATATCAAATAAATTAAATATCAACTATTATTTAATTTCATTATAGAAAAAGAAACTAAGCATTTTACAACCTTACTCTCAGAAAAGAAAAATTATTATATTTTGTTTATCATTTTTTATTAAATAATTAATTAATTTTATTTAAAAATTTAAGAGTTTTTTATAATTGATTTAGACGTAAATTATATTTAAGCAGAATATATTATTTATTTATAATAAAATTAATATTAAATATAAATATTTTTAAATTAACAGAGCCCATCGTTTGGCGGGTTCCATACTATTCCAAGTGTATATAAATTTAGGTTTATATAGATCGATCATATGATATGATAGTGACATCCAAATGGAGGACTTGATTCCAAATTAGTCACTGGTTCTATGATTTTCAGAAGTAGAAAACTAGCAAAATCTTCCGTAGAAAATATTAAATGTACCCCGAATTTTTTAAAATAATATTATTATAATATAAAATTAAATATTTAGAAAAACTGAAATTTCGAGATATATTTCTGTTAGACTTGCCAAGCCCACATCCTGAGCTAGATTTTTTTTAAAAATAAAAAATCTAGACACAGAGGTGCCAAACCCGCACCCAGGGATATACATATAATATTGCATATGTGTGAGTGTTTGTCAGATTTTTGTACTTCAACAAAAAAAGCACGGGGTGCCGAGTTCTTACCCAAAAACATAAAATTTTGCATTATATTTTTATATATATTTTTTAGAAGAAATTTTGGGTGCGTCTTGCCAGCTAAGTTGTCAACTCGGGGCCTAGATTTTTTTTCCCTCGAAATCCGGCTATGGATGCGGGCTTGACAAGTCCAAGGGATGTATATATCGAAATTTTATTTTTTTTCTAAATATTTAATTTTATATTATAATAATATTATTTTTAAAAAAATCTGCCCTGCCCTTCTTGGGTCATTAATATAAAAAAAGATGCAAATTAGCAAGGCATCCTAAAATAGTACAATAATTATGTGGTCATTATTATTTAACATTGGAAAGTGTTCAAAAAAATTAACAATTGAAAAAACAATCATACATTTTAATGATTCTATTATGCAATTTATTGTACGCTCTTTTTATTATTCAACTTAAAATGAATTATTATTCAGATTAGTGATATTCAAATTTAATAATAGAAGTAATGTATAAAATAAATTGTATAATGAAATAATTAATAATAATAATAATAATTTATTTAATCTAAATAATAAATTTCGATATGGATCGCAGGATGGATATTTTTCTGGCATTTTTCTTGAACTTCACATAGTACAGGAGTGTGGCCGCAGGAGGCAGTGTGTAGGGGTGTGCAAACTATGGGTTCGGTTCAAACCGAAATAATTATATATATTCGAAGTTTTTTTTCGGTTTGTTAAATTATGAATCGAATCAAATTTTTAAAAATATCAACTGAATAAACCAAAAAAATTTAGTTTATTTATTTAAACCGAAATTATATTATTTCAAGAGGAATAAAAATATCAAAAGTTATAAAAAATAATAAAAGAAATAAATAATTTTAAAGATAAAAAATAACTAAATAAAACTTATAGAACATAAATATATTCGGATTATCTTTGATATAATATTTATTTATATCAAGTAAAATAAAATTATTTGATAAATTTTGGATTATTCGGTTTATTCGGTTTATCCGATTTAGAAAAAGCAAAACCGAACCAAAGAACAAAAAATGAATTAACTAAAATTTTCAACCGAACTGATAATTTTAAATCGAAAAACCGAACCAAAAAGGCTAAAAATTTAACAATTCAGTTCAAAACCAATTAAACCGATCCATTTACATACTAAAACGTAGAACCTTTAGTAGTGTGACATGAAAATTCATCTTGTGATGCGCGGCACAGATTAGTAATGCCGCATCACGTATTCGGTGCGGCGCGTCAGAGAACGCGAGTTCGTGTGGCATAGGCAACCACATCCAGAAAGGCAGTGGCGGATCTAGGATTTTGATTAGGGGGGGCAATTATCGGATTGTAATGGCTTATCGGGTTCAAATCCATTAACTAATCGGGTACTAAATAAAAAAATTAATAATTTAATATATATACTTAACTAATAATTTTTTTATTAAATAATAACATTTTATATATTAAAATAACAATAAAATAAAGCTCAAAGTAATAGATAATCAAGTTGATGAAGAAAGTTTTCGACTAAGGAACTTTATATTTTGATATCTTTGCATAATTATTTCATTATGCACGGTATTAAATATTTTTTTCTCAATAAAAATAACCAAACAATTCAGGGGGGCAAAAAAAAATTTCAGGGGAGGACACGTGCAGAAAACATTACCGAAAAACACTATTTTTCAAAATCCAGAGGGGACACGTGCCCCCCTGAATATACCTGTGTCCGCCCCTGCAGAAAGGCCATCCCACGATCCACTGATAACGAACGGACAAAAGAAGTCAAATCAACAAATCCTCCTCAGTACTTAGTAGTGCCAGTGTCACACCACGTATTCGCCATTAGGGGCGAGTTGCTGCTTTCATTCTACTCAACGTGGTTAGTTACAATTTGATCATTTTGTCTAGACTGTCCGAGTTAAACCTAAACGAGGCTACCTGATCAATTGAATCAGTATTCATGGAGCTCTTGGAGTAGTAAACTTCTTTTTGCCAATTTTTCGAGTTTTGAAATCAAATATTCTATCCTACTCCATCATAAAGTAATTGTTTGATTTCATCGCAATCGTCGGATCAGTATAACTATTATCCGTGATCAAGACGGTAATGATTTAAATTTACACAGCTACTATTAAATGGACACTTTACGCGTAGAGCACGATATGAATTCAGTTAGGCTAGCAACTCTTATTTAACTTTGTAGGATTCCTTTTGACGTGGTGCGCCGGGTGCAGATAGGTTTTCTGTGTTTGTCTTTAGTCTTCGGAGGTCCCGGGTCCGTGGCGCGGTCTCTCCTCTTCCTCACTACTCTATGGTCTCTAGAGTATTGAAGACGGTCCGGTCCGGATCGGTTCGGTCCAAATTCAGACGGTTCACGGTCCCGCACGGTCCACGGTCCACGGTCCGGTCCAAGACGGTCCAAATTCGAAAAAACCGAACCCGTCCCACCGTTAGCCCCTGGGGGCCGGACCCCCACGGGACGGTCCGGTCCGGTCCAATTTTTTTTTTTATAAATTGAAAAAATAATAATTTATCATATATTTTTAATAATATTTTTTAACTAATTCGAATTATTATTTTTAATTGTTTAAAAATCTAATAGTACTAAAAAATTAAAAAAATTGTAAAAAAATAAAATTTCAGAAAATTATAAAAATAAAATAAAAGTTGAAAAATAAATTTATTAATTTTTAAATAATCATTTTCATCGAATTAATTATGTATTTTTGAATAATTTAAAAATCAAATAATATCAAAAATTATAAAATATCAAAAATTATAAAATAAAATTTGGATAATATTAAATTCGGATTTTCAATATATGATCTCTCACCGTATCCCATTGTCAAATTGATTATCAAATTGATTGTCAAATCTCATTTAATAATTATTATTTTGATTTTAGGGATACAGAGACTAGATGTCTGAATTTGACAATCTATTTAACAAGCCACGTCAGCGGAGGAGTAAAAATTTAATTACGAAAATGTCATTTTAACAATTTCATTCTATTCAGACATGTAATTCTTAAATTAATTCTAAAAAGTATTATCAATTTAATGACGTATCATAAACTTTAATTTTAACAATTTGCACCAATGTGAATGCTCTTGCATAGAGTATTGTCTTTATTATTAGATTACAAACTAATTCTCTGTTGGAAGAAAATGTGTCATATAATTTTGATATTTCATCTGTTTCAACTTTCAACAAGTCTACATTGGATAATTTCTTGAATAGTTAGATTCATAATATTTCATTACTTTCATAATATGTTTCGGAACTATTCTTAAGGGATAGATTCAAAATTACTTTCATAATATGTTTCAAACTATTCTTAAGGGATAGATTCAAATTTTAGTAGATTAATCATTCAAGAAGTATAATCATTTAAATTATTTTTAAAAATATATATAAATTAAATTGTAAATCTAGGAGTAGAAGAGAAATATCTAACAGATTATAGTTAAGAGTAACTTAACACACGCATAATCCAATTTTAACACACTTACCCGGGTGGGGGGGGGTCCGGTTCGGGGTTCCGGTCCGGGACGGTCCGGTCCACGGTCCCGTACGGAACGGGTCGGCACGGTCCATTTTCGGGTGAAGGGAGGACCGACCCACCGTTGGACCGGACCGTGGCCGGGCACGGTCCGATCCGATCCGGTCCACGATCACGGTCCGGTCCGGGACGGGTCAGACCGTGCGGTCCATTTCAAATCTCTAACGGTCTCTACCCCACTAACAATCGAGTATAATAAAATACTAAAACAATAAATTCGGTGCTTGCTGGTGCTGGCCTCCATGAACTCCCATTTTGATCCTTCCCTGCCTCTCTCACGCTCTTACCAGTCTGTCTGATTCCTTACCTTTCCTTGCACAACCCAACCTCCTTTCTCCTCTCGGGTTTAACACAAACAGTTCGCCTTTACATAGATCTCATTGTTACTCCTCTTTTTTGGTCGCTGGAAATTTTCTCTGGTTTTGGAATGGAGTTGGCTTGATATCTGTTTCTTCACTAGTAGTAGCGGCACTCTCTGTTCTTTTCTTTCACCAACCTTATCTTCTATTTTATCTCCCTTCCTCCCACTGAAAGGTGGCACTTTTTCTTTTCTTTTTTCACCTCTTTTAAATCTAGAATTATCATTGCTTGTTTGTCAAATTGTACCTATTCTTTCTAGTTCTCCACTAAACCGCCATTTTGGTTATACGCTTTATGCTTCAAGCTTTTGCGTTCCTTTTCGCCTCTTTACTTTTCCCTTTTCTTTTAGCAACAAAGCTCTCTCCATTCCATGCCTTCCTTATTTTCATCAATATATTCTAAAATTCATCGAACTTTCATCTAAATTTTGTTGGGATTTCTTTTACCAATCTAGCCCAAAATGGCTACACTGCAGGATTTATCAGTGTCAGCTTTTATAAACATAGTGGGAGGATTTGCATTTCTTCTTCTGTTTGCTGTATTGAGAATTCAGCCAGTGAATGATAGAGTTTATAACCCCAAATGGTACATCAATGGCTCAAGGACCAGGTCGATGGCGCAGGGCTTTAGCAAATTTGTCAATTTGAACTTATGGACTTATATAAAATTCTTGAACTGGATTCCTGGTGCACTGAGAATGAGCGAAGAAGAGGTAATTCAGCACGCCGGGTTGGATTCTGCTGTTTATCTCCGAATTTACATTCTGGGGTAAGTTAATAATATATTCTCTTTTCCCCACGTTTTTGAGGACTTATCGTAAAGGATCTTATCTCTTGCCTGTTGGTTACTTGGTTTGTTTTGGTATTGCCACTGTCATTTAGGTTTATACTTCTATGTATATATAAGAAAGCTTTTTTGTTGGTTTGAACCTCGAGATCATCATTATATGTAGAATCAAAGATTGGTTTTCCGAGATCATCATTATCGCTCTTGTACAATATGGCATGTTCTCTTATATACTTGATATTTCATACAATTGTATAATTTAGGTTCAATTCAATATTAAGAGAGTGCAAGCTGGCCAAAATAACACGATTACTTGAGAAAAAAATCTTTTTCGCACATTGCCACGCTGTAATTTATTGTACCAAACTGAATTTGTTCAGGTCTTATTCTGTTATCACTGTACGGTGTATTATCATTAAAAGTTTATCTTGGATTAAGTGTAACAGGCAGTCAATTTTTGTTTTCACAGTTTGAAGATTTTTGTACCAATCACAGTGTTAGCTCTCCTGATTCTCATACCAGTAAACTTTTCTGGCGGCACTTTGCTGAATCTAAGAAAAGAAGTAATGTTTAGTGACATTGATAAGCTCTCTATATCCAATGTCAGCCCTGGTTCAAAGAGGTAACTTCTGAGAATTCTAATTTATAAACACATATAGGGATAAGATTGTGGTGTAGTCCACATACACTACTATAAAAAGCAACAACACAATGTTTGTTTGTTTGTTTGTTTGTGCTGATACTCTTGATCAAGCAGATCTTATAATTTTTTTTGTCTCTTGAGTCTCTTTTTCCATTTCTACCCCTCGAATGCTCTAATAATGCTTTACTTTGGTTTTTTCAGGTTCTTTGTTCATATATTGATGGCATACATATTTACATTATGGACATGTTATATTCTATACAAAGAATATGGCAATGTGGCTTTCATGAGATTGCATTTTATGGCCTCACAACAACGCTGTGTGGACCAATTTACCGTGAGTGTTTCCAGCATTTTATCACTTCCATTTTCAGTTATTGAAAGAATTTATTCAAGAATGTCCCTAAATATTATGAATATAGGTAGTAGTAACTAATGTACCACGTGCGGTGGGTCACTCGACAGCTGAGACAGTCGATGAATTCTTTCGAAGAAACCATCCTGACCACTATCTTGGCCAACAGGTACTGTATATGCCATCTTTTGTTTTTTTCTTTTTTCCTGCTGATATCATCATCTTAATATCTTTTCTTGTTTCTAATTATCACTTCTTTTGCGGTTAGCCTGTATATAATGCAAATAAATTTGGGAAGCTAATAAAGAGAAAGGAAAGACTCCAGAATTGGCTGGATTATTACCGGCGAAAATTTGAGAGGCATCCTGGGAAGAGACCAGCCACTAAGGTATTTCTTTAGGTCTTACAAATACATTCTGAAAGATACGGGTCTGTGTCACTTACTGCTAAATTCAGCTGATTTGAAAGTAAAAGTATTTCTTGATGATTTAGTACTGTAGCTGGTGCTTGATCCATCCAGTACCTAATCTCCATGGCCAGTTCAATTGGCAATACATCTTGACTGATACATTTAGGTGAATTTTATCTCAGGTAGGTTTTCTGGGCTGTTGTGGTAGAAGGGTAGATGCCATTGACTATTACCAAGGAAGGATTGATGCCCTTAATAGGAAGGTATATTCTTTGATTGTTTATCTTTTTGGAATTTTTTTGTTTCTGCCAAATTAGTAAGGCCTAAGTATCTCAAAGCTGACCCAAAAGCCATCATGGCCGTATATTGTTTACCTCATTCTTATTGAATTATATACTTTTTGGATAGTTACCATCTAGTATACAATCTGTTTTCTGATTGCTGATACAGAATGAAATATGATATGCCAATCACCTGATTTTATGGAGTTTCTATTTTCTAGCACTCGTTTTTCAGAAAAGCTACAAAATTTTAGCTGAAGAGAGCTTACCTATACAAAGTAGCACTAGTGCACTCCTCCAAAACTAAGATCAATGTCCTTTGTGTCACTTTGCCAGATATCGGCCGAGCGTCAGAGAGTGCTAAAAGACCCAAAAGCCATCATGCCAGTATCTTTTGTTTCCTTTGACTCTAGATGGGGCGCAGCTGTCTGCGCACAGACCCAGCAGAGCAAGAATCCAATGCAATGGCTGACAGAGTGGGCCCCAGAACCACGAGATGTTTACTGGCAGAACCTGGCAATTCCTTTTTTCACCCTCAGCATACGCCGATTTCTTATATCCATCTCTGTATTTGCACTAATCTTCTTCTACATGATTCCAATTGCATTCGTTCAGTCGCTTGCTAATTTGGAAGGCCTTGAGAAAGTTGCACCTTTTCTCAAGACAGTCATAGAAATGTATTATTATTTTTTCTTCTTTTGATCAATTAATCTTTTTCTGCCATTTCCCTGGGAAATTTGACTGATACTTTTCAAATTTCCTGGGAGAGCAATAATCTTGACTGGATATTAAGGAAACTTATTTTCCACATCACTGACTGGTTGTTTTCATCTTTTTAATTTTTATTTGTAGAAAGGTGATCAAGTCATTCTTGCAAGGGTTTCTTCCGGGTCTGGCACTGAAATTTTTTTTATTTATCCTACCAGCTGTGTTAGTTCTAATGTCAAAAGTTGAAGGATACATATCTCTTTCTTCTGTTGAGAGAAAGGCAGCCACAAAGTATTACTACTTCATACTCGTAAATGTATTTCTAGGAAGTATAATTACTGGAACTGCCTTTGAGCAACTGTATTCTTTCCTCCATCAGCCACCTGAACAGTAATTCTCTTATCTTAAATTATGTTTTCTTCTTGTTATATTTTAAAACTCTACCAGTAATACCATGAAACATTACAGGCCATTTCATACCAACCTGTGTGAACAAGGCTGGTGTCACCAGATATCAGTATTGTAATCTACCAAAATAACCGTTGATTCCTGTTAGAAGACTAAATATCTAGATCGACCAAATAACTCTGCAAATAGATGCCCCAGAATGCTTACAGTTTGCACCCGATCAACTTCAGATCCATGATTAGACACTACCTTTAACTCGTGACATTTTTTTTAAATGATAATAGATATTTCTGTTTTTGCATTATAATTGTTCATCAGAATTCCAAGAACAATTGGAGTATCAATCCCAATGAAGGCCACATTCTTTATGACATACATAATGGTTGATGGATGGTCTGGTATTGCAAACGAAATCCTTCGTGCAAAGCAACTTGTGATATATCACCTGAAAAATGTGTTTCTTGTGAAAACTGAGAGGGACCGAGAAATGGCAATGGATCCAGGCAGTATTGGCCTTCCAGAGAACCTGCCTAATTTGCAGTTGTATTTCCTCCTTGGGCTGGTTTATGCTGTCATCACTCCAATTCTCCTTCCCTTTATACTGATTTTCTTCATGTTTGCTTTTCTTGTCTACAGGCACCAAGTAAGTTGGATCCTTGCCTTCCAAAGTGTGCTACTGTTCTTTTTTTTTTGAAATTTTATGCAATCATAAAAATGATCTAATTCGGCCAATTAGTAGGGGCTCAATGCCAAAGATTTCGGCTTGTAATCAATAACAGCTCAATTATATGCACATAGTCACATAGAAAATAATAGCATTTCAGTATTTCTCCATTGTGCATCAAGAATTTAGCTATTGTTAGATGCAATTAACTGAAAAGATAGAAGAAGTCTCAGAATTTAGCATCCATATTTTGTTTCTTATATCCTTTTGTAAACAATTTCTGTTCATCCCACTTGACCGTCTAGGCATTTAGTATTAGTTTTATTATGTGAATATTAGTAATGGGCACTGGCATTTGATCCCTCCTCTTTATCAATAATGTGTACTGGTATGGATAATGCCCATACAAGTACAATTAGACAGAAACACATCTTACTCTCCCTGATTTTATCTAATTATGTCTTGAGTAATTTGGCGATGATGCTTTTTCAACATATAACAGCCAGTAATGCAAACACAAATTTCAATAATGGACAATGGAAACTGTCTCATCATTTCATTTGTTTTGCAGATAATAAATGTGTATAATCAAGAATATGAAAGTTCAGCTGCCTTTTGGCCATTCGTGCAAAGTCGCATAATAATTGGTCTTTTGATCTCTCAAGTTCTTCTAATTGGGTTGCTCAGTACCAAAAAGGCCGCTAATTCAACCCCTCTACTTGCTTTGTTACCTGTATTTACTATATGGTTCCATTACTATTGCAAGAAAAGATTTGAACCAGCTTTCCGAAAATATCCCTTGGAGGTCAGATTTCTCTTGTTCTTAATTTTCTTTATTTGTGCACATAATATATACTAGTAACTATGCTATTTCTGATAAAAAGTTTGATATCATAATCTGGAGGGGCGGATTTAGGGGGGGCTGCCCCCCCAATCTCATGGGAGTTACACGTCGGGGTTTAATTTTATCATGTATTTTTATTTTGTGTAATATATTGGTCTCTCTAATTATTTATCAATTTCAATGCTCTAGCGTTCTGGTGATGTATACCCACATCTCGGCCCTCCTATATTAAAATCTTGACTCCGCCCCTGATAACCTGTCTTCATCTCTCTCTCTCTCTCTAAACAGGAAGCAATGGAGAAGGACATATTGGATAAAGCCTCGGAGCCTAACCTAAACCTAAAAACATACTTAGCAGATGCATATTTGCACCCTATTTTTCATGAATTTGAGTGTGATGTTGAAGCAGGAGAGGTGACAGCAAACAAGTCTGAATGTGAGTCTGAATCACCTTATCACTGCGAATCTGTTCCTTCTCCCTCTTCTCCTCGCTATGTCTATCACTATGAATTTGAGCCCTGATTTTTTGTTGTATTAATGTTGCTAGGTTAATTTACCAACCTACAGTTAGTTTTTGACTTTTCGTTGATAGACTTCCTCTTCTTTAATTGTTGTCTTCCTTCTTTTTGTAATTGCGGTATTTATTTAACCAATTGTGCAATAGTAACATGTAAATGTGCAATGTAACATTAACATTACTGATTTTAAGCATCATTTGATTTGATAAGTTTCAGTTAGGAGTTCCTGTCTTGCTATATAGTACTTTTGGTTGATAGATTTGTGTTCGATTGTTGTATTTCTTTTCTCCTTGTAATCGTGGTATTGATTTAACCAATTGTGCAATGCTCACATGTAAAATGGGAAATATGTTGGTTATCAGACTCACTCCAATTGAAGCTCAAGAAAAACATTAACATTACAGATGCTAAGCATCATGCATTTGATATGAGAAGTATTCAAGTTGAAGCTCTCATCTCAGTGGGGAAGTCATATATATAATTATAAGTGTAAATGACATCATTAAATTTTATAAAATTATCTTATAAATATGTATAATTTGATTGATATTTTTTTAAAATTAATATAAAATAGATATAATGATGCCACTAGATTTTATTTCTCCCTGCCACTGTCCCATCTTATTATATATTGACTTCTGTAAAATAGCCAAGACAAGGTAATGGAATGTTATGATGGTTTGAACCAAGGAGTTTGATCCGACAGTGAAGACCCAAATAGCACGGATACATCCAGGAACAAGTCGTGTGCGTGTCAGACACGTGTTTGGCACGGATACGTCAACAACACGTCTGGAGTCACCAGTGACGCGGTAGAATTGACACAAGCACACAATCAGACATTGATGTGACACGCCACTAAGCATAGGGACACCGTTAGGGGTGCAAATTTATACTGATAATTCGACCATGTTTAATTTGTATCAGAAAATTTATATACAGATATTCGTATTCAAATATCCGGACGGAAAATAATACGGATATAGTTTTAAATCGTAATTATCTATATCTGAATATTAGATATATAATATATTATTTAATATATATTAAAAAATATATTATATATCTAGTATTCATTATAGTTGGATAGATGTTATTAATATTAATATTTTTAAAATTAGTAATAAGCTTTTAAATAAATAATTTTAATGTACGTTACAAATATTTTATATTTTTTAGTGAATTTTATATTTATCTTTGACAATATGTACACATCATTCATATAAATGTTGTAAAAAAATTCCTTGGCGGCCGAATAGTCGGATTTGACAAGAGAACCAACAGGCATATGTCATTCGGAGGGAGTTTTGCATTAGTGAATGACTAAACAGCCGATGAATTTGATTAATCGTCCATTTTTCAATTAATCATTTTCTTCTGATTAAAAGCACGAGCTAAGCCCAGTATGAATATAATAGAGTTAAAAGACACTCAAATTATGTTCTAACTATCTATATTTGTCTCTTTCTCTTACCGCCATATGTCTCAGATAGACATCTGATTCTTCATCTTCCCGCCATAACACGATATTTTATTTTATTTTTCCTTCTTTTTGACTTTAATACTTCTGATCTTCATTCATTTGTAAGTACCGTCTTGATATTATAATATTTTATCATAAATGTGTTTATATAGTTGATATAAATAATTCATATAATTAGTATAAATAGCATTGGAGCGAAAGAACATCGTATCATAATGTGTTTACATAGTTATTATAAACAGTTCATTGGTGAAATATAAATAAGCGACATAATTAGTATAAATAGCATCGCAGCAAAGAAGTAAGTTGTGTGAAATGACATATGACAGTTATCATAATGTAATCATAAGTTAATGTAAAAAAATATTCATGAAATATAAAATAATTCTTATAATTAGTATAAATAGAATTGGATCGAAGAAGTGGTGAGGTGTGCATTGATTATTGTATTGACATATGTCAATAATTATTTACATATTTAATATAAATAATTCATTTATGAAAGAGAAATAATACATAATTGATATAAATAATATCGGATGAAAGAAGCATGCACCTCAATAGATCAAGTCACATTGGTAAGTATAAATTATTATTTCATTAAGTATAAATAATACATTTATTAGTAACTGGTTCAATAAAAAGTATATAAAATAATGCATAATGATTAGTTTCTCAAAATATTTATATCACGAGATTTGTTTGATCATTCTCACTCATTCATTCACGGTGTCATCATTTTGAAGAAAAAAAAAGCGAGTATAAATAAATTTTGATACAAATATAAATAGCACAAACTAGTGTAGTGTTTAATGCGTGCATCTGATGTCTCTTCACTGATTCATTGTGTGCCTCTTCGATGGAGTCTTTGACTTAATTAGTCAAAAGTTGAGGATATTTTTTGAGAAATAAGAGTGCAGAGACAATTATCAGATTTCTTAAAATAAATATAGATATAATTTTGAATCATAATTCGATGTATCCGATGCGTTTGCACCCTAGACACGGCGCTGACTGTCGAGTTGTGGTTGTTTTCGCAATTTCGCGCTATATTCTGTGAGGCACAGAAAATAGAATAAGGGCTTAAAAAGCTAGAAAGGTGACAAACTAGTGAATGAATTGTAAAAAGCTAGTTCCGTGTCTCGATCCTGAGATATATCGGACTAATGGGCCTTCTAACTTTATCAAACACTCCAAACCAACAGTAATAATTATTTATTTCCGTGTGAAGACCGTATTGTGACCTTCATTTTCCAAAAATATTGTCTCGCCCACTTGTATCCGTATTCGTGCCAAATAGGTGAAGACTGTGTTTTGTCTCATGGAATCAATCGATTTGTAATTTTAGAATGGTTTTCAAGTTTGGACTAAGATGATACAAAGTCAAATGGATTTTCCTGTTAAAGTAATGAACTTGAGGTTGCAAAGGCTTTGACATGTTTTCATGAGTAATAATAAGAGTTGGTAAAATCTAACTCGATTCGAGAAATCTATTTAATTTGTTCAGATTCAAACTCGACACGATTTAATTTTTTAGAAAAGTTTAATTGATCTGATCTGAATTTGACTTTATCTAACCGATTTGAAATTAAATAACATATAATTCAATTAAAATTAGTTTGAGATTTAAAAAAATCAACATATAAATTGATCCGACCCAACCTAACTCTGTCTCAATTCGCTTGATTATCACATCTAAGTAATATTGGTCAAATACCTACAATGAAACTTTATTAAAACGAAAATTTGTTTAAAAAGGCACAAAAAGAATAAAGAAATAAAGAAAAAAAGAGGGATGAAAGATAATATGAGAATATAAAAATTATATATTTTGTACCTTATAGATTAACGGTGTTTCAAGATTGATGTAATTTAAATATCATTTGATATTCCATCAAATATTGACTTGAAATTGTTAGAATTTTCATATAATTTTGATAGTATTTAATAAAAGATAAAGTGATATTCAAATACAATAAATTTATAAATAGAAGAATATGTTCTTAAAAAATATTTAAATTTTTTTATAAATTTATGTAAAATTAGTTTTCAAAATCATGAAAACAGTTAATTGTCAAGGCATATCTGACTATCTCCCTCAATTTTACTCTGTTTTAATACATCCGGCGTGTTGCAAATTTGTGTGTGCATAGACTGACAGGAATGAGCGGGCCAGCAATTTTCTACAGATTTTTTTTATTTTAGTAAATAAAATAAATAAATATAGCAAACTGGCCATCTATCTCCTCGGTTTTGCAGAAATAGCCAGACCCGAGTTTGAAACTCGGGTCCGGTTTTTTTTTTTTTTTTTTACAGAAAAGAGAAAAAAAAAAGCTGGACCCGAGTTTCAAACTCGGTCCGGTAATTTTTTTTTTTTTTTTACGTTTTCAATATTATTAAGTTAGTTAGTTATTATGTTATATGAAATTAATTATGTTATGTAAATGATTATTATGTTATATAAAAATTATTATAATTTTTCTGTTGTTAATGATTTAAAAATTATTATGTTAATGTAAAAAATTGATATAAAGTCGATATAAAGAACAGTCGATGTAAAAATATATATAAGAACAGTCTAAAAAAGTCGAAACAAACAACGAGTCTAAAAAAATACATCAACGTCTACGAAACATCCTCCGAATGAGAGACGGACTATACGTGTCTCTCGGCCGAATTTCACGGCGAGGACGCTCGTGTCTTGCGTCCGGCGGTGCACGCGTCTCGGCACTCGGGTGGACGGACTAGGAGTGTCGTACGATGACGCGCGCGGAGCATCATATTGGGTATCGGAGGTCCCAAAGACACCGGATCGAGGCTCATCCGACTCATGAGCCGAGAGTACGACATGAAATCTCCCCGGAAAAAGTCAAACTCATCGGTCGTCGGTTCCGCCCCCGGTCGGGTGTGCGCTCGATCGGATGATCATCGGCAGAGATATCGATGTCCTCGGGATCCGTCGGAAGACCCGTACGAGTAAATTACACATATTAACATGAATTAAATTATCAAAAATCGCTTAAATTAAAAATACACATAAGTTAAAATTAAAAATTTTAAATATTAACCTGCAGAAGCAAGCATCGAAGTGAAAATATGTGGATGACCTAAATCACCCATCAAATGTTTTATCTGGCGTAATTCATGCTTGCCAAACGCTGCATGTCCGGGCTTCGTAAGCCAATCAATGGCGGTGGTTGTATTCTTCACCAAACGGAACATCTGCATATATAATTTTTTTATTCTATAGCGCTAGTTATGTGAAGAGTTTAATTAATAAAAAATAGATTGGTTAAATGCTAACCGCTCGGGCACTCTGATGTGAATGTGGTACGTACGATAACTCATCCACAGGCTCCTCGGGGTGCGGTAACGGCTGACTCAAGTGTTCATCAGTGTTCATGTCATACCATATTGTAGCCATCCCTCTCTTGTAGTACCACCCCATGTACGTGTAGTGTTGGGCATAGTCGTACGGTCGCGACTCGTGATAGGTAGCTCGGGCTCATTATGTGCCCACCAGTAATACTCCGCCCAATCGATATTTTGCCCCTCACCGCCTCCCGACGTGTGCTTGTCCTTACGGTAAGTCAATATCTGTTGGTAATCGATCGGCGCCGCGCGGAGGAACCTGCTGGAAAAGACCGAATTGCCGCATGACTCTATCCGGATAGTGATTCTCAACCATCCGTAAAATGAATCATCCACACACGACACTTCCAACTGCATAAGTACACACATTGCAAATAAAATTCATGTATCAATTGAACTACATACATTTTATTGATTTTAGAAACTTACAAATTGAAATGCACGTAGTACACCCAAGGCAAGTCATCGTGGTAGGCACTGTACGGCGTCCAATTGATGCTGTCGTCTTTAAATTCTCGAATTGATCCCGAAAGTGCCTAGGTCCTCCATGTCGCGGCGTGTACTTGAACAAGTGTCGGGTCGCCCATTTGACACCATATGGAGGCCGCAATTGAGGATCGGGACCGCCAAGTGGAGGCTCCTCGGTTCTACACCTGCACCGTCAATAAAATATGAATAAATTTTGATTTTTTCCATTGAGGTGAGTAATAATGATTTACCTCGGTCTCCCGATCGGGAATCGTGTCCACGACCACATTCTGCGTCAAGCGTCAACTCGCCGACCGTCGGATGAAATGTCGACGTCTCCTCGTCGCCACCTCTCAACAAGCGCCGTCGAGTGATTTATCTAACGAAATCACCCATAATCGCCATCCGCCACCCCCGCTCGATGCGATATGCCATCCTCGCGTATGGTATTTTTGAGCAAGTCATCAAACGAAATGTCAAGTAAAAATTATTTTGTTACGACACATGCTAAAATTATAAAATATTTTTTTTTCCATATTATACGATAAAGAATACTTACATCGGTTACGCCCTCTGCGACCTATGTTTATTTTCGGGCACGACAAGCAGTTGCGGATACTCCATTTTCACTACAATTATTTAAAAATATTATAATTTTGGTATAATTTTTGTATAATTTGGAATAGCTCGGTATAATTTGATATAATTGAACAATTTCACATAATTAACCAATGTACATATAATTAATAGTATTTAACCAAATTTAATCTAACAAATTTAAAATAATTAGCCTCATTAGTGTTAATACATAATTAAACTAATTACAACAACATATTTCAAAATTAACACAAAAAATCAACACAAATCAACTAAACCAAACTATATTAACTATATTTCAATTATCACTATAATTATACTAATTAAATCTATCAAAATTACTAATTTTGATAAATTCGGATTTAAATTTAAAATCAAAAATTACCTTCGAAATGACGATCAAATTGACGAATCGACGGATTTTTCCGACTCTCCTTCTAACGATAAAAAGTTTCGCGCAAACGGTTTATAAATTGGAACAAAAATGAATTAGATCTAAAAATTTGTATCTTTTGAAGAGAGGAGAATGCAGGGGAGTAATGGGAGAGAGGGGAGAGTGGGAAACGCAGGAAATAAAAGTGTGATAGCTGGACCCGAGTTTCAAATTCGGGTCCAGCTTTTTTTTTTTTTTTTCGTGTTAAAAAAAAAAAAAAAAAAAAACCGGACCCGAGTTTGAAACTCGGGTCTGGCTATAAACGCAAAAGTGAGGAGAGAGGTGACCAATTTGCTATATTTATTTATTTTATTTACTAAAATAAAAAAAATCTGAATTTTCTACTTACACGATTTCGTTTCTCGGCTTTTGAGATGATTTTCCTCAAAAGAAAATGATTTAGCATCCAGACATTGTTAGATTCTATGATAACTAATTAAATGGCAATAATACATAATTATATATTTAACTTCTAAACGACACTGACTACTTGTCTAATAAATCGATAAGTTCATTAACTTTAATTTAAGTAACTTGAGTACGAATCTGAATAATATTGCTATCGGATCAAATTAAATTGTTCATGAATATTATACACTATACAGTGCAGTAGTGCACTCATAAACTGTGTATGTGGAACAGCCGAACAGCTTTAGATTTGTTTTTTGAAGAGGCGCCAGGCGTGACAGATGTCAGAGCAAGGATTGCACAGGTTCCCCGTACATTGTGACAGAGTCACAGGGCCACAGTCTGGGGACAGACTACACGAAAAAGGCGCAAACTATTTTGTTCTCTCAGTAGTTGTCAATATAGTTTGGATCCTTGCATTTAATATGCACCATTACTTGGCTTATGCTAAATAACTTCGACTCCTTGGATAGGTTTTTGATGTACTGAAACTGAACTCGATAAATACGTGATAAATAGATAGGATCATAGGAACTGAGACCAGTTTTTTTTTTATATTTAGAAAAAAAAATTGGGATCTAACGAGAATGTTATTTTGTATAATGAGCTAAAAGAGACCGGAATAAAAGTTCCGTTTCTTGATTCCTTCTTTATAACAACACATGTAAAGCTGTAAAGAAATTGTGAAAAAAACTAAAAAAATAATAGAAACCGAGATAAAAATTCAGTCTCTTTGAAGGGACCGAGTTTTTCAAGCAAAGTGATAATATTTCAGTCTCTTTGAAGGGACCGAATTTTTCAGATAAATGGGATTGTATGTTTTCCCCACCTTAGTTCCAGTTCTTTCATAGTTTTTTTCTTAAATTCATGAAAAAAAAAACAAATTAGCTCAGACTCAATTAAAATTTTTCCATATCTCTCTCAGTTCAATTAACTCTCTTAGGAACCCACAAATTGTGTTGATTGGAACCCACACCCATTTCCACCCTTTCCCACCAAAAGAGATACATCCGAACAAGCCCTAAAGGAGCGAAGACTTTTGGGATAGATTCCTTTCTTCAATCAATAAAAAGAAGAAAATTGAATAATTTGCTATTCCGTTGTCTCGATAAAGCTAGGAGTAGGTAAAGCATCATTTGTAGCTAGTACCTTTGTTAATAGAAAGAATCCAGTGACAACCGATAAAATAATGAATATTGAGAGAGCTTTCGCAAAAAAAGTTTGTTGAGGGCGTAGCGTTCAAACTTTTTTATCTCGGTTTCTAGTAGCCCAGGTCTTTGATAACAAACTTCGTTTGGTTAATATCCACCACGGTTAAAGTTTTGAAATGCTATTTATGAAGAAGATGTTCCACCGAGAAGAAGATGTCGCCTACTTGTAATAATGATATCATCCATATAAAGGAGATAATCATGTCTTTTTATGTGGAACGAATGAACATTAAAGAATCAACAGTGCTATCGAAATAAAAAAATTCAATGAATTAAGAAGGTATCCGGACGTCGGTTGACACCAACACTGATTTCCCTACCACGTATATAAAAAGTATTGATTGACCAAACTTATTTTTCTAAGAAGTCTCATATCCATCAATTTATTTTTTATACCCACCAATATGTTACATTGCAGATTTTATTAGTGTTTGGATTTTTTTGATCTTGGTTTATTTATTAGAGATTTAAAATATTATAGTTTAACTAATAAGGATCGAATCAGTGATCTAAACAAAATGGTGTCAAAATTTGCACTAGCTTTTTCGTTGAAGGGTAAAAAATAATAGTGATTTATTGATAGTCTATTTTTATATTGATCTACTCTAGATAGTTGATCTTTTGAATTTTGAAAAATAAGACATTTGAGTTATGTTTTTGTTAATCTGACCTCCTCTTTGAGTTTAATGTTTAATTATTTGAATTATTTGATTAATTTATTGAGAAAAAATATTTAATATCAAAATAATAAAAATTATGCAAAAATTTAATGACTAAACAAAATGAAGAAAAATCTGATAACTTATAAATTTTATCACAAAATTGCTGGCCAATAGCTAAACAACTTGATGAAAGAAAACCTATTAACTTATCCTATATTTATTTATGGTTTTTCCTTTCGTAGTACGACATAAGCAAATTGAATCTTAGATTCTTATACATATAGCTGAAGTCTAATACCAACAAGGCCAATGATTTTTTATTATAATTTTAATAATAAAAGAGATAAAATTAAAATTATAAGAATATGAATGGCAATGTGTCACTGTTAGTGACGCTTTGCAAAAACACCACTGTCAGTGACGTCTTTTCTTTTTTTCTTTTGAGTTACTTTTTTTTTAAAAAAAAAACTATCAACGTCAGTGAGAGAGTGACATTTTTGTCACTGGCGCCGCCAACAAATAAAACCCTATCAACGCCACTTTAAGTTAAAAAAAAAATTAAAAGACGTCACTTTCAGTGACATCTTTATACGTGATGTATCAAATGTGACTCGATGTGTTTACATAACGTCATCGATAAAGACACGTGCCCACTCTCTCGTATTTTTAAAATTTCAATTTTATCATTTTTATGTTAAAATTAAAAAAATTAAATAATTATTATAAAAAAAATGCTGCCAACGAGACCTCCAACCTGACTACACCAAACCCATACTAATTCTGTGCTCTTGGTGTAGGAAAATCTGTGTCCAAGTTGCCATTTGTCCTCTCCTCCCTTTTGCGGTCTTTATTTAAGGGCACTCGCATGCGCAAGAAAAACATTATAAACGCACGCATCCTCTATTTTCTTTCAAGTTTCAACGCACGAGGACGACCACGAGCACAGTCGAACAGAAATGGAGACGGACATTACTGGCCACTTAACCTTCGTCCCTCCCAGAAAGCCCCAATTTCCCTCCTTTTACTGCCCCACAACAGGAATTTACACGAGCAAGCATTCCACAAGAGCACTCCCGCAGGATCCAAATCTGGATTTGGTCTCATTTCTCTTCTCTCACCGCCATACTGGGGACCAAGCCCTTGTCGATTCACGTACCGGCGAATCGATTTCATATAACAATCTCCAGTCTTTGGTCGATTGCTTGTCTTATGGGCTTCAAACCATGGGAATCGATAAGAATCATGTGGTTATGATTCTGATGCCAAATAGTATTCTCTTTCCTGTCGTGCTGTTAGGTGTTCTACGAAATGCCTCTGTGGCAACCCCCATGAACCCTTTCAACAGCATTAACGATATCAAGAAGCAACTGGAATTCTCCGGTTCAAGCTTAGTGCTCACCTCCATCGAAAATGTGCAAAAGATCGAGTCTTTGGGTGTTCGTGCAATTGCAATCCCTGAAACTTTAAATTATGACACAAAAAAATTTCAAATTTTCAACAGAATGATGAATTGTGTTCCGAGAAATGCGCCTAAACCCACCATCAAACAATCCGACCCGGCTGCAATTCTCTACTCATCTGGAACCACTGGCGAAAGTAAAGGGGTTATTATAACGCATCAAAACCTCATCTCCATGGTCGAATTGTTCGTAAGATTTGAAGCCTCACAATACAAGGATGATAGTTCCAAGAACGTGTACCTGGCACCGATTCCAATGTTTCATATCTATGGCATGTCGCTTTTCTCAATCGGACTCCTCACCCTGGGTACAACGGTGGTGGTCATGAAGAGGTTCGAGGTCAAGGAAGCTATAAGAGCCGTACAGCGGTTTGGAGTTACGCATCTCCCAAGTGTGCCCCCAATTGTGGCTGCTCTGGTGCGAGCAAAGCGTGAACTGGGGTTTGATTTGGGTTCACTGAAGCAAGTATCATGTGGGGCCGCGCCTACGAGCCAGAAATTGATAGATGAGTTTTTAAAGGCTTTCCCTCATGTGGATTTCATTCAGGTATTTTGGGTATTTATTTTTTCCTATCATATAAATTTTATTTTTTAATGGAGTCATTAATTGCGAATAAAATGATCGACAGTCACGTTAATTCATTAGTTAAATTAAATCGTCTATATGGAAGCAAGTTTCCAATCGACTAGATAATTTTGCTGCATTGCACATGTAGGGTTTGAGCTTTTTCGTCAAATCCATATTTTTTTACATGATCATGAGTTCATGACATAGACTGACATAAACAAACAAAAATATATGGTTCACTACTTGTCGTCTGGATCACATTGCCCTCTAAAAGTAGCTCCGCCTTTTGTTATCTCAGTTTTGTGCTCTTGTTTTAGAAGCTCTTTCTGGGCCTTGAATTAATTGAACAAAAAGCTATTATTCTGGCCCAAGTAAAATATTTTCTTTCCATCTTACGTTGTGAATTTGAGCACCTCTCGTTCAACAAATGCTTCACAACCCCAAAAGTTGGTTATTGTTTTTTCTTAACATAGGTTAGAGATGTCAATCGAGCGGGTCAGATCAGATTCAGATTGGGTTAGTTTGATTAGAAAATGTCGTCAGGTCGGGTTGGGTCAAGCCAAGCCGCGGTCGGCCTTTGGGCCATCTAGTGTTGCCGGGTCAATTCGGGTTGGGTTCAACTCTTGACTTTTCAAAAAAATGGATTGGGCCAAGAATGGGCGCAGACAGGTCGACTCATGTTTTGTCTTTTTCTCGATCTCGGATCAATTCGGGTTGGATCAAGTCGAGTTTGGATGAGTTCCTCGGATCAGATCAGGTTTTGTCAGCTATACATAAGGTCCTCAAGTAGCAACCGGCAATAAAATGCTAGTAGATTTTCTTTCCAGCTTTTGTTTATGAAACATTTTTATGTTCTGTTCTTTTTATGAGATTCTGAATCATAGCGAATTACTAGTGGAAATATTAATGACTAAACAAACAAAAAGTTGGTATCTAGTACACGCACACAAGGATTCTTCCTCCAAAAGAAAAGGAAAAATAAACAGGTAAGAAATAACTAAATGAAATATGGTCTTATGTCATGATAATCTTTTTGATAGTAACGATGTAGCATAACGTGCTGTCATATGAGACTGAGTAACACACCAATGACCGATCATCAACTTGCCAGAACCTACAAGACAACCAACATAAAGTTTCTAGTTGATGTATCAGCACGGCAATAACAATCCAGATTTGATTTTCTTTTGCATCAGGGATATGGCATGACAGAGTCAACTGCAGTTGCGACACGTGGTTTCAACACTTCCAATTACAAGAAGTACACTTCGATAGGTCTACTTGCACCAAATATGGAAGCCAAGATTATTGACATAGAAAATGGAGATTGTTTACCTCCTTGCAGTCACGGTGAATTACTTCTGCGTGGGCCCACTATCATGAAAGGTTTTTACTTAGCTCTGGCAAATGGACAGGGTTTGGTCCAGTTAGATCATGTTTGCTTCATTTATAAGCCAGTCAACCAGGTTCAGACTTTCAGTTGGTTCCTATTTTGAAGGATTTGGGTTTTGGTTATGGGTTCGCCAGTTTTCAATTTGACACTTTGTTCAAGTTGGTTTTGGCAGTTTTAATTTGAAGATTGCTGAGATGAGAACAACAGCCCTGCTGGTTTGGATCTCTATTGAGTTTTTTCATGTAATGAGCCTTAACTAATCCTATTACTCATGTCCTTAGAGGTGCAGGAAAAAAAATGCAACATGAACACCTGAATAGAAAAATTGGATTTTTTTGCTGTAGATTTACACTTTCTCCTTTCTTCTTCAAAAAATCTGTAGGATATTTAAACAATGAGAAAGCTACCTCAGAAACAATTGTACATGATGGTTGGTTAAGAACTGGAGATCTGGCCTATTTTGATACCGAAGGTTACTTATATATTCTTGACCGATTGAAAGATACAATTAAGTACAAGGGCTTTCAGGTACCATTTTAATTTGTTAATATTGTCAAGTACAACAAGAATCAAATGTGAAACTTCCATGGTTATCTCAAGTTTGAAATTGATATATCACAAATGATACATAGTTTATCTTAATTATCGCATAATTAGGATGTGAAGAAATGAATTGTGGGAAAAGGGAAAAAGGAAAAAGGAAGGGATGGGATGGGATGGGAGGAGAATAAGGGAGGGGGTTTAGTTTTTAACCCTCCAAATTGGAGGTGAATGAATTGTGCAGAAATGAATAGAGGATTAACCCCCTCACCGCCTCTCACCGCCTCTCACCTCTTATAACCTCCTCCAATTTAAATTCAGGAGCAAGGTTAAAGATTATTTTTCTCCCCTTTCTCTTTCCCTCCCTCCCTTTAATCCTCTACCTAACTCGGGAGCACACCAGTACACATCAAGTTATCAATTCTTTAACTATACGTTGATTTACCCTGAATTATGATATCTTCCTTGGTAAAATATATACACTGAGTAATGTGTTCAGAGTAACATTATAGTTGCAATTTGGTATCTGGTACCCAACAGGACTAAATATATGTTGCTGGTAGCACACTAACTGGTCTATTTTGATTTGGTACTGCTATCTGCTTTACAGTACTGAATCTATGGTTGCTGCATCATAGAACTTTGTTTCTTGATCTATTTAGAGGGTATAATCTGATAGATGATGAAATTATTAAAAGCATGAATTTCTCCTTTTTTTCTTGCACAGATAGCTCCAGCAGATCTAGAAGCATTGTTACTTGTCCATCCTGATATCATTGATGTTGCAGTTACATCGTGAGTGTAAACTTTAATCCAAGCACTACTTAGTTTGTAAAAATGTAAAATCATATAAATTATTGTTTTCGTCTATATATTATAGGGAGGAAAATGAAGAAACAGGAGAAATACCAGTGGCTTTTGTTGTGAGGAGTGGGATTTCTCTTTCTTCTTCTCAAGTTATGGATCATGTCAATAAACAGGTGGATTACATTCTTACTATCTTTTCCAATTATATAATCAAGATGCAGTGATGTGTTATATCCAATCTCCCTTTTCAATTTCTTACTCGGAAGCCTTAATTTGGGGATATAAATGCTCTGAAAATTAGTCAAATGACCTTTATTATATTGATAATTATAAATTGATATCTGACATGCTGACATTAAGTTTCAGTACATTATATTAGTGCAAGTTTTAAGGTGCCATTACACTTTGAATAAGAAAATTAAACAAATAAGCGACAAGTTGGCATTAGGCATCGTTTTTAAGAGTATAAAATAAAATTTAAAAATGTATATTCGTTTATGCAACTTTTTTTGGATAGGAATTTTGAGTACGAATTTTAATTTGAAAACTTCTATTATCTTGCTCGCCTCTTTTGACCTTTGGAGAGGGACATCCTTATCAGACTAGTTCAAGGGTATCATTTGTAAAGTCAATAGGGTTTTGAAAATGTAGTATGACTGAATAGACTTACTTTTCTCTTAAGCCATGGAAAAAAGAATATACACAGAATATCTCGTCTTCAAAATTATGCAATTACTTAAGAAAACCGACCACATATATATATATATATATATATATATATATATATATATTTTTTTGCTATTTTTTAGATGGGTACAAAATCGCTAGTTTTGGATGGTGCAGAAAATCGTTAGATCCTAATGTTTTGACAAAATCCGTGAAGATCACGGGTCAACCCAACCCGCACCCGCCTCACTCTATATATATATATATATATATATATATTCGCTAGTGTTTTGACAAAATCCGTACGGCCAACCCAACTCGCACCCGTTGCCCTGTCGAACCCGCCCGTGGACTCAACCTGTGACCATCCGTGCCAAGGGCGGGTTTCATACGGGTTTGAGTCGCCCTTCAAAATTTCACCCGTGATAACCCGCCCCTTCTCAACCCATTCTTAACCCGCCCCCGCCCATGCCCGTGACCCGTGCACGCCCGTCCCATGACCCGCCCCACAGCCCCCACCCGCCCTTCCCATCCTTCCCAACGGTAAACTATTTTTTAATTGTATGATTGATAATTTTTTTATGTTTTTATTTGTAGAGTGAAAAATGACTATAAAGGTGATCTTTAAGATAACGATCTATGATATATGAACTTTGACTTCTAAAAAAATAGTTTCGCTATGAAATCTCTACACTCTTTAAAAAAATTTCATCTATTTTTTAGACATTTCAATATTCTTTTTTATATACTTTTATTAACAAAGAAAAAAAGTTAGAACTCCTATGTTATTTTTTTACATATTAACATAGTTAGTCCTAAACTCGAAATAAAAGATGAGGTAACTTATATTTTTAACAAATACTATTTATTCTAAGTGTTTATTTTCTTTTCTAATAATTATTTATTTATTTATTTTTATTACCTTTCAAAGATAATATTTTACTTATAAATAATTAAAAAACATAATCAAGTTATACAAAAAACGTTAAATTTTTTTATAATTGTTTCGATTTTTTTGGCAAATACTTGGAATATTTTTGTGATTTTTTAATTACTTTTGAATTTTAGAATTTTAATTTAAAAAATTAGTTATTTTGAAAAAAAAAACATGACATTATTTTGTAATTTTTCTGATTTTTGGTAATTTTTTTGAAATTTTTGGACTTATAAAGAGTTATTTGAGAATTTTCGGATTTAAAAATAATAATAGACCCGTGTCCACCCGTGTCCATCCCGTCCCAACCCGTCCCGCTCAACCCGACGGGTCAAAGGGCGGGTTTAACCCGGTCAACCCGTCACGTTTAACCCGTCCAACCCGTCCAACCCGTTTAACCCGTACAACCCGTGCCCGGACAATTCGTAACCCGGCAACCCATGCCGGTGCCCGCCCGTTTGGTAAACACTAATATTCCCTAAGAAGATTTGGCACAACTTAGATTATCAAAAAAAAAAAAAATTAGATTACCAGTATTCTAAAGGACGCAATTTTTTTATCCAAAACCTTCTAAGAGCCCTTTGAACAACCACATATTGCTTGTAAATGAACTCTCTTTTTTTTTCAATAAATCTGAATTCCAAATTGGACTTCATCGTATTTTTCAACCTTCTCAGGTGGCTTCTTACAAGAAAGTGAGAAAGGTTGTATTTGTGAATTCACTGCCGAAGTCACCAACAGGAAAGGTACTAAGAAGGTTATTGAAGACCGGTCGTCAAAATTCCAAAATTTGATTATCTTCAAGTGCACATAACTTGCAAAGGTTCGGAAAATAATTAAGAAAAAAAGCCAGATATGCATGTGACTATGTTGCTATTTCTTTCTTTTTGGTGGACTACGGAATGGTACGTTCGATGCAATAAGATGTTTTATCTATTTCAGATTTTGTAATGTATTTTTTTTCTGAAAATATAATTTTGTGCTAGCTAGTTCTCGAACTGGAGAACATTTATAGGAAAAGGAATCATGTGATGCACACATAACATATGCAGGATTTTGGTCGGAGGTAATTATTTGATTGTAATAACTTATGGGTTTAAATTCATTAACTAATCGGATACTAAATAAAAAAAAATAATTTAATATATATTATTATCTAATAAAAAAATATTAAAATAATAATATTTTATATATTAAAAATAATAACAAAATAAATCTCAAAGTAATAAATAATTAAGTTGATAAAGAAAGTTATTATTTACGAAACTTTATATTTTGATATTTTTATATAATTATTTTATTATACATGATATTAAATATTTTTTTCTCAACAAAATTAATCAGACAATCCAGAGAGACAAAAAAAATTTGCGATGGGGGGAAATTACTGGAAGCATTATCGAAAAGCACTGTTTTTCAAAATTCAAAATTCAAAATGACCTCCTTATTCCATTGTGGATCCGCCCTTATGATGGATACTTTCTCTGTTTTATTTTGTGGTATACTACAAAGCATTGAATTTTGTTTCATTTTTTTTTCCTTCAATCAAACAATTTCACAGGACATGCGGAGTGTGTGATACAGGAAAAAAGTATATTCTTCCGGTGATGCTAGAATATTTTCCAACGAAGCAAAATAAAGGGAAAAAAGAGATGATAATTACAACATTAATTTCGGAGGGCATTGGAAGACCATTTCTTTTTAAAATAGAAAAATTAAAAAATATTTCACATATAATCGCATGATTAGAGTTTTTTCCATTCGGTAGTATGATCCAGATAATTTTTTTGGATCATATATGGTAGCCCGAAAAAAAATTTCGGACCATATATATTTTTTTGCCCGGTGGGACCATGATCTGAATTTTTAATCCGGAACATCATTTTTTTAATTAATATTAATTATACACTTAATTAATGTTAACTATAAATTTTGATAAATTTATTGTTATTTAAATTACCGTTTATAAGTTCGTTATTGTTTAAATATTTTTATGAATTATAACTAAATAATGATATTATCGTCACAATTTTGTCGTTGATTATATAGTTCGAAATGATGATATTTTGTCACAATTTTGTTTAGCAATTTATTTGATTGGTGTATATCAATGTTGTTGAATATTTTTGTATTGTAAATCATTATATTTTGTACTGTATTGTGTATCTCATCACTAACATATTAAATTTGTCTTAAAATGAGTTATGACGATGAATAACTATATATATAGAGAGAGAGAAAAGAGTTTGGCTACGGTGCTACGCGTAGCACGAATGACCCGTGTGTTACGGATCGTTTTTCCGTTTTCAAAGTTCAAATAGTCAATCCGATCGGTCAGAATATTTTTCATATGAAAATCTAGTTGGGAATCAAATTTTATATTTTTTTTTAAAAAAAATTATTATTTTTTAAAATAGCTAGAAAATCACTTGATTTAATTATTATGAGCCATTCAAAATGAGTTATTTTCTAGTTATCTTAAAAATAGTAAAAAAATCCTAAAAAATATATAAATTTGGTCTTCAACTAAATTTTCATATGAAAAATATTTTGACTGGTTGGATCAACCATGTAAACTTTGAAGACGGAGAAAAGTGTCCATAGCACACGAGCTATCTGTACTACATGTAGCACCGTAGTCAAACTCTCTCTCTCTCTCTCTATATATATATATATGATAAAGATACCGTGAGCTTAACTCACGGAGGACTTTCATAAGCTTAACTCCAAAAGTACATCAAATCATCTCTAAATTTTAGTTTATCATTATCATTAAATTATTTTTATAAAAATCTCGTGGGATGCAAAAATTTAGAGTGTTTTGAGATTTTTAAGGTATGATTTTTATTATTTGAAAATCAACTCTAAAAAAAATAATAAAATATTTAATGTTTGAACATCATTTTGAAAAATTAAAAATGATGACTTAAAAAGCTCAAAACACTCCAAATTTTTGCATCCCACAATATTTTCATATAAAAAATTTAATGAGCATGATAAATTAAAATTGGAAGATGATTTGATATACTTTTTGAGTTAAACTAACGGTATCTTTACTCTCTCTCTCTCTATATATATATCAATAAGAATCTCATCTAAATAATCATTATGAAATTATATTCTAATATTCTATTGTAATATCCAAATAACCATTATGAAATTATTTTTTGCCCAACACCATTATCAACAGTATTTTTTAAACAATAATAAACTTATAAACACAATTAGTATATCACAAATATATATTTTTAAACGAAAACAAACTTATAAATACAATTAGAGATGATCTGAAATAAATTTTCGGACCATAGTAGATGGTTCAAATTAAAAATTTGGACCGTAGTACTGCTGGGCAAAAAAAATGGTCTGAACTTTTTTCCGGGCTTATGGCCTGAAAAATTAATCCGGACCATGCTATCAGATGAAAAAATTCATCCAATCATGTAATTATATACAGAATATTTTAAACTTTTTTATTTTTAAAAAAATAATATTGTAGACGTGTACTAGAACTAAATCTAAGAGAAGTTTGGCGAATAACTAAATTAAATGGAGAGAAGTTGGGCAGACTTTTATTCAAATGATTTAAAAAAATTATGGAAGTTCTAAATAACCCAAAAGGTAGCCCGTAGCTCTATGTTCTTTTCTCTTTTCCTTTTTTGATTGTTTTTTACTCCTTTTGTAAAGAAAATTATGTTTCCATGTTCATCTTTTCATGATTATTTATGACTCTCGATCAATTTATTTTATTTAACGAGTCACGCAAATGAATAAACATGAAATCTCGAGTAACGGTGATTGCTCTTAGAGCAACTTCTACAAAGCAAAGAAAAGTATCGGAGGATACTGAGCTCAATGCTCATACAACTAAAACTAAAAGACTAGCTAAACGAAGTAACTCGCTACACACAAAGTTACTTATTTCAAACACAAGAATGGTGTAGTAATAGTCGGCAACCATTCAACAAATTGTTGGTTGAACTAACAACCACTGAATTTAGTTCATCAGCAGAACCCTTATCTGTTGCATGTCCATATCCTTAGTTAATGAAAATTGATGTTTAGTAGACAAATATCTACTAATATTGTTGCTCATCATGAGTGTCCTGGAGAGATGTCTCCAGTCTATTGATAAGTCATAAGTCTTTGGCAATTAAGAATTTATTGGTTGCCAAGATCTGTTCACCTTTCCTTTGATGTTAGCATTTTGTCTAGCTAATTTCTGGAAGAAGTTTTGATGAGTGTTGGACATGAGCAGTTTTATTTTGTTTCCCCTATTATGACATGTGTCCGTGTCTATGTTGAATGCTTTTAGTTAATTATCACTATGATTGTATTAAACTAATTCACGAATCATTCAACTAAAAAGATATGCTGTAATGATATCGAATCATAGATAAAGAACTCTATTAAACTAAATCATATAATATATATTGTTTGATTTGGTGGAAAGTGGGAACAATACAATGAGTCAATGCCCCTTCTTAAATACTACATTTTTTTAGCATTTCATTATTAATTCTTTTCAATTGGTGGTTGACCAAGACCAATCCAAATATGGTAACAAAGGCGTTAATCCGAATCATATTATCATTAAATTAATTCATGATAAGTGATACCAATGAAGCTAAATCGAACTGCTTATGATATTCATATTCCACGCGGGTCATATCGCTCATGTCTACATTACATAATTCTTATTAGTTATTATTGTCTACAGTGCTGATCTGCATCCCTAATATTGCAATATAATTTTGGGTAATTTTGCTATAGATCAGAAGGGTTACCGTTAATTTATTAATCAATGGATATGATGTTTACTCATCAATCTCTTTCCTTTAATTACATAAAAAAATTATCTTAATCATTTAATACTCAAAGATTGAACGTCATTTTAATTTATTATAGAATCTCCATATATTTTATTTTTATTTTTTTCCTGAAGATAATTTTTAGGATGTGTGCTAGAACGAATCTCAAAAAATAAAACAAAAAAGGAACATATTTGTGTGAGGATGCATTTCGATTGCATAAGATCACACAAAATCACACGTAATCGATGCAGAGGCCACATCCGCTTAGGAAACCAAACAAAATCGTACATAATCAACTAGAGGATTTCTCCAGATAATGACCACGTGTTTTCACAGAGTTTTCACAGAGTAGTGGTTTCTCGTATCTTTCTTGAATTTAATGTCAAAATTTCCAACTACAAAAAGTACGTTGAAGAAAGAAAGTTCGCCTGACAAAGAAAAACTGTTCCAGCATGATGTAAGATTTTGATCAGAATGTTGGTTAGTAATTAAATTATAATATTATGTTTAAATTCATTAATTAGTCGGACATTAAATAAAAAATTAATAATTCAACATATATTATTATTTAATAAAAAATTATTAAAATAATATCATTTTACATATTAAAAATAATAATACAATAAAACTTAAAATAATAAATATTAGATAATCAAATCAATGAAGAAAATTTTCCTTTACAAAACTTCATAGTTTGAAGTATTTGTATAATTATTTCATTATTCATGATATTAATTTTTTTTCAATGAAAATAATCAAACAACCCGAAACGTCAAAAATTAAATTCCGAGGGATCATATTAGCAAAAACTTAATCAAAAAATACTATTTTTTTTAAATCTAATGAGTTAGCTGACCCGGTATAATATGCATCCGCCCCTACCTATTTATAGGAGCAAAGACGGTCCAAAGATTAAAATGAGGAAAAGTTTTTAAAAGAGAAAATGTTTTTTATAATTATTTTTAAAAAATAAGTATATTTGAAATATATTAAAATGAGGAAAAATATTTTGATGATGAATAAATATAAATTTAATGATATATTTGAGAGTTCATAGATCGATAAATATGAAATAATTTAAAGTATTTAAGAATATATTAGATATATTAAAGAATATATAGATAAATATGAAAAGATTCAAAGAGTTAATAGATAAATATGATATATTAAAGAGTATATAAATAAATATGAAATAGAAAAATGGTTAAAAAAATAAATATAATATTATCCAAAAAAAGAAGAAGAGGGCAAGTCAGGTTTATAAAGGGCAGTATTGTGGGCTGTTCTTAGAGATTTTCTGTTCTATAAATTAATATGGACGGTGGATGAAGAGTAATTCTGGCAGAATTACTTAAGAGGTATAAATTAGAGGCATCAAATTAGATAGAACATGAATTGCAATTTGCACATAATTTAGTAGCTTAATTGATACCTAAGAATAACTTCTGAAAAATTATAGCGCAAAAGAAATTTATTAAAATGAAATTATAGAAGGGCAAAATTAAGTTTTGTTAAACAGAGAAAACAAAAGAAATGAAATGAGATAAAAAAAAGATCCAATTACCACTATTTTGATGCCATGATACTTATTTATTTTTTTATGTATAAAATTAAAAATATGAACCGTTAGATGTATTCTATATCATCTCAATTATATGTATATGAAAAATCATAAAATTTTAATTTCATTTGAATAGCCATCAAGTAATGTGTCTAAATTGTAAAATTTAATCCGTTGATTTTAATAACGCTTGATGTCTATATAAATAATATCGAAATGATATAATTTTTTGTATACATATATAAGATGATATTTATAAAATATTTCTTCAAATATTTTTTTATTTAAAAATTTAAATAATAATAATTTAATATTTAATTTTAATGACACCCGATTTAACATTAAATTGAATCCTTCTCGAAATAAAAAAGGACAAGTTCTAAAAGGGAACCGTGTGGAGGCAGACACGGGGAACAAAAGTTTCTCCAAATTCTGAGTATTCTTATATTACACTAAAATTAAGCAACGTGGGGGCTAATTTAGGTGATTTCATTTTTTAACTTTGAACTGGTGGAGCCCAAAAAACCATATGTATCAAATGTATGACTTCCCCTCTACTATAAATAAACCAATTTTTAACAAAATTGTGAGTGTGAAATTTCTCTCTCTCAATTTTAACCGCGCCAAATTCGCCTCTCTCCTTCCGTACGTCCAAGTTCTGAAATGGCGCGCACAACTAAGAAGCGCCAGGGCGGGAGAAGTGGGCCCAAGCAGCAACAAGCGCAAACCCCAACAACGGATCTTGCGACGACCGGAGAAACTGTTCCGGCGGTGGTCGAGGCGGCTCCTCCGCCGCAGGACAGACCGGTGCGGGTATACGCTGATGGGATCTTCGATCTGTTCCATTTTGGACATGCACGCGCGCTCGAGCAAGCCAAGAAATTGTGAGAATTCTTCTTTCCTACACCGCGAATTTTGTCTTTTCTCTTTCAAATGCCTTTTGAAGTTTGAACGCTAGATCTGTTCTACCTAGTTTGGTTTATTTGTTGCGTGGTTCTTTCATTTTTTTTTTCCTTCCCGTACAATTTCTGAATAGAGTACCATTTTTTCTATCCAAATTATGAAAAAGATCAGACCAGGATTGTGCTGGAATGATCGAGACCATGCTATAGGAACATTAAAAAAGTGCTTGCGACTTTTATGACTTGGAGTCGAGTTTTTAAGTGAAATTTTCTGTTTTCGGTGAATTTTGTCTAAATTCGGTTGTGATTTTGCAAAGAAAATTGCTTTATACTGCAAGCGTTGCGTTTTTTTTCTAGAGTGTTAAACAATTCTTCTTTTGTAGTTCTGCTAATTTCAATTTGACTTTTGAGTTACTAAGAAAACAGATCTTGATCTATTTTCAAAAGTAGGTTTGTCCTTTTCTTGTTTCGAAACGATTTTTCCACTTGATGTTTACACGAGTTTGTACTTTTCTTGGTCTCTGATTAGGCCAGGACTATCTACTTCAACTGAACCAATTATTTTTTTATTTGAAGGGTTATTTTCACATCTGACCTACTCTTTCCTTTTAATTTCTTTCTGTAGGTTTCCTAACACATATCTACTAGTTGGGTGTTGTAATGACGAAATTACACACAGCTTCAAGGGCAAAACCGTCATGACTGAGGCAGAACGCTATGAATCCCTTCGTCACTGCAAGTTTGTATTCTACAATTATTATATTTTTAATATTTTCACCTGATTGGTGAAAATTACTTATGAAGCTTAGGTTCAACATTTTGAGCGTTAATTCAGGTTAATATGAGGCTTAAATTGAGGTTTAATTCCACAATCTGTGGCTCCATGCTAGCAACTTTAGTTTTATATATGGTTTTTCTTGCTTCTAAATTCTCCTGTTTGCACTTCATATATAGGTGGGTTGATGAGGTAATTCCTGATGCACCATGGGTTGTCACAAAGGAGTTTCTTGACAAGCATCAAATCGATTATGTTGCTCATGATGCACTCCCGTAAGTCTATGTTCCATTAATACCTTATTATATCATCTTTTGGTAGATAATGAAACATCTCTCATTAGATAATGTAAGTATAACATTTCTGATTATCTGTTTAACTTTAATATTTTTATTTCATCCAATTTAGATATGCTGATGCCAGTGGCGCTGGAAATGATGTCTATGAATTCGTATGTGCTCTGTCTCTTTTTCTATAGCTTGTATGAATTGTAGTTTTGGGGTTTTGTTAACAATGGATTTGTCTTCTTTCACAGGTAAAGAAGATCGGTAAGTTCAAGGAAACTAAAAGGACAGACGGAGTTTCCACATCAGACCTCATAATGAGAATCTTGAAGGATTACAATCAATATATCATGCGAAATCTGGCACGTGGGTATTCGAGAAAAGATCTAGGTGTCAGCTATGTCAAGGCATGAAAAATAATTATAACTATATTTTTCTAACTGTTATCTTTCATATAGAATTATAGCTGAATTCTGATTTTCTTTATTATTATTAATATACTGGGAACAGGAGAAACAACTACAAGTGAATATGAAGATAAATATGTTGCGGGAGACTGTGAAAGCACATCAGGAAAAGGTAAAATAGAGAACCTTAGCCTTAAGCAGTTCTTGTCAGCTATTTCAGTCTTACTTCCGAGTCTACTTCGCCATAATTTAGGTCTAGTGTTAATTACTCCCAGCTTCGTGCAAATATGTGTTGTTCAGTTACAAACAGTGGCAAAGACAGCTGGGATGCGACAGGAAGAGTGGATTGTAAATGCCGATCGTTGGGTTGCAGGATTTCTTGAGAAATTTGAGGAAAGATGTCACATCATGGTGAGCCTTCTGCATTACATTGAACTTTCTAGCATTATTTAATTTAAGTTGATTATAAATTAAGATTGATCACTTGACATATTCAATAATTTCAGGAAACTGCAATAAAGTTTAGAATTCAGGAGAAATTGAGGAGACAACCCATCAAAGGGGGTATGGAAAATCTTGTAGCAGAGCTTGTTGCTGCTTAACTTCTATTTTCTAATACCTATGGAAATGAATTCACGATAGAGACCCTTAAAAATTATGGCCCTGTGCAAGTTGCTCCCTTTTGGAAAATATATCTCGTAAGAAAGTATTTCTGATCCTTGCCCTGGTGGAATGTTTTTTGAGGAAAAGCTTGGAAAGGGCTATTTCTCTCATTGGATTGTGAAGTTTTGTGATAGTAAATAGATAATTAAGGGATCTTGGAGCAGCTATTATGAAAATGTCTATAATGAGCTGCTGGATGATTGATACGAGTAATTAGTTGGTAGTTCTCCTTTGACATGAGTTTGTCTTTGATTTCTTTCAAGTGTTTGTATGCGTCAAATATGCTTAATATCATTTTTATGAGCATTTTGTATCGTATTCTTGTGTGAATGTTTGTTAAAGATTGATGTTTTGAGAGCTAAGCTAGTTATTGGCGCCTTCAATTATGTGATGTTTTGAGATATTTTTGCAGCTCTTTTACACTTGGGAATTTCTCTTTTTGATATTCAGAAGCAAAAAAAAAGAAAGAAAAAGGAGAATTCCGCGTTTGCTTTTAGTCTTTTCATGAACACAACAACGAAAGCATAATATGCAAATTTATCCTGAAATCTAAACTGGGAAATATTTTCTACCTTCTGGCAGTTAGATGATGTTCAATTTAGTAAACAAGGGTTCTATATGGGGAAGTATTATCGGGCCTTGAGGCTCTCAAGTTAAGCTGTTTATTCAGGCCCAAGAAGGTCTCTCTTTCATAAATACGAAGTACAATTACTGACAGCACCAAATCGAGACTAGAGGAAGAAGAGAGGAGCGCTAAAAGGGTATCCAAAATTGTGTGAATGCTAATCTAACGGTTATCTCTGTCCTATTTCCACCTCACCTTGATTCGATTCAAGTCGATGAAAGAAATAAAAAGGACAAACTATAGAAGGAAAAAATTGATTCTCTCTGAGAGTTGCTGAGCTCCACCAATCCTTCCCTCCAGCCAAAATGGCTTCCTACTCCACCTTTCTAACTAAGCCCCCAGTATTTACCCTCAATAGTTACTCCAAATTACCACAGATGGAACAAACTTCCCCACTGTTCAGACCATCAATTTCCTTTCTCAAAAGACCAATTTCTTCCCATTTGGATTCAGGCTCTCCTCGCCTCCGTTGTAAAGTTTCCAAGCCCAATTTTGGTTTCGGGCAAATGAATTATATCTATGGTGCTGGTAAAATCAATGAAGATTTAATTGTCACAAAATCAGCTGGCACTGATCAAGGCCAACCTGCATTTCTCTTCTCCACTGTGAGTGAAATTCAATTGTTTGAATTTATGGTCTATTGAATCATAAATAATAAAAATTTTGACAAACGTACAAGCTTATTTGCCAGCTTTTCTCATAGTGAGTTCAATTCTGTAGGTCATCAAGATACTGCATTTGGCGGTATCTCTGGGCATTTTCCTGGTATCTGACAAGCTCCTAAAGAAAGCATTTGTTGCTGCCTCAATCAAATTCCCAAGCGCACTCTTTGGCATGTTCTGTGTATTTTCTGTTCTCACGGTTGTTGATTTGGTGGTCCCAGCAGCAGCGACCGGTCTGATGAATTTCTTTGAGCCTGCGACGCTTTTCATACAGCGGTATCTGCCACTATTCTATGTGCCTTCACTGGTTGTTCTTCCTCTGGCAGTACGGGATGTACCTGCTGCTTCTGGCCTCAAGATTTGTTTCATCATAGGTCTGTGCTATTACACCACCTACCTAAAAGATCCTATCCAAATGATGGTAAAAGGGTTGATTATCTATCCAATGCGAATAACCAAAAAATTGCAGTTCTCTTTCTCTTTTTAATTATTCTGGGTAGATTTCTCTGATGTCAATTTTCAATGGGCTGGGTTTGAAGGTAATATAAGGATTGGCCTGGATCTTCTGGGCTGGTCAGGACAGGGTGGGTTAGGTTGGTTAATCACATACAGATATATCAATGTTTTTAAATTTAAGCTAAGAATAATATTGGTTTTTAATGGGCTTTTGCAATGGAAAAAAAAATATTGTTTAACAAAATTTGTTAGATATCTGTATTTCTTCTGAATTTGATCAATCATAACATGATTATTATTTATAACCTTGGATGATTTATGTCTCTGATGTAATTTAATTTAACCATTCTAATGGGCATAATTTGGGGTAAAAACCTGTCTGGGTAGACCTGATCATTCTGTTCTGCTAAGAACTGACATAATGATGCAGGATACCACCACCTGACTGGTTGGTACTGGTAGAATATGATAGCAAATACACCCCTTTACTGAAACTGTAATTTGCTCTTTGCCAGCTGCTGGTTGGCTAGCCTCATTAGCTGTAGCGGGGTACACAGCTCTAACTGTGAGAAAGATCGTCAAGACTGAGATGATCCCAGCTGAACCTATGACAAAACCATCACCTTTCTCGATTGCAGAGCTCTGGGCTTGGACTGCACTCTTTGTTTCCTCTTTTGCCCTTGCATATTTCAAGCCAATTGCTCTTGGAACCAGTGCAAGAACCTGTCTTCCTTTCTTACTTTCAGCCACAGTCATTGGTTATATGATTGGTTCGGGGTAATAACTTTGTTGTTAGTATTTACACATATTCTTGCAACAGATTTATATTTGCATATATATGCACTTAAAATGTAAGTAAATAGTCATTTGAAATTTATGAATTTCAGAACTTTTTACTAGTATCTGACTACTAATTTGATCCCTGAACCGGCATACTGATCTGTAGAAATTACTAAATGCAAAATACCATTGTTTATATAAATTATTTATCTTCTCTTTCTCAGGCTGCCATCAGAAATAAAGAAAATATTTCATCCTATTATCTGCTGTGCACTTTCAGCTGATTTAGCAGCAGTAGCGTATGGCATTGCATCAAAGTCAGGAGTTGATGCTGTTTTAGGTTTGTCTCTCTCGCACAAATGCTTTCTGTACTGTCATTAGTCTGTAGTACAACTTTTCCATTTTTATCCTCTTGTTTTGGCTTATTTAAAGTTTTAATAGCTAATCTCAGAGTCTTAATCCTTACCTGTTATTTACTAACTATTGAACACCAAAATACAATATGCCTTTGCTATTAGGTGATTACTTAACAAAAGCTTCATCAAATCCTGGAGCGGGTGACATTTTAATGGGTTTTCTTGGATCTGTTATTATCTCCTTCGCATTTTCAATGTTCAAGCAGAGAAAGGTCTACATTAATATCCTTATAGAACACCTTCACAATGAAATAATAACAATGATAATGAATAATAATTGTGTTTCTTGAATTACAGCTTGTCAAGAGGCACGCTGCTGAGATTTTCTCGTCAGTAATAATTGCATCAGCTTTCTCGCTCTATTCTACAGCTGTAATTGGGCGTCTGATAGGGCTTGAGCCAACACTTACCATTTCTATTTTACCAAGATGCATTACGGTTGCACTTGCCTTGAGCATAGTTTCTTTCTTCGATGGTAGTTTCCACACATTTTCCCTACAAAATTAGTTTCCCATTCTTTATCTATTTTACCAAGACACATTACAGTTGCACTTTACCTTTTCCCCTCATTTCTTTGGTAGGTGCAAATGCATCACTAACTGCAGCTGTGGTGGTTCTGACCGGTTTAATTGGTGCAAATTTTGTGCAAGCTGTTATGGATAAGCTAGGTCTAAATGATCCCATTGCTAGAGGAATAGCAACAGCTTCCAGGTACATAAAAGACTAAACAATAGAAACCAATAGGTTTGTGATCCATATGTTAATCAGTTTGATTCAGCAATGAACCTTCTGATTTTAACATGTTGAATTCTCATTGTTACAGTGCACACGGGCTTGGGACTGCAGCCTTATCAGCAAAGGAACCAGAAGCTCTCCCATTTTGTGCTATTGCATATGCACTGACTGGTATTTTTGGTTCTTTGATTTGCTCAGTACCAGCTGTTAGACAAAGCCTGGTGTTGATAACCGGTTAGACGTTTTTGAGGTTGCCTTACTTATACATCTCACATTCTTTTTCGAGACACAACTTTCTTTTCTTTTTGTGCACATTTCATGCTCATTGCACATCCATTTGCTGTATGTAAGAATTACGACTTACGAGATTATACAACCAAAATTGTCAAATTACTCTTTTTTTTTGTTGTTGAGAGGCGACGATAAAGCTTCTTGGCATCTAGAAACATTGTAATCTCCATATTCGTAAATTTGAATGCTGTTATGTGGTCATTCGTCAGAACAGTAAGGTAAACAAATAATTCTTTCTCAAATAAGAAAAAAAGAAAATTATTCTTTATTAGTTGGTATTTCTTTCATTTATTACCTTTTAAGGACATTCGCATTCAAGTAATATAACAAAAAAAAATCATTCGGAGCCCTATTTTGAAAAAAAAATATATATATATAACAAAAATGTCAACAGTACAATTCAACATTGTAATATAAAACTTTACCATATATGTTTTGTTTTCGTGGAATACTTTGGAGGGCCGTGGTATTTTTATATCATTTACAACTTCGACGAACAGGACTATTTTTTCGTAAATATGGTATGTTATTGGAACAAAGTGTAATGCCTTATCATTGTAACTTGATAGTAATTTATCATTCGCTCGTCCAAACATAATATAAAGATAATTGTAAAGGTTAATTATTAACGCATAATTAGGCATATATTAAAGAAAAAATAGCTAAAGATATAAAAAAAACAGTATTAGTTAGCAATAATTTGAAAATTAAAAAAATAAAATCACATTTCTAATAGGTACTAGTACATATGATAATGGATATTGCTTCTTTACGGAATGATGCATTTCAAAATGATATATCAAAAATAATATATATTAAAATTTATGAAAGTTCTATTTAAGAAATAAATTGCAAATTCATTAAGGATGGTAACTGTCAGGATTATGTTTCAAAGGTTAAATTTTTTTTATTGAGCTGACTGCACTGGCAGAAGAATCAGATGTTAAGTTTGAAGTCTCAGAACTCCACTGAAATTTAAATAAAATTTAAGGACTCTAATGGAAAACGAATAGGGACCAGTAAAAAAAAGAAGAGAATCTCAAAACTCAGAGGCTAGTGAAAAAAGAATATGGATCAGTGAATTATCATTAAAAAAATATTATGAGACCTCAATTGAAATTAGGCCACCGGGCTGAATGGCTGATATTCATAAAAACTATTAAAAAGTGCGTTAAGTAAATTAATTATTTCCTTCCCTACGTAAGATGGCCACGAAAAGTTAGGCAAATGGAGATTCTCTTATTTGCATGAACCTCCGAATCAGGGCGTATCACAAACAAACCACACCTCTATGAAAGTATGAAGTATGAAGTGGTACAAATTAAAGGAATTTAAAATAATGCAAATAAAAAATAATATATTTTAGAACGAGAGATATAGTAATCTTTTCATGAATAGATACTCAATAACGAAACACTTTTTTAACATGTTTAAAAATCTCTTATTTGTATTAAGAAATACTTTCTCCCTACCTGATCCCTTGTCTACTCTTAAAATGATTAAATTAGTACTAGACCTTTTTCAGTCTGTTTATTTAAGATCAAAAGGTTTAGATTGGTTAAAACAAATCTAGTCTGTTCTGCTCGAGACCCATCAGATCAAACCTGAACCGTCCAATTGGAAATAGCTCTAAAATTAACGCTCCAGATCTTCTTTAATCGTCTACAAGTTACTTTAAAATCTGGAGAGGAACAAAACCTTTTGCCCGGAGTTCCGGTCAAAGGTTCTTACTGACAAAAATCTCACGGCGCTTACTTTTAAAGCAGCACGCTGCACGCCACGCCCCATCATTAGACCGAAATTCGTTTTAAGGTAGAGATGTATCTCTTTTGGAGAATCGGTTCTCTTTTGAATCGAAGAAGTGTTGAGTTCGTGGAGCCGATCTGAACTGGAAACAACCAAACCCTAGGTGCCTTTACTCTTTCTTTCTTTCTTTTTTTCATTTTCTTCCTTCGTTTAGCTTTCTGAGCGCTATCGTCTGACTTGATGTAGTAAATTGGTATCACAACCATCAGGTTCTCAGTGATCATTTGTCTGATAATGTATTTCGTTGCTAGGTTATCAGTATCTCTGAATCGTTATATTTTAGTAAACTTCCTAATTTAAGTCGATTTTTTTTCCCGATCAATCCCGTTGTACTTTATTTGATGTTAATACTCCGTTGACGGATTCAACATTATATCATTAATTGTTTTGATAACCTAAAAGGGCTGAAGTTGTTGACCTAAAAAATAGATTTCGTGTAGGAGAACTATTTTGATACCTGTTCCCTCTTTAGCCTGGGTATAATTAAATTTCCTTTTCAATTCAACTCATCTAAATTTTTATTTCAAAATTTTCAATTCTATCTGCGCTGCTTGAAGAAACTTCATATTGCTTAATGTTACAGAAGTTTCTTGGTATCTATTTTTGGTCTCATGCTATTATACCCTCTCTCATATCAACAGGAAAAAAAAAGGAAATATAAAAGAGGAAAACAGACCTTTCTAATTTCATATACAATGAGTGACGGCATAGCAGATAAAGTAACGGCCTTGGGTCAACGACTGAAAATAAGTGGGGCTGAGGTGGGCCGCAAGGTTACGTCGAGGATGTCTTCCATGAGTGTCAGAATGCGTGAGTTCTTGCAAGGTCCAAATGAAGCAGACCAGATAGTAGAGAGCGCTACATCAGCCAACCTCGACAGTCCTGATTGGTCAGCAAACCTTGAGATCTGCGATCGAATCAATACTGGCCTCATCGATGGAGTTGAAATTATTCGTGCGATTAAGAAAAGGATTGTAATGAAGCAACAACCCGGGGTGCAGTATCTGGCGATGGTGCTGCTTGAGGTATGCGTGAAGAATTGTGAGAGAGGTTTTGCTGATGTAGCTGCTGAGCGTGTATTAGATGAGATGGTGCGGGTTGTTGATGACCCAGAAACCATTGTTGCTGTGAGGAAAAAGGTCTTGGTTCTGATCGAAGCATGGGGCGAGTCAGTGGAGGAATTGCAATACCTGCCAGTTTATGAAGTGACATACAAGGTAGCACACTGATTCTGATATCTTTTTGGATCATTATTTGTTATCTGTGTTATGCTGAAGTCTGTTCTTTTTACCATTATCAAGTATTACTTAATTTCAGTGCTGACGGTTGATTTGTGACCCTCAGTTACACACTTTTTTAAAGTGGTTGATTGCATGAGAAGGACATAAGTTTAGTATGGTCCTTATGTTCTATGTAAAAGAAAATGCACAAGACAATTTGAAAAATTGAAACCTTTACAAGTTTGTCCTTTACCGTCCAGGTCCATACCAGATGCAATTTTGTCCTCTCACTTTAGGCATATGGAATATGGAATAAGTAGTTCAGAAAATATTTTTGAGATCTTATTGGTGATTATGAATGTTTCTGTAATTTACATAATCGCACAATTTTAGTAACTGTACATACTCACATGCTGGCCATGTTCATATTTTCTTAGAGCTTGAAATCAAGAGGAATTCAATTCCCAGGAAGAGATGATGAGAGTCTGGCTCCAATATTCACACCTTCACGTACTGTCCCAGAAGTACCATTATATACTGATACATCATATTCAGCAAGTCGTGAAGCATCACCTGTCCCTATTTTTAGTGCTGAGAAAACTAAGGAAGAGTTTTCTGTGGCACAGAACACCATTGAGCTTCTCTCTACTGTGCTATCTTCTTCCCCTCAGAAAGACGCATTAGAGGTTCATATTTTACTTAGTTTTGTCTCGGAATTTTTACTTGTATTTATGCAGGTATTAAAGATTAGACAATTTGTCACCAAAAGTATTTAAATAACAGTACTGTACTGTTACATATATACACAGTAACCGCACTTCAGTACCAGAATCACAGTACTGTACCTACTTCTTGGTTTTTCTTTTTTCTTTTTTTCTTGTCTGTGAAATGGTATATAAATGACACTCGTTTTCTCTATGCTTTGTGCAGGATGACCTGACAAGCACACTAGTGCAGCAGTGTCGCCAAAGCCAACAAACAATTCAGAAAATAATCGAGTTATCTGGCAGCAATGTCGACTTCCTATTGGAGGCCATAAACTTAAACGAGGAGCTACAAAAGATTGTATTCAAATATGAAGAACTGAAGAAGCCACAGATGGTTCAAGCAGAACCCGAACCAGCTGAAATACCTGTCTTGATTGAACTACAGTTGCCACATGAAACCGTGATTAGAAATCCAGTCGAGGTGAGTATTCCGTCAGATGGAGGTGATCAAGGAATGACACATCATAAGGATGATTTTATCTCCTTATGAGTGTGTTGTCGGTGGCGGCGTCTATTGTGTTATCGCCGAGGTGGAATCTCTATAGTAATTACTTAGTATTGACTAGGTTTATCTCATACTTCTATACTTGGTAAGATATTCGTATGGCTTTCATGCAAAATCACCTCTCGTTTCTATAGAACATGGATTATATAGGCGGCTGTAATATTTGTATATAGTTTCTCCCTTAATATGTTCACACTAGTGCTTCTGTAAGTTGATACTTGCGTTTCTACAATTTTTTGAATTTCGGTTAACTTGAAGAGATATCAACCACCTCTATATGATTATAAAATCGGCACCCTCTTTTGCAGAGCGATTACACACTTCTGGCATATCCTTGGTTGATAATCGTTGTAGGTAGAGCTCCGTTAAATGGGTGATTTGAGTTATCCATCAGCTAATTAATTTTCTTGCTCTGTTTTCCCTGTGTTGTAAATCTTTTATTAAAAATTGATATCTTTGTTGGGAAGATCAGGTCAAGTTAGCAGTCTCTTATTAATTACTGTTTGTAGTATTTGCGTGACGCCTCTAACGATAGAATTCTAATTCTTTTTCGTTGGTTTTAACCTTTATGTTTGCTACTAAAATGGATAGATGCCAAAGGTTAGTAGCTTGATGTACAACAGTACAAGTTTCTGGGACGTCTGACACCTATCCCAGGTCTCAATTCAAAACCCCCACACGGTTTTCATACATTGTAATACAGTGCTCATCAACCACCTCAAAAAAATACGACTTTGTTCAAAATAAATACTTTTCTTAAGAAAAGTAAACAGATCACTATGATTTATCTTGATAATACAAGTTAATTCAAACAACACTGACAGCTCCAAAACAATTTTATAGATATGTCATTGAATATATAAAGAAGAATACCAATTAAATTTCATGCAATTTAAACAATTTAAACATATTCAGTAATAAGTAATGCATTAAGTGTCATTAATTGCACACCGTTGAAAAAGTCAGGTTCATTGCTGATAGAAGTTGCATAAATCTCATTTTAGACATGAAAAATACAATATAACTACGTTACACATATGAAGCCTATAATGTTACATTTTAAATTTAAATTTTACTTCATTAACTGTAAAATCATTAATTATCTGGTGATGTTTTCTCTTAAGTGAATTACACACTTTTTTCAACCAAAATGAATCCAGTAATTTATAACATTTATATTTACTTGTAACTTTGTTCTCGAAACATCTTCCCTAGCACACACCTATTGACCTGTAAATGATTCAAGTAGTTTTAGTGGGAACTAGGTGGCTGTCCATTTATTCTAAAAAAATAATTTAGTTAGGACTCTTAAATTAGGAGAAATATTCAAAAGACCAATTCAGTAATCAAACATTCCTCTTAGATCCTGACATAACATCAATCAGACATTTTCATCAAAGAAAAAAATTAATAAATGGAATGGAAACCAGCATCAACACACCATGTTAGGAGTTAATTAATCTTGAATTTTAAACAAGAGTCACGAAAAGGAGTTTTAAACTCTGATTAATTCTGACCTCTGAATGAATCGTGCTAGCAATGAAGTGGATAAAAAATAGTGCAACGGCTGAAAGCTGTCTGGTATCGGGACGAAAACATATGTTACATATCTGCTGTTCAACCTCAATAAAATCAAATTAAAAGGAATTATTATACAATGTCAAAAAGCATATGTCGATGATTGGAAGATGGTATCTTATTTTTCAAAAGCATATGCCGATGCTTGGAATATAGTATTGTACAACGCTAACAATTAGCTAGATGTATTTTATTGCATTCATGTAAATTCTTAATTTTTCCATGTAACCTATTTTGAACTTTTTTTTAATAAAAATTAAATTGCAGATCGTTGGCCTGCTACTTCAAAAAAAAATGTAAATACACAAGGCAAGTTATGAGAAGTTTAGCGGATCCATCCCTGCAATTATAAAAAATAGCATTTTCAGATCAGTTTTAACATATATACACCCCACATTTTCAATTCCACCGAATTCGGAAATTATAAAAAAAAATGTTACGATATTTTGCAATTGTAGTGATAATGATGGTCATAGTACTGGCACAAAAAATCACAAGAACTTATGAATGTCATCAAGTTTTTTTATACAAGCTGCAAGCATTTCTTCTTTTCTCACATCAAATTTTTTAGCTCCGTTGCTATTGATGCAATCAACTCTGCAGCACGGGATGAATGAATATCAATATATCATCAAGTTTTACCAGTATCACAATCTATATTTGTTTGGGTAAACGTAAGGGCGTCAATAGGTCAGATCGGATCGGATTTAATTGATCATTATTATTTTATTATTTTATTTGATTTAATTTGATTTGATCTGAATAAAATAATTAATTATTTTTAATATATTTTTAAATAGTTTAATATTAATTAATATATAATTAATCTTAATTAGTATAGATATAAGTTTTGATTCGCATTGAATTATAAAATAAATTTAAAATACATAATTAAACAGATTAGATCGATTTGTATTCGATCCAATCCGTGATGAATTAAAAAAAAATCTATATTTGATTTATTTAATTTCAGATCATTTCGATGGAGTGTGATAAATTTTTGACACCCCTTTTAAGACTAAAAAGTGACATCGCCAATTCGCCACACCATTTTCTTTGCTAACAGAATTAGCTCCCGTTCGCCCCGCTGGAATGTGAGTGGATCCCACTTCCAGGCCCAGTCGTGAACCCAACGATTTCATGACCTCGGTTTTTCGTGCGAAGAGTTGGAATTTCACAACGTTCCAATTCCGACTTTTCCTACAGCAATATGGCTAATTGCTATCAAGCATGGTAGTAATAAGTGTGATTCGGAAACGTTCGGCGAGATAAAAATTTGACGTTAGGGTAATACGGGTATAATTCGGGAATAGTTTGTTTCATATAATATAAATAAAATATATATTATAATAATAAAATATTAAAAATATATTAAAACTATAAAATTCCATATAAAATAATATATAATGTGTTTTTTTTTTGACGATTCACAAATAAAACATTTTTTTGACCAAAAAACGTAATGTATATTAAACTGACGAATTATTCGTGAAACATCCGGCTATACGTGAAAAATAAATTATTTGCGAATAACTCGCGAATTTTGTTACTATGCTATCAAGCAATAACGGCTCGTCCCACAAATATTATACAAAGACCGTGTGCAATGAATCCTCTCATGGAGAAGGAAGTTAGCCGAATGTAATGTGAGTGTGTAGGTCTGTATAAAAATGTTTGGGTTCGTAGTGAATTGATTCGGGTTTGAACTAATTTGATTTGAGTTAACTTGATTTGGTAGTCAAATGAACTGAGTTTGATTTGAGTTGACTCAGTTCGAATAATAATAGTTTATATATATTATTCATCAGATCCTAACCGATAACCTCTTTATTATTCTCTTTCACCATTTCAGTGAGTTAGCGACGTTTTTTATTCACTCGCAACTAGACTTGTATATTTGACTCAATGATTTTTTGTCGATTCACTCAGATTAATGCAGCAAAAATAAAAAGCATAGTTTGTTGATATACTAATTTTGTATCAATTCTTGTACCAGTCTTATAGATGTATCAGTTTTATAATTTGTAGATGTACTGAATCTAAATATCAAATCGATTCAACATACGTTAATTGGCTCGTGAGCTAATGCACGAGTTAGCTTGAAATATGACGAGCTAAGCTTGAACTGAGTTTTTTAGTTCGTAGTATTTCATAAGCTCAGCTCAACTCGACTCATATTTTCATAAATTGAGTTTGAACTAAATCCAACTTATTCGAAGACAACTCATTTGCAGACCAATTGACCATGTAGATGGAGGCTGCAAGCCTGCAAAATCTAGACTGCAAGCGAAATTGAAAATTATTTTATTCCAAGGATAGAACTATTTTTGGCAATCAAATGTATCGGTATCCTGTACGTATACGACCATGGTCATTTTCATACAATACACACCAAATGTGTATTACATTATTCTAAATTAAGTTTTGATCAGTACAATACATAGGTCAATGTTGCATGAAAGGCCAAAAAAATTATTTAACTCATATGTATTATGCAAATATCCTTTATCCTTTTATTTTCATTATACACATTTCTTACAAAAATATGCATACATATATGCTGTATATTTTTAATTTATGCATATCCTTATTCTGACGCAAACAGCAGCTCCTAACGGATAAATGACAAGTTTTTTTATTTAATGTAAACCGTTTGTTTCTTCATACAACTGAACTCAACTTTATTATTTATTCAAGTCGTTCTTATGCTATAATACTTGTCATGATTTATAAATGCATTCAAGTACCAATGTTACTTTTTCCTTTGAGATATGAAATACATTTTTTTTTGTGATCAAGAATTTACCCAACTTGAGTAAATATTTATTAATCTATACATAAAGAATCCGTTTCCACACCGGTGTAGTTAGGGCTGTCAACGAATTCCGTTTCGATCATGTTTCGTTTCATTTTGTGGTAATGAAACTTTGTTTCGTTTATTAAGGGCAAGACATTTCATAATTTTCTTTATTAATCAAAATTATTTTCTATTTCATTTATTAAGAACCCGTTTCCACACCGGGTGTAGTTCTTGTGCTCCTAATTTTGTAATTGGACTCTTTGTGATTGAATCAGTTGAAAATGTCGTTCAACAGAGAACATGTGCTACTTACCTTTCCTTTTCTTTCGGTTAGTTTGCATGATTCCGTTCATTCTTATACCGAGTTTAGTCAAATAATTGCGATGCTAATTTGTGATTTGGTTTCTAATAAATGAAGATAATACCAGTTGAAATACAGAGGCACAAACGGAAAATTTTGGTCAATTCGTTTAGGCATCAAGCAGGGGCCCAATCCCACCCGGGTCCCACAAAAGAATCATTTTGCCACGTGGAACAACTATATACTCCCCTTCTCTTCTCCGTCCTTTTTCTCCCCTCGCGCCTGCTGACCCAGAAACAGAGCACAAAACCTCTCTGTTTTCTCAGATACTTCGAAGTTTTTTTTCTGAAGTCGCTAATAGTATCTAGACAAGTTGAAGTTGCATTCTTCGAAAATTTTGGTTCTTTACATTTTAGCTGTTCTCCATTGAAAGGAGCATGCCATATTGCCATTAAAGGTGTGAGATTTGGTTTGTAAGTAAGTTTAGATGAAAAGGAGGGAGTAAACAGCATATCCGTTTCTGGGTTTGGAATTTGGATATCACCCTAATCCAGTATTAGGCCATGATCTAATTCTGTAACCTGCATTAAGTCCAAGTTCCTCTGAAACAGGTGAGAGATTTTATGATTTTTATCATTCGTTTCTTTACAGAAGTACGATCCACATTTTTGTTTATTATTGTTACCTACTATTGTCCTAACAAAATCCTTTTTACCCTTCAATGGAATGAAGAAAGAAAGGAAGTAAGAATCAAGTAAGAAGAAGAACAAAAAGAATAACCATGACTTCAAAAGGGATCCTAAAGAAGCAAACAAGCCGGATACCATCAAATGCTGGCAAGCCACCTCTAGTGCCACCGCCTCCTCAACCCACAGTGGTGTTTGGCCGGCGAACTGACTCAGGCCGATTCATCAGCGACTCAAGAGATGACCTTGACAGCATGATAAGCAGCGTGGACATGGACTACAATGTGCAGATTCCAATGACACCGGATCATGATGATACCCTGATTTCAACCTGCATGGTCCAGGTTAGATTCCTACCATACATGCCTACCTGATGGATCTAATCTCCTTCTTTTTCCCTTTTGAGTTTTGATTGAAAATCATGTCTGAGTGATGGTACATTTAGTGATAAAATCCGATAAAATATATACACTATAATATATTTATAAGAAGAGAAACAGACAAAGATGCCAAAAAGAATTTATTTGTTCCAATATAATAATTATCATTTCTACTTCGGACATCAGAGACAAAATTTAACGTTTCTATATGAAACTATTTCTTGTCAGATAGCAACAAATGGAGAAGTTTCAAGGTCTCTTTGTAAAATTTGTGGAGTTTTCCTACTTAACCCTTCTAGGTTCAGTTTTAATGATTTTACTTCTTATTAATATTGGAATGGACAAACATAACTTCATTAAATATGCGCAACAATAAGTTTAAGGTTTCCTAGCGTGAGATAAGATTTAAGTTTAGGCTATGAAATAAAAGTGAAATAAGTGAAAAGAACGATGTACCAAAATATATATCTTTTTTGAAGTACATTTTTGTAAGAAGATGACATTTTACAGACTTAATTTTAGGATGCATCAATACATAATTTGTAACCCTTATTAATTATTCATCTAACAGGCAACAAAAAAGAACACTAACACTTTAAATTTCGGCTGAACGCAAATTGACAGGGTTGTGATGGGAAAGTACCTCGCAATAACAGAGGCGAGAATATTTTGCCTTGTGATTGTGAGTTCAAGATATGCATCGATTGCTTCAATGATTCGGTGAAGTCTGGAGCGTTGTGCCCGGGATGCCGGGAGCTGTACAAGAACATCAGCTGGGAAGATGTAATCAGTGCCAGCGATGGGGCCCTATCTATAATTAAATCGTCGAACAATAACCAGAGTGGCGAGTTTGATCACAATCAATGGCTCTACGAGACCAAAGGTACTTATGGATATGGAAATGCAATTTGGACAGATGAAAATGGAGAGGATGATGATGGGAACATTCCAACTGGACATCCCAAGGAGCTCGTCGCAAAGCCATGGAGACCACTTACTCGAAAGCTGAAGGTGCCGGCAGGAGTTATCAGTCCATACAGGTATACAAACAGCAATTTCTTTCCTTTTGATCTGACTAAAGTTACTCAGCAGTTGGCACTGAAAGTATGGAATTGGACATTGTAGGTTGCTTGTGGTCATTCGTATAGTTGTCCTGGCCCTTTTCCTGATGTGGCGTATCAAGAACGTTAACGAGAATGCGGTCTGGCTATGGGGAATGTCAATCGTTTGTGAACTCTGGTTTGCATTCTCTTGGCTGCTTGATCAGCTGCCGAAGCTCTCCCCAGTTAATCGTGCCACTGATCTTTCTGTCCTGAAAGAAAAATTCGAGACGCCACGACCCAACAACCCGACTGGGAAGTCCGACTTGCCAGGACTGGATGTATTTGTCTCAACTGCAGATCCTGAAAAGGAACCCGTCCTTGTCACAGCCAACACTATCCTGTCCATCTTGGCTGCAGAATATCCAGTCGAGAAACTTGCTTGTTATGTCTCTGATGATGGCGGGGCCCTTCTCACTTTTGAAGCTATGGCTGAGGCAGCAAGCTTTGCGCAACTATGGGTTTGTATCTTACTGACCATCCTACAAAGAACAAATTATTAAATATATGTTACATTTTCATAAATAATAACTATGATAACCATTGACAAGTATGTAAACGAAAAACAAAAAGAATTAATAGGCAGGTATAACTTTACTGAATATTAGTAGAATAGTTATTTCATTACTGCTGCATCAACAGGTGCCTTTTTGTAAGAAACATAAAATTGAGCCAAGAAATCCTGAGAGCTACTTCAGCCAGAAAAGGGACCCATTTAAGAACAAGGTCAAGTCTGATTTTGTTAAAGATAGGAGACGGATCAAGAGAGAGTATGATGAGTACAAAGTTCGTATTAATGGGCTACCTGATGCAATTCGGCGCCGATCTGATGCATACCATGCAAGGGAAGAGATTCAGGCCATGAACCAACAACGAGAGAAGGCGAAGGCCGGAGGAGATGAGATGATCGAGCCAATAAAGATACCAAAGGCGACATGGATGGCTGATGGAACCCACTGGCCAGGTACCTGGTTGCAACCATCACAAGACCATTCCCGTGGCGACCATGCTGGCATAATTCAGGTACTTGTATTGTCTATTTTTTGAAAAACATAGAATTTGTCGTCCTAGTATTTTTTACATTCAATTATATTTTTAACATTTGAAGGAATTCATGCAGAATACACCGCTGTTGTGGTGTCTTCCGTATTTGAAATTAGAAGATTTTTTTAAAAAAAAAGTATATTTGGTCAATAATTTTTTTAGCAATTTCATTAGTAAAAATAACGTGACATTTCTTTCAAATTAATGTAATGTAATTAGAAGAACTTATCAAATATTTGGAATTAACAGAAAATAAACTTTCTTCTCAGACAAGAATGGTTGCGGTGGACAAGTTCAACAAAATTGATCTAAGATAAAATTCCAAAAATGACCTTCACAACTTTCTTGCTATTCTCAGGTTATGTTAAAACCACCAGCTGACATGCCGGTCTACGGTAGAAGTGGGAAGTCCCCAATTGATTTTCATGATGTTGACATTCGTCTCCCAATGCTGGTCTACATGTCTCGTGAGAAGCGTCCAGGCTATGACCACAACAAGAAGGCTGGTGCCATGAATGCACTTGTTCGTGCTTCCGCTATACTATCAAATGGGCCTTTCATTCTTAACTTGGATTGTGATCACTATGTATACAACTCTCTAGCTTTCCGAGAAGGCTTGTGTTTCATGTTGGACCGTGGTGGGGATCGCTTGTGCTACATCCAATTCCCACAAAGGTTTGAGGGGATCGATCCCTCTGATCGGTATGCAAATCATAATACTGTGTTCTTCGATGTCAACATGCGTGCCCTTGATGGTCTTCAGGTAACTGTAAATTCATCTCTGATATCAGGTTTGATTAAAAACTAAAAGATTATTAGAATTATACGCAGTCCAGTTTGGTTTTACAATGTAATCAGTGTCATTCGATATCCAACAGGGTCCAGTGTATGTGGGAACTGGGTGTCTCTTCCGTCGGGTTGCCCTGTATGGATTTGACCCTCCACGTTCCAAAGACCACTCAACAGGTTTGTTCAGCTGGTGCCTACCACGGAAGCGAAAGGCATCAGCCACAGCTAACTCTGAGGAAACTACTGCCCTTCGCATGGGTGACTTCAACAATGATGATATGAACCTTGCCTCCTTCCCGAAGAAGTTCGGCAACTCATCACTCCTCATTGACTCCATTCCAGTTGCAGAATTTCAGGGCCGGCCATTGGCTGATCATCCCTCAGTCAAAAATGGCCGCCCACCGGGTGCCCTCACAGTTCCCCGTGAGATGCTTGATGCTTCCATAGTTGCTGAGGCCATTTCTGTCATCTCTTGCTGGTATTCTGTTTTATTTTATCAACAAAGTATAAGAACTTTTGTGGTAACAAGCATTTTCTTGTATCTTAATCCTATCAAGGCACTGGTATGCACAGTACATCATATAAGAACTTGGCCCCTTAAAACAACACATTCATAATTGAAATAAAATACATTAAGCTAGTTCAAATTATGTAACAGGTATGAGGAGAAGACGGAGTGGGGATCACGTGTTGGCTGGATTTACGGGTCCGTGACAGAGGACGTGGTCACAGGCTACCGCATGCATAATCGTGGTTGGAAATCAGTCTACTGTGTGACCTCCCGAGACTCCTTCAGAGGAACGGCGCCCATCAATTTGACAGATCGTCTGCACCAGGTGTTGCGGTGGGCCACCGGCTCAGTCGAGATCTTTTTCTCCCGCAATAATGCCATCCTTGCCTCCCCGAAAATGAAGATTCTTCAGCGCATTGCTTACCTCAACGTCGGCATTTACCCATTTACCTCCATCTTCCTCATAGTCTACTGCTTTCTCCCTGCTCTCTCTTTGTTTTCTGGCCAGTTCATTGTCCAAAAGTTAAGTGTCCTTTTCCTCGCCTACCTTTTGATCATTACTGTGACCCTAATGCTCCTTGCCCTGTTAGAAATCAAATGGTCTGGGATTACTCTGGAAGAATGGTGGCGAAATGAGCAATTCTGGCTGATAGGAGGTACCAGCGCTCATCTAGCAGCTGTTGTCCAGGGCTTGTTGAAGGTCGTGGCTGGAATTGAAATCTCCTTTACACTCACATCAAAGTCTGCTACTGATGATTATGAGGATGAATTTGCTGAGCTCTATGAAGTGAAATGGACGTCCCTGATGATCCCACCACTTGTCATCATCATGATCAATCTTGTGGCCATTGCTGTTGGTTTCAGTCGAACTATTTATAGTACAGTCCCACAATGGAGCAAGCTTCTCGGTGGAGTGTTTTTCGCTTTCTGGGTGCTAGCACATTTGTATCCATTCGCAAAGGGTCTCATGGGTAGGAGAGGAAGGACTCCAACGATTGTTTATGTATGGTCGGGACTTGTCGCCATCACCATTTCTCTCCTTTGGATTGCGATCAAGCCTCCCTCGGCTGAAGCTTCTAACCAGCTCGGTGGGTCTTTCACTTTCCCTTGATTCGACTCTTTGGTTTACTGCACCCCAAGGTAAGAACAAGACAGGAAGATGGAAGGAGGAAAGTCAAATTACATAATGTGTTTAAATTCAATTTCCCTAGTTTGATTCATTTCTTTGTCTCGTGAATAGATTTTGATGCCCCTTGAATTGGGGAAACAATCTTGGGTGTTTTTGTTGGATATGCACACCTGTTTAGAAAACTTCTAATATTACTTTTTTCACCATTTTTTGAAGTCGGAGGTTGTAGACATTAAAAGATATGTAAAAGATAGCGATGGTACATTTAAAACAAGAGAAGGGTTTATTACCATGGTAATAATGATTCTTTGAGACGAACTACAAAAAATATTATAGTTCATTTTTATCTTAGTGGTACAATTTATTTTCTCTTCTAAAAATCAAAAATCAAATCACAGAAGATATTATCAACTGAAAAAAAAAAATAATAATCAATCAAATAATCAAAAAAATATCATCATGATGATACTAGTCAAAAGAAAGAATGAAAATTCAATGTATGGAAATACAAGAAATTGGTACCCTATGATGAAAACTAAAAAACACAAGTTATATATATGTACTGAGAGAGGCTATAGTGCTTCTCGAAGCACAAAATTAGCCGTGTTTTACATCCATATCTCTAATTTAAAAATTCAAACCGTTGAACATGATCTTCATATTGAAATATCATTGGAGATCAAGTTATATATTTTTTTTGAAAATTTTTGCTATTTTTTAGATGTGTGAAAAATCACTTGAATTGGATGGTGCAGAAATCGTTCAATCAACAAGTTTTGTAACCATCTAAAAAATAGCAATTTTAAAAAAAATAGAAAATTTAATATCTAAAGATATTTCAATATGAATATCATATTCAACGGTTTAGATCGATCGTTTGGACTTTTAAATTCAAAATACAAATGCGAAGAATTAGAGGTTTTAGGGTTTTAGTAATCCTGGGGACAAGAGGGGGGGGGGAACGGTCCATCACCTATGTCGGCTTAATAGGAGCGTCCTACTGTGATAATTTAACATAATGCAACAATTGTCTTCTTGTAAACCGTTTGTGACCTATTCCATAGTTGTTACTACAGAGCACGTAGTGTGGGAAAAACATAGTGTAAGACACAACAAGACATTTGATTAACTATTATTATTTTGTTTGAATAGTTGATTTTAATGGTGTGTTTTATGTTAGAAATAGGTGCATTCTATATATGTAGGTTTACAACAGCGCCCTCCTAGAGAGAGGCGGTTAATTTCCACCATCTCATTGGGTTAGTTGGAGCCTTGTTTTACTATATATATAGAGAGAGATGTTACTTATGGTGCTTCGTGAAACATAAAGTCTTCTATGTTTCGTATTTGTATCTTGAATTTAAAAGTTCAAATGACCATTCAAACCGTTGAACATGATATTTATATTAAAATATCTTTGGAGATCAAATTTTATATATATTTTTTAATTTTTACTATTTTTTAGATGGATGAAAAATCACTAGTAGTGGATGGTGTAGAAATCATTAGATCAATAAATTTTGTATTCACCTAAAAAATAACAAAAATTAAAAAAAAAATAAAATTCAAAGATATTTCAATATGAAAATTATGTTTAATGGTTCGAATCAACCATTTAAACTTTTAAATCTGATACAGACGCGAAACTCGTGAAGAACTGGCCAGAGAAAATGTCTCACGATGTGATCATGGAAGCAACGACCTTAAAAATATGCTACAGCACACTCAATGTTTACGACCTGAGAACAAAAAAAAAGCATGCAATGCCACGTATTAGAGCATTAAGAATCCGGCGAAAGATTCAGAGCCATCTCAAAAATATCAATGAGAAATGCGTGTATTAAATGAGAGAGAAGCCATCTCAATTTTCCTACATTTCACTTCCTACAATTGTGTGCAGTAAATCCAAATCATTATTATAGCTAAGCAAGTTCAGTGAAATACCTTGAGTCAATATTACCATTTCTGCTGAATGTACAGTACATGTCAGCTCTACTATCAATTACTCCTAGTTCATATAAGATATTTAACAAAACAGCATATGTTCATATAAGATATCTGGATTAAAGTTAATTATATCAACATGGTTGAAGAACTTAACAGCTCAACAAGGATAACCATGAAAGCCAATAAATGAGATAGCTAAAAATCGTCCATGACATTACAACAACAGAAGTGCCCAAGAAGCTCCAACAGTTGGGAAAAGATTGGTCGAGACAATATTATGTGTGAGAAACTTTGGAAATGTATTGGACTGAAAATGATACCTGGTCATTTTCTCAAACACCTCAGGTGCACACTTGTACGAACGGACCTGTTGCCTGTTGGCGAGTGCTCAGCAAAACCAAAAAATTTAGATGCTTTTATGGGACGTCAGAGACTCTTCAGCTCTTCTATAATGTATCGGATACACTCAAATCTGTCAACGAACCGGTTTAAAGAAATGAAAACAAATAATTGAACAGGTGAATAACCAGGTTGTCGGGCGCACCACAAGAAGATGGGCTATATAGCCATTCGAATAAGCGATTTAGGAATTGGGTTATCAAGGTATTGATGTCACAGCATCACGTCAGGACTGCGTCGTTATTTTACTGTTTCTGACTTTCCACGAGGTGGAGCTCTGCTCGGGCATTGTAAAATGGTAAAACAAAACTAATACTTTCGTTGAGATCATATGGAAGAAGTTGCAAAACCCGCGGAGCACAACCTCAGAAGAAATTGAAATTAAAGAAACACATGTACGCCTACGGTACTACGATTAACCGTATAAAATGATATAAATCTTTTTTCATGGTAAAAAAAACGTAGCAGTAAGTGAAAAGCAAAAAATAAATCGTAATGATGATAAATTATGTGCGAATAGTAATGCAAATTAAATGATACAAAAAATATTCAATTGATATGTGTTCTACAAAAATAAAACTGTGATATGTACTAATATTAGTTGTTTGGATTCGTTTCGGCCCGTCGTCAATCCATCCGGCTCGGTCAATGAACGGGTAGGACCGGACCGGGTCATCCTACGGGCTGGGTCAAGTACGGGTTTGAACTTAGGCCCGTCCGTCCAGCCCGGAGTAATTGTATAATATATAATTTATTTATATTTATACTTATATAATTTATATTTATATTTATATATATTATATCTCAATATATTCTAAAATTTATGTAGAATTTTAATATAACACTAATATCATTTAAATTATATTAAACATTTAGTCATATTTTTTAACTTGAAAATCCAATCAATACAAAATTAAATATGAATAATGTAATTCAATAGACATCTTGATATTTTTTTAGTCATATCTTTTAACTTGAAAATCTAATTAATACAAAATTAATTTATTTAAAACCATGACAACTATATCTATCATTTTTATATTTTAATCTCTTTTAAAAACAAAACATATAAATCTAAAAAAATCAAGATTAGCTGCTGAAAAATTTTAGACATCTGAATATTTTTTTAATCATAACTTTGTACTGAAAAATAATATTAAGATGAAATAAAATTCTGTAGATTATAACAATAAAATCTACAATTTTAATATTTTAAGTTTTCTCAAATTCATAATCTAAAATGCTCAAAAAAATACGTTTCTCAGCCGATTTTAAAAAACTGCACTGCAGAACAGATCTGGCCGCGTCGGGCCGCGCCATAAAAAAATTTCCTGCAAGCAGGATGGGCCGATATTTTCAGGCTCGAAGGTATGAGCCGGACAGAACAGGTATGCAATTTTGATGGACGGATCGGACCATGAGATTGACATTTTACCTGCATACTCGGCTCATTGCCATCTCTAAGTACAGTTAATAATTCAAAGCTTTTTATAACGAAACTTAAAAATTCACGAGTATTTACTATGTTCCCCTGTAGTCTGTTTACAGCATTGGGTTTAATATTTCAGAGCTTTTTGTAACGTACAGTGACCATAATCTGTTTACAGCATTGGGTTTATTGGCAAAATCTCACCAGCTAAAAGGGATCAGAAATTGGTCTAGCAGCTTCCTTTTCATTAGACTATAGTTTGTGAACTCTTTTCATTTTCTTCTGTTCAATCCAGATATGAGCAGTGCCAGACTGCCAGTTCGGTACTGAAACAACCAAATGATCAATCCCTTCTACGTTTTATTCATTTTGACAAAAAAACCTACGTTTATTCCTTCACAAGCTCCTTTTCACAGTTCTGCTTTTAAACTTAATTTTGCTCATTTTCTCAGTTCTCCTTACCGGGTTTTTTTCCCTCTAAACCCCTTGCCAGAAAAGAAAAAAAAAAAAAAAAACTTCAATACACGAAGCACAATTCACTTTCTCAGCACAAGAGCTCAAGCCTGGCTAAAGGAACTGGTAACATGATCTAAAACAAACATTGGACGGATTGAAGATCTTAGTTATTCAAAACAGTTCTTTCTTCAAGATAACAAGTGCACTCATCCTCTAGATTACAAAACTAGTTAGGATCCTTCCATCGGAAACAAATTCCAGCCTTAAAAAAGTTGTTAGAAACTTTATACCACTGGCTACCAAATTTACTCATAACAGAAAGCAAAATAAAACCTAACATTAACTTGTGTAAACACATGCCTAGGGAAACTCAAAAAACGATATTATGAGAAAACTATAGTAAAGAAAGAGAGAAATAGAAACAACACCATTGCAAATCTTCAGGCCCATAAAGGCTTGAGCTCAGAGTCTAACAATAATAGATAAAGACTACAGAGAGAAAAAGAGAAAATAGCACAATCAACCTTCACAACTCAGCAGCTGAACCCCACAAAAAGCTTTCCAAGAGATTTTAAGAAAAATGGTCCCACCAGGCTCTACACCAAATCCCTCTGTTCGTCTTTTCTAAAAAAAATGTTTTATGAACTTGTAAAAGGTCCACAAAGGTCAATAGTACACATCTACTCTTTTTTTTTATGCAGCCACAAGGTCAGGTGTCTCAGCTTCAACAGAGAGTAATGCAGTATGAACCTTCTCAACCCAAGCATCGAGCCGTGCTGTCAGAGATTTGACCTGAGGAATCCCCAATACCCTAGGTTGTACCCATGATACATGCACAGTGCCCTCCACTTGATCAATTATTCCTTCAATTAGATGCACCTGGCATGTATTTATGCATCCCCTTCAGCATAATATCCTATCAAGTACTTGAAAAGCTAATTAATGCCAAAAAAAAATTTACCGAAAGACTCTTCATGAGAAGATACTCCACATCACTGATGGAAAGCTTCGTTCTCTCAGCAATCACACTCAGTGGAATTGTTCTGTCTTCTGATGGTCGACTATAAAAAATAGAGTATTATAACAATAAAGTAAGTCATCCATCAAAGAGTTCTAATTGACAAAATACTGTTCCAAGACACAAGGAACAATACACCAGAATCAAAGTCATTCATCAAATCACCTCAAAAGAAAATATCAGTCAACAAAAAGTTCTAATTGACAAAATACTGAACAAAGACCCAAGGAACGATATACCAGAATTAATTATGTGATTTAGCTTGCCAAAGTGCAGAAAAAAACAATGTCAAAACAGGTGACAAAGATAAACTATTAAGTGGTACAAAAAAGTTGAGGTTATTACCTGAAGATGATTTCCATAAGGCAGAGTATGTTGATCTTTTCAAGAAGCTTGTGCTCGTTTTGTACCAGTGCAGGCTGAGAACTTAAAGCTGCATTGTGCACATGACAGAGTTCCTGGTAATGCACCAGGTTGCCGGTATTGAATGCCTGGAGTATGTGGTAGACCCACTCAACCTTCGACCCTATTAGACTGTTTATCTGTATTACACACACACAATTACATAATTGTAGAAGATGCTTTAGCAGAGTTCAAGAACAGAAAAGGAAGGATACTTACAATGGGATGAGCTAACAACTCGCCAAAGTTGTAGATGTTGTCCCCGAGTAATGCTGCAAGAGATAGGTCAAATGCCAGGTCCTGTGTGGTCATATTATCTACTTTTAGATCTTAGAAGAAAACAGTTGCAACTAGATAATAGAATTGTCAAGGAAAGACTTCCTTTATAATAGAATTTAATTCAAACAACACATCACACTATATATTAATTGTTATCACAGCATGGAACCCATGGTGATATGGTAAAAAATAAGCAACAGGATTTGACAACTATCACAAACTTCAATGCCCGGATAATAGAAGGATAAATTATTGTGGGACTGAATTTTGGTAAGGCATAAATGATTGAGAATATTCTTGGCAAAGAACCAACAAGAGAAGACCGGGCAAACATTACCAGCTTGAATGATTCCGAAAGAGATTCCACTGAGGTGTAGGCCAGATAAAGAAGGGCACTTTTGTAAAACTCAGAAAATTCCTGATGGGATTTGTGGTACTGGGAAGAGATCCAATAGAAACTTGCATGTACTGAGGGGTCAACATCTGTCATGCTATCTAAAGTGCTCTTCCCTTCTTCTAGTAGTTTCTTACAATCCTTCTGGTTTCCCTTCTCCAGATGGAGCGCCACTATCTGCATCTTTACATAGAGAACTGGCTCTTCAATTCGTAGTTCCCCAGTTTCACGCAGTTTTCTGATCACTCCCTCAAGATAGTTGATTGCTGAATCTTTGTCAGTGTACTGATGAGAAACTATAACAGCAAAGTGTGCGAGCTTAAGGAGGTTGATTTTTGTTTCAAAGTCCGAGATAAAGTTGTTGTAGAGCTGTATCAGAGCATCTCCGGCCTGAACACAATTCAAATTACTTTTAAAGCAATAAAAAATTTGAAACTTCATTTGCAAGATGAAATATACAGAAGAAATATTATTTGACAACCATGACAGCTAATAGAACATTTACTAAAATAAAAGAAACACAACTATAGATATGTTCTCCTTAGCTTCAACAGATTTCTATCAAATTTGAAAAAAATTGAAAACTGATTGATCATCTATTAAGGAATTTGAATTTGAAGAATTACTTTTTGTTTTAATCTTCTCTAGCTGAGAGTGAACTGGCTTTCAAACTGTACTTTTTTATACAGTTTATCTAAACTAAGAGAACATATATGCAATTATTTAAATTTTAATTTTAACAAACTTTTTTTGGTTGTCAAAATTGTCAAACTTCTCCGGTTCCCAGTGTACCTCTTCTCGTAAGTAAAGCTTACAAGTTGGCTACACCTAAACAAAAATCTACATATAGATTGAACTCGAATAGAATGTTACTAATCACCGGACCAGTAAACACACTAACCATTCAGACTAAACACCACATACCAAAATAAACCTATTAGAGAGTCAATCAGTTGTAAAATTAAACTTCATAGGCCAAAGTGAATGCATCAAATTGAAATTTACACTTTGAATTACAACAAATAACAGAGAGCTTCAAAAAATTTCAGACAATCTCAAATTTAAATCATAATCCAGCGCCAAAAATGGAAAATAAGAAGCCTTCTGAATCTGACTTAAGAAACAAATAATGATAAATGACAAAAAAGAGAAAAAAGGATAAAACCCTGAGGTCCAACAAAATTGAGAGCCAAGGAGACCAACCTGCACTACAGCGAGCGTGACAAATTGCTCCAACTTGAGCGTGAGCTGGTGCCATAGTTTCTGCTGGTAGAGGTCCGCCAGAGCAGTGTACCACTCGGCCAACTCGGGGTGCGACTGTCTCTGAGACTCGAGGAACTGGAGCGCCATTATAGACGGCGGAGCAAGGGAACAAGAGAGAGTTCTAACGATCTGGTTCTCTCTTTTCTTGGAGAAGAAGAGGAAGAAGAGCCAGAGAGATTGAGCGAGTCGGATCGAGATCTCAAGATAGAGAACCCTAGCTTGGTTTTAGTTTCGGGTTCGGAGCCTAGACTTTCGGTCCGTCTGATTCCTTTCGTGTGCTTCAAGAGATCAAAGGTTCCACAACTTGTATCGGCGCTGGCCCAGCTGGGAACTTCGGGTCACTGATTTTTTTTATTATTATTTAACAATCGGAATAATATAATTATTAATGATAATAATAGAAAAAATAAAATTTTAATAATAAAAATAATAATGCGTCACTATCAATGACGATTTATGAGCTGAAGAACATACTCAACTAGCGATCATTGAACCAACTCATCAATTCAAACCTGAAGAGGTCGAGTCACATGGAACGGGCTAAGAAATGGGGTGCAAGATAGATTAGAAGCCCAATCGAGTTGAGAGCTAACAATGAGAGGTGTAACAATGAAAGGTGTTGAGCTGTGTTGTGGGGTGCATCCGGCGTGTGCTAGTATAATGGTGCAGACTCGAATTTTTTTAAATAATATTAATAATATTAAAAAATAAATATTTAGGAAAAAAATTGAATTTCGAAATTTACTTCAAACACAGTTAGCAACTGCGCTCCCACACACACAAAAATTTCTGACAAAAATAAAATAAAATAAAGTTTTTAGGCGCGCAAACGCCAGTTGCGTTCCCAAAATAAAAAAATAAAAAATCTCTTACGCTAGTCAAACCCTTCCTCCAACTTTTTCCTTTTTTTTAGTTTCGACTTTTATTCCCAAAATCTAAGGGTTTGGTTAGAGTTCATTGTAAGAGAAGAAGGCGAAAAGACCATAAACTGTAGATTCACCTCCTTGAAAAAGTGATTGTCCATTTAATCTGGTCCTTTGAGAAAGAAGCAACATTAGATGCTCCTGTATTATTTTTGCAACTCGAGTTCCTTGATAGAGGTGGCTTCTGAGATGGCGCTGAGTTATCATTTTGACTCGACTTTTCTTTTGAGCCGTTAATTCCTATCGACACTGGTGATTGAGAATACATTGGTGTTATCTTTTTGGTTTGATTCCTTGATAGGTTCCCTTTTGCGATAGAAATCAGGTAGCGGTCTATCTTTGAAGCAAAGACCCCGCCTGAATTCCTTCATTTCATTCTCAACCATTTCCTTATTTTCTTTTTTTTTTTCTTGATTTTTGGATTTTGGTATTCTCTACCGGTATGTGGCTTTCTCATTAGATGCTGGTGTTGCTAGCAGCTCCTGGTTCTTGCACTTATTGAGTTTGTTTCAATAAAAAAATTAGTTGGTGTCTCTGATTATTGCCTTTTAATTTTTGGTTTGTGAGTTTTTCTGGATTTTTTGAATCAGTTTGAGTATTGCTACTGTCTGCAGTTCTTCTTCTTTGTTGTTGAAACTTAATTTTTATCTCAAGTCTTCGGACCTAATTTATTTCTCTATTTTTACCAGTAGGGGTTCAAGCTCTCGGTTCTGGCTTTGACCCTGGCTTGGGCTCATGGCTCTAGTTCTAGCTCGGACTCTTGGCTCTGGCTAACATGTGACTAGTACAGTTTTTTGTTAGTTGTACCGCTTTTTGTGTTTCTAATGACTCTTGCAGTTCTTTGCTAGCTGCATTGTCTTTTTGATTTGAACATGAGGTTCTCCGACTTTCTCAGCTAAGAGATCCCTCTTTTCTTTTTGTTGTTGTGGCGGTTGTTTTGCTCGACATTATCATCTCTCATGGAGACTTATGTGTTTGGATTTTTTCCTTGCCTTTTTGGCTGGACAAGAATGGATGCAACTTTGGTTTGCTCTTTAGCTCTCTAGCTTGTTGCCGTATGGTTGTTGGTTTTGCGGAATTGAGACAGATTAGATAATATATTCTGATATCATGTTGAATTTATGCGTTTAGCGAAAATATTTATGTTGATAAAGAAGAAGAAAATTATTGATGAAATATTTCATTGTATTATTGCATCATCATTTATTTATAATCTATAAATCTATATTTATACAAAAAACTATAATCATTATATTGTAGCTACGGTAACAACGCTAATATTTATATTTACTAGATTAACATATTTCTAAGCTACCGTTGGTTATTATTCTCAACAGTATTCTATACACACTCTCTTTATTCCTACTAATTACATTTGAGCCCTCTCTTTTATTAACATTCTCAACATAATCCAATACTGCCAAACATGCTAGAAAATAAATCAGAATCACTAATCGTTGGTAAGTGAGATGCGGACATTAAAAGATCTGTAGTATTTTTATTCCGAAGAGACGTCTTTTGTCTCTTGTTATTAAAAATGGAATGTGAATTAAATAATAGCAATATAGCATACATAAAATGGGAAGTCGCTGATGAGGATAAAATTTGGGGATGATACGTTTGGGATAATAATATTGTCCTTAAAATTTTTAGTAGTATATAAAATGGAATGTGATAAGCTTCCTGCAGTATATACATTGATGTAATAAGCTTCCTGCAGTATATCCATTGTTAAACTTATTGTCATAAAGTATATGATCAATCCAAGTTACCACATTGATACATAGTCCTTAATGTTAATTTTATCAATAAAAGAACTATTAAAAATAAATGAAATACAAGATTAACATTAGCCCCTACCTTATTTTCTTCACAACATGAATATTATGTCCTATAACAAATAGAAAGTAATTTTGGTGCAACAATATAATATTTTTTTGACAGAAAAATAAGAATTTAGTTCATAAATTTTATTTTGTATCTATAGAGATTTGAATCCATTGTCTCTTTGAGACCATCATAGTTAGTTACCATTCTAACAATATAGGTATGTCCAAAAGAATATGAAGAAAAATAATATAATATATGAGGACGGTGAAATCATAAATTGTATCAGTTTTGAATTTTTGATAATGATGAATACATAATTATGCCGGTTAAAATGTTCAAAGAATAATTTGCTCGGTGTTCCCAAATTTAATCAGAACTTTTGCATCCGTCACACCCGTCTTCATGGAATAATTTATTTGCTCCACCTATATATTCTCTTCGCTCGAATAGCAACAGCTTGTATTCTGTTATGCCGTTTCCTTTTTATTATTTTATAGAGAAAAAGTTAAATATCATCGTAAAAGTTTGAAAATTATAAAAAATCACTCCAAACTTCAAAACTAATTTAATGTAAACTCAAATAAATTATTTTTTTCCACTATAATTATATAAAAATATAATTGTAATATGAAAATATAATAATATATTTAAGAGAAGGGATTCAATTACCACCATTTTGGTGCCACATCAGTGCCATTAAAATTAAATATCAAATAACTATTATTCAAATTCTTAAATAATAAAATTAATTGAAGGAATATTTTTTAAATATTATCTTATATATGTATAAAAAAATTATATCATTTTGATATTATTTATATAGACATCAAGCGTTAATAAAATCAACGGATCAAATTTTACAATTTAGACATGTTACTTGATGACTATTCAAATTTTACAATTGGATCCCTTCTCTATATTTAATACCTAAAATACCATTCTTTCTCTATTTTTATGTTTATCTAAATTCTTAATGGAAAAGTGACATGTTCTGAGGAGCATAAAATATCGCGTGACATGTTCTAGAAATAAATGATAAATCAGAGTTCTCTTCATAGAATTCATTTTTGTTGACTCACGACCTGAGGAGTACATGGACCAAAACATCACCACAAGCTCTCGCCGTCTCTCTCGCGTTTGGAGTTTGGACCGAATCAAACAAAGCGGCCATAATAATTACTCCATGAGAAAAAAAAAACTGAATTAAATCAAATTTATAAAACCAGCTAACGTCTTCATTATATGATCGTCTGATCATAATCGAACGAACACGATAAGCGCGTGACGATTTCCTCTCGGTCGAACTTGGTCCCCGCAGGGTTCAAAAAATCGCACCGAACATTACAAAACACAGGGACTTCTTAATTAAAAGATATCCCTTCTCGGTCAACCCGCAGTAAAGGTCAATAATCCGACTTGGAAAAACCAACCGCCTCATGTACAAAAGTAACAAACCCTAAAGCAGCGTCAAAAATAAATATAATAAATAATCAACTGGTGCAGTCCCTGATAAGCGGGTCCCGCTTTGTCACTACAGTGTGATCCACAATTCACTGATGGTCGGAGAAACTAATTGGTACATTTCGTGTGCGGCCTAGCAATTACCGAGATTCTAATCACACACTCCAGTCCGCACGCTGTGCTGTGTGTACGCACCTAATCAAAAGAAGTAGATTAATTGAACGGTCCAGATTAATTGTCGGGCGCTTATGTTGAGGAACTTCGGTCCATCCGGTCAATCGGGTTTATGTCGCCGTCAAAGCGTGTTTGCTTTAGGTGCAAGAAACAAGAATCTGGGTTAGAATAGCCTGGTATTAATTGGAAAGACCGGGTCTACTAAGTCACGTAGACCGAAACGTTGAAAAGCATGCAAAGGTCGGCACTGCCTACTTTGCAGTGATGGAACGGGTGCAGACAAAAAGTCTATGGGTGTGAAAACCGAGTGCTTATGCTATTTGCACGCCCGAACTTGAACCGCCTTACTCTCGCTTCTCGCCTGTCTCCAATTTCTCGATTTCTCCCTAAACAAGGGTTTGCTCAAAACCTCAGGCGAAGACCACCGGTGGCTAGAGCTGACCGATCTTAAAGAGAGATAACGTAGTACTGAGGGGGGCTGTTATTGCAGAGATGAGTTCTCAGATCAGCAACTGCGCTAGGTAGCTATCTGATATCTGTTCACAAATCTGCGCTCTTAGTATATTTCCTCGTCCAATTACCTAAATTTTATTTGGTCATGGATCTGATCGGCATAAGTTTGGTGTTGTTGATTGGATCTAGCGTGCTATTACGTATTATTGATCTCGATCCACTGATCGTCTTGGCGTTTGCCCTAATTACTTCGTAGATTTGGGGGAATTTTTGTTGTGAGGATTAGAAAGCCAAACCAGTGCCAAGATATGTTCAAGTATTGTTTTTAGGGGCTCCATCGAACTGTTTTCTTGTGGTAAATACTTTGTCGTCATAAAGCAATTGCATGTTTAATCATGTCAGTTTTGCATTCTCATGTCATGTTATGTCGTCCAAATCTTGTGTTGAATTGAAGATAGGAGAGGAGGTGTTGATATAATTTTAGCAGTATGAATGCTTGTAAACATACAAGTTCTATTTTTATATTTGGAATGGAGTGGTTTTGATTAGTATTACCTTATTGTTAGACTGGCGAAAGAAAGTTGCTGTACATAGATTTCCTTCTGATTGCATGACTGATACCCTTGACCAATTGATCTGAATCTCGATTTCAAATAGTGTTGTTGCATTGTTGCATTTCATTGCCATTGGAACTTTTTTCTATGAATATTTGAATGTTGTGCTATAGCATGGGAAACTCAAATTTAATAACTCATAACATGACAAAAGTGCATCCACTATTTGCATACTTTTGGATTTGTATTCTTCAGTCTGTTATGCACCTTTTCCCTTTGAGCTTGTAACGGTTCATGTTTTATGTGCTCCTACCATCATAGACTTTTGGTAATGAAAAGTATTAACTATGATGGTGTCAAACACAACTGGCTTAGGGTAAGCAAAAAGATTTACTCAAGGTTGCATTTTTATGTTTGCATGTACTCACTATTTTTATAACTATTTCAGGGTTATTAAACAGTATAACTTCTCAAGCCCAAGTACAGTTGCTTACGCCTCATGGACTACTACTCTAGGTCACATTTTTTTTTCTAGTTAAATTAGTCTAGTGGAGGCTAGTTTGTTTCATTTTACCTTTCTTTTTTCGCTTCCTCTTTTCTTTTCTAAAAATGGAGTTCACTTCCGAAAAGGCATTGGGTAATAAGCAATGCATTAAAAACCGTGACAACTGCGACAGTCTTAAACGGAAGCGCATCCCATCTGTACAAAACAATATCTCCCGCTTGGGCTTGCTCATCAAAAACAGTTATCAGAACTTCATGTCAAGTGGCTTGCCAAGCCGCATGCTTGTTCACGAAGATGGCAGTTGGGTGGATTTTCCTGATAACATCATAAAATTGGCTCAATCTGATTTCAAATTGAAGAAGGCAATTACTGAGGCAGAGCATGGAGATCAAATTGTGCTTCTGGACTTTGTGCACATGGTTTCTGTGAACCAAGAAACAGGTGTACAAAAACCTATTGCATGGATTGATGAAGAAGGAAAATGCTTTTTCCCTGAATTATACACTTACTGTAACCATAATGGAGCAAACAATAAATATGGGGCTAACCCTGATGCATCAGAAAGTGATGATGAGAGCTCTAACTCGGACACAAATCTAGTTATTGAGAACAAAAGGATTAAAACTGTAAAATGTGCTGACACAGACGAGACTGTGGGAGAGAATGATCCGAGCCCACTTTACCCTTTACATGAGAAATCTAGCAGTTTATCAAACCAACATGTGGGATATGCTGTGAAAAGCATGTTGCTAAAGGGTTTGGGTGCGACCATTACCGAAAAGGATATTCTGGCCGTCGGCACCCCATTGTCTGATGATATGGGTCGAGCTCGTTTCAGCCTATTCCAAAAGGAAGTTGAGATGATGAGAACCATCCGAGGAAATGCTAATGTGAGGTATGCCTGGGTCGCTTGCTCAAAGGAAGATTTGGACCAGATGGTGACACACGGTGTTTTGCAGCTTGGGAAGCCTCTCAATTCACCTCCATTTGGTATTGGTACACATCTTGCACCGGCCAATTGCTCAAATATCTGGTATGACTTTTTTTGTTGAAATTCATTTTAAGGGTTCTTGTCGTGTTGTTAAATTGAGCAGCCACCAGTGCCAGCTAGATTTCCTTACTGACCGTGATCATCTTTCTGTGAACCATCATGCCATGTTTTAATTTCTTTCTATTTCTTTCCTTACTGACCGTGATCATCTTTCCCATGCATGTATTAATAGACAAACTGGTCTGCTTAGGGATTTGATCATTGGTAGTATAACTGTTTACGACTTTGAGCTGGAGACTAGTGAATTCTATTGGATCTATTGGTTAAACCAATTGATCATAATGATTTGGTATATCTTTCGTTTTCTCTTTTGGGGTTTTGCCTTTACTAAGACAGAAGTTACTGGTCTGACCAGTTTTTTGCCTTGTTGACAGAACCACGGTACATTTGGTTCTGCAACTGTTTCACCTCTGACAGAGAGCAGGTCCTCGCTGGGCCTCTGAAGCATAGCTGAAATCTCTCCTCTTGAAAACCTTCTTCCTGTATTTATTTTACTTAATTTTGTTGCCTTTTTAGTATATGAAATAAAAGATGTAGTGATATAACTGAATAAAATGCTTTGCAGTGCTAGCTACTCAGATGCTGATGAAAATGGTATTATCCGCATGGTGCTGTGCCGTGTTATTATGGGTAATGTGGAGGTTGTTCGACAGGGATCAAAGCAGAATCATCCAAGCAATTCGAATTTTGATAGTGGAGTAGATGATGTTGCCAACCCAAAACACTATGTGATTTGGGATATGCATGTAAATAAGCGTGTGTTTCCTGAGTTTGCAGTGGCAATCAGAATGCCGTCCCAAGCCAAAGGTTCAAGGATTTCCTTTTTCTATTTAAGAATTTCTTTCTTTATTTTTGAGAGTATTTTTCTCATCCATGGTAATTTTTTTTTACCAAATGGATTGTATGAGGTGTGTAAGTGCTGAAAAGCATTATTTTACTAAATGATTTGTTTTCTTCTAAAGTCTGTTTTTTTCAGAGGCTTCACTTGCAAACTTCCCTCTATTGTGTATTTGCAGTTCTTTTGGTGCTTAGAATATTTTTTTTTTTGCTTTGGTGCTGTGTGCAGAAAGTTTGGTTGTGAGAGACGGTGAATCTAACATGTCTGTAATCACCAGTTCTAGTGTTCCTGTTAGTGTGCTTCAGGTGTGTAGATTTTGTTGATATTCTTTTTATGTTGTGCAAATTCCTTTATGTAATGTGATGTCAGCAAACATAATGGCGGACAGGTGATTCTCAAGAGGACTCGTAATTTGTATTGTATACCTGTTTTTATGTCTAATTGTAAATTATAAAAGCAGGGTGATAGAAACATCGAGAAATCTTCTGCAGTGGCAGAGAATTTGAACAGTCCTCTGCTTGGCGGAGTCCAGAGAGCAGCCCCGAGTTCCCCTTGGATGCCTTTTTCGATGCTTTTTGCAGCGATTTCTACAAAAGTTTCCCCCCAGAACATGGATTTGGTTAATGCTCATTATGAGGATTTTAAGGTAATTCAGTCTAATATGATGCTTCTCACTGCATTCCCATATGTGTTCATGAGGTTGGCACATATAGAGGTTTCCACTGAATTAACTTGCCCACACATTGTCAGAGATGGTCATGGTAGAACGCTGATCATTAAATTTGAAACAATATTTGTACGCTAAGCCTGGTACGACCTGACCAGTCAGTAGTGTGGTTCTGTGTTGCTTAGCCTAGGCTGAGGCAAAGCTCAATGTTACATTGTTTTTCTCTCTGATTTTAAACATGTTTGCATTGGGTTCTTATTGCTATTTAGGAATTTCCTGATTTCACACTTGAACTCTCAATTCTAATAAATGGTCTATGATTATTTCTTAACATTTTGTATATATTGTCTTCCTGTTGATAGAACAAAAAGATTAGCAGGATTGACTTGGTCAAGAAATTGAGGGATATAGTTGGTGACAAGCTACTCATTTCTACCATCATGAGGCTTCAGCACAAAGTATGTTCTTCTTATTTACACACCGCATGGGTTATTCTCATTGTTCAACTACAGCTTGAGCCCACTTTAACTAATTTTGTAATATTTCTTAAGCAGCTGCCAAGAGTTGATGGGCAAGAGACTCGGGGACTGTGGGCCCGGATGTCAGTGAAGCCTTGAACTGGCATGGAATTGTATAAGGAGAATTATGGTATCTGCTCAGAGTGGATGATGCTGCCGAGTGAGGCTTTTGTTTGGTTCTTAACTGTAGCTTCTTTATCTGTGATTGTAAGGCTGTCGACTTCTTCTAAAATATTGATCTTAGATGCTGTGCTGTATTGCGTTGTGTTTTGTTTAGGGCCTCTTATGTTCTACGTTGGTAAATGACTGTTTGTTGTGCTGTATATTGAACGTGCTATATGGATAATCCAGCATTTGGCAAGTTAGTGCTTGTGCATCTTGGTCCTTGTTAAATATGAAGGTCTTAATGCGCCAGATTCAAAATAATTGCACAACATGAACCCGTCGTGCTGTGACTTGTAAAATGCTAAGCACGCAGGAAGAGCATCCTTGGTTCTAGGAACTTGACAGTAAGATGTTACACAGTAACGCTGCTGCTGTTAGTCGCAATCGGGAGTTTTCATTTAGTCTAACACCCGCTTGGTTTCGTCCTATTACAAAACAAATTCAGCTGTGAGGCATTTCCGTTGGAGCTTTTTATTTGGATATGTTTTTGGAAAAGATACTAATCTAGGCAACGCTGTTGTCTGTGCAAAATGAGTAATTAAGAACCTCTCAATTTTGCAATTATTTTTCAGAGCAAGTTCGTTGGAAAAATGCATTGGAAGGAATATTAGAACAGCTCGAAATCTGCATTGCACGCTGAGGCGTCTTGTACCCTTGAGTAATCGATGTGCTTTCCAGCACTAGTTAAACTGATGTACTCGTATTCACCCTTCGGCTCATCCTATGTAAGATGCTTCTTCTCATTTAATAAATCAGATTTAATTATTTTAATCTGTCTGAAGCAGAAATCACAACACGCTAACACCAAAAAAGATCAATCCTTAAAATAAGGTGCATGTAAATGAGGTTTTAAAATGTAAATTTTAATATATGTGTGGTTGTCTACTGTGTATAACACGCATAACACACGTGCATATGTTGTTCAATATGCATATTTTATATGTAGATATATTTTTTTTAATTTTGAATAAATTATATATTTTTAAAGAACGATCCCACGTTTTCATGTACTACATATTGTCCTTTTATCTGGACCATTTATCAAACAAATCAGCAACGAACCAGATTGATTTCAGATTATTTCCCTTCATCTTTCATTTCCTTTGTTTTCTCCCTCCGATATAACCAGAGGAAGGTAAATAAACAGAAATAATATTGTTGGTTGCTGATTTATTTGATAAGCGGTCCAGATATGATACAGGAAAACGTGGACAGCAGATTCCTCTAAGGAAAGAAAATATAGGAAGATATTAATATATTTTGAATTTTTTACATAAAACATATCATATGATCAATTTATAAGCTTAATACGATAAAAATGTAAAAATATATCGCACACCATTAAATATGTAAAACATACTTTTATGTATATACTGCTGCACAAACATATACCATCATGCGACTGCATTTTGAAATAATGCATGCAGATATATGAATCCTGACCCTACAAAGAACTACCAAGTAAGAAACATACAATTACATGAATATCAAAAAAGGAAACAAAATTGCTCTCTTTTGAGCATCTTGTTCTAGAAAATCGTTTACAAAATAGTGGGAAAATGTGTTCCTATGATGTTTTCCTAGACTCTTATGAATCTGTTGGTGGATCAACAAATTCTGAGCATGCACGTTTCCGAGGTAGGTGGATCAACAAATAGAAATATTAGTCCCATATACAAGGAATTGACGTCCATAGGAAGACAGAGATCGCCTAACATGTGGATATGGAACACAAAAGCCCCTCGATCGGTTAAAACTTTTGCTGTCTTGCTCGTCAAGTATAGGCTGCTCACACACAACGTCATGGCCAGAAGAAAGATGGACTGTGACATGGCCTACGTTATGTGTGCACAATGCCCCACCGAATCTGCGCTCCACCTCTTCGTCCTATACCCATATGCAATTCAACTTTGACATCGCTTATCAGTTCACTACAGAACATGAATTTTGTGCATCAACTCTGCATTGGATACATTGACCTTGGGATCACGAGGTGCAGGCAGGAAAGGAATGCAAGAAATGGGCAGTAACTCTTCTAGCAGCATGCTGGGCCATATGGAAGGAACGAAACAGTAGGATTTTTGATCGGCGGAGGACGGTAGATGCACCAATACTGGCGCGAAATGTTGTGCAGATTTTTTAGAAAATAAATTAAAATAATATAAATTATTGCGAGTATTCCGTAAAATTGGGCTAAGCGACTTGATTGAGTTTCAAACTCATCTCAGCTTCTGGACTGAAAATAAAACTCAATCTTAAATTTGAGTTGTATGCGTAAACCCCCTCCCCCTTCCACTCTCTTTCTTTCCTTCCCCTCTGCCTTCCTTTTCCTCCAACCGAAAAAAAATCAATTTTTTTTCAATCGTTCTCTCTCAATTTAACTCCATTTTCAAAATCAATTGTGTCAAACTTCATAATTTTCAGAAGAGAGTTGAACAAACTCGTTGATCCATTGATTTGGTCGAATTTTTGAAGGTAATTTTTTTTTCATTTTTAATTTGAATTTAAAAAAAATTGATAATTTTGTCCATTTTAGTTAGTATAATTATAGTGGTAAATGAACTATAGTTAATGTAGTTTAATTTGGTTGATTTATAGTATTAATTTTGAATTATATAATAATAATTAGTTTAATTTTAATTAGGTTAATTATCATTAAATTATAGTTTAAATTTATTTAATTATAGTTGTATTTTAATTAGGTTAATTGTAGTAGTTAATTTAGTTTAGGTTAGTTTAGTTTTAATTAGCTTAATTATAGTTTAATTATGTTAATTATAATTTTAATTAGTCATAATTAGTTTAATTATAGTATTTTTAGTCATAATTAGTTTAATTTATAATTAGTTCAATTATAGTAATACTTAATTTTAGATATTTTAGAATAGAATAATATAATTTAAAATTTGATAAATTTCAGTATTTTGAGAATAATTATGTTTAATTTAGCAAACTTTATAAATAATTATATTTATAAATGGAGTATCCACAACTGCTTGTCATATCGCAAAATGAACATAGGTCACAGAGGGTCAGAATCGATGTAAGTATTTTTAATCATATAACGTGAAAATTAACTTATTTTATAATTTATTTTAGCATATCTTATCTAATAAATTATTTTGTGCGGCCCCATAGCACTCTCCATTTGAATGCACATCGTCAAAAATATCATACAACGAGCATATTGATCCATATCTACATCGACTCGATCTCTAGCAGATGACGATTATGGGAGATTACTAGTTAGATAAATCACTACTGGTAATGCTTGTTGAGAGGTGGAGACCATAGACGTCGACATTTAATCTACCAATCGGAGAGATGACGATGGCATTTAATCTACCTATGGGGATTGCCTATTAGGGGTAATATTTTTATTATTTTTATATATTATTTTTGAAGTTTACTAATCTGATTTTGAAATATGAGAAATACGAGAAAAAAACCAATAACCAAGGTGACTGATGATGAATGGAGCGGGACGCTAGAGATGCTCCTTGGGTTGAATGACGATCTATACAAGTACAACAACATTACTGATAATATGTGGTCATTTAAGATAAAGAACAAGGAAAAAGAGAACAAGTACATTTAGTTCTCGACGTATAGTATTCGACTCTCGTGTTTACGGAAGTATTTTTAAAAAATATCACTTACTTCGATAATGAGACCGTCTAACGGTATAATTTTTACTATAATTAAGTTCGATCAGATGTGAATTTATTATAAGTTTTATCTAATTTTTAATGAATTATAGGTACATACGGATATTTTGTTTGGATTTGTTTGGGTCCATGATGTTTTCCGAATAACATTGCAGACTCAGTCCTGACAATGTACTTGATATTTCTTAATGATATGATCAACATACTAGATGACGGATACGACTGAGTGCGGACAATACTATCTTGCTTGTACTTCAATCTCCCTCGTTCATGTCTTGAGCTATCGGATTACATAGCCGGTCATTTGCTTCTGCTTCAGATGTGGTCCTGGATAGGATTTCTGATCGAGAGACCGAGATAATTCATTATCACTTATCTAAATTGAGATTTTTTATTTAATTTTCATATTTTATTGATGATACATGTGTAGAACTGAGGAGCCTCCATTAGGAAGTCATGATTCTCAATTGCGGCCTCCATATAATGTCAAATGGGTAATAAAATATTTATTCAAGTACACGTCAAGGAGGACCAAGACATTTCTAAGACCATTTTGAGAATTTACGCAGCATCAAGTGGATATTGTACGCTACTTATCACGACGATCTGCCTTGGGTGTACCACTTCTACTATAATTTATAAGCTTTTAAAATCAACTAAAATTGATTTACTTCATTTGATATATTAATTTAATTTACTATTTTTTACGTACCATAGGTGGATGTGTCATGTGTGTGGATGATTCACTTCTGGATAGTTGAGAATCATTATTCAGATAGATTTATGCGATAGTTCAACATGTACCAAAGCATATCATATCCCTCTGTCGGCTCCGATCAATTATCGTAAGTATTCACGTATCGCAAGAATAAGCATACATCGAGAGAATGGTGAAGTACAAAATGTGATTAAGCACACGCCTAATTTTGTCGTAGTAAGTGTGGTAAACTGTAATTGCAATGATTGATGCAGCTCGATGAGGTACTGGCTTTTTGGGGCTGTTATGATTTTCCATTAGACATAATTTTCTTTTGAGGATGATTACGCCCTTCTCAGATGGAAAAGCAACCACTTACTTGGCTAATTCAACAATCACGGATTAAGTATTTTTTAAAGGTCTATTGATTCACTTCGTTCTGGAAAATAGACTCACTAGCCACCCCTATCTTACTGAATAATGGCGTAACATGTTCTAGTAGGCACATGACGAGATTGACTGTCTATCACGAATGAGCGATCGTATAATTATATCCTAGCATTATATTTATATGGAGTGATATTACAAGAGATGTCAACATCTAGTATAAAATGTACATTGACGAGCAATTGAGTCAGCCAGTACCGTATCCCGAAGAGCTTGTGAATGAATTGACATATGTACCACACTCACTTCAGAATACTCAAGCGGTTAGCATTTAACCAAAAAACTTTTTCTTATTTAAGCTATGTATATAACTTATGTATGAAATTAAAAGTATATATGTAGATATTTTGTTTAGTTAGGAATATAGCCATCTCTATTAGTTGATTTATGACGTCCGAACATACATGGTTCGACAAATATGAATTAAGGCAAATTAAAAATTTGATGGCCGATTTAGGATATCCTCATATTTTTCACAGCAATGCTTGCATCCGCAGGTCAATTTAAATTTTGTTCATTTTAACTTGTATTTATTTTATATTAAATTGATTTTACTTAATTTAATTTATTTAAATATGTGCAATTTAATTGTACAGGTCTTCCGATGAATCCTGAGGATATTGACATATTTTCCGATGACCCTCCGACTAACGGACACACTTGACCCGGCGCCAGAGCCGACGACTGACAACTTTGACATATTTTAGGGAGATGTCATGTCATTCTCTCAGCTGATGAGTTAGATAATCCTCGATCCGAGTTCGATACCTCTGTGTACCCAATATGAAGCTCCTCATGCGTCATTGTATGATATGCCCGGCCCCTTCATCTGAGTGCCAGAAATGCAAGCACTTGCTGACGCAAGGCACGAGCGTCCTTGTCATCAAACCCGATCAAAAGACACATACAACTCATCTCTCATTAGAGAATGTTGCGTCGACGTTGATGCATTTTTTTATTTGATAGATTATAGTTTGTATTTTAGTTTATTTAAAAGACTGTACTTTATTATTATTTTTTTACTTTAAATCAAACTTATTTCTATTATTTATGGTTTGAATGAGTTGTTATAAATGTTTAAAAATACTAAATCATGAAAAAGATGTTAAAAATTAGCTACTACATTATAATAATAAAATATAACAATTTATTAAATCATCAAACAAATAAAAATACATAATGAAATAACTAAAACCATTTCAATCTATTTTAAACAAATTAACTAACTAAACAGGAAAAAAAACATCTGAGACCGAGTTTGAAATTCGATGCAGTCTTCTGAGACCAAGTTTCAAACTCGATTCAGGTTACGCTCGTAAAAACCCACCATAATCATACCAATACGATGTGCGTAGGTAGTAGGATAGTTACACCTTGGGGTGTCAATGGGTCGGGTCGGGTTCGGGTCGGGTCATATTATTTTATTATTATTTTTGTTCCGACTCGAATCTGTCCCGATTAAATTCGGGTCAAAAAATCTTGACCCATACCCGACCCGATGGGTCACGGATCGACCCGACCCGATCTGTTTAAAATAATGAGATATATATTAATTATTTTTATATAATTTTAAGCAAAAAAATATTAATTAATTTATAATTAATCTTAATTAATATATATTTAAGCTTTAATTAGTACTAAATCACAAAATTACTTTAAAAACATAATTAATCGGGTCGGGTCGGGTTGAACCGAACCCGACCCGACCCGATTCGGTCAAAAAATCAAATCCATACCCGACCCATTTATCTTCGGGTTGGGTCGGGTCGGGACAAAAATTGACACTCATAGTTACCCCATAACCGTTTGGCACTCCATCCAAAAAGTAGAAATAATATTATTATTCCGATTAATTAATTTACCAAATAAATTTTAGACCAAGTAAAAAAATGCGTAAGAGTGCTAGTCCGGTATACCAAATTATAGGTGATATACCAGCTTAGTTCTTGTCGGAATAGCGATTATTATTTGATTATGTTGTATTATATTATTATATTATGATTATGATTATAATTTATTATTATTATATTATAATTATGAATATGTTTATTTTATTATATTTTATTATTAGGGTCCCTAATAGTACCGGACTTAAATCCCCGCTCCCATCCCCCAACAATGAATTTCCCGAAAAAGGCAAGTCGGTAGTAAGTCTTGGAGAGGAAGGAAGTGATTAACTACTAGTTAATAGTCACCAGTGACAAATCGCAATGGCATGCGATATATGATTTAATTAACTAAAATATTTATATGTATGGACTAAAATGTTTTTATTTATATTTCCGGTGTTTATATTTTTTAAGTAATTTCAGTGTATGTTTGTGTGTTAATGTTTTTTGATGTCGATATTTATAATTAACGATCTGGTATTTATATTTCTAAGTAATGCTTATAGATACTTATGTGTTTATATTTCTAATGGTGGTGTTCATACTTGAAAATCAGGTATTTATATTTCTAAGTAATGTCTATATAAATTTGTGCTTATATTTCTGATAGTAGTGTTCATAATTAAAAATCATGTGTTTATATATCTGACATTGTTGTTTATAATTGACGATGTGGTGTTCATATTTATGACGTCGATGCTAATAATTGAAAATTATATATTTATATTTCTATGTAATGCCTATATATGCTTGTGTTTATATTTCTGACGATGACATTTTTATTTATATTATTGGTGTTTATATTTGTAAGTAATTTCAATATATGCTATAGTGTGTTTATATTTTTTATGTTGGTATTTATAATTGACAGTATGATATTTATATTTCTAAGTGATGCTTATAAATATTTCTATGTTTATATTTTTAATGGTGGTGTTCATAATTGAAAATTATTTGTTTATATTTCTAAGTAACGCCTATTTAAACTTGTGTTTATATTTCTGACAATATTATTTATAATTGGAAATCATGTGTTTATATATTTGACGTCGCTATTTATAATTGACGATGTAGTGTTCAAATTTTTGACATCGATGTTAATAATTGAAAACTAGATATTTATATTTTTAAATAATGCTTATATATGCTTGTGTTTATATTTCTGACGACGGTGTTCATAATTGGAAATACGATGTATATATATTTGACGATGGTATTTATAATTTATGATATATTATTTATATTTCTAAGTAATGCTTATAAATACTTGTGTGTTTGTATTTCTAATATCAGTGCTCATAATTAAAAATCAAACATTTATACTTCTAAATAAAGCGTATATATGCTTGTTTTTATGTTTTTATTATAGATGTACATAATTGAAAATTTGGCGTTTAGAATAAAAATTTTGGTGTTTATCTTTCTAAGTAACACCTGTTAATATATATGTATATATATATAAATCTAATGTTGATATTCATAATTAGCTATCTAACGTTTATATTTTATAAGGAATTATAGTGACAATTGGGTGCTTACCAGTAACATAATAAATACATAGAGAAAATCAATTCAAAACAAGTAATAAAACCAGCATTAGTTATATCCACACAAGTCGTATCAATATAACATTCATTATACTAAACAATGCAAATGAAACTACTTGAGATCAAGTAGCCAATGAGAAGAATGCAAACCACAGAGGCTTTCAAAATATAATCTAAACAACAACTGAAATAAAAAGAAATGTATTCAACGGTAAAAGCTTTGACTATTGAAGTAGCTTCTTCTTCATATTGTTAGCATCACTAAGAAGTTTGTATGCCAACACCGTACGATCTTTCTTGATAACATACTACAAAAAAAAAAAGTAAATTAAAACTAAATAAAATTTACATTCAGCCATTCCAAATGAAAAAATATTGGCCCAAACCATGCAACCAACAATTTAAACTTGTATGAGAAATTATAAAATGTTCAAAATAATTTCATCCAAATACTTTACAATGTGAACTAAATCTGCAATTATAATTGACACAAAATTTGAGTAGTTGAGCTTGATTTGATGGGTTTTGTACATAATGGCCCAAACTTCTTAAATCAATTGCTAATTCTGTCAAACCAGTAAAATAAGGGAACAAGAGAGAAATACAATATAGAGATATCTTAAAATCCAAAAGCAAAACCCTAACAATTAACGCCATGCCAATGAATCTGAGTCTCCTCTAGTTCTTGCATGGATGCCTTAATTTGTAAATTCTTCCATCTATATACGACTTCACAAAAATAACTAGTATTTTGAAATCTATTATAAAATAAGGTGAACCTACTAATATATAATCAAACTCCCTTTTAATTAAATCTTTATAGTATGGGTTCCTATTCCACCAAAATTAGATGTATATTTCTCAAGTTGTTCCTTGCGTTCAATAATTTCAGGAACAAATAATCTTTTTGGCAATCAGTACATCTCATAATTAAAAATAGTGTATTGAGATGAAAACTGAAGACATAAGGATTTAACTATTCTTATCAATCTACTTAACGCTTCCCCAAACCATGCCTCTTTCTCTTACTCGTACCAAGTCTAAATTGCTTCCTAAAATCTGCATTGGTAATGACATGACATCTTAAAGTAAAATAATATGTAAATTAACTTGAAAATCATCTCCTTTTCTTAAGCACCAATAAATGTTGTTTCTCATGAATTTATTCTGCTTGACTCGGTTTCTTTTCTGCAGAAGTGCGAAGTGCTGAGCGGTTTACCTAACTAATAGAAATAACAAAAGTTAGAGGCACTTTAGAAACAAACAATGTTTCCTTTATATCTCAAAACCAATCTATTATCATGATATAATTTGCCCTTGCATCATTCCTCATTTAATTTGATATTGAGATATGAAGTTTTTATTATGAGGAAGTTAATTATTATCAGACAACACCTAATATGTCAAGATATTTCAAATATAAGAGTCACCTCATACATCATCTAGCAATCAAACAATTACCTAAATAAACAGCTACAATAAGCTCCATGCATGACTCGATCTAGAAAACTTTTTTCCATCAATTATTCCTCTTTTACCCCATCATCAGGCCTACTTTCCTTAACATCATCATCTTTTCCCATCTTTGCTTCACCCTATCTTAGGTAGTATTTTTGCCACATCTGAATGGCTCTGGGAGCACTCTTAGTAGTGTTCGGCCAATAACAACAACCCCTTATGACACCACCTAAGGTTTCTTAATGGTACCCATCGTAACATACATATTAATAAATTTGTACTCCCAATTTTGTAGCGCATCAAGCTAGAAAGGGCCGAGGCTCGAGATGTCACTTGTTAGATCCTCGTAGTTCAAAAGACATCTTGTCCGGGGCTCGACTCGCATCTCGTCTCGAAAATAATGTATACGGTCCACTCGACCCATAAAATATCTTGCATTTATGGATAAAATCAACGATAAATAATTTGTAATAATTCCAAACTCAAAAAATTACCTAACCTAGTATCAAAACATTCAACACTTGCAAAGCTAAATTCAAATATCTGCTCTGAATAAAACAAATACTTTAAATAAGAAAAGTTCAAAAACCAAACATATGAAATATGTCTGGCAGAAGGAAGTTACTGAAATTAATTATAATAAGCTGATACAAACAACATAAATGCTTGTGGTGATGAATAATATAATTTTTATAATACTTAATATGTAGTATATGTGACAACAATGACATAAAGACAAGTTCATTAATTTCTCTTTGTTCTGTGTACTAATTCAAACTATTATCATCCCTTATTCTTGTAGCCATCTGAGCCATCTTGTTAACTTAAATAACTACAACTAGACAACTGAAGATGACATGAATAATCTATGTAGAAAAATATTGACTTGAGCAAGCACCGATGACTTATGCATCCGTATTCTAGGAAGAAGTACACGCTATTATTTTATTTTTGATTATCATTATCATCATTATTAGTATCATAATTATTTATATTTTTTATTTTTATTATCATTATCATCATTATTAGTATCATAATTATTTATATTTTTAACTATTCTAATTAATAACTGTCAAATCATATTTTTATTCTTTCAATTAATTAAAAATATTACTAAATCTAAATTATACTATTTTACCACTCTTCTAAAATTATCATTCTTTTAAATCTATTTCTTAATATTATCATTCTTTTAAATTTATTTCTTTATTTGTCAAACCAACCGCATATATATATTGCTGTGATGTGATGTAATTTTTACTGTTTTCCGCTTTGAGAGCCACTAAGTTTTCATAAAAGAAAGAAAGATTTAATATCCACTGTCTTTTTATTTGATCATTACGCGGCTCAAAAGCTGCAAAAAAAATTAACGTTGCATTAACAAGGAACGCAAGCAGATGTAAATGATGACAAAAGTAAAAAATTGCTACATTGAAAAAATTAATTGACAACAAAGAGATAGCTACAAGCATCAAATGTACAACTAGAAAACCAGTAGGGCAATCGCCCTCTGCTCCAAAAAAACAAAGAAAGAACGGATGCCTAGTTTTACCAGTCCACTGCCCCAATACGAACAGTGCCTGGAACCTAAAAGAATTACAAATCGAGGGTGCGAGCGCCTAAATTGTTGCACTCAGCACAAAGAATTGGTTATACTAAAACCCAAATACCTAAGAAACCCTAACCAAATTAACATTCCTCCATTCTTCTGTAGTTAGAAGCAGTTACCTATATAAGATCTTTCATATTTGGTTAGCGGTTTGTCCTGTTTGATAATCGAGGGACTCTGATTTTTAAGCGCATGGGTCTTGGATCAGTTGTATTGTCATTAGTACTGGTGTTATTGGTTATATCACAAGGCTTAGTCTTAAAATAGTCATTTCCATTTCTTTGTTCAGCCTCGTCAGAACAATACCCTACGAGTCTTTTCTTCAAAGGCATTTCTGGAATAATAGAACAAGCTAGTTTATTGTTGCTTGTACTGAATTTCCACTCAGAATCTTCTTCTTTTGCATTGGCATTCCTTGATTCACATTGTACCTTCTTCAAACGTTTGAAAACCTGGTGGATGTAAACAAATTTCAAATAGAGCAAATATAGATGGAGAAACAATAAAAAGATAAGCAAATGGAGCATCTAGAAGAGTAAAATCTTCATATGTGCCCCCAACGAAATATGGAAACTTCTTTCAAGCCTACAAATGGTCTAGTAATTTGATTGTTAAAGTAGAATGAGGACTAAGAGGTCACTGGTTCAAGTCTCTTTGCTAATGTTGTTTTTATTAAAAGAAAAAGGCATCGCCCAGACTGCTACCCCTTCTCATCTAGTTTATTCTTAAAATAAGGTGCTTAATATAGCCGAGTATAGTGGAGGTACCATAAAATAGGGAGAAAGAGTGAAGTGACCTGCTGTTCAGGAAAACATATTCTGACATCATCAGGTGGCTGTTTCACACGGATGGTCGACCTTCTCCTAACCCTAAATGTCTCTGAGTCGGAGTCATCATTATCTCCTGCAGACATGTTGTCATTCAAGCCATCATAAAGAGAATTTACACTGTTTACTGATGATGTTACTGGCAGAGATTCACATTCAGCTTTATCATTTGAGCACGTTCTAATTGCAAATATCTCAGCTGCATCATTAACGTCAGAATATCCCTGGAAACAGAAGTACAGAACGACAGGCAAGTCAATTTCTTAACAAATTTTCATGCTTAAGGTGTAGTATGTAATATTTAAATTCTACAGCAAAACCAAGAGAGAAGTGTTGAAATTAATTCTTACATTACACAGATCGGGGACTTGCTTTGGCCTGCAATCTGTTACGGCTGATCTAGTAGGAAATAGTTTGCACATGTGATTTTGATGGCTCTCCTCTATCATCGTACCCTCAATTTTTGTCTCAACACGTGATAAATGTCCATTAATTACTGATTCGGTCTGGACAAAAAGCTATTGCTACATTCTACTTCCTGGACATGGTCCATTACACCATCTTCCTTCTCAAACTCGTGACACATTGACTCAAGTTCTGATATATCCTCTCTTAGGTATAGGTACCTGTTATGGCTGCAGGAGCATTTCTTCAATTCATCCTCTAAAATAGCAAAAGAAACAAGGTAAATAAGCAATTCATCCAGCATTCATGCAACAAATTAGCATGGTAAGATTATCTAAATTTTGAAAGTCATTCTTAAGACGAGCAGCATTTCAGTCATCAAAATTCATTATGCTAATTGTTCCATAGACTCCTCTTTTCTTGAATCTGGTCCACAGAAGTAAAAAGAAATCTTAAGGGTTACAAGACAAGGAAGGATGACTGACATACTTAGAATTGTAACTTTATCTATGATATCATTCTTAAAATATTACACTTTTTCCAACCCCAAGTTGCAAGTTTGTAATCACCATTACCACCATACTTTCTCTTTGTTCTTTTAAAATACGTACCATGGAGAAGACATATGGGCTCCAACTTGCAGTTGCATGTAACATAAGCCACATAACAGTCGCGACGGCAGAGGTCACATAACACTATCAGATTCCCACCAAATTGCTGGCAAACTTGTGCACCCATCTTATTGAGAAACAAAAAAGTACTCCCCATGGACCTCATTAAATTCACAAAGCTGGTCTTTACACATAGCTGGGAGTGCAACTCAACTGAAATGTCAAGTCCTGTAGTCTTCTTCTCAGACAGAAGAGATGCCTCTCGGCAAAGTAATTCTTCATGAGGAAGCAAAGGAACTCGGTTCAAGAGTGCATAACGGTTACGAGCCCTCTCTCCCATAGGGAACCAGTCTCCCATTGCAAAGTTCACTGCTTCCCCACAATTGAAACCTGAGCAAATGCACATGAGAGAGTGGTTAATTTCTCTCAAACTTTTTTATTGTTTATTGGTTCCGAAATAAACTATAGTACTAATCACAACTCATAACCGCAATCATATGCTACAGGTACTGGGTGAACTGGATTGGCACTCCAAACACAGGATTCACTGTGCCATTGCATGTCAGATGCCACCCAAACAGAATGTAAGGAATATAGTACCATTGCTAAATCCTGCATGATATGCTCGTGGGAAAGTGATAACAAACTCCCCGGCCTCTGCACTGCTTTATAAACAGGAACCCCATGATCTAAGAGAACTTTTGGAGGAAACATAGTTGTCTTCCCAAGAAGAATGTCAAAGGCTGCATCTTCATCTCTTTGGCCAGTTAAGATCTCCTGGTTGTACACATGTTGTTGTACCACTCTCTCAAAACTGGGTGCAGCATGACCTGGCACACCATACCAGATTTTGGCCGCTCCACAGTGCTGGTAGTTTATGCTGTACAAATGTGTGTATGTCAAAAAAAGCAAAAAAAAAAAAAAAAAAACAATTAGTTCATTAAAGACTACAAGCACCTGTTGCTTGGTTTCAGGAGAACACCAACAATATACAATAAAGGCATGCACTTGACAAAATAAAGAACAACAATTGTATAATTACGGGTTACCTGTACAGATAGTGATCTTCCACATGCCAAGCAAACATACTGAAGAGCATTCCAATATAAAGCATTGGCTCAGTAACACCCTGAAACAGCAACAGAAATAATTCAAAGCAAAATATAAAGAACTAACACAAGATAAAAAGAAGAATTAATGCAAACTTACTGGAATAACTGTTCGGAGAAGCCTCAGTGTAGACTTTGGCAACCTTGAAAATTTCTGCGTTTCAGATGCAAATGTGTTAGAATGGTGTCTTCAGCCAAGAACAAACCAGTAGCAATGAAGCATAGATAACATTTTTGAGCAACTTAAATGCTATTATGAGTCATAACTCATAAAGATATCTGAATCTGATATGAACATCCAGGAGACCGACCATATTGTCAGGGCACTTACAGTATGGTAAAAAGTACTTTGGAAGAGTTGAAGGGACATATACAACAGACCTTAACAAAGAGAAGGCCTAGGTTTTCAAAACAGGTTTCAACGGGAATTAAACTGAAACTGAAAATTCTCTTGGATATTGGTAGGAGATACATGATGTATGGACAGAAGAGATACCTTCAAATTCCAGTTGCTTTGGCCTAGGGGATCTCGGGAGGAAGAGGAGAATGCACTGCCATCAACATCACATGCATACTCAACAGAATCAATTTTCCCATATGCAATTTCCCGCCAGAATTCCTCTTCCAAAAACTTGTCTGAAAGACTGCATGTGCTGAAGTACCTTCTCGAATATTCTTTGTTTGCTATCTTCTCAAAGTCCCGGAAAGTATACTTCCTGCAAAGTTGCGTACAATCACTACAAGCTGTTACCATTACATATGAAACTATAACACTAGATAATTTCTTCCATTCTCCGATTCTCCGTTCCCCTTAATATTCTTTCCTCAAAGACAACAAAAACCAAGGTCTATCATAGAAAACTATCTGAATGAGAGTATCGAGGATGACGAGGAGGGCATTATAGCTTATACTGACAATGTGGATGCACCCAATCTGAAACTATGATAATCTCATGTGGTTGATTTGAGTACACCCTTGTCACGTGTACTTAGCTGAATAACAACCACAACCCCCCCCCCCCTCTTCTTTCTCCGCACACGCACAAAAAAACCAACAGAATAAAGAAGAAGAACAACAATAATAACAGATACGAAATTGTTCAAATCATTGAAGGAATTGCCTGAAACCACCAGATAATAAAATGAGGTAATTGTACCATTTCCATGAAGGTTACGTAAGGAACACAAACCTTCCACTCATGAAGAATGTTACTGTGTCACCCATAGCCCACTCAGCCAATCGCAGAGGCTGGACTCGTGTGGTAAACTTAAATCCAGCCTGTTCCTTCATTAGCACAGCACCAGCTGGTACCAACGCACTTACTGGTGACACGATTTTGCATATACCTGAACCAAAATACACCACATGGATTAGCCCTTTGGCATGCATCCAAATCAAGGATTACCATACAGATGATAGCACCATACCAACTAGTATTTACTACAAGTTAGCATAAAATAGGTTCCAGCATAAGAAAATTAGGCTCTTGTTCTAATAAACATTTTGCTTGGCATTTATCCAGACTATTTGTACTCAAAGTGAACCGACAACCCTAAGACTAAATTAATAGTATGCCTAGATTGATGTATCAATCATTTGTATCACACAGGTGAGCAAAGTAAAAAGGAAAATGATGTACCATATTTAACTCCAACAGGAGAGATCTTCTGAAGATATTCCAAGGGATTCTCAAATTCCTCCTTGGTGGGGTAAAAAACTGGACATTCTGGAACCTTTTCAATCCAATCCAAATTTTCCATTTCAAAATTTTCTACCTTATGCTTCAAAAACAGATCTTTGTAACTGACCCATTTAAAAATGCATGGTGACCACTGCTCTGAATCCGCACCCCACAAGCTGATGCTGATCTCAAAGCATCCCCACTGCTCCTGGTCTTGACATCCATGCCACGAGCAAATGACATTTTCTTAAGAAGTCTTTGTTTAAAGGCTTCTAGGCTATTCCCAACCTCAGACGAGAGTTGCGTCCTTTCTTCCACCTATGGGGAATACAAGATTAAACAATTATTGAATAGAATCAAACAATGCTTACAAGAAGGAAACATATTTCAATATACTGTACTACATAGGTGTCTAATTTCTAAAAATGCTTATTGAATAGAATCAAACAATGCTTACAAGAAGGAAACATATTTCAATATACTGTACTACATAGGTGTCTAATTTCTAAAATATTACTTAGAGAAAACAAATCACACTTTCCAAATTACTTGTTGTTGTATTCATACAATCATATGATCATAATTTCATGAAGAGAACTATTACAAGAAGGCAATAATTTTGCATCACTGCAGAAGTATCTGTCGCATTTATATTTTCAATCATGTCATGGTTATGGAAGAATTCTGTTTGAGATAGAATTGTCAAAATTATGGATAACTGAGGGAAGGGGCAAGGATTTTCAGAACTGCATAAAGTTTAGGTCAGATACGGTTTTCAGAACTAAGCTATAATTTGTTAATGGTGATTAGGAAAAAACAGAGATATTTCACTAGGATTAAGGATTAATGTTCCCAGCTTCCTTCATGCAAAACGGGACCAAAATCCCAAGCAGCCTGGGCTTGTGGGAAGGTTAGAATTAATTTCGGAAAAGCAAGGGTGAAAGTGTTTGACTTCCCCTTGCAAAATGTGTGAAAGACCAAGTCAAAATAACAGTGTGAGCAGAAAAGTTCCAACTAGGGATCCAAATCTGCTACTATTTGAGTCCTACTTTTAAATTCAAAAAAATAGGAAAAAAATCATAAAATAGAAATTTTTTTATAGATATATTATTTTACTTGTAGATTGATAGCCTATGAAATTTCATTAAGATTTGATAGTTCATCAAAGATTATCAAATTTAATAATCTTTCACTAATATTAACAACGGTTCCAAATTAACAATCCTTGATGACCTATCAAACGTTAATAAAATTATATAAAATTTGATTTACTATTAATCTATAAGTAAAAAACATATCTATAAATCTTTTTCTATTTCTAAATTTTTTTTTTTTACATTTTTTTAGAATTAAAAGTAAGACCCTATTATTACCCAAAAATAATAACAGATTTGAATCCCCGACTAGGCGGCTTTGGATCGGAAAAAAACCAGAATTTTGAAAAGGGGAAACAGGACTATTTATATACCGGTTGATTTGAAGTGTGGTCCTAAAATAGTCCAGCGTTTTTGCTGAAATTTTAGTTAACTAAACATAATCTGGAAATAAAATTAGAGTGGTCTAAAATTTAGTGCAAAATACTTTATAAAACTAAAAAAAACTTGAGTAGTTCGAAATTCTTCAAAGGATCTACAGTCACGACAAGACTATTCTTTAGTTATAAAAAACAACAAAGAGCATTTACGCGGGTCAATGGTTTCGTACCAGTCAGCATGCGATGCGAAAAGGAATCCAGCCGACGCGAATGGAACAGTGCTAATCCCCTTGTTACAAATTAATACAAGGGTCCGGTAAATTTTTTAAAGTAAAAAGAAACTGAAAACCAAAGAACAATAATGAAAATACCATTTATATTATAACTTATAAACAAAACTGTTTTACTTTTTACACAACAGCATGTATATTGCAAATTACGTGAATAGAAACATGAAACGAAGAAAAAAAAAAAAGACAGTTTTTCCAAGCTAGAACAGCAATTTAATTAACGCGAAGGTTACAAACTAAGAACAGAACAGAAGGAAACACTGAATAACACTTAGAGCTCTCCGGCAGCTCCACCAAATTACTGACAATTGCGTGAAGAGCAGCCATTAAAACGAATTGTTTTAATGACAAATTGTGACATTTCTTCACAAGTACAAAACTATGACCAAATTGAACAGAATACAAAGAAACACTAAATAATTCTTACAGATCTCCACCGCCCGCCACCAATTTTTGCACATTGCGTGAAGAGCAGCATTAACACGAACAAGAAAAAAAAAAGTTTTTTCCGCACTAAAACAACAATATATGTGTGTGATTAACAAATTAAGACAGAAATCCACAAAAACACAAAGAAGCACTAAATAATTCTTAGAGATCTCAGCCACTTACCATCTCATCCCGATCTCTTATTCCCCAGTCCTCTAAGACGACAGAACCTCCGAATTCGCGACCGTTTATCCTGAAGACTGGAAAAGAGGTCAGAAACAACCAGCATTATCCTCTCGCGCGTCAAATCAACCGGATATCCAACAAATCACGCGTCTTCCTCCAGAAGCAACAAGAACAGAACTTGATTTTTCGCCGATGTAAGGTCGCTCGCCTGAGTTCCGACGGAGTGTCGCGCCTGGGAGAGGGTGGGAGCGGAAGAGTGAGCGAGCGGAGGAGGGGCAGGAAGACGGTTGAGGAAATCGGAGCTAAGCTTGGGAAAAGGAGAAGGTGAAAAGAGAGGTTATATTTAATAAAGAAGTTGAGGTGTGCAAAATGAGATTGTGAGTAGGGCTCAAAATGAGACGAGTTTGAGTGAGTCGGTTTTAGTTTAAGTTCGATTTATAAAAATATGAGTCGAGTCAAGTTGAGTTTGTGAAATATTTTGAATTGAAAAGTAATTTAAATTTGATTTGTTACTATTTGATATAGCTCACGAATTGTCTCACGAGCTAATGCATATATGTTGATTTAGTTTGATATTTATATTTAATATATCTACAAACTGCAAACTCGGTATCCATAAAAATGATATATGAGTTAGTAAAAAAATGATATATCAACAAATTATATTTTCAATAAAATCTTTATTGCATTAATTTGAATGAATGGACTAGTGAAAAAACTATCGAGTCATATATATAAGTCGAGTCACGAGCGAATATGAAAGTCATTAAGCTGCTTAGATGGTGAGATGATAAGAGATAATGAAGATGAGTTATCGGATTAGAGTTGAGCTAAAAAAATATAAATTATTATTATTCGAGCCGAATCAAACCAACTCCAACTTAAACTCAACTCATTTGACTATCGAGTCGAATTAGATAGAGCCAGATTAGCTCAACCCCGAGTTTTTTTGTGGAGCCCTAATTCTGAGAACATGATTTTCCGAATAAGTACTTCTAAAGTTTTCAATTTATGTCATACATTACCTTTTCCTGTAGTTTTCTGAGCCAGTTCCATCAATTCTATTTGTTATTGTCAAAGATAGATATTATTAAAAAAATGTCATTATATTTGTATTATATTCATTTTAAGAAATATTTATTTTCTAGGAAGCAACATATAGAACATGATTATTGTTGTTGTGTTTACTATATTTATGTTCACCGCTAAGGATAGCAAACAAAATTTTATTTACTCATGAAATATGTGCTGCAATATTTATGATCCAAATTATAAATTACACATGATATTTGAAATTCTAAAATGTACACTTAGATTATCAATTATTCAAATATTTTTACAAATTTTAAAATGTTCATTACATGATCAACTATATAGATTCCAAAATAAAATATATAATAAAGTTTCTAAGTATACGCATGCAAAAAATTGTGCAAAATCTAGTGTTTTAATTCGTGTCGTGCCGGACCGTGTCGTGTTCGGGCACGCCGTGCTTTCGTGTCGTACCGTGCCGTGTCTTTTATTATTTTTTTTTCATGTTGTGCCGTGTTGTGCCCAAAAATGATAGAAGGAGGCACGGATAAGGCACGCCGTGTCTGGCGTGTCGTGCCGATCAAATTCTGAATTGGGTCGACTTCCATACCACTTTTCACAATTAAGTTTAGAATATGACATGCACATTTTATGTGGAAAAATGCACCATCCATTATGGTTTTGAAAGTATTTGTTAAAAGTCTAATTGCGGCATTACAGTTACTAGCATTATCGAAACTAATAGTAAAAAAATTATCTCGATATTGGTATTCCTCAATGATACTCAACACAAACCTAAAAATTAATTTTGCATCATGCGAATATTCCAGTTCTCGAAAAGCAAGTAATCTTTTATTTGAAAACTATGTCCCAAAGTTGATATCATCAGTGATACAATAAGCAGTAACAGTGCAATATACTTATCATGTTTACCAGCCGACCAAATATCAGAAGTTAATGACACTTTATATTTTGCATTTTTAAATTCATCATACAAATCTCCCCGTTCCGCTCCGTGCCTGGTACCCATGTCGTTCCGTGCCGTGTCTAACGCCTTAACCATGCTGTATCGTGTCGTTCCAAATTTTCTAAAAGTCAAGACGACACGGTTAAGACACGGCACGAAACAAGATCTGCTTCCGCGCCGTGCCTTAACCCGTTCCATTTTCAGCCGTGTTCGTACCGTTCCGTACCGTTTTCAGCCACGGCGTGTCTAAATTTAGAACACTAGCAAAACCTACTTGTATTAATTTATAAAATATAAATACGAATCCTGGATAGTATGATTTAGCAGCATTCAAACGCCATAATTCTAAGGAAGTAAATAATGAAAAGTGTGAGGTCGAACTAAGAAAGATTCCTAAAAGGGCAGCGCATGAATTAAAATAAGGAGGCGCCAATGGGTTGGATTGGAGGCATGAGACGTGGAGTTGGAGGAAGAAAGGTGAGACGGTAGTTGATAGGTGGTTCAACCAAATGTCGTCTTGTCACTCTGAGCCCCTGACGGAACCGCGTCACGATCTCCTTCTCCGTTTTATGTGCCGTCAACTTTAATACTGTAGCATTCAGCATTAATTTTTTATTTGATTAATCGTCTACCCTAGGGAAGTCACAATATTAATGACTTTTAATCATAAATATTATATTTTTACTTGTTTCCGTCATGAGATTTTTTATTTTATCAAGAAAAAATTTACTCGGCTTCGTAATATGTGTTTTTATATTATATATAGTTACTGTTTGCTCAAATAAATATAAAAAGTACTTATTTACATCACGAAATATTATGTATTGATATTTGTGTTTGCGTGTGTTATAATAAAAAATCGACGCATCACATCATTATTGTTCTTAAAATGTACAGTTTAAAATTTATTAAATTATCTGAAATTCATAGATAATTTGTGCGAAAAATATTAATCAAGAACATTCTAGGCTACTTTTTTATGAACGTAAAAAATAGAACACTTGTTAAAACTTAAAATTATGTGAAAATAATGTATTGCAGTATCGCTTGCAATTAATTGCATATTATTGTACACAGTACGATTGTCATATAAGAATTCTTAAATACTGAATTGCAATGTAATTTAATATACAATATTTAAAAAAGAAAAATAATATCCTAAACTGTATTATTAATAAGTATTATTAAATTAATATTGTTAAAAATAAGACTGAAAACCGTAAAATTTCAAATATACGATACGATAACGGGGTCCATCTCACATGAAACTAGAACCCCACTCAAATTGATTTTTAATAATATTAATTTAATAAATCATATTATTACTAAAATCTGCCTAAACTGTAACATAACGGGGTCATGAAACTAGAACCCCTCAAATTGACCCTCGGGTGTGTAGAAACTTCGATAGTCCGAGTCTCCGAGGACATTTTGGTAAATCTCGCAGAGAAGCAGAACGGAGCTTCGTTAACAAAACGGCTAAACTGTTAATCCATCCGATTTAGATTTACCACAATAATAAAAGGCGTCAGAATTCTGATGCCTCGCGGTAAAAAGGAGAAGCTAACCGCTTTATCATTGGATACGCGGGCGGTTCTCTAGGGAAACTGCAGTGCGTCAGAATTAAATTAACGGACAGCAAACAGCTATGTATGGACACGTGTCATTCCCATATGCCATCACGAGTCACTTCGATGGGCCAACTGGCCAAGAGAAGGAAATGCGTCAACGGACGGCGATGATGGGATGCGCGGCTATCGTACGGTTGGACGAGGCGACTAGTCGGGTGAACGGGCATAGTTGGTCTTTTTCGTTTTCTGGATCAGAAATTCTACGATTTTATACGCCGAAGTTGGAGGAAGAATTTTCGACGAGATGTAGCGCCACGTGGAGTTATAGTAAGGGAACGTAGAGATCTGGATATAACATAGATCAATTACTTTTAATTAGCTGGCGCTCTTTACGGGTCGGTCCCAACATCTCTCATTGACTAAAACCAATCTATCCCCGGAGCACAAACTCCGGAAAAATATTGCTTGAAGTATCAGGTTGAACTAAGGCGGGTCCCACATGTAAGAAAAAACGATAATGAACCGCTACGGTGCTCCAGGTGTAACCGATTTTTTCAAGTGGCTTCTCTATCACGGGATGTCAGGTTGTACTGTCACGAAACCGTCCCAACTTTCGTGCAGATCTTTCGAGTCTGATTTAATGTGTCAATTTGTATGTCATCACATTATATTATGATAAATGTTTGTGCAGCTAATGAACCATTATACGATATCTTGTTTTAAGATTTAATGATTCATCTTTTTGTTGTTTATATTTTCAGTTCTTTTTTTTTTTGATAATTACCCGTAGGCATATTTTCAGTTCTTCTCCCTTATCCTGTTATTTGCTATTTTGTTACGACTTGGATGTGTTAATGATTGATATAAGTCAATGCTCGCTGCAGTAGCGGAGTTTGAGCCGAAATGAAGAGGGAGCGGTCTAATAAAATGTGAATTGTTTGTATGGATGGATAAAATGATATATATATAAGTAATATTATTATACTATCAAAATTCAGCATTAAAATGACATATTCTAAAGATGTGCAATGTGCGGTAATAAGCTACAATAATATTCCATAGAGAAATATGTTTTGAACTTAACTAAATTAATAAACCTCAATTAGAAGTTTAAAGATTTGTCCTACCAAAACTTAGGCTTAATACACGGCTCATGTTAATTAAATTTTCATTAATTATTTTTTCATGTGCAAATTAGACTAATAATTTATCTCAATTTCCAAAACTAAGGTCAAATTAATTTTCCATTAATTATGCCTTTATGTGCAAATTATATAGCATGTACTAGAGATGGGCTAACAAAAGATATTAAAACTTCATCACAATTCTTAAAATTGATCCTTTATTCTTTGAAAATTGATACTAATTGTTGCTTAAATTTTATTATAAAACACTCAAGATATCCTCTCAAATTACGTTGATAATTTCATTTATCATATAAGAAATATATGTTGTCAATTTGTCAGAGTTTGACTGTAGGTTACAACCTATTATTGTGTGGGAAAAGAATTTATCAGAGATTTGCTGTAGACTACAACCAATCGAAGATGAGAACTTGGAGGAATAAAAACGAGAGAAAAAACCTACTTATTATTATAAAGGTGTAAATCAAAATTTTGGTTTACGGAGAAAAAGCAGGTGAGCAAATAATTTACAAAATTAAATTTCTGTGTGATTAGATTTTGACTGATGAAGGGAGAAGAAATGATAAACAAAGGGAGCGCTAAAGCGTAAAGAGCATGAGTAAAAAAAAATCCACCGAAAATATTAATTACAATAAAATTCAAAAGAATATAAAGCTGAAGTTAGATAGAGGGGCCATATCAAAGCCCAAGCAGTAAGTTAATCTAGAAAAATATTAACTCTATGCAATTTACAGGATTGAAGGGTGGTTCATGGCCCGGACTTAATACTAAGAAGCTCTGTCAAACGCGCAGTGAACATTCGTATATTTAAAATTTTACGTTTCTCATTCTTATTTTTAATAATATTAATTTAATAAAACTTATTATTACTAAAAACTGGCCACAGGCTTGCTGGACTCATTGACGGAAGTAGGGCTGGCAAAAAAACTCGTATCTCATAGCTCGCTCGTGATTCGCTCGGGATCGACTCGCTATTGGCTCGCTCGTTAGTGAACCGAGCTGTTAACGAGCCGGTTCGTTAAGTTAATGAGCCGAGTTAAGCTTTGGTTAGCTCAGCTCATTAGGCTCGTTTGGCTCGGTAAGTAATTTATTATTTATATTATTTATATTATGATTTTTTACTATAGTAAGTAATTTATAGTATATCATGTATTTAAACTATTATATGAAATTTATATGAAATATATTATTATTAGTTATTTTATTAATTTTGATATAAAATATTATAAAAAATATTATTAATTATTAAATAAGTCTTAATGAGCCAACTCGGTTAGCTCGTTAATTTAACGAGTCAATTTTAAGTTAAAGTTTTGATTCGAAAGTAGTTAACGAGCCAGATCAGCTCGGCTCATTAAGCTAATGAGCCGAACACGAACTCGACTCGGTTCATTAAGCTAATGATCTTAATAAGCCGAGCACGAACTCGACTCGGCTCGTTTACAGCCCTATACGGAAGTATACAAATACAAATTTCATGTAATGCGCAGTTCTTGCAGAGCATCACCACGACAGTAATAACAATAATGTCTATTGGGTTGACATGCAGGTTGGCACGGCTCTAGTGGCTCTAGTTAGTTTTATAATTTTATATTTGCAGGAAGCACAAATGAGTATTGTAGTGTGATTTTGTCTAAAAGAATCATCAGAGAAAAAAAAATGCTGTCTTTTTTTGATGTTGTAAATGAAAACGGTATCTTAGAGTAATTTATTTGATGAAAATGTTTTCTGAACCTTTTTCTTTTTTTTTATAAAAGAAGAATTTTAAGCTAATCAACTTTAAATATTTATAAAGAATCTCTGATTTGAGTTTCGAATTTTATTTTACTTCACACGTGATTTAATTGTTTTCAGGCGATGCTAGTAAAAAAATAAAATTGATCGACTCCTTGAGTAACGCATTTACATAGTAAATTTTAATATTTTTAAATTCATTTAACACACAAAGTCAAGCAATAAGAGAACAAAAGTATATAATTCATTATCGTGCATACATTTTTTCATTTATTTTCACTAATTTTACAATGAACAGATATACACAAAAATCAGTGACAGATTGCATGCTTCTAAGTGGGATCAATCAACAACACTGATTTTTTTGCAATCAACTCATATGACTTTTGAAAATGTAGTGTTTAATATTAATTGCAATTTTGCTATCTAGCTGAACTCGCTAAATTTTGCTTGAGTTTCTCGATACCCCCCCCCCCCCCCCAATAAACTTATTAATTATTAATTATTATGCCGACGAGGAACAGAAAAGAAATAGTTTTTCTTTGTAATGGGATTATAGGGGAAAAAATTAACACCCTACTTTTATCATATAGTAATTTTAATTATGTAAAATCCATATATTAGTGATTTGAGTTTAACTAAATTTTAGAAAATTCAGTATCATGACTTACATGGTTCATCGATTCCTCATAAATATATCTAGCTTAACAGGATTTTTGAAAATTAATTTTTACTATTTTTAAGAACTTATATTATTTATAATGATTTTTTAATCATGAAGATTTTAGCACACAAATATTGTTATTTTTCTACTATTCTTAAATTATAAAAAAAAACGGTATTTTATAAGAATTTTAATTAAATATTTTATATACCTGAATCGATATTTGAAATATAAAGTATTTTAAATTGATCCAAACAGTGGTGTCAATGAAGAATAGTTGAGAATAGTAAAAAAATAGTGATTTTTGGATAAGAGTAAGGATAGTAAGAAAATGATGTCATTTGAAATGATAAGATTATTATTTAAATTGTATATTTGAAATAGTAATGAAGAGAATGTATAATTTTGTTATATTTTTTATATTTTTTCTATCAACTAACTTTTATACATTTTGTTTTCTCCTTTCAACTGACGTTTTCATTTTCTACTTTAAAAGAAAATACAACCTTGCCCATAAAGATAGGAAACTGATTGAATGAAATATCGGGTCGCTGCACTGGCAAAAATGTCTGAATCAACGAATGGTAATCAGTAATTACAATCAAGCACAACATAATAGTAAATTAATAATTAACTTCACACATTAATAATCAGAATAGAATTGCAATAGTAACTATTCATAATCATAATTATAACAACTCTCTATTCAACTTAATTACAATAATAATCAGAATTAAGAACGAACATGTTTTCAAAAACCTTATTAACTTGGCACAAAAATGCTAAACCCATGGAACTGAAACTCAATATTGTCAGATATTAGTCTTGACTAAGCTAGAAAATAAATTAAATAATCAACATCTGACTAGAAACTAAGCCGAAGCTAACCATAAAAGCCCATGCAAGCCGTAGATCTATATTTCCGAATAGTAAAATTGTGTCTGGATACACATTTTTTGTTTTTATTCTGAGAACAACAGTCGCTTTTGCTGTTTCTAAGGCATCCAAAAGTACTCTAAGAATAAAGTAAAGAAAATATTTTTTGGGTAATGTCTCTACGCATGTCTGAATTTTTAGTTTTGACAAAATTTTCTCCGAACTCTCAAATCCATAACAAACTACCCGTCAACAGTTAATAAACTATATAACAAATTTTCAGTTATAAAAAATAAAAATAATTTTGTATGCCTATAACATTATAAATCAAATATTTATGTTTCATATATTTTTAATTTACAAAAATAAATATCAAAATATTTAGAGGAGTCTATTAAAATATTAATAATATATATTTGCTACATCATTTTTAGTCAGATTTTATATAACTTTTTTTATTAGTATCATAAAATAATTGAATAGATAATTTAAATTAATAAAAATTGTGTTGTATGTAAATATGAAAATTAAACACCACACGGTTAATAATTAGTTTTTATTAATTTAAAAATTAATTTTGAAAATTAAAATGTAAAAATAAAAATAAAAATAAATTTTCATTATAAATTTTAATAATTTATTGAAATACATATACAAAGTAGATTATATAAAATCAAAATAGAAAATGAGATTAAAAATATACCATATATTCTGAATGTTATTTAATTTAGCTATTTGTATTTTTTTATAAATAGTTATTTTATTTTTGTTAATTATAAGTATATGAAATATAAATATTTAATTTATAATATTATAAAAACATATAGTGTTATTTTTTTATCATTTTTTAACTAAAAATAAATTATTATATGATTAATTAACTGTTGGATGACAGTTTGTCACGGATTTGGGAGTCAGAAGGATGTTTGTTAAAATTAAAAGTTTAAGAATGTGGAGGCATTGCACATATTTTTTTTTATCTAAATCATCTAATCGACTACATTACAATTTACACAACAATGATATAAAAGTATTTATAGGCATTTCTTCTCTGAATTTCGTTTTTTTTTTCTCTGTTTCTCTCTCCCCGAGCACAGCAAATCACGATTTCAATAACAGAGAAAATGAAATTTGACTGACATTTATAATAACTACCTTCAATTAAATTCTCTCGCGGCGCTTGGTGTTTCTCCAATGATCCCTCTTTTACTAAAGACGTTAAATCCTCGAATTGTTATTTTCAGAGAATGTTAGATTAATCAAAATATATTTTATCATGGATACATTCATTTATCGGAGACATGCTCTTCATTTTCCCACTCGCTCTCAGCTAGAAATGAGAAATTGATCCTTTTCGGTTTGGGTTTTTCATTCTCAAACAAAGTGCATTCCCAACAGCTCTTGGAATAAAAGAAATCAAGTCTAAGTGAATTGTTTTTTTTTTTCCAAAAAAGTATACAAATGATGGATTTGAATACATTTGAGAAACCAAATCATCTAACATCAAATTGAATGTATTTCCGCTGAGTCAAATTATTGATACATAAAGATAATTAAATTTTTAAAATTTTCAAGTATATCACATCATCAATGTCATATTTAATGATTTAAAGAGTTGGTCCATAGTACTATTCAGATATGTTGTAATGCCCAACGAGTAGGAATATTTTTATACCACAACACTCACCTTGCTACTCAGTACTCACACAGGACCGTGGTTGCATGCTATTTTGTTTTATTTTATTATTTATAATTTAAAACATGAATTTTAGACCTTATAATATTAGGGAAAGCATATTTCGTGTGATCCATATTTAATGAAAATTGGATATTAGATCTCATCTTTTTCTCAAAAAAAAAAATCACATCATCACTTCCTCCACTAAACATATACTAAAATTTAATAGTTCATATATAATTTTTCTCTCTCCATTGAAAATAGTTGAATATAATATACCAGTGGTGAAATTTAACTCTTAAAATGATAAAACTTTTTTATAAATATCACATTTAATTATATTATTATTATATATATTTTTTATATTTAGAAATTAATTGCAAATTTTTAATATGAGATTTTTTTGAATATGTTTAAATTTTTTAAATTTATAATTAATTATTCGATAACTATTTTATTGAGATGAAACCTAAATTACAAATTTAATATAATTTTTTTTTTCATGGGAATAAGGGTTGTTGCACCACCCCACCCCCAACCCAACCCAGTTGTTTAACCAAATCCATCAAACTGTTCCGCATAAACATCTCATCGATTTAATTAACCAAAATAAATGAAGGGTTGTGCTAGACGGATATAATCCAAAATTAATTTGTCCTGATTGCTTTACCACGTCTCTTTATTCGTTTTTCTTCCTTTCCCATAAACCTTCTCTCGCTTTGCGCGGGAAGTTGGTCAAAGAGTCCGACGTGTGGTGTAGAACAGTGGATTGAAAAAATCCGTCCGGTCCAATTCGTTTTGGACCAACTAGTGCTTGCGGATTGAATCGGACGGACCGTACACAAACCTGTGTCGACCCCGTGGCCCGGTCACGGTCCGTCCAACGGTGGTCCGGTTCTCTCTTCACCCAAAACCAACACATGTGGACCCATAGATCGGACCGTGACCATGACCCGGACCAACTTTTTATATTTTTTTGATAATTTTTGATAATTTTTTAGTATTATTCAATTTTTAAACAATTAAAAATATAAAATTAACTCAATAAAAATTATTATTTAAAAAATATCATAAATTTATTTTTAAAATTTCATGATTTTCTAAATTTATAAAAAAAGAAAACGGACCGGACTGGACTGTGTCCGACCCGTAGGGGTCCGACCTCCGAAAACCAACGATGAAACATGTTGGATTTTTCTGAATTTGACATGTCTAAATCTGTTCCATATGGACTTGAACCACACCGATCAGTGGCTCGTCCGGTTTGACCCAAATCGAACCAGACCGACCCATTTGCATAACACTAGTGTAGACCAAAATAAATAACTCGAAGGTTTGAGTGGGTCAACGAAAACGAGTCATATTGAAACAATTATAATAATAATAATAATAATAATAATAATATCGGCTTGTTAGCTCAGATGTCTTTGTTCTCCACTTCTCTCCTTACTCCTTAGCCACTTAAAAAAAAAGTAGATTCTATGATTCTATCGGCCTAATGACTCAACATGCGTACATAGCAGCAGAGTCAGAATTTGTTGTTATTCTTTTCTACAGTGGCGGATCTAGGATTTTGATTAGGGGGGACAATTATCGATTGTAATGATTTATCGGGTTCAAATCCATTAACTAATCGGATACTAAATAAAAAAAATTAATAATTTAATATATATACTTAACTAATAATTTTTTTATTAAATAATAACATTTTATATATTAAAATAACAATAAAATGAAGCTCAAAGTAATAGATAATCAAGTTGATGAAGAAAGTTTTCGACTAAGAAACTTTATATTTTGATATCTTTGCATAATTATTTCATTATGCACGATATTAAATATTTTTTTCTCAATAAAAATAACCAGACAATTCAGGAGGGAAAAAAAAAAATTTTCAGGAGGGGCACGTGCCGAAAACATTACCGAAAAATATTATTTTTCAAAATCCAGGGGGGGCACGTGCCCCCCTCTGGATAACCTTGGGTCCGCCCCTACTTTTCTAGATAACAAAACTCTGTTATTTTGATCAGAATCATGGGATTAAAAATCAACCAATCAGATGTATTTTAAAGAAAAAATTTTAAAAGATAAAAAAATATCAATTTAAGTCCTTAATTTTCAATCCAACGATTTCGATCGGAATAACGGAGTTCTCTTATCCTGATCGGAATAACAACGTAAGCAAATTTATAGTAGCTACCAAAAGTGGACAAGTGGATTGTAACTTGGACATGGGAAAGCGTAAATTCTCTGTAGCAATTAACAGACCACCAAACCATGTCAGCGTGTCTAAAGTCTAACAAAAATATTGTAACTCGTGCCTTCTTTTCTCAAATATCTAGAGAACATCCTCCACACGCGGTTGGTTTTTTAATGAATGGCCCGGAGATTTTGGCATTTTGCTACTCTGTACGCTACTTTTTGAGAAAAACACCGATGTATAAATGCTTAATACTGATCAAACTATTTTTATACATGAAGGTAAAAAATTGGGAAGCAAAAATACTTTTAGCTTAAATTAATATTAAAAATAGCAAAGTATAATCATTCATGAAATAAATTTAAGCAACGACAAATTTATCATTGATATCATGGTCATTATATGTATATAAACTAAGCATTGAGTGATAAAATATATAAAATTAAATTATAGAGGAGATGTCATTGTCTCTTACAAGTTCAAAATTAAGAAGTACGAGAACAAACTGTTATATAATAAAACTTTGGGAACGTATGGTTATATTATCCTTCCGAATTTGTCTTTTTTCTTTGCAAAATATTTACATGGATTTTTTTGTAGAACGTCTATATAATAGATTTTTTCTGAAGAATTGTACCGTAAATTTACATAATATATCATACTCGTAATGTTTAATCAGCAAGAAAAAGTGCTTCACAATTTCATAACATTTTCTTATTCGCCGTTTATATTTTCAAATTATTATGCTTTGACGTAGAAATAAAGAACATACATGAACTGATCCGAAGTAAATCGTATTTTTATACCCTTTCTAACTTGGGAAAGGGGAAGTTCCGAAGCTCATTAAACCGAAAATGGTTTAATGAACGACTTTCACCGTTGGATTTTTAATCTACACAATTTTCAAAACAATGATGAAATTTAAGTACGAATCATAATATGAGTGAATTATAAATTTTATTATCGAATCAAAATTAAATGCGATGCCCATCGGAACTCCCTCCTTCCCTTCTGACTTTCATCTCTCACGAACAAGCAAAAATATCATACAATCATTTTATTAGCAGTTGCAACACTGTTAACTGTTAAATTGAGAATTCAATGTGGACCCCTACAGCCTATGGCTTCGTATTATAGAAATTAGAAACCATCAGTCTATCCATCCACCCAGATTTTGAGGTATCTGACAACACAAAGCAAATTAATGATGATTCATACTTACCTCATAAGTCATATCCGTATGGTTTTCAGTCCACAATCATTCCATCATATGGCATCATATGTGATATGCCATCGTTTTTAGAGAAATGACAAAAACCTCCTTTCAACCCTGCCAAAATCCTATATATTCCTATCCTGGCGAGTCCTTCCTTTTCTCACTGCTTTCAATTTCATATTTCAACCCTCCAGTCCAAAACCTTCTATAATTTTATTCTAGTGTACAAATTACAATGAACCGAATTTTTGAAAGCGAATGACTACTGCTGCGGATTCATGAATTAATTAAGCTCGAGTACAAATTACATGTTATAATAATGAATCTCCTGTACATATCAGTATATCACACCACTAATGTACCAATAAAAAAATTAAGGATATGGCCTACATCTTTTCATTAAAAAATAATAAATATATTATTTTTTTATTTTTATTCATCAAATTATTAAGTTCAGATATCACATTGCATTTGCACCACATGCTGATATTTACTTCGGGTAAATACGAATCTATTTCTCTCCTAACTAAACACAACCTAAAACTTTACAGCATGCAATATTGGTTTGGTTAAGAATCTTTATGTGCGTTTCCTACTAAAAAGGTTCCTCCCCGGCTGCAAAAAGTCGTTTTTAATTCCATTACAAAGCCAAGAATATAATTTTTTTGTTTTTAATTCCATTAGAAAGCCAAGAATATAATTTTTTTGTCATTCACATCGGCGAATTGGAAAGGATTGGGTTTCATTGTACATCTCACATATAATAGTTGACCAGCGTCCTTGCATCCTTGAAATTGAGGGGCCTTTGTGTAAAACACGCCAAGATTTAAAAATCTGATTTTCTTTTTTTGCAGTCAAGCCTTTACAAAAAAAATATAATATTTTAATACGCTCCCCACACTGTCTTACCTCTGAATCATAGTTACAAGATTCACTAATTATTCGTAAATAACTCATTTTTTGTTCTTAATTGGTTGTTTCACCAATTATTCATCAATTTAATATACAATATATTTTTCATAAAAAATATTTTATTCACGAATTAAATAGATTATATATCATTTTAAATAATATTTTGTATTCTTTTTGTAAATTTTAAAATTTTAATATATATTTTATCTGTATTATATGAAACAAATTATTTCTGAATTATACCCATATTATATTTAAATCTTCAACTTTTGATCTCGTTGAACATTTTTTGAATCACAAACTTGTTACGACCTAAATTCGGAATGATATATAAAATGTGAAACTCTACGCTGATGACATGAGGGGAAATTTGTTATTTCTTTCCTTCTTTGTTTTTTTTTGGTTTTTGGATTCACCACTTGACACTGGTAGATAATTTTTTTATATATTTTTGTGCTCTCAACCCCATCGACATTGAAAAAAAAAAACTATATATTTTCTCACTGAAGTTGGTACTGACGTCAATTTGTTTGCTAGATAATCTATTTTACATATATCTTCCACCACCTATAGATAGCTATAGTATTTATTTTAACAAGAAAGGCCATCACAAAATCTGCAACAAGAAAGAGGAGGCAGCATCTCTAGAAAAATGGAAATAAAACGAAGGAAAACCATGAGATGGATATCTTGTTATAATATTATCTGGTAAGCGACCCATGACTTGAGCTGAACTCACAAGATATAATATTTAAAAACCCAAAATTTTTATATTGACTAATACATATATTTGGCAAGCAAATTAAACTATAATTCATTTCTTGTAATATCATAAGTATCATATGAGAGATCAATTGATTTAATCTTTAAAATAATTAATTACTTCCATTACTATTTCCTTTTGATCCGATCAACCCTTTAATTTTATTAAATGACCTCTTTAATTAAATGCATTCCCCCTAACCCATCCATTTGCATTAAAGTTATAGATATTATATTCTGCACTAGCGGTAAATTCATTTGTTATTTGTAAATCCGAGAATTAGAGGAGTGCACCTTAAAGATTAGACTTCTGATATAGCAACAACAGAAAACACCCCAATCTATCTATTTATTATATATGATATTCTAAATTCTATTCCTAAATATATTTTAATAAGTTAAATACGCTGAGCATGGTGGAGCTATCGTTAGTCACTTTTATAGTCATGTTCTAAGAAGTGATATCTCGGGACTATTTTTTGCGGCGATTTAAATATACTTGCATATTAAAACAGAATGCGCTTAAGAACAATTTTTAATTCAGGTAATAAAATTGTAACTATTAATTTAATTTGATTCTAATTTATTTCATTCTATTGTGTACCTATCCAAATTCACTTCAATTATTCCCAACATAACGCATCTCTCTCTGGACATATCTTTTATTTTGAGTAAAAATTAGAGGTGCAAGCTCCATATTTCATTGATGCTAATTAACAACTTTGCCTACGGACTTATCATAAAACTTAATAAAAAAAACGTGACAGAAAAGAGAAATTGAGGGACTTTAGGAAAAGTCTCTATGAAAAGAGAGAGAGAGAGAGAGAGAGAGACAAAGAAAGGTAGCTAAAAAGATCGAAAAAAAAACTGCTTAAGTATGATGGCTAACTGTTAATTACTTTTCATTCATAATAATAATTAAATATTTTCCAGTAATGCAAGTGTGCAACCCGAGTTTAATGTTTGTTCGGAAAAAAAAGAACCTATAACCTATATGAGTTTACAATACACCGCATTTTTTTTGGTAAAAAAAATTGAAGTAATTTGTATCTCATGATGAAAAAAATAGTATGGAAAGGAGCAAATACACATATATTTGTAAAAGTGATCTATAATCCAGAATTAAATGATTGATTACACATTGTATTTTAAGTTTCACTGATTCAACTAATTGTCTCCTTTTCATAACAATAGTACTGTAAATGTCAACAGTTTGATCAACACTATTTTGACCATTTAATTTTTATTGCATATATTTTTTACTCCAAACGACAAACATCGCAAGCTCGATATCTCTTTTATTTTTTGTTGGAAACTTCTTTGCCGCAACAATGAAATTGCATCATTGCTAATGAAGAATCTCGCTCTCTGATCTTAGCTGATGTATCTTTTGTATTCGCTCACGTTTCTTTGACGATTATTCTTCTCTTTAATAAAGTAGCCCCCGTATTTTTTGCATTTCAAGGTGTTGGGGTGGGGGGGGGGGGGTACATATTTTTCTTTAGAAAGAAAGGGATCACGTCTAAACTTTTATTGCTTGGAAGAGATGATCGCAAGCTTCTTTTTTTAAAAAAAAAATAAAATAAAAGCTCATAAGTTATGAACAGAAACAGTACTAATTTTTTTATCATTTCAAAGAAGAAATGATCAAAAGGAAAAGGGAACAAAAAAAAATGGAGATCAAAATGGGAGGAAAAGTTCACTAAGGTAGTACATATTTCTTGAAAAAAATGTACTTCAATTTCACCAAAAAATAAGTATTGAGGAGAACCAAAAAAAAAATAAAATGAGAATATTTTCAAATGACAATTTTTTCTTGACATGTTATGCTTACACTTTTTTATATGTTAATAATTTGGTTAATTTCAAATTTTAAATAACACAAAAGAATATCATTTCATGTTACGATAAATGATTGGGTCCTTTCGATTTTTTTATTTTTTTTAGATAAAGACAAAACTCGAATCTCTAACTTTTATCATACAAGATACCTGACCGTCCTTAGAATTTGAGATCTTAGTAATTAATTAGATAAAAACAATTACTCTTTTTCTTTATTAAAAAAACTCTTTAATTTAAGATCTTAATTTTAATATTCGAACAGGCGTCATACTTTATCATTTCTTAATTTGAATGCTCATAGTTCGGCTATTTTTTTGTTGTAAAACCAAACACGAGCCTATCAATTAAACATCATAGCTTGGTAATTTTTGTCAATTATCCAATCAATGAAACTCCAATTAAAATCGACAGATTGCAGCTGTCAAATTTCATGTAAGAGGGGACACGTGCGGATTTATTTAATTTTCTTTTAATGCGACTCGTGGGAACTCGCTCTCGCTAAATGCTAATTTATGCTATCCACACGTAATTAATTAATACCAATCAGCAACAACAAGCAAATCTTAAAAGTTGATTTGATGGCATTTTGAGTGCCCCACGAGATATGTCTAAACTGTCTTTGGCACACAGGCGTAGGGTGTCAACGTTTCGACATCACGTTTCGTTCGGACGAAATGTGAAACGCAACGATTTTTTGTTACGTTGGAACAATAAAATGTGGAACGCAAATGAAATTTCTTACGTTCCAATGTAATTTTCGCGAAAATCTCACGTTTCGCTCGAACGAAACGTGAAACACAAATATATTTTTTTACGTTAGATAAACAAAACGTGAAACGGAATAATTCTGTTTCGTTATCGTTTCGCTCGTTTGACAGATGACAGGCGGTGGCATCATCTCATGCGCTTGCCACTTGCCAAATATCAAATATGGCTCCTAAAAGGATAGTCGTTTGAGTTGGCTTAAGGAAATCTCACATGTTGGTCATATAAATAAGTTTGGCAACTTGACTCTATTATCAGATAAAGATTATACTAGTATTTTATTATATCGTTTATTTTTGACCAAAATTCTTGATTGAATTTCTTTAAAGAGAAACCTTATTTTGTTCATAAGTTATAATTTATTTCTGTAACGTATTTCTGCATAAATAAGTGAACCAACTCTGGGGCGGAACTAAGGTAGGTGCCGGCCGGCGTCGGACACCCTCTCGGTTCACTAAAAAATAAAGGTCGTACGATAAAAAATAATTTTTTTTTTACCCAAACATTATATTTATTTGAACCGGACATCTCTTATTGATCGTTTCTGCTTCCGCCCCTGAACCTACTTATACATCCACATATTGTATTAATTATGAACCAGCGACTAACTGCACACATAAAAAAAGAATCATATATCAAAACATTAAACATTGCATGATAAATTAGATGATCGATCCAAGATAATGCAAGGGCCTGATTTTATATGGTATAGAAAACAATAAATAAAGGTACTAAACGCGGTTTGTTCCTTGCTACAATATTCTGGACCCAAAAGTAATGACAGATGTTTGCGTTAAGCAAATTAAGTAAGATTAACCTAGTTCATTTCATTTGTCATGATGTGTATCGTAAAATGATGTTTTAAAACAGTAGGCTCATTGTTTGCAAAAGCAGCGTTTTTATAAAAAGATGAATATTCTCTATTTTTGGACAGAAAATGCTTCAATTCGCAGTCGCCATAGTTAGACCAGCTTCACCCTCAAAAAAAAAAAAAAAAAAAAAAAACTCCGCACCTTTCCAAGCTACATAATTGTTGAGGCCAGAAAGTGGCTAAAAAAAGACAAATTTACATGGATTTTGACATTTTGTGGTGCTTCACGTCCATTAGAAAGATCCATGTAGAAATTTTGAGAAATGGAAGGTTAATTTCCTGCAATTCTGAGCTATAAAGTTTGTTTCTTTCTATGCTTGCTTTCTTCTTACTTTTTGATAAATAGCTACTGCTGATGTTGCCTAAAAACAGAGGCATGAACTTACCAACTCTTGCATCTCTTTATGATGTGCTTCATTAGAGGTGAATAAGGAAGAGATGAGGGAGAGAAGGAAAAATATATATATTTTTTATTTTGCTTTCAAATTGTCTGAGAGTTAAATGCATGTGAAAGAAAAGATACGAGGTCATTTATTTCATTTACTTAAAAATAGTAACTTCTCATTTTAAATGTACTATATTATTGCCAGGTTTATAAATATATAAACTAATTTATTATAATATAACTAGGGGTTGATTCAAGAGCCAACTTTTCACAGTAAATTTTTCAAAAATTAATTATTTAAACAATCAATGACAAAATTTAGTAACTTAATCGAAATTTATGTTAAAGTAAATAAGGAACATAAAGGTGTATCATAAATTAACACAAGTAAATGAGATAAATTCATAAATAAAAAGTTCCTAGGGCTCTCAAGTTATAATTAGATATATTTACTAATTTAACTCAAGTCTAGTTGTTAAATTCTCATGCAATTTATATTGAATGTTTCTAATTCTAATTAGAATTTATCCACTTCCGTGGCACAATTCCCTTTTTCTAAGCTAAATTATGTTTTGTGGTATACCCTAAATGAATTAAATCTGTTATTACCTAAATTATATATTAAACTCATTGAATTCCCAAATCGACTAAACAATAAGGTTCAAATTTGGTTCCTCGAAGGTATTAAGGCATCTTAGCGGAACCGCTTTTCTTAGTCCAAACTTGGGGGTCCAATAATCAAACATAATTTTCAGTCTATAATCAAAACTTAGGATTTTGCATATAAATTCTGATTTGGTGAATTTCTTCAAATATTTGTAACTATCAAAATAAAATTTCCATCAACAATCTTAGAAACTCATATGCAAACAATTAATAAATTTAGATCAAAGGAACACAATCATTGTATAAATAACACAGTTCAAATTAAACCTATAATAAGTATCAATTACATGCACTAATACTTAGAAAATGGTGAGTTTAGAATTTCATGAGACAATTCATAGTAGGAGAAAGAAAAAAAAAAGAGAAAACAAAGAAACAAAAAGAAAGAAAATCGATCTGACCACTCAAAATATTTTTCATAGAAAATCTAGTTGGGGAATAAATTTATTTTTTTATAACTTTTTTACTATTGCATGACAAAGTAATATATTTTCTGTAAATAAATAATTCTGTAAAAAATAATATTTCATATATGTATAAATGAAATCTGAATCGTCTCCCTTCTTTTAGGTTTTTCTTTTTTTTTATATGTTCTAAGTGATTCTCTCTCAAAGGATGTATTTTAGGATCTGAGTCCAAAGGACGGGGGTTTAAAGTTATTTGAACCAAAAAATTGATTTAAAGTCTTTTAAATCGTTGATTTTATATTGAGATTCGTACATTTAATAAAATTTAAGTTTAAAATTCGTATTTTTAATAGTTATTATGAATTTTAATGTAAAATCAACAGCTCTGATAGACTTTGAACGGAAACCATCCGAACGAACGAAGAAAAATACGCCAAGAGGCCGCGCATATTTTTGACATATTTTGGACCAAAATTAGATCGAAAAATATGAATTTCGGACCAAAAAAGATAAAAAACTGAAAGCTTCATTGAGGACATTCTTTTTCGGTCTGAATTCGAACCTAAAAAGTCTGAAATCTTGTTCCTTGTCCCAATTTTGTCCATTCTTGCTCCAATTCTTGCCTCATTTCTTCACTCCTGCATGAAACATTATTTTTTTTGCTAGTAACTTTATCTTAAATAACTTATTAAGCAAAATTAAAACTTTTGTCTTGAGTTCGAAGTTCAATCCTAAAAACCCTAAATAAATTATGTCAATTTGACACTTACCAATTTCGGGAGCAAAATCTTAAATTGTGCTCCATTGGAGGTCAATCAGAAGAGATGAGGAAAAGGAAATGAAGAATCATTTTTATTTTACTCGCAAGTTTTATTTTAGAATGTGAATGAATGTATGGAGGTGAATTATTCTATTTTTTTTTAAAACAATATATCATCTCATTTTAGAGTGTAATAGTAAAAGTTAATTATTTTTCCTTTTCTCTTAAACTCGGGAGCATATTCTTAATATCACGTCTAATTCTATTTATGCACGAACACAACACACCTAAAAATCTGAAAAGGACTAATTAAGTAGTAAGGGGGGGGAATATTCACAGTAATATTATGTATTAAGGGATGGATTTATGACGCTCTATGTCAAATATTATTCGACTTGTGTGCCTCGATTTGCACATTTTTCTTTAATATAATTTGTGTGAACCTTTTTTTAATTACACGTGGCAATTTTTTTATATTATAATATATTTTAAAATCATAAATCTAATATATATCATCATCTCTAAGAAGTACTACGTCTATTTAAGTCCCAAAAAAATATAAAAAATATTATTTGTCAGAATAAAATAATGTTATTTAAAATTCTGTACTTTTCTGATATCACAAGTCTTAAACTCTACAATTTATAATTCTTTTCCATCGAGAGAGTTTGAACAAGTGAATTCATTTTTTAGAAGAAGCAACTTCAATCTTTTCCAGCTCTATCTCAGTGATAATACTTATATATGACAATTTCACCTGATAGTTTAATTAATAATTAATATAAAGTTGCAAACATTTTTCCTTTTTGTTTTTTTAGTATTTTGGTTAGAGGCGATAGAAAAGGGTGGTTGGTGGGTTATTGGTGGAAGTATAAACTCAACCATAACTTTACTAAAGCTGCTTGATAGTTTTACCTTGTGCAAAAAGAATCAGCATAAGGACTAAAATGCAAGTTCACATCCACAAGTTTGGGTTAGATTCCTATTCCATATTCGGTATTCCATAATATATAAATTTTCATCGACGGGATGAAGTTATGAATTGTGTTCCGAATTAATTATGTGTAAAGTGGGAAATTTTTAGCCACAAGGCAAAAAGTTGGCACCTATTCTTTTTTGGTAGCTGATTACGTTGTCTCCTTTATGTTAGACATGTCCACATATAGTGCCAAATTTGTTTCTAATATTGTTCGTCATTTTGGAATCAATGGATAACAAAATAACACCTCGGATATTGATGATTCTCTATCATAATTTTTTTTATGAAATATACTCTCCACAGATTTAACTTGGTTTTGATTGATTGTGAGTGGTGGTGCAAAACCTACAATTCATTAATCAATTAGATTTTAAACATATGAATTATATTTTGATTTACCAGAAATAGATTTTAGTGATGTTGATTATTACAATTGAATTAAAATTAAACTCACTAATTTAAAAAACGTAAGAGCTTTTTTTTAATGGAAAACATAAGGGTTATTAAGTTTCAAAAATATTTATGGAATCAATGGTAAGAAACTCAAGGAACTTTTAGCAGGTTGAATTAGATAGAGTAATAATATAACTTTTTTTTAAGCAAGGTCTAAGACTCCGCCAGCACATGTACACATGCAGATAAGCCTAGAAATTGTTGCAATTAAAATTAATAAAGTAGGCTTCATAATTACAACAAATTTACGTAAAATAAAATTATGGAAATGAAATAAAATAATTTAACAATATACTAGAATAAATTAGATTCCTCCGATCAAATGAATTCATACTTTTCCTAAAAACAAGATGTTACTGTTAATTTGTTTATTTATATTCAATTAACTGCTAAATCTGTTCCTACTAAAAATCTCAAAAATGAAGAAAATAATGCAACAGATTATACAGGGAACAATAGTGGCCAAAAAATTCCTAATTCTTACATGCTGAGGTCCAACACGACAACATAAAAAAAATAGTAAATATCATAATTATCCATTCTTTATCCAACCCAAGACCTGATAACATTTCTCATGCACACAGGACGAACCTTCAGAGCTGGACATAGATTTATTCATTTGTGGTCCTGGTCCTGCACAGAGAATAAGTTAGGTAATTGGGTGGGATAACTAATTCCAGAAGCTATGTTATATAGAGTACGTGTTAAGTAATGCTCGGTGGAGTTGGTTGCATGTAGATGTAGGGATAACCTTGTTTTTGTTCTGTACAATTTTTCCAGTGGGTGCTAGAATCAGTGGCCCACTGGCCAGATTGTAAGTAGGATTATTAGAGCATCCGTATTAGTGTCGATTGTTAAAATTAAAATTTTATGTTATGTTATCAATTGACAATTTATTTTAAGAGTGGCATCCCTGAATAGAACGAAATTGTCAAAATGACACTTTCATAATTAATTTTTTGCTTCTTCGCTGACATGACTTATCAAATGGATTGTCAAATTTAGACAATTGTCTAATTTTACCTAATCTCTGCATCCCTGAAATTCAAATGACAATTATCAAATGAGATTTGACAATCAATTTGACAATGAAATGCGGATGCTATTATAGCGAGTCTATTTGTAACTGCATGACATGGTCTCATACGTGCGCAAATTCAACAACCAGACTACTTAGTTGAAAACATGTTACCAAGGATTTCATATGAACTCCGGCCTGTATGATCTTTTCTCATAATGGCCCACATGATATGATATATTAAAGATCTTAATGGGCCTAAACTGAGCCCAGTAAATAAGGAGTGGATCGTTATTACGTACTATTTAAAGGGTTATTTCCATAAAACCCTCGATCAAGTACTCGAGCAGTGTAGCTGCTGGCTGCTTTCTCAATTTCTCTCTCTGGCTATCTATTTCCTGAACAAATATTACGGAAAGGAAAACAACCGCTTCTCTTGAATTTCAGAGAAGTCAAATTAGGGTTTTAGGCTTTTAGCATTCTTCAATTCAACTCCTCGACTGAAGGCATGAAGAGGGGATACAATGAATCGACATCGACCTCCTTCGGCCCCCCCAAATCCAGACCTCGATTCAACTCTTTTGGTATATCGATCAATACCTCAAAATTTGCTTTTAGTTTATTACTGTTGGCGTAATTTTTGCTCCAGAACTAACTATACTAGTATATGTCGAGTTAAATGTTATGTACTGTGAAATTTTGGAAGCATATGATCAAGAACATTCTTATGGTGCTTTTAAAACAACTATATAAATAGGTGATTCCCATTATGAGGAGGATGACAGCAGTAAAACAGCACGGAGGGTAGCAGATCACTACAGTGCTAGATCGAATCAGACTCTTGAAGAGAGAGAAGCTAGTCCCATTATTCATTTAAAAAAGCTGAACAATTGGGTACTTTCTTCACTAAAATTTCCTCCTACTTTTACATAGTTAGAAGAATTTTCATAGTTGGGGGAGAAACCAGCTGTTTCGGTATGGAAGAGAATTTAAATGAGCATTTGTTATTGACTGATACAGGATGAGAATATCTTGGTTCTGGGCTATGCCATTGTCAATTTAAGTCAACACACTGCTACTTCTAGATATAAATTTCTGGATAAATTTTAATCCAGAAACTGACAGCTTGTTTCTGTTAACATTTGATTAGATTAAGAGTGTTCTAATTCAGCTATATGCACGGCCTGGTGATGCAGTTCTTGATCTTGCTTGTGGCAAGGTTTGTATTTTATTATTTATATGCTAAATTTTGATCTTTCTGATTAATCTGATAAATGATAATAAGTATGCACACTTGTAGCAACAGAACGTTATGGAGCTTTAACTTTCATTTTAATGTCAATGCATGTATAATCACACTTCCTGTGCAACCATTGCTTTTTAGGGAGGTGATCTAATCAAATGGGACAAAGCGAGAATTGGATATTATGTTGGAATTGACATTGCCGAAGGATCAGTATGTGTACTTGATAAATTAATTTCATATGTGAGCAATTCAACATGCTTATTTGGACTGAAATGTGACTGCTTATGTGTTTAGATAAAGGATTGTAGAACAAGGTACAATGGTGATGCCGATCTGCAACAGAGAAGGAAGAAATTCAGCTTCCCTGCTCGGCTTATATGTGCAGATTGTTATGATGTAATTGTTAAATCTTGTTATTTTTGCCAACTTTTCAAGGCTAATTTGCAAGGACTATGGATAATTAATCCATATAAATCACACCAACCAAATAGCATAACAGAAAAAAATGAGGCTGAAGCCATTAGGTATCGTGTTTTGATACACATAACAATACTGGAAAGATATGTCACTTCATCACTTGCATTATATCTCTTACAGGATACCTCTCTTTCCTCCAATTTAATTTGTTTTTTTTTGTTTTCCAAAAATAGGCTAGGTTGGATCAATACCTGGATGATGATGCTCCTTTTGACATATGTAGCTGTCAGGTGCATATCTTAACATACTAGCCTTCATTATTTCACTGGGGCATTATCAGTCTCTAAAAATTCACACTAATATAGTTCCAAAGGCTTCTGGACTCATATGATCATCTGAGTGTTGCGTGTTTCTTGAGGGAGTCTGTTTGGATTAAAATGAATTATTCCTGCCTTGTTTCCTTATGCAGTATTGTCGTTCAGTCTCTTTCTATTTGTTGGCAGTTCTTTTTTTTTTTAAAGAGAAAGTTCATATTTGGACCCTAAACTATCAATGTTGGTTCAATTAAGCTTTCAATTCTTTTTTTCTGGTTCAAACAGCATCATAGACCATGTTTGGTTCAGTCAAACCGTTCTTTCTATTTCCCCTGTTAATTGCTCACGGTGTTATATCTCTTTTGCCGTCTTTTCTCTTTTATACTTGTGCACACAAGCAGTAGGAATACTGTGTACTTCTGGCATGAACACTGTGGTCTCAGCAGTGAGGTGTCATTTCTTCAATTTGCCCTAGTGCATTGTTGGCTTGGATGAAGTGGATTTTCATCCTTTCTCTTCCCAAGTATGCTAGAAAAACATACTACAAAATAGAAAGCATAACCAGTCACTCTTAGTGAAATCATACATTAGTTGAAATATTTGAGACTAACAGGAGGCAGTATCAATGGGGAGGGAACTTATGTCTTTTGCAGTGTGAGGTCCTGCCAAAGATAGCAGAGAAAAGAAGAGTGGTGTGTGAGGATGACGGTTCGATTGATTTAAACTTAATAGTTCAAAATGCTGTTTCAACCATTTTTTTTAAAAGCTCATTACAAATCAATAGTACAAGGACTAATGACAGAATTTTCTGTTTCTGTCGCTGCAAACTTTTGATTTAACATGAAACTTAGATTGCAAAGATCATTCTACAGCATGTAGTGCAATGCTTGCTGGTTCTTTTATCAGAAAAGAATATATCTGAGAAAAAAACAACTGTAGTGAAGCCCAAACGCCTATAGGATCACTTGACTGGGGATCCATGTGCAGGACCAATATCACCTCCTTACAAAGTACATTATGTACATGTAGTTTGCTTTACACTACTCATGGTCGAACGAGGCACGTGCGAGGCAGGCTTTAGCAAACATATCGGCCTTGCTTCGGCCAGGTGGCACCTTTGTTGGTACTATGCCCGATGCTAATGTTATTGTCAAACGACTGAGGGAAGGTAAATAGTACCATTTTTCACATCAATACCAGTTTTGGCATGGCAGCTATTTTAATTTATTATCTCGTTTTGAGAATTACATAATTGCGCATAGAACCCATATTGTATGATTGGAGGAGCTGCACCAAATAAAGTCATGCTAGTCTGGTACTTGCTGACCGTACCAATGTGCTGCTTTGGGGTAAGGAACAAACAGAAACTGACATTTATTTGTGTATCATTGTCTGTTATAGCTGAAGGATTGGAGTTTGGGAATAGTGTCTACTCAGTAAGTTTTGATGAAGAGTATCAGCAGAAGGTGCAGACTAATATTTTTGAAACAGTTTACATATTAATTTCTACTTGCGAGATGATAAATATTTCTTGTATTTTTGGTTCTTTAGAGGTTTTCATCCTCAAGACCTTTTGGCATTAAGTACAAGTTCCATTTAGAGGTAAATAAACTTCAATAAACCTGCTGTTTTCTGATACTATGCGACATGGCCCTCATAGTCTTTAATGAACCCAGGATGCTGTTGACTGCCCAGAGTGGATTGTCCCTTTTCATGTTTTTAAGGCCCTTGCAGAGGAGGTAACATGTTAAATGATAAACTCTGTACTTCTGTTATCATGATAAGATTAATTAAAATACTCATTTATTTTTATCTTTTAACAATGCACAGTATGATCTAGAGCTTGTTATGATGAAGAACTTCCATGAACTTGTAAATGAGTATCTGAGGAAACCAGAATTTACAGAGCTTATGCGTAGGCTTGGTGCTTTGGGGGATGGCAAGCAAGATCAGAGTGAGTCGAGTATTTTTGCAATCTGGTTGTTTCTGGTATTTTGCAAACTTCAACGAAAGTGTAAACAACATGTGCTTATTTTTATTGTTGTGCCAGTCTCCAATACTTATCTCAGTTCTCACTTACTAATGGTTGGTTGTGTACCCATCGCTAATCATCTTCAGATTTATAGGCTTGGATGAAAAGTAAAAATTGAAAATTGTTGGTTTTTACTAACATTCTATGCAACGGTTTGCAGAAGGTGGACATTCAAAGCAAACCTATACCATTTTGTAGCATTTTAGCTCTTAGACCACTTGTCCTTTATCACATAATAATAGTAAAGTTCCTGAAACACAGTAAAAGTTATTTAATGTTTGGTTATTTACTTTTATATTACCCTGAGAATGTCAAAGCAGTGTTTAACATGATACCAGGTTCTGAGCACTATTGCAAGTCACATGAAACTAAAATTGTTACAGTGCCATAGGCCCATAGCAATGAGTCTTACCTCATGCCTTATTGTGCTGCAAGGTTAATTAGGTTTCCGTGTTTTGTATGAATGAGCCCTTGTAATGTAATTTTGTTATTGTAGACTAATCAATTATATTTTTCAGGTACACTGTCACAAGATGAGTGGGATGTTGCCTATCTTTACCTGGCATACGTTCTGAGAAAGGTAAGTGGTGATGACATTTTGAATAGTAACTGTGTTTTGCGCATTTCAAATCAGAGATGTCCATTGTCTCGTGTGGGCACCTGATGAAATATCGAGGTGTAGTAGTTATGGTCTTTTATTTTTGGTCGAGCCGCCATTACTTTAATGGCAGTAAATGCAGTCTTGTTGGTGCATTATTTTTTGGACAAAAGTTTACCCCACCGATTTCATTGAAATCAAATATGTGAAAATTACAATAGTTCTAAAGATCCAAACAGCTGGTATCTAGAATGAATAATGTATCTTAGAATCTGACAAATACTAAAATCATAACTTAAGCATTACAGTTTAGGAGTATGAGATAGAAGATACTATTTAAAAACACATACAATAATGAGGCTACATAAAAAGCTCCACAAACTATTCAGCCATGCTCAAAATGCTAATAGATGAGTCGGCCTCTTTTCCAGATGAGAGAGGAAGAATTGGCACCATACCCTGATCCAAATCTTCCTCTGAAAAAACCTCCAAATCCTGAATGCTTGTTCCTCCCTGTAACAAAAGGTCATCTGTAGATTATGGTAATACAAGAGACAATTGTAACATCCTACCAGTTCTTTTGTGAGAACACCAATATGTGGCAAGAGATGTAATCTGCATACCAATAGTCTGCAAACTTTTTGGTTTGTGATCTGTAAAACACAGTCATTTATTTCCAACCATATGGTCCAGATCACAGCCCCTCTTTTTGTTTCAACCACAATTTTGTCTTTTAAAGGGATACAATAATTTATACACCAAATGTCTTCTAAAGTACACCCTCTCAAATTGAAAATTTATTATGTTTAGCAATCTATTGCCATATAGAATTAATAAAATGACAAGTAACAAAAAGATGATCTGAGGTTTCATCTACATCACAAAACATACACTTAGTGTTTCCAGTCCATACTCCTTTGAGAAGGTTGACTATTAGTCAATAATTCATTTCTTCTTACTAACCAAAGAAAGATTTGAATTTTAAATGTAAATTAGTTTTTTTTCCAAATGATCTCAAAATCATAATTATTAATTCCTCCATATTCCAACCACAAATATAATGAATGAACAGAAAATTTATTAGTAGATGATCATCTCCAGAGAAGTGAGTCATATATCATGTTTTTATTCATTGATGTGATTGTTGCATTACAAATGCCAATCATAGAGAAAAAGTGGAAAATCCAAAATGCTACTGGAGAAACCAAACTAACCACAGAAAATGAAAGTTGGACATCCAAAGTAGATATTGCTTACAATTGTAATTATCTTCTTGGTAACATAGTTCTGTTTCTAACAGCGAGGCCAACCACCTAAAGAGCGTAGAAGCAGAGATTCTAATAGAGGAAAAACCTATATTGAAGAGGATGACATTGAATTCCTTGAGACAGCCACTTGAGCATGCCTTTAATTTATTTATTCATGAATATATCTTGCCTTGCTATACGAGCGAGTCTTATGGATGGCGTAAGCAAAAGCATCTTAGAACAATTAAGATAAGCCAATTCATAGTTATGTAACTAAGTGAGGATGGTTGGATTGCTAGTTCCTCCGTAGGAAAGAAAAATAATGCGTCTTCAATTTGAATATGCAGACAATTCATGTACCTGCTGTAACTTGTAGCAAACTGAAAGGAAATTGATCTTGTAGTCGATAGTTACATTTGTAATCTTTTCTCGGAATCAATAAATGCTGTTGTAATTTAGGGCAAATTTTTGCCAAAAGAAAAAGTTTTGAGATGTAATGAATTCGAGTGAATCATACTGCATGTTTCATAGAATATCAATTAATGAAGCGGGTTCTGAGTTTTACTTTGTAACAATGATACCCTTGCTATATAATCTGCCTATGCCATTTACTCGAATGAAATTTCTCTTGTTGTTTATATTAGTTTCTCATGATAGACCGTATTTTTTTTTCATTCGGAAAAGTAGTTTCTAGAAAATTTAACCCAATACAGATGTTATTTTCATAACAACGGCATGAAGCAAAAATACGAAGCTAAAAAGCAAAATAAAAAAGTTAAAATGACTTTTTTTAATCGTTTACCTATAGAAGTTGATGTTATTGAGGGTATCCGATATCGAAAAGATTGTGGATAATGATAAAAAAAATTTTTAATCCCACTTCCAAAAGAGTAATTAATTGTCATAACCTTTTTCTTGGGGGGCGTATCTGGCACCAAAGTTGCAACAGAGTGCAGTACAACTCATATCACAATGATTATAAATTATGTAACATTTATACAGAAATAATTAGATGTCTAAGATTCCCCTTTTGTTGCATTAAGGGTTCACATGCTGTGTTATGGGCATTAACGAACAATCACAATATTGATGGTTAAAGGAATAATTGGTCAAAAGTTCTTTGGCCCACCACCACCTCAAAAAAAAAAAAATGATAAATGGACGTCCGCTCCAGGGATGGCAATGCGTTGAAAACAGTATAAAACCGTTGCACTAAGCAATGAGACAGATAAGAACCAAACATGAACCTGAGTGTTGGGGTCAGGGTACAAGCACACATGGACCGGATTGCTTGATGTTTAAACTGCATTAGTTAGCATGTCGGATAGATAAAACCTTATTCGGTTGTTCCTAACTGACAAATCACATCCAGCTCATTGTATCAACCGCCAACCAGAGATAAATCCACCTCCTCTCTCTAAGCATTAGTACCGTAGCATCGCGGTTAGAACGCTGGTCTAAAGAGGGTTTATGCCGGAGATGGATTTATTTCTGTTTGCCAAAAAATGAGCCGTCTAATTCTGCAACATGAAGCAATCCAGTAACAATTTATTTATGTTTGTATTGTATGCTTTGGGTGAATGGTGATACCAGAGATGTACGAAGGGTCGGGTACGAGGGGTAGCAGGTGAAATTATTTTGAATTACTTCTTCTAGGACCCTGCCTGGTAACGGAATAAAACAGGGATAACTAGGGATACATCGAAGTTATTCCTCGTGAGAAGTGGGATAAAATTTACCCCCCTACATTTCCACATCAAAGAACGCCCCAAAGGGGTAAAGATAAAATTTATGGAAATGACGTAAAGCAAACAAAATCAACTATTATAAATTGGGAGCTGAGATACACAGATGTTGTCATTAATATTGTGGTTGATATTATTTTATTATTTATATTAAATGAGTTATTATATATGTTAATGATTTTATTATGCAACTTATTTTGTATAGTATTTTCTTACAACAACTTATTTAATATAATATTTTCTTATTCAAGTTAAATGAGTTAGTATTTAAATTAATAATATTTAATTTAAATAATAAATTAAAATACTGTACAAAATAAGTTACATCATAAAATCATTAACATAAATAATAACTCATTTAACTTAAATAATAAAGTTAATATCCACGATGACATCAACAATGAAAACTCTCAAACATTTTTTCTTGTAATTAATAAAATAGTTGGTAAGGGAAACTCGAACTCTTATCTTCAATTGCGTTTGTAATTTAGTACATTTGTCATATTAATCCAACTTTTCAACTTCTCACGAATTTGCTTAAATTCATGTGTAAGTTGTTCTCCAAATTATGTAATAATTAAGATACAGATAGTAAAATCATGGCACCCTACTCCCCTACTTCAAAAGCGGAGAAAGAAAAAGAAAATACAGATTCATGAGATAAGTAGATAGCGAAAATTTTCGTGAATAGATACGGTGGGTAACGTGTCCCTGTTGTGCTCTCGAGACCGAGTCGGGACTTTTCCTTCCACGTGTCACCTCATTTAAACACCTTTCCCGAGACGGGGCCGTTAGCAGTTAGCAGTCGCTGACTCGCTGGTTAGATTTATAAGGAAAAGAAGCTTGTGTTCTACGCGACTACGCCACCCCACCCCCCCGTGGGGTCCACTCCCCAGTAGCCCGAAAATGGTATCGCCTACGGAGATATTTAGGCGGCTGAATACGCCCAAAATTGACAGCACCGGTGGCGGTGATAAGTGGATAAACACAAGTGCCCATTATAGCATGTATAGTAGTTATTATCATAGCGTGCGCTAAGTTTCTGACGAGCGGGACCGCCTTAGTTTAAATAGCGCCTTAGGAGAGAAACACAGAAGAGCATTCAGCTTATGTTACAGAAGATCATCTACTTTTAGTGTTTGTGTAATTACTAATCAGTATGCATAGAGACAACTGGGCCAGCTATAATAAGAAGGCCCACACAGGTGCCAATATTCTCTATTTTTCCCTCTTTTGTTTGGTTTTTTCAGGTGGCGTATTCCTTCCTTCCATTCAAAGACATCTCAGTATGGCCGTTTTTACGCGCAAATGCTTATGGTTATGACTGGGAGACTGGGACCATAATTAATAGCAGAAAAATGAATTTAAAAGAGAACTTGGATTATTTGTGCTGAAATTGTGTATCAACCCGGAAAATGAGTGGGAGTTGGGATTTTCAAATTTGAAGGAATACGCTTATTTTAATTGTTTGACTATAAGAATATGCAAAAAAAAAATGAAAATATCCTGGAAATTTTAAGTAGGCTCATTGGTTAGTTTTATTACGACGAATGTGAATCATATTCTATATGAAATGAAAATTTAATTTACTTATGATAATGAAGATGTGGGGGTGGATGTATATACAAATTTTGATATGATTGATTGGGAGTTTAGAGTTTTAATTGTTTTTTGAAGTAGCAGGTGAAGCGCCCACTATAATTTTTTTTATTAATCTAATATAAAAAAAGTCGGCACAAAAGTTATAATTCATGATTTTGTTTTGACATTTTAACAGTAAAGTAAATGTGACATGCAACCTCTTCTAATTATTGAATTCAAGACTTTGTTTTGACATTTTAAGTAAAGTAAATGTCATTTCTAAAATGCCACTAAAATTTTTGTGTGGTGGCATTTTTGATGAACTATTTATCTAGTTATTATTATTTTTTGTGAAAACGGTATATCTTATCAAGGAAATGTAGTTAAGCTTGAATTTCATATAGGGTTGCAAGATTAGTTTATATAAAACATGAAGGCCACATATAATTAGACTGGCTCCATAGATTAAAGAGGTATGGGTCAATGCCCCATTGCGGTACTAACTAATAAGCAAGATAATTAAGCATGCTACTTAAAAAAAAAAAAATTTAAGCATGAAACATGCAGCGTCAAAGATTTATTTTGCAGAATGATAGATTATTTTGGAAGGTTGAATTCAAGTGCAATTTCATTAGTAATGAATTAATCATGGCTTGGAGGATTAGAAGGAAGAATCGAACATAGTTGGTATGGACTATATATGGAGCCATATAATCCTTCTCTTTTCTATGATTAAGGTACTAGAAAATTAATATTATTCTTTTTTGTCTTCCTTTTTTTTAAAATAAAAAATAAAATAAACAGCTGTTAAGAAGACGCGTCTCGATCTGTGAATAGGAACAAAAAATGAGTTATAATTATTAAAATAGGTTATCTGATATTTTATAATGGTTTATTTAATTATGAGTTTGCATTAAACCACAATTAAGATGGTCATTAATACATAAACAGAAACAGCTTCTTGATGAAAACACAGAGAAAACCGAAATTGAATAATGCATACAGATATAACGGCCCTATGATGAGCAAAAGAAAGAAAAAACAAAAAACAAAAAAATAGTTGGTACAGGATCTTGCGTGGCAAAGATGATGAGAAGCTTATACGCAGAAACAGAGATTTTCTGTTTACTCATGCGAAATAGTATGTGTATGTGTATTATATTATATATTATGGTAAGTACAAAATCTTAAGAAATTAAAATAAATTACTTAAGATATTAATTTTACTCATTTGAGCAGCACGCATGTACATAAACACACTAGCAGAAGTGCATAACTGATAATAATAATAATAAGTCATTATATTGGAGCGTTTTTCTTTAATGTTCTCCCCACTGAAGTGTTTTTATTTCATATTATAAAAATGATTCAATCAACACTCCAATTTCAAGAGATGCATATAATTTTTTTTTCATAATTTTCACCATCTATGTAGTTGTATATAGGAATAGTAATTTTGAAACAAATGCACTTTAAAAGTACGTACTTATATTCAATTAAGTTCTTGCTTGTTCCGAAATCAATTTGCCCAATGCTCCGCGTCTTGCTTCTTGTAATACCTCTTTTATCACGAAGAAAACTCCTATAGATCTCACTTTATACTTTTCTACTTGCCTAAATTAGATTAGGTACAATCCAAACGTGAATTTTCTCCTGACTAATATTTATTTTGTTTCATTATTAAATTTGAAATGAAAAATAAAAAATAGTATACTTGTAATTTAACATATTTATGGATTCATAATTTATTTTAATGTTTATCTCACTGTACATTATTTTTTTATTTCATCACTAAAAATCAGCGGAGACCACTGAGCCTAGACTCAGACAATTAAAAGTAAAATAACAGGCACAACTCAGAGAGAAAACACAGATTATGTGACAGAGAATCCGGGGAAAAAACGTGTCCAAATGTCACTGTCTGACGCGTCAAGTAGGGCCTCGTTTGGTAGAAACTTTTCCTCACCAACAGGGCACCAAATTACGATTGCACCCTCCTATTTTTAACTCTTTGCCGCATTCTTCTGGATCTACGCAACTTGTACTGTTGCACGACGCAGGGGTAATCTGGGTAAATGTAGAACAGAAGGTAATGAAATTCCCGGAAAGTTTGATCATCTGCTTCAAGTCTATTTCCTCACAAGGTAATATGTATACGCGTATAAATCAAACAAAAAGAGCAATCAATAAATGGAAAATGATAAAAGAAAAATTAAATATAAAATAAAATTAAATGTTGATATTTATTTCAATATGATTCTTTATTTTCTGATCATTCTTCTAAACTTTTTCATCAGAAAAAAAAATCTAAAATTGGGTGAGAGGTGAGAACAAGAGAACCAGCTAACCCTCCAAAATTGGAGTTCCAAAGTGACATATATTCTTTTCTGGAAGGGCTCTTTACGTTCCTTAGTGCTATAACTTTTTTGATGTTATAAGTTCTCACAATTGTTTTGATTAATTTAAAAATCCAGGCAAAGTCCTCGAATTATTGGTTTGATCCACATTTACAAGCAGTTGGTTGTACAAAACATAATAAATTTTTAGTTCATTTTGTATTGAAAAATGAAAAGTTGAACACACTAATATTATTTACGAACTTCTGTAATTTCATAAATAATTTTATAAATTAGTTGTCTTCAGTTAACAAATTTTAAAATTTATGGAATTTTACAAGAACACGTTACTAATAAAGAAGAAGATTAATATTTCGGCTCTGTCCCTTCTATCCAGAAAAAAAAATTCGGATTGATTTTATTGCTTCGATTTAGGAAATTTTGAAAAATTAACGCATGAGAGGTAATTGTGGCCGTTTCACTTTCCTTTATGGTGGAGTCATAAAAATAGCATAACGGAAAAAAAAAGATAAAAAGTCAATACTGCAAAACCTTTGATTTATGTAACATGAAATAAATGTTACACGAGCAACTATACTTTAGCATTTTTTAATTAAAAAAATAGTAATAACCTAAGAGGGTAAGAAATATTATAAAATTGGTGCATCAGATAAAATCATAAAAAAGTGTTTTCCTACAACCAAAGCCTCGGAATAATTGTCGCTGACTATTATTTATTCCTCCAATCCGTGTTCAGCTCTACTCCCACTATGCACGCCATTCTACGACCACTTTTAGACAGACCCGGAATTCATAAATGTAAACCGTAAATCAGAAACCAAATCGATTTCGGACCCACTGTCAGTCATCACACTGCCGCCATCTCCTTATTATATAATATACACCAAATGCACAAAAATATTCCTTCTTCCCCATTGCCACTCATGAGTTATAAGCCATCAGAGAAGACGAAAACAATCGACGCGATAGATAGAGATAGTGAAGCGTCTTCTACACGCTCGCACTCAGTTCTTTGCGCTCAATTCTTCGCACATAGATACGAATAATACAAGAGATATCGTACAAGTGCAACTAATCCTTGTCAGAAATTGTGAGGTGAGAAAATCGGACAAGTATGTTCTATTTTATACTAGGGGTAGTGATCGCCGTCGTAGCAGCGGCGACTAACGCCGCAGCCTCGTTCGCCGATGCGCCTCAGACTATATCCTTCGACGAGGGTTATTCACACCTCTTTGGAGGAGGGAATCTCATGAAGTCTCCAGGTGGTAGAAGCGTTCGTCTCAAGCTCGACCGTTATTCAGGTAATTGACTGAGCTGTTTGATTATATCATCGATTGGGTTAGATTACTATCCGATTGTGTTGAGATGATGTGCGTTTGTCGTCTGTGGATTGTGAATTGAAACCGGGGGCCTTTTTTTTTTTGAATTAGGATCGGGGTTTATATCAACGGATTCGTATCAGCATGGATTCTTCAGCGCTTCGGTCAAGCTTCCAAGGGGGTATACCGCTGGAGTTGTCGTGGCGTTTTATGTAAGTTTTCCTGATAAGTATTTCTGTTGCATATTATTAAAATTACTTTTTATTAGAGACATATTATAATTAATATGTTTCCCCTGGTTTTGCATGCTGGTAGGTTGACACCAACAATTATCTCTGAGAGAGCAGAGCATACTGTTCTGGTTTCCGTATAAATATAGGTTGAATAGGAGAAATCTCAATTTAGTATGGCATTAAATCATAAGTAGATTTAATGGTCATTACTTTTATAGTGCAATACTTGATCACAATGGAAGAGAGTTTCTCCATGATCGTGATATCTTTTATTAAATTAATTACATGGGTGGGAAATGGATTATTCCTTCTGACTCACTCTTATCAATTAAGTAGTAACTATTCAATATGGATTAGGCTAAATCATGTTGGGTAAATATATACCATTAGCTTATTCTAGGATAACAATTGAATTATAACCAAGTTAAGGAGTAAAAAGTACATTACATAAATGAGAAAATTATATTATGCAGTGCAATTCAATTCAGCCATTGCCCATTGGAACCATCTTAAAAAATTCTCTTTGAAAACCTCTTTATTCTTGTAATGATTAATCAAGTGATCTGGATATGGACGTGACAACACCACTCTGAATATTGTACTGAACTAATGTTTATAAAAGTTGAAAGGTTAAAAATTTAATCAAGTAATCTCTTGGAGTATGGTAGAATAAAATGTTCTGTTGGGTGGGTAGGAGGGACTTATCTGTCACATGCTTAGTGTATCTTCCAAAAGGCTGCTTTTGTACATTATCTACCGTTTCATTGCGGTATCCAATTACATATTTTAACCAGAAAGATGTCACGACAAGAAAAAAGAGAAAAATAACGCACCAGTACTCAACAAGAGGAAAAGTTATCATTTTTGGTGATTTTGTGCGTAGCAACATGACTTTTGTTCGAATAAAAAAAAGAATGACGGATTTTGTATATCATACGCCATTTTCTAGTTTACACTAAGTATATGAGTTTAATTAAGGTACATGCAACCTAAATGTTCTAGTAATGTCTTACTATGTTGTTGCGTCTTTCTTTTGGAAGAGGACAGGCGAAATAAAATTTGAAGTGATGGGTCAGATTTTTCCAGGTTCATAGTTATGAAGGGAGCTTTTAGTTTGTGTCAATAATGTTAAAATATGAATTGTCAACTGTTTAACTTGTTAAAAACTTTTGGTGCATTACAATGCCGAGTACCTCAATAATATGAATTGGTACTTAATATAACTAACCAAGTATTAATTTACGGAATGATGGCAATAATAGACGTACATTCACTCTATCAAGATATATATATTTTTTCTTTGACTTGTGTTGTTATTTAGTGGACTAGTCACCAAGCCACTTAGTGGAAAGGGTCAATATTAGTTTCAAAATTTAATTATAATAATAGCATTCATATGCTTATAACTTATAAGCAGTTTTTAATAGTATAAAGATATCTTGTACAGCAAAAAAGGTTTGGTCAGATCAACAAGCACATGGGAACTACCTCCTGCACACCATACCTTACCTAATTTAGCATGGTGTTCAATCACTATAATAAACCACCCATTGAGCAGTCAACGTGGTTGACTGTAGTTCATACTGCCTTCTGTTGGTTAATAAATTTTCTTTGAACTTAACCAGAGTTTGTACATTAATATTGTTATTGCAGTTATCAAATGGAGATGCTTTTGAACACAACCATGATGAGTTGGATTTTGAGTTTTTGGGCGAGAGAAGGGGGAAGGAGTGGAGAGTACAGACAAACGTGTATGGTAATGGTAGCACCAGCCGGGGCAGGGAGGAGCGATATCTTCTCCCATTTGACCCATCCGAGAAGCCGCATAATTATTCTATCTTATGGACCTCAAATAGTATTATGTACGTCCTCTTTATTATTTGATATTCAGAGATGATTAAAAAAAATTTTAGTATACAGTGTTTTTTAAAAACCAACCGTGATTTCTAATTGAACCCATTTATATTTATTCCAGATTCTACATTGATGACATCCCAATTAGAGAGGTAATCCGAAATGATGCAATGGGTGGTGACTTTCCTTCAAAACCGATGTACGTATATGCTACCATCTGGGACGGTTCAGCATGGGCCACGGAAGGTGGCAAGTACAAAGTTAATTACAAATATGCCCCTTTTGTTTCAGAATTTTCAGATTTTGTCCTTCGAGGTTGCCGGGTAAATAACATTCATCAAGTACCGTCAATTGAGGACTGTGTTGAGTCTGAGGTGGAGCTAATGACAGAGGAATATGCTATCATGACCCCTAAGAAGCGCAGTGCTATGCACCATTTCAGGGAACGATATATGACTTACACCATTTGCTATGACACTGTCAGGTATTCAACAACTTTTCCGGAGTGTGATAATAGCATTATAGAGAGAGAGAAATTCTGGGAGTGGGGTGAGTCGAAGGTCGTAATGCCTCGACACCGGTCAAAGCGAAAGGTACGAGCGGGGTTGAGTACAGGATTGAGACATCAGGCTGAGATTTAAAATTTTTTGAGTTGTACATTTTGTGGTTGTTTGTCAATAAAGATGCGGATGCATATAGAAATTGATAGATTTTTCTTCCTCTGATGTCGTTCTCTTTTTAGATATCTATGTCTGTCTATTGGTTGGACTGATAACTAAACAAAATGCATGTGACTAGGAATTTTAGGTTTTTTCTTTGCTTATAGGTTTAGTTTTGGGTTGACAGATACATTGATTTAATTTGCTTCTGTGGAAGGCAGGGGTGGTTGGGTTCACAGGAGATTTGGACTGTTCCAGGTGTATTATTTGTAATATAGAGAAGACGATTGGTACATCGATTAAATTATTTTATCTTCTCAAAAAAGTTTTGCTGGTTTTGGTTCCTGGTGTTGATATTTCTTTCGGGCTGTGGCTCTTTGAAAAAGTGGTGGTTGAACCACTGACCAAGTGGGACAATTATTTAACCAGTATCAGTAGATGTATCCATTCGCGCAAATATTTCTCGGTTAAACACATTTTTTTTTAATGCTGAAGTATGGAGAACGAAAATAAATGATAATTGACTAAACACAAATGGTCTGATATTAAGAAATATGTTTATGCAATAATAAAGCCTGCTAATGCTGCAATTGATCATCTTTCGAAAGACATTGCGTTGAATAAGGTATTTGCTAAAAAAAGGTGATCTTTATACCTCCACAGTACAGAAAAAAAATCCATCTAATGATATTTATCAATATTCGTATATTATCGATATCTTTACCTATTACAAATTTTCTAAAAGTTCTATTGTCCATGAAAGGATAAAATTAAATGCTTTCAGTTTTTTTTTGTATTTTCTCTATGTTTGTATTTTTTTTAAAACATTAATTACAAAAAAAATTAAAACTTCAATAACAAAAACAAGAAAGTAAGATATTAGACGTATATCACTTGTTATTGCACAAAAAATTATAATATTTCAATTTCGTTTTAACTAACATCAAACATTTTAGTGATGTTTGAGCTACTTTGATCTTGATGTTGAAAGTGATTCTCGTCAAAACAAAGTTAAAATATTGCAATTTTATTATGCAGATAAATATTGGCTAATGATACGACACTTATGAAAAAGTTTGGAGCTTTTTCTCAGATTAGGTATTGACCCCTTTTGAAATGAATCATTTGGTGCACAGTCTCAGAGTATTTTACAGTCTCAGCATATTTTTCTAGTGAAATGAATCATTTGATCAAGTGCACCTCTGTAGACGAAATAAATGCGTTACATTTACTTCATGATATGAAGTTAAACAAAGGCTGAGAGCATTGAAATTGATCGAACAAATGGACAGGCCTTAACCAGCGACTTAAAAGTGGGCCTTGAAAACTATTTGGGCTGGTATTGTAAGTGTTAAAACGGGTCGGGTTTCTCGCCCAATGAAGGCCCATTATATGATATGATCAGAATCTGATCATCTGGTTAATCCGATTGAAATCGTGCGGTGCAACTACTTGTAAAGGAAGGAAAGCCACTCGGTGCCAACCAGCTGTATTTATGCTTTCCCTGTTTTGCCCCTCTCAACGGCTAGTTCCTCTAATCCTCTCTCCCCGAAAACGGCTACATTCAAATTTTACCGTTGTGCCGCGACTCATTTTTTATAATCCTACCGATCATTCTTTCCTTATTCTCTGTTTCTTTTCTCTTTTCTTCTCCGCTCCGCCTCTCCAAAACTTAATATCTCTCTCTCTCTCACCAAAGTTCCATTGTAGGTAGAACCTTTTCAATGGAGACACCATCCTCTGTGAGAAAGGCACATCAAACCTCTACTGCCTCCTGTAAGTAAAAGAACCTTCTTCAATTTTTGTTCTCTCCTCTTTTCCACCAGGAATTTACAAAGTGGCCAGTATATTGTCTTCTCACAAAATGGTCACGAAGCTCTTCCTCTTTCCGTTTATTTCCTCCCCTATTCCACTTTTTGTTTCGTCATTCCCTGAACAAAATTCTCAAATCATTCAATTTCTATGCAAATTACAGTATTTGGTCTCTTTATTTCCTCTATAAGTTGGCAAAGCGAAGCCCTGAATGTTAGTTTCGTGTTAAATTATCATTCTACTTTGAAATTATACAGAGAAGCATCTCTTTTCTGAATTTCTGATAAAACTATCAAATTGATTTCACCCAATTTAAGCACTCTAACGAATCTAGCTCGAATTTTAACTTGTAGTAATATTTCTCTTATTTTACAGACAAGACCAAGCAAGAAGGCAACAAAGCTGACCGTACTGCATTGATAGACATCACAAACGACTCTCCAATTGTTGGTCTTGCTACTGGGTCGAATTTCTTTGCCAAGAGCCCCGTTAAAATTGAGTCACCTGGATCTGGTGAGGCAATCTTGCGTGGCCAGGTGAAGACTCTCCTTCAGAAAATAGAGGAGGAGAGAGAATTGGGAGCCAAGATCCCCTCTTTCCCGCGTCATCTACCTCCTTCAATATCGGGAGTTCTAGAGTTTGAACGTTCACCATTGCAAATCCTTGCACCCACGCCTGTGAATACACCTCAGCTCACTGAGGATGTTGAGCAAGGTTTTCTCCTGCCACCACCACAGGTTTGTAGGAGCTGTCTCTCTCCCATATAACTTTTCTTGGTTTGGTTTCTTTAGTGAATTGAATTTTAAGATCTGCTGTATTAGGAGTCTGGAAATGTTACAGTCTGAATTTACCTGGAATTGGCTTGTTCTATTGTACTGTATTTTCTTGGTATGGTTTCTTAAGCACCTCTTGTTTTACAGTACTGTATTTTCTTTGAGAGTGAAGTGACAATTATCCTTATTGTACGATTTATATGCACCAAATCCTTTGATTATTCTGCGGATGGTACTTATCAAGCCTGATAAGCACTTCGGTTCTTATGGATGCAAATTTCACTATGAGAACTTAAGAACCTTTTCCTTTTAAATAAAATTAGCTATAATGCAAAGGCATCAATTATATGGAGCATAACATGCAATACTGATTTCAGATTGTATCCCCAATTGTGCGCCATGATGAACCACTTGGGTTGTGTGTGCTAAACCGGGCACTCCTGTTCGACTCACCAGACAAACAGGAGACCTCCAGTTGTAGTGCGGGCTCTGCTGTCACCTCCCTGGTATGCCAAGAGAGCGTGTCCTCCAATGGCTCCTTCACCATATACTCTGACAGAAACTCCTCTATTTGGTCCACCCAGGGAAACACTGGTACCGATAAAGGGGAAGAAACAGAATCTGAATTAGTGTTGTGCAAAGGATTTAGAGATATGGCAGTGGAAGGCAGAAAGTTTGAAGGCAAACACACCAGGTTCTTTTATGACAGTGATGGAGAGATAATGGAAGGGGAGGAGTGCAGCCAAAATGGTGTCACGAAGTCGCCAAGGGTTGCGGTGTTGAAGGGTTTGCCAGTGCCAGAAGGGAAGCATCTCAGGTTTCAAGGCAAGGAGGGGGGAGGGGAAATTTGAACCTCAATTCCTGTCCATCTGACACAGGAATGGGTGGCAAGCAGTACTATTTAAATTGGGTGGTGTCGATCCCTGACACAGGAATGAGTGGCTTATTTTACAAACTTTTTTATGTATGCTGAGTATGTTTTTTTTTTCTCCCTTCGTTTTAGGTTGATATTTCGGGACGGGTAAATTGAAACCTGTTATATTATTAAGAATTGTTTTCAATGTGTGGCAACTTGATAAAGAATTGTTTCCTGCATGACAACTTGAATTCATAAAATTCTGATCCAACTATAACATTCTGATGCTTTTGTTTTGTTTTTCCTGAGTTATATGGGACTGTTGCCTTCAAAAGAAAAACAAGGACTTCAGAATCGTAGCGACATGGATCAGGAATATTTTCTAGATTACTCTAGAGTTCACTTTTTCGCTGCAGTCTAGATCACTCTAGAGTTAGCAGCTTAGCAGACGCTGTTCAATATATAAGTGAGACCATTAATTTCTTATCAAATATGCACAAAGTTACTAAGTAAAAAAACAATATTATGAAAATAATAATATATATGAAAAAAAATGAAGAGAAAGATGAGATCAATGAACGCGATCATATACGTTCGATCAATCCAAAAATAAATATTATCCGTCTAATTGAGGGAATAAAATGAGTATAATAAAAAATTATCATACAAAAAATGAACCCTTCAATTCTTAAATGCTAATATAATATATATATATATATATATATGTTTATATATATATATATATATATTTTCTAAACAACAAAATTGATAGATGGAAAAAAGGCCAAAAACTCTTTGATCACCAAAATTTTTGCAAAATATAATTCTGAAAAGCGCATGCATGTATCCACATCAATTTCATTTTGAGAGAAACTTAACGTCAAATTTTGAATACATATACAACTAAGAAGCCTATTTTATTATATTACAGAATAAATCTCACACTTTACAATTCTTAACCATATCGCAAATGGAAACAGAGACCAAAAAAACTCACCTCTGTTTGAATAAAACAGAGAAAGAAACTGTACAAACTATATACTAAGCTGGAAAAATTAAAGCACATCAGCAATGTATGTGCTATAATTGCCTCCTATTAGAAGTTGATGTGGTCGATGCTGGACGCCTTGCTGATGGTTGAGTTGGTGGGGCTGGCAGAGCATATATCAGCTGAGATGGAGAGCTCTCAATTAACCCTGCCACTCCAGCTGCAGATGTTTGTGCGTTTGATGGGAGGAACAAGTCATGCTTTTGGTCTTTGTAGGCACTCCATACCTTTTTAAAGCAGATTTAAGCATCAAAGATATTATCTAATGAACTTATACCAAATATAAGAAATTTATACATTAGCAATTATATGAACTTACAGCTGATGAATTCAATATCTCATGAACTTTGGCACAATGGGCACCATCAGTGGCAAAAGCATGTAGTACCTGAATACAAAAAACTTTATATAGTACCTAAGTTCTATTCTTAATTTTCCTCATTATTGCCTACTACATCAACAAATTATCAAAAGATCGAATGTACCTCAACAGCAAGTACGCGGCCAATGGAAGCCTCAGATTCATTCCATTTCATTTGGGCACAAAGGCCTTGCCTTCCTCCAGCTCTCCAATCTAATATTCCCAGTAAAATCTCCACCAAGCCAGCCCTATTTCATTATATTATAAAACTTGATTATATTTGACTCAGCAATCAGCATACAATATATGAGTGAAGTTTAATTAGACTTACTTTAAACCTTGCGCAACAAGAGCATCTCTAGCTCTGTTACCAGCAACAACTACACGTTTGAGCGTCTCCAAGGCTAATATGCTCCCTCCTTGCCATCCAATAGCTTTCATCAGCAATGGTACCACCTTACATTACATAACAAACAAAAAAGCCACTAAATTAATTTGAAAATATGTGCCTAGAGTAACTCACAAAAAATCCTTCTGAATAAAAAGATTTCGAGGTTAATTTTGGAACTCTGTGACTTATCAACTGAAAGCATCTTTATCAGTCCCACAACACTTAAAAAAATCTGTGTAAATATCTCCAAGTCACTGGAAGAACTATTTAATTTATATTTTTGAAGGCGGGAGAGCTGACAAGTAACAAAATTGTCAGGATGCAGTTCTGTGCACAACAAATCAAACAGGAAGACCAAAGAACAATGCTGATCTATCTTTATATGCAAGAAGCACAGAGAAGTTTCTTTTGCAAATTATCAATAGGACAATAATAAACTATATGAAGCAAATTCAAACCTGAGGAATTCCTGAACTAGTTGTTGCCATAGCCTCAGCACAGATGGTGCTGGATGCAAGCTGGTGCAAGACGCGCAAGATACTAAGCCGGACCCTTTCCTGCGGTGTGGGTCCTGCAGGCTGCTCTGCTGGACTTGCTTCAGCCTCATATTGACCATTCAATTGAGTTGGACTCCCATTTTTTCCTCTGCTGATGCCATCACTTCTCGCTTCCCTTCATCAGCCATGGCAGTCACTAGCTTTGGTACATAGCCAAGGTAGCCGACATGATCTGCCAAGGCTGGGTGGACGCGGAGAAGGGAGACAAGTGCAGCTGAGAAGAGCAAAGGCAGCTCAGGATCAACTGCTTGTGATGATTCATAGTGTGTAGCAGCAATTGAGGAGAGGTATTGGTCTAGTAGACCTTCCAAAAATCTCTTTGGATTTCTCAATGGGAATTTGGGGTCCTTCAAGAAGAGTCTTACATAGATTCCTCCTACCTGCATGAGATAACATGAGACTGGCAGTTTTATATATCGACTCTCGAAGTTCCAAGTTTCCAACCGTAATTCTACATTTTTGAATATTCAAACTTCAGTGAGGCTTAAGTTGGACAAACTTCACCAGCATGAATCTTAAGATTTAAATTTGATCGTCGCATTTAGTGCATATGATTAGAAAGAGAACATGAGACTGGACACCTGAGTAAATAGAAGCTAGCAAATAAAATAAAGCCAGCATGCAAAATGTACTGGAAAAGTTATCAATCGGAATATACCTGTGGTTCATCTTTCATAACATGTCGGCCAGATGCCTGTTCAGGTACATCCCAATCTACAACATGTCCCTTTATCTGTTCCTGATAGAGATCAGCTGCCATAGTTGACAGCTGTGCAGATAGGGAAGATGACATGGCTGGGGTCCACACAAGCTCAGGGGTCTCAGTTGTCTGTTCAAGGGATGCCACGACCGCCTCACCAGGCCCATCTCTGACAGCTGATACCAAACCATCAGGAAGGAACCGAGCCAGAGTAATTGCTACTCTAGGTCCATGCATTGGTTGGCTCATGAGCTTGCCTAAAAGAGATGCAGCAGCAGCTCGTTGTTGTAATGGAACTCCTGAAAAAAATAATAAATAAATTGTAGCAGCTTCAGTTTTTCCATGCCATTGGACCAAAACATATAGAAGTGATGGTAGCACCATCAAAATGAATATACAAATATCACCAATTCACCTTGAACTGGTAATATAAGCTCAAGAATATAAACAACTCCACCATGCTTAGCTGCAGCCCATGCAAGCTCTGGCGAGCTAGCGAGGGCATAAAGCACTGCAAGAGCCCCATCTCTACATGTCAGGTTGCAATGGAGAAGTTGAAATAGAAGGATTAAACTTGATCTCTCCCCCACCATGGCTTCTACACATGCTGCATGCTTTGTCAAAAGTGAGAAAACAGTCAAACATATTTGAAGGATCTTGCTCTCAGCTGGTACTGGTAGAGCGAGGCAATAAAAAAGTGGAACAAGTTGCTCTTTGTTCAAGAAGACAGCTGCCACACTAGGGTTGCTCGTAAGTAAATTCTGCAATATAGGAAAATAATAATAAATTAAACAAAACCAGGAAAAAATAACATCAATAACAATAAAAAATAATGGACAGCAGCAACAACTTTATTATTATTAACATTAATACTAATATACAAAACCAGTGTTAAGGACTGAAAAGCATATGGACCATTCTTGATGAATATATACTCTCACCGTATGCCAACTATACCTGAAGTGAAGTCAACCCCATCTGGAGGTTAGTTATGACTTCTGTTTCCTTTGCCAGATCATGACCATTTTGCGTACTAGTTTCAACCTTGGATGATGCATCAATGGATATCTCATTTTGATCTAAATGATTCTCTACTTCTGCATTCAGGTTCCTCCATGAAACCACAAGCTCTGAAATAAATCTGAGAAGGGCTCTGCAGAAGGCCTCAGGCTCGCTTATATCATAATCGGGTTGGTTGTTGTACACCCGCAAATACACATTACCGACATGGAGCTCTTTAGAAAGGGATTGATATGCAAAGGAGTACGACTCTGTCAAGTCATACGAGCCATCAGGGTGTTGATTTGCACGCTGCTCGTCAATAAACTTGACCAGTTCACCTCTTGTTGAAGAGTTCCATATGATCTACAAAGTCAGATTACACCAGGGATTCTTCATAAGATATATCTAGGATAGGTATTCCCCGAGGTGCTAAAATTTTTTATGTAGTTTATCCAAGTTACAATGAAGTATGGCATTACGCTGTGAATGTTATGATTTGTATTAGTGTACAGCACATATTTAACAGAACTACTGGATAGCAAACCATAGTATGAAATGTATTTACCTCAGGTGATTCCAAATTGGCATTGAGATTTGCAAGTAGGTCTTTACATGTCTGTTTCTTGAGCATTGCTGCGAGCTTAGGAGTAAGCAATGCTGTGAGTGCATCATTTGCCGCCTCGTTATATGGAGTCAAATCCTCTTCATCAGAGGGACCACAAAGTCGTGACAGAGCCTGTGTGGCCAGTATTGCATGGGTATTTTTCACAATTTGTACACTGGCACCAACACCATGTGCATTTGCTTCACTCTTTTCTGCTGTTGAATCATATTGTAGCAGTAGTGGCAAAACATACCTTAGAGAAAAAAAGAAGGAAACAAATCTATCAGATATACATCCTAGGAAGGAGGTAAAACAATATACAATTCAAATATTTCAATCAAAAAGCCACATTGAATTTAGAAATGTTTGTATTTAGTTGGATCATTAATCATATTCTTACCATTAGTGAAAGGAATAGAACAGTACATTTAATGTATCTGTACATGGTAAATCAATTTTGCCTTGTTGACAAATATTTTTTTCAGCAACAACATGCCACATGCCAGTTAATAGATAGAATTCTGTAACATAATTTTAGCCTTCCACAAGCCTCCTGCCATTTGTTTTTGGACCGTACCATAAGCATTTTCAAGTTGAATTTATGAGAGCATGAGAGCTATTACAGATAAGATTCTGAACAGAATATAAACTGCCCAGACTGAACCACAAGTAATTCAAGTTAAAAATAATTACCATAGAAAGCCAGTTCTAAGTAAAGCACTTTGCAACTCAGCTGTAACGGATAGATGAGCTGCTGTCTGGAGAGCTGCATCCACAGCTGAAGGCATGAGTTCCAACTCTGTGGAGTGAACGATATCCTCGACAAGGCCACCAAATCTCAGAATTTCTTCACGTCCTGATTCAAACTGACTCAAAACTGAGAGTGTATGCATCACATTTGTGACAATAATAGCCGCAGACTCAGTAGCTGGTGTTGTAGGGTGGACAACAAGCATACAACGGGATAAGAGAGTTGCTAGGAGAGGGATTCCACCATCTCTGATCAATTCTTCACCATTAAGTTTCGATGCTGCACATCTGTGCATGGAAAACAGAAGAAAAATCTCAACAAGGTGGTTTTCGTCTTGTTTTTCAATTCCAAATTCTCCCTCAAGATAAACTAAACACTATAAAGCGTAGAATGAAAAATGTATGGGAAACACAGTTCATCATGGACTGATTAATTATATAGGCATTGTATATAATGTAGAGATGTGGGCATATTGATTCACAGGATTATAAACTTAATAAGCAGAAGTGACATAATCCCCCATGGTGCTGGGGGTTGGGGGGTCTCTGCGCACTTCAAAGAAAAAGGAAAATTACACTCACGTGAACCAGATCAGCTCAGAAGCAGCAATTAGAAGCGGAGCTCGGTCAGATGAAAGGAAATTATTGTCATCTTTCTCAACAGTGACAGAACTCAGCAACATGGGATAGCCTGCATATTTGAAGGGCTCCAATACATTACCGTACCTCCTATACAATATGCATTGAGACTTTAACAAGAGCAATAGCCTCCAAAGCTGTGGCCCTTGTAAACCTTGCATTGTTGCCTGCATTTTTGAAAGGTCCAAATCAGAAATTTTGATTTTGTAATGTTTTCAAACACTGATGCCTCTTGACACAATTTCTAAGAGAGACTCGGTATCACTAGCAGCATTCTATATGTTATATAAAGCTTTGTCAACCATCGACAACATAGTCAAGTTGTTGAGCATCATAAAGGTAGATATGAACGATAAGTGATACCAGACACAGATAAAATGAGATTTGGTTGTGCTGCCACAGCAACCCAAGAAGTAGCCGTGGTGCCACTAAAAAACTCATCAAAGAAACATGCAATCAAAATGGTGGGAGATGAGAAAGACGGCAAAGCAGAGTTGTGTTTACAAAAATGAGTATAAAAGATTTTGTGTGGAGAAGTTATGAAAGAAGAGATTACTTTTGCCTCTTTCTTGAATGTCAAATGGGGTGAAAAAAAAAGGAGCTCAAACAGGTGAAAAGGCAGTTTGTTGTTTCTTAACAAAATGCAGACAAAGGTAGCCGGTAGCACTACTGTTTTCTTTAGAAAATAAAAGGAAACATGCACACAAGAGTGTCTCTGTGCATCAGTGAATGCCTGTGTGCATGTAAAAGAAGGGGTGAGGTGGGGTCGAAACCTGTAACCGCTCATAAGCCTTCTGTACTGCAACAAACTTTTCCCTCCCTTCAGGATTTTTGTCAGGATGGTACCGTATTGCCAGCTTGCGATACTGCCTCTTTAGTTTCTCTTCATCAATATTCTCAATCCTCCTATCCGAGGAACAATTTGCACCATTTTCGTTAATTACAATTTCATCCAGTGATATTTCCAGTATCTTGCATGCCTCCTCTTCTGATAGGTCCATTGGCCGTCGTGTCAGCTCCTCACGCCACATGGCGAGAAGTGATTGAAGGAACTCTACATGCTCTACAATTGGCCAGTTGGGAAACTGAATTTCATCACAAAGATTGCGGAGATAATAGCGGTGGCACCACATTTCATCTTTCAGATTGGGGTAGGTTACAGGAGGTATGGGTGCATGGTCATATAATGAGTGGCAGTGCTGGGATAGCTTCTGAGGGAAATCACCTAGGTGTTGCAAAACCTAGTATAAACCAATAATACAAAATCCAAATCAGATTCCGAAGAAATTAATGAATATATTATAATGTTTATATGAAATCATAAGAAAAAGATGGTCTTTACAAAAAACTACAACCCAACAGATGGACCCAAATTCAAACTCCAAAAACCATCGGCACCATTCATCTGTGCTGAGATTACACTAATGTAGTTATTGATAATATAAACTGACCTATAAAAGCATTAATAAAAAACAAAAATAATCAACAATAGATTTTTCTATATCTGAATTGGATTGCAATAGCCTAATTTACTTTCATAATACATTAATGAATAAATAAAATGTTTTCAGATAAAATAGCAGTAACCTGACTGTCATAAACCCAATTGTCAGCCAGGGAAATACCTGACGAATGAGATTCTCAGCTCGCATCTTGTGAGTCCAGATTATCTCAGGAGTATCAGAATCTGACACCATGGCAGCAGCGAAGGCAGCATGTCCACTTCTTTCCAGAACATACAACAAAGACTCAGGAAGCAACCCACCAAGCACGCTTCTTTTAGCGAGAGGCAATGTAGCAGACACCGCAGCCTCCTCTCCTCCATGAAATGCCTGATGGACATGTGTTGCGGCAAATAGCTGAGAGATGGAAAGAAGGTTTGAGCCAGGGTAGGCTAAAGCGAAGTAGAAGACACCTGTGCTGTAGAGGCGAATCATTGCCTTTGGATTTCTAGTGACAATCGACTTGAGAAGAGAGGCAGCTGATTCTACAATGCTCGGTTCATTTGTCAAAATAGCCTGAAATTATGAAATTTGTCAAATGGTGTTAATCTATGAGTTTAATTAATAAAAAAGAGAACTTCTATTCAAGTACATCGTCAGTCCAATAAAAATAAGATACAATAAAAATTTGCAACGATTATTTCTTTGTTTTCTTTTTGTTGCTTTGGGGATAAGTTGAGTCGATGAGATGTAGCAAATAACTTTTGAACAGCAAAACACACAAGTTACATAATTTACAGCTTGGAAATACCAAAATTGTAACCCTTGATAACAACAATCCTACAAACTCAAATATGATATTGGAGCTAAGAATTTCATAAAAAACACAGGTACAGCATTTATGTTTTTGACCTGAGCAACATGTGGAAGACATCTGGCGCTAGACAAGGCAAATTTCACAGCTGGAGTTGGGGTTACAATCTCTCCCGCATCATCAAGATCTGAATGTGCGGATGCCATGCTGTGTAATATGGACAATGCCGCATCCCCTACCTGAATTAGAATAAGAAGACAATGCAAATACAGGACATAAGTCATAAGGGCACATATTGAAATCAAAACACAAGGATCATAAACCAGATTATGAAATCATTAAGTACTACAGACGATGCCAACTGAATACCAAAAATTACCCTGCTCTTGTTTTTTCTTTTGTTACTATTTCTCTCTTTTTCTTTTCCCCCTCTTGTTGGAGACTACTGAATCCCAAGAGTTTTCCTGCTCTTGTTTTTTTCTTTTATTTACTACTTTTCTCCTTTTCTCTTCCCCACTTGTTGGAGAAGAATCAGATCTTGAGAAATAACTACAGCATGCTTCCCACCTTATATATTATGTATATCATGTAATGAGAAAAGAAGAATAGCGGAAAAACTATCCCTGTTAAAGCCTTTCTCATAACAACATCATAGGAAGTAATTATAGCAAACAAATAATTACCTGAGTTGGCGTCAAAACAGGAATTTTGGAAGCGAGGGCCCATCGCAGTTCTCGTATATCTCTCAATTGCTTCCAGTCAGCCATACCATGGGCCCAACATTTTGTAGTCCAGTCAATTGACTTTTTGGACCATAATCGCCTCACTGCATCTTTCTCAAGAGGGCCTACTTGGTTGCCATCATGGTCAATGATCATCCATTCCTTCTGAGGCTCCATGAATGCGGTTGCAGCTATCAGGTTGGACTGCAGAGGGATAGACGTTCTCTCTGATGCCTCATGAGCTGCAGTTAGGAGATCTACAGCCAAAGCAACCCCTCGAACCTTCACACAGTCTTCCACATTTTTCAGATTTTTCATCAAGGCCTAAAAAAGGGTGGACAAAGAGGCAAAATTAAGATGAAATCAGCAAACAATTTCTTACAGTGACATCATTATCTCTTTACAACAGGTCAATTACGAACTTAACAAGTAACTTCTATTTTCAACTTTTATGTCACATGGTAATTCTTGGAACAAAAACTGAATAATAAAAGCATCAAAGTTGGGGTTTTGGCTGCAATCACTAGAATTAAACAGCTAGGCTTACTTTCACTCAACTCCCAATCCTTTTCTTGTTAAATAATAACCAAATTACTCTAGTCCACATAACTTCACTAATAGTAATTTAAAATTGAATTTTCCATTAGTATTCATCAAGTGTCTCTAGTAAACAGAAAACAGATAGATGTACACTTAGTATTGTACCTTCAAAAGAAGTAGCAGTCGGTGCCTTAATGCCCGATCATTTGTTCTATCAAGAAGTACTGTTATATGAGCAGTACCCTCAAAAGGCCCAATGTTCTCATGATGCTGCTCATACACAATAGCCATAGCTCGAGCGGACAGCTCTCTAACTTGGGACCCACCACCTCCGCCAAATCCATCTAGTCTCCCTATGTCACACCAATCATCCGATGAGCCCAACTCATCAGGAATGGCACCATCAACCGTTAACCCGACATCAGCCTCACATAAAAACCGGTGATACAGAGCCCTAAAAAAAGCAAAAGGGTCTCGCAAGTAGCTACTACCACTCTCCAAGAATAGGCGTAGGTAGTACTGCCCAACACAGACCTCCTTGGACAGGCTGTGATAGTTGACATAGAACTCAGAATAGTTCCATGATATACGAGGTGCATTGTTGCTGTCCTCATTAACCGTGCTACCAGTTACAATATCTTCTGTTCTTTCCTTCTCCACATCTAGGTTGTGTACCTCGGCTTGCAGTGCCTCTCTCAGCTCCTGTCTGGTACGTTCATTCCATATCAGATCAGCTCGGTTGTGGTCCAAACCGAATGCCTTCCAAAATTCGTACCAGTTGCAAAGTAGCCGGCCAGACCCCACTGGGGTGTTCTCAACCACAACTTGAGCTGGAACTGGAGCATCAGAGCTGATGGACCCGGCAAGGTTTGAATTATTGTCCATTTCTGAACCAACCAGCTGCATCGTGTTATCTGTAGAATAAATACCATATTGTTCTGGGAATTGAGGGTCAGCATTTGGGATCATACCAGGATAAGCATTTGGGTAAAAACCATACTGCCCAGCATGTGCAAAATTTGGCTCTTGAACAGGAGGGCCCATGCAATCACCAGGAATTGCAGCTTGTTCGATGTTTGCGATATTATCTGCACTGATATAATTACTGTTACTATTACCCTGTGAAGAAAAGACATGCTCTTGTGCACCAGCTGCAGTAACACCTCTACTGGCTCGTACCCGTTTCTTCTGTTGAAGTATCCTCCTCTGCCTTCTACTCAATGGTGCCTCATCATATTGACTCTCAGGATCCTCTGTGGCATCTGACCGTGTGTGTAAATATGCAACAAGTCCAGGAGGGAGAATTCGTGACAGCAAATCAAGGGCTGGCTGATACGAGTCAGCCCACAGTGCTACGAGCTGGCGGCTGACATTCCTCCTCTCACCAGCTGGTAGGAAAAATGCATGCAATAAATGCCTCAACAAAGCACCATCTCTTAAAGCAGCATCCCTCATAGACTCCGCTGCAATGGCGTCCTCCTCTGCAATAGTTCGCATAATGACGGCCACAGTTTCACGGACACTCTCAGCTGGGTGCCCAAAAAGTGCAAATAGCTGGCGACGAAGGCCAGCCACCTGGCGCAACAATTCCACAAACGTTGTATGCTGAGTTGTCTCACCATATGGTTCACATAACATGGCCTCAAGCACATCAACAACCGCCATGGACAGTAAAGGAGAAACAGAAGATGGCCTTAATCTGTTTACCAGAATAGTTACATAGCTTAATTCTGAAAAGAGCATTGATTTTGTATGCATGTATGTAGCATGCCACTCTCCTTTGGAATCGGTCAGCATTGAATTCTCACCAGGACCACCTCCAATAAGCATTGCCACAAGCCCAGCCGCCTCAGCTGCAACCCCTTCAGACCCATTTCGAAGTAGACTCATTATGCGGATGACTGCTGCAGGGAATGACATCACATGAGAGGCTGCATTTCTTGAGGCGAGCAGCCGTCTCAAGCATGAGATGAAACCTATAATAGTAGCTGCTGCCTTGGGGGATGGAGGTGGCAGTGGTGGGGCCTCCGGAGGGAGGTTAGCTGCATTTGCAGGAAGCATAGTTATAATAGCCATAAGTACTGCTTCAGGTACCTCAATTGTGGGAGGAACACCACTGAAGGAGATGCATGCATTAAATTCTCGGATTCTGCGCCATAGTCGAGCACGTGAGCCAGGGACAGAGCCTCCCTCAGCGACTGTGTCTTTTGCAGCTGCACCCAAGTGTTTAAGATGCATTGTGGCAGTTTCATTGTCAATTACTCCACTGTTTGGCACCTGGATGTGAGCTCGGCCACATGGAGGGTCAATTCGGTGACCTGGCATGGTCAGCCTGGGAAGGACTGGGATAGAGCATTGGAGCTCAGTTTGTAACACATCACGTACAGTAGCAAGCAGACTGTCCCGTGATGTGCTAGCATATACCTGGTTTTTTTTTAGAAAGTGTTGAAAAAATTTGAGAGATCCTTTTCTTAATCTCAAGATATAAGAGATATCAAGAAACAGACTTTTATATAGGTGTCTTGTACTTGATTTGAGGCAAACTTACATAAACCGGAGAACCATCATTGAACTCAATGGCAAACATCTGGGGTTCTTCGGCAAATCGAACAAGGGCATTTACAGAAGAAAGAGGCCGAACACCGACAGCCTGCAAAAGGACATTTGAATTAAATAGATAAGAAACTGCAACTCCATTTGCAAGTAGCATCCAGACATTGTCATCATTTAATCAGATCGATACATTTTATGGGTTCTGGCAGATAATCATCTCTTCTGTTAGCTTCACTAAGATAAAGGAGACAAGGTACTTTGGTCCTTTTTATTTTTTAAGCAAACCTTAAAAAGGATTTATGCCCAAAATATAAGTCCATAGAGAAGGTTAAACAAGATGCAAAATGCAAATGCAGCATTATGCCAACAAAGCCCAAAATAAATTAGGATGGATATATGCTACCTCATAATTATCAGGACGCCTTTCCACAATAGAGAATTTTGTCAAAACAAGTTGACGCGAAACTGAGTCGCCATGCTCTCCCAGTCCTCCCTTGGGCCCGACAGCTAGGCTCAAGCTTTCAGTATAAGCAGTACCATGAGCAGAAGTTCGCAGTCTTATGACTGACCATTCTCCATATGGCGTCTCATTAGCACCAACCGCCTCTTTTGCTGAAATGACATCAAGTTGTGAAATTCAGGACCAGAAGAAGACAGGTATTGTAATTTTCTAAATATACCAACTTGTAACTTACAAACACATGTACCTCTTTTAGCAATAAAATCAGATGATGTCATTGATTGGGTTCTGTCAATGTGAAGAGTTGAACCTACCATGGACTTTGCTGTGTTTGTCTGCAAAAGAAGTTAAAAGCGCATAAATACTAATTTAATTTAACTAATAGCATTATAGCACCACCAGAACTGCTGCTTCTCCCAAATATCAAACAACAAGAGAAAAAGAAAATGGAGAGTGTGCATGTGTGTGTGTGGATGCAGGCATGCAAGTGTGTGGGTATGGCGGGAGAAAAAAAATCAGTTCAGTACTAGTAACTATATTGGTAAACTGATCAATGTCTACTGTTAATCCATCTTTCAATTTTCCATCAGTGTCAAGAACTACCCAAACTTCATGTTGAAGTCAGTGATACATAGATAGATCAGGCATATGAGAAAACAGGAACATACTAGATGAGATATAATCCCAGTATTTGTGGCGCCTGATGCTGCCATAAATGCTTTCCATTTTCGTCCATACAAGGGGCAGAGAAGGAAGCCACCTCCTTCCTGGCTTCTCTTGCCAAAGCTATCAGCCAATACTATGATAGCCGGTGAATCCATGTCTCTAAAATCCAAACACCATCTCACATCACCAGATAGCCCATCAAGTAGCTCAACACCAACTAATGTAATCCTCAATTTCTGCAGATACAACACCCATATAAATTAATAGTAGAAGACTATTTAACTAATTATACAAAGTGGATGCATGAACAATGTTATTAGCAAAAAAAAAAAAAAAAAAAAACTGAATGAAGCTTAAAAAATTGGATTTCCATTCAAAATAGCTCCAAGCCTCCAACACCATATAAAATATTTATATTTTTTTTTATCAGTGTAGATGACATGAGGAAAAAGAAGAATTCCACTAAACCCCAGTAATCAAACAGGTACATTGCAAACTGTAATTTGCAAAAAGTTGAACTTAAGCACAAAGAAAACTAAAGATATATCCTAACAAGTAATGCAGTTCCTTGACACAGCAAACAACCAAAAGGAACCCCCATCTCTAGAACACCACAAGCTTAGAAAGATACACTTACATATGGGGCCCACTCGGCAGTTCTACGGCGCAGATGCAGCACTGAGAACTCCATTGCAGGGCCACCAATCCTCAGTCGGCCCCACTTAATCCTGTGCAAATCAGTGAGAATGCCGATCCTCAAAGGGGATGAAAACCTCATGGCTCTAAACTTCCCTTTCCCATCTGTTCTCACGCTAATTGAGAATTCCAACGGCCCGGATCCTGCCATGTCGTCCCCCCGCACAGGGGCTGCTGCCTCGAAGTCTCCAGCTACTACATCGTAAGAGTTGGTGACCGAGAGGGTAGACGGATCCAGGGTTATGATACTGGTTCCGGTAAGGCAGAGAATCCGCTTGTAGCGGCCGCGCCAAGAGTGTTTGACCACCATGTACCGAGCGAGGTACTCAGGTTCTTCAGACATGGTAGATGCTGATGCCCGGGGGGAAGCAGGAGAAGGATCAGACGGCGGACCAGCCGCCGCGTGACGGCCAATAAAATCCATGGGAGAGTCGAGAGCTTCTAGTAGGGCGCGACGGTGTTGGCGGGGCCAGAGGAAGGGAAAGGGAAAGGGAAAGGGGTGGGGCCCACGGGACGGAGTGGCACCCAGTGCGCCCGGATTTCGAAATCCAGGGCAGAAATTTTACGATTGCTGGGATTGATTAAGGATTGCGAAAAGTTTAGGGGGAAGATGGACAAATTGGTCGCCGTGGGCTCCGGCGTTGCCTTGTCTAGTCTGCACGATGATCGAGAAGGGACTTCTTTCTTCCGATGTGTTTATTTTTCTTAATTCTTTTGGTTTTTCATTTCACAAAATGGTCCAATTGGAGTTTGAGATATGTAACACTGTATCTCAGATATATACCCTCGGAATTTTTGCAATTCTGGAGCAGAGGATACTTTTTGTTATACAGAGGCAAATTAAGAAATAGCTTGAAGTGTAATAATTTTAGAAGAGTGATAGAATAATATTATTTTGAAACAGTGATGAAAGAATGATATTTTTTATTATTTGAAAGAGAAAAAATATTATTTGTCAGTTATTAATCAGAATAGTTAAATAATATAATCATAATAATTATAATAATAATATAATAATAATATAAATAACAAAATCAAAATAATAATAAAATAATAATCTTTATCATAATAAATAATAATAATCATGGTCATAATCATATCGTAATATAATAATAATAAATTATAATCATAATCATAATAATAATATAATAATAATAAATTATAATTATAATCATAATAATAATATAATAATAATAAATTATAATCATAAAATAATAATAAAATAATAATCATAATCATAATTATAATAATTATAATAATAAATAATAATAATCATAGTCGTAATCATAATAATATAATCATAAGCATAATAATAATAATATAATACTAAATAAGAAGTCATAAAAGTCGCAAATATTCAAGAGATTGTGTGGATCCCACTCCACTGATATTTCAGTTTAAATTTCCCAAAATGGGCTTTGGGCCGTATGATATTGATATCATAGATTGAGACCCTGGGCCTTGTACTCTATACTCTATAACTCGGATAAAGAGTTCACTTCAATGACCCGCTGCACAGTTCACTCCACGAAAAGGGAGAAATGAGACCCGAGCTACCTAACAATTAACAAATGAGCTGCCTCGCTAACCGTCTCTAACTGAAACAAAAGTGATCACACCCTGCTTTACAAAAACTCTTTATTCCAATCTCCAGCTTACGAAATTGAACAGAGCGATTCCAGATCAGATAGAAAATCAGACCAAGAAAGAGAGAGAACATGGAGAGGAAGAGAGAGAACAGAGGAAGGTTCAGACTTGGGTCGGAAATGGAGAAGCCCAGTAGTAGGAAGAAATTGAAGACTGCTTTGGAGATGGCCGACTCCGACTCAGACAAGTGAACCTCTTTTCTCTTTCTGGTTGAAATTCGCTTGTTATATTTCACCAAATTAGGTTCGTTCTCCTCTGTTAGGTCACAAATTAGGTTCTTTATCTTCTATTAGGTCTCAAATTGGGTTCTTTCTAACTTTGATACAAAATTTTCATGTACGTTATTGCTCTTGATTTATGCTTAGATGTTCATTAAACCGTTCTTGGTTATTATTCATCTTTTCGGTGACAATCAGATTTAACAGTGGAGTCATGTGAGTTCCCTTCTTCAATTTTCTATGAGAAAGTACTTGCTGAACTTGAAACCAGCAGAGCTTTAACTTTTACTCCAAATAGTGCATGGCAAGTATTGACAAACTATTATTATTCTTGACCATTACGTTCTCAGTATTTCATGTTTCTGGGAGAAATTTAAGCACTTCTTGAAGTACTTTTAGATATCACCAATACAGGGGCCCTAGTGACATTTCTAACTGGCAGTGGAACTTAGTAAAACTGGAATCCTCATTATTTTGTAGGTCTCTCATTGTTAAGTGATCATTCTTCCTGTTTAACATTGACTTGATTATTTGTCACTGGCTTGATGAGGAAGCATGTTAATTTGTGTTTCAGAAGCCATCCAAATTTCTTTGTACCAGCAATTGGTGAGCCCTTTGTAAGGTACAAGATACCGCGGTATGATTTTGAGAAGTGGGACTGGATGCTTTTTCAATGGCCTCATGATCGAGCTGATGGTATGTGTTCTTCTTAAAAAAACACTGTAAGATCCAACATAACTAAGATGTTATTTTATATACTGCTAACAAATGAATCAAGGATAACTGTGTAGAATTTGTTAGGCTACATTTCTTTTCCAGTATTGTTAGAAGTATGGGTCCGACTGGTAAATTTAACAATATTAATTTCATTTAAATAATTCTTGTAACATAGCGGTGGAGTCAATTCTGGTCAGTATGATCATGATCAGTGCCTCCAAATACTGTATGGTACAATACCTCAACCATGATAGATATTTTTGCTCTGTAACTGTAATTCCTGCTCAAACCAAGATAAACAACATGCAGTTAAAAATTTATAGATACCGAGAATGTGAATGTTGGGTACAGTGATGTACCAGTATCCAATTCACATTTTTTTTCTTTTCTATTGTAAGAATTATACAATGATGTACTGGTACCTTAACCCTGCCAGATATTTTTTGCTCTGTAAATGTAATTCCTTCTGGGTCAGGTTGCTCAAACCAAGATATAAGAACAACATGCATTTAAAAATTTATTGATACCAAGAATGTGAATGGTAGGTTACAATGATGTACAGGTATCCAATTCGCAACTTTTGTTTTGTCTTATAAGGATTATATAATCACCAAATCACACTAATAATAAATAAGCATCTTAAATTGTTGCAAAATAATTTCAGATATATATTCCTTTTTCAGCAAATTTTGAGATGACAAATGTGGACATAGATGCTTCAATTGAGACAGAGAAGAAGCGATTTGAAGAATTCATAGATGGAAAGCAGAGGGAAATATATGAGCAAGAGATAGAACCACCACCACACAAACCCAACAGTACCGAAAAATGCGTTGAGAATCTGTTTGGCGACTCTCTAGTTTGTCACACAGATGCTTCTACTTAGATGTTGTACAAATTTGACCTTAGCTTGTTGAAGTGTAGAATAAAAGTCAATGACGTAGTGCTCAAATAGAGGAGGTACAATCACAGTGTAGATTGTCACAGCTCTCCATTTCTTGTTCCGTTTAGTAGTACAAATAGTCCCTTTTGTTATCCAAAATAGGAGATAAGGAGAACAATGTACAAGTGGTCCCTTTTTTCCTCAAAATAGGAAAACAATATTGTACATTGTCCAAGTTAGGAGGTTTGTACAAATAGTCCCTTTTACAGGAATTAGGAGTTAGGACAGACCTTTTAGCTGACTTTAGTTGCAACAAAACAACCATTAGCAGGCTTTCATGATATGATTTGGATCTGGCTGAAAAGACTTACAAGAGAAGATCCGGGGAACAATGATAATTGATACATGCAAGTTTTGCTTTTATTAACAATAGTAGGTGGCTTTTGCCACTAGTTTCAGAGAAAAAAAGGAACGATAATCTATGTATATCAATTTGTCAAGCTTGCTCCTTTGTTTCTAGTTTGAATAAGGGTTGTATGTTACTAACACAAATGAATAGCGACCTATATATACTAGAAATCTTGGACATATATAGCTCAATGAAATCAACACGCATGGAGAAAACCATACAAACACAGCTTCCGGATATTTTTTTTTCTGAACTCAGATAAAAAAATACCATAAAAAATAATGAGTAAATGTCATTGCATGATAGAGACCAAGTATTTATTCCTTCTATAATCTATATCTATACTATTATATAAAATATCTAAGAATTGGAGGGTCCATTTTTTGTCATAGTAATTTTTTATTATACCCATTTTATCCCTCAATTAGACGGATAATATTTATTTTTGGTTGATCGAACATATGTGATCGCGTTCATTGATCTCCTCTTGCTCTCCATTTCTTTCCCTTATATACTATTATTTCCATAATATTATTTTTTTATTTAGCAATCTTGTACATATTTGATAAGAAATTAATGGTGATAATATATGTTAGAATAATTTACTTTTTTTGCCATAAAAATTATAAATCATTAACTCATATTATGCAAAAATCTCATCCAAGATTAAATATAGTCTTTATTATAGATTTTCTCTATAATTTGGTGAATTTATAATTTAATATTAGATAAATGTGAATTTTTTTATCTTATAATATTTTAATGTTTAAATAAAAGAGTCTGCTGCAACGTGCGGGTATATAGCTAGTTCTTCTTAATTTACAGGTTTGCAACTTGCAACTTAAAAGAGAGAATTAAATATTACAAGTTAACCAATTAGGCAATTACCGGATTGATAACAGGGATCTTTGTCAAGATATAAATATTCTCCATAGTTGAAGATTAAGTAATAACATTAAATGTTAGGGATTCAGTTTATCAAATTCTCCAGTGTGCCAGAACACCAACAAGTCAAGCATTATGAATTAGAATCATGATCTACCAGTAGGATCTTCTGTGGCGATTTCAGGTCTCAGGGACCTGTACATGCCCCATTTCTTTGTAGAGATTAGTAATTAACATTCAATTAACTAGTTTACAGTATTACAAAGAAAAGTAGCACACAGTATTTAAAGGTCTTTTAAATATTTTTATCTCCCTCTATCACACAAAGAAACACATCCTAAGGAAACTAACATAATATTACTTATGGAGTCAAAAAGACTTGTTTATGTTATGTGCATTCAATTCAAATTGTACGTACTATATTTTCAACAAAGCTTTAAAACAATTTCTATCTTTTAATGAACTATTATTATTATGAATTTATGAACCCTTATATAGCTATGTCTATAATATTAAGATGCCAAGTGATGCATGAGAATGGTTCATGCATGGCTGTATACTACAGAAACCTACATTTTCCTGTTTGGTGACAACTGACAAAGTCTACTATATGATGCTGTCACACCGTTGGTTTGGGAAACAATGGAGTACGGATGACAGATTCAGCAAAGGTATCCCAAAGAAATATATTAAAAGCAACAAAAATAAATAAAGCCAAAGCATTAACTCCGTTCAACTAACCAACATTAAATTCATGGGGCACATCCTCAGGACAGAAATATTGAAACAAGTCTACAACAAGCCAATCTAAGGCAGAAACAAACAAAAGAGGTTCTGACTTGTCAGAGAAAGAAGTCAATTCCCGAACCAACACCCCTTGAACTAGGGTCGCATCTGGTTCGCTCTTGACTCCCTTCGTTGCCTCTCTCTCTCTAGTATCACACAAACTCCAAATACAGAAATTTATCCCTCTAAACCTCTAGATTATTAGAATATCTCCAAGATGCAGTAAACCGGTTCTAAATATTTTATTACATAACTAATAAACTTAACAAATCTCCGAGGACGAAAAATAGCAATGGTTTGCCAAGTCAATACCACGCATGAATTAGCAAGATGCCCTTTGAACTTATAGATTAGAGAAGGCAAGTGAGAGCTTGACAATACCCTAGAAAGAAAAATACACAAAATGACCAAAATGCACCCAATCTTTCATTGGAGTGTATTTTAGTCACTTTGTGTTAGCAGAAAAAGGGAAGAATATTATCGCCTGGATCATGTTTCCAAACAGGTCACTAATCACTGTCAAATCCTCACTTGCCACCTCCTCAAATACAAACTAAAATTTTGTCCTAATGATAACACAAGGCATGGCTTGGATTTACCATTGCGACATATCATATCAGCTATGGGGCAGGCCCCGCAGGTCCCACATCAGCATGAGGACTCAGGCCAAGCGCAGCACAGATGTGCTGCACAGTATTGCAAATATGATTATTGATGGCAGTGACACTGGTCAAGCTGATTTTGGATGACAGGTCTGCACTGACGAGGACCTGGGTGCCAACAGTTAGGAGGCAACCAACAGATGGTGCGGCATGGCTATCTTGCATGCTGGAGGACAGACTAACATTTGTATTGACAGCTGGAGAGATGATGAAGCCTGAAGGAAGCAGCGGTATGAAGGAGGTGTCTTCGCCATTCATGACTGCTTTGACAGCATCTACCTCAACAGCAGCATAAACAACAAGGCCACCACCTATGATGTGAGTACTGCTCTCTTGTATCAGGAGTCCAACATTCTGCGAGGAGTTGCTTGCTGCCTGCTGCCGATGGAATTTCATTTATAATTAGTGAAAAGCCAACTGTATTGGATTGTTATTGGAACTGTGAAATAAAAAATTAGTCTTAAATCTCAGAGCTTGATGTTGTATTGTAGGCTGGTTTGGTATGTACCTGTCTGCAGCATGGACAGAAAGAAAAAAAAGGCTGCGGACACTCTCATTGGCATGTCTTTCATAAATACAAAATGTGCTAGAACATCAGAGTACTATTATTTCTGATATATTTACATGTCTATGACTCGATAATTATGTAATTAACCACAAAAATTGCAAGAATATTTTGAAAAATTGAAAAAATATGTCAGTGGCTGGTCAATAATAGCAGTACTCACATTGATCCGCAAAAGTGAGACACAGTTTCGGGGATGAGATCCATTTGCAATATGGGCCACCTCCTGAAGAGAATTTCCACTTGAAAGAATATCAATCTACAATTGCAGGAAACATTATTTTAACTTAAATATTTTAATCTGCACAAGAGAATATATATTGTATAAATCAAAGTATCAAACAATGACAATAGACATTTATTCAAATATATCATCTCGGACCTCCTATAAGCTCCATCAAATATACTCAACAAGTTTTATTGTCTAAGCCCCTCCCAGGTCTAAAGGGACTATACATACTATATGTTTAACTGTATGGAGATGTGTACTAGAAATATTGTGCAATAGACAATTACTAATGAGATAGTACCTGAGATCGCCTCTGTTCATCAGTTAAGAGCTCAAACACTTGGAGATGGTTCACCGGAAGCCAGGTGGTGGAAACGGCAGTAAGAATCATACCATTTGGCTGGCCTGATTCAGTGCTTTTGCGTGTTGTGACCCGAATTGTATCCTCAGGAGAATCAGATAATGCAGTCCATGATTGGGTTGCAGAGGCACCAACATTTGCACAGAAGGTTTTAATCATTCTCTGAGATAGCGTCATCATGTTCTTCCTTCCTTCCAGTGAAGAAATCACTGCAAAAATTAGAGTATGAACAGTTTATTATTTCAAAACAATATATATAGTACTGCCAGCTGATTTGAAACACTTTAAGCAAAACGACCAAATTTCCAAATTGAACTGAAGCAAATAAAAGTTTATTATAAGAAAGAAAATGAAACATTTTTCCCATTTTATGAACTAGCTAGAATAATAGACTTGATTCTTCAATTGACAAAAAGTATATATTGATCATTAAAAGACCGACTTATTAATTATTATCAATGAATAACTTGCAGAAATTTGCTAACAATGTAATGTAATATTACCTCCAAGTTCAGAAAAATTTCTAGCCATCAGGCTTGCGAGACGCTCACATTGCCGTTGCAAAAGAGAAACCCAACACATGGCTCCAAAAGCAGATCCATTTCTCACAAATTTGCTAAATGTAGGATTCAACGGCTTATCCTCCATTTCACAGTGCTCAACCCATGTAATCTACATAAGCAAATGTATACCGCAGTATATATTCAGCATGACATAATTACAATTTGATATCAAGTGGCAGCTCCAGGTCATGATAATGACTAACATTCATTCATGCAATCTGATGTCTCAGGTTAATGCTTTCAGTAATTATTTTTTTTTATGTCCATCAAATTAACAAAGCAAAAAACAAGTTTGAGAAAACATACTCTGGCATAACCATTAGGCATATCTTGAATAATGCAACCAGATGGGCGCCTCCGGCACTTCATGGTGGTGGTCACAGCATAATTATTGTCAAATCCATCTGCGGGGAAGTCAACAATTGTCCATGTCCCTTCTTGTAAGTTTTGTTGGCAATATCGGAAAAAAAGAAACTCCCGGGCCGGCACAAGAGGAGATGGGAACTGCAGCTCAGCATGCATCTAGAAATAATTGAGAAATTAAAACAGAAATCATATATTAGCTTACAAATAGTGATATCCAATGGTCAGGAGACTTTACAAAAATGAGACTAAAATTTTAATGCACTAACATCAAATGTAACTGAAAAAAGAACTTCTAATTAATATTAATAATAATAACAACAATTAAAAAATATTATATTACAATAACATATATATAAAGAATAAGAAAATAATATATGCAATTGTAGGTAGAAACTACCATAATAATTGATCCATTAGCATGCCCAGATAGACCAGGGCTAATAACTTGCAGCATCTTCGCCTGAGAAACAATTGAAGGAAACAAATCCATCCATTTGTTCTAACAACAAAGCAACAGAGAGTAAATTTAAATGCCAATTGACCAATGCTATTGCAGTATTAAAAACTATTCCAGAGACCAGTAAAGGTGTTAGCTTACAGCATCCATAAATGCATCAACTAATGTGATGCTGTTCATTATCACAACAGCACTGTCCCTTGTCGCTTCTGTATACATAGCCGTATCGGTTTGCTTCATATCGATAGGCCAACGAAAAGCCTTTTTATACTCCTGTATGTCAAATATATGTGCAATTTCTGCACTTTCTTGAGGAACCCACAAAGGGCAGTTGGTGTGGCACAGGCTGGTTATCTCATTGACAGCTGTTCCTGCAAGCTCAAGAACGAGTGGCTTGTCTTGATCAGATACAACTGGACTCATGAAGGTTGTGGTGTGGCCTAAAGTGATCGATGGGGCTGGCATGATCATTTCAGGGTTGCAACCATTCATCATCGCCTGTTGATCGAAGTGCCTCGGATATATGCTCATGTCAAGGTCAAGTTGAGGCAGTACAAGGGGCATGGCGGGCCCTAGAGGCTGTGCCAGCCGGCCAGTGTACCGAGATGCTATGCATCTTAAGCGTTCAAGCTGCATAATTATAAACAAGTTAATTTAGATGATTACTTCTTCCTTGCAATAAACTAAAATAATTATCTATCTCATAGTGAACCATGATTCCATGTCCTTGACATTAATAAATTTGCTTTATTAGTTAATTACTAATTAATCAACAAATAATTTACAACCTGTAGCTTTATTGTTTTTCTAAAAAAAATTGTACCTCTTCTTTAAGACGTGCATTCTCGATGTGTAAATGCTGCTCATCAAAAGAAATCTCTCCAAGAACAGCTGGACCACCACAATTTGGGCAAGCCACATTTCTTAATGCAGATTGAAGTCTAAAATTTTCACTTTTCAGGCCCTCATTCTCAACACGTAGTATCGCATTATCAGACCGGTCTTGTTGTGCCTTTAATTATTGTTAATGCAAAAATTAGAAACCTCAACAATTTGAAGTGCATGCACGTCCAGTATGGTTACATGCACGTACTTACGTATGATGAACATACTACTTACAGTGAAAGAGAGACATACCTTCATTTGGGTTCGCCTGTTTTGGAACCAGAACTTGACCTGACGAGGTGAGAGCCCAAGATCCCGGCTCAGCTTGAGCCGCTGCTTGTCGTCTGGGTGGGGGCACTCCTTGAATAACCTACAGTGAAAAAAGAAATAGAAATTTTTTTTTACTAAAGCTGCAAAATGGTGGGGGAAAAGCCAACAGAATGAATATACTTAGGTTATTTCTTGATAGATCAACTTAGATTGAACCTTAAAGTGAAAAAAAGTAATAGAAAAATACTAAAGTATGAAAGATTGCAACTAAAACAAATTTCATCTTCTTAAATATCCTTGTAGGGTCGCCAGGCATGTATCTAATTATGATAATAGTCCATTGCACCTTATTTGGAAAATTTTGAGACAAATTACATAAGTTCTATATTTTAAGAAAATTGGTATAGAGTTTTACGATTCCATCTCTTGGATCTGGTGAGCAGTGTGCCGGTGGTAACGCTTCTTCCTCTTATCACCAGGTTGCGGCGGTTGTGATTGTGGTAGTTCATCTTGTGGCAGTTGGAGTTGGAGTTGCTGTTGTTGATCTTTCTCTTCTTCTTCTCCAAAGCTACAGAAGCCATCTATATTGGCACTTCCAGACCTGCCACTTTCCAACTCGTCTTCTTTTGCTGATTCTGCAGCTAGTACTGAGGGCAGGTCTTCTTCCTTCTGCAATTTTGTTTGGATCAATAATTATTTCGCAAGAGAAATACTGGAATGAAAAAAAAAAAGAGAATAAATTTGTGCCCTTCCTGTGGAGGGGTGGAAGTGCCCATGGTAGGGTTTTGAAAAAAATCTAAGATTTCTTTGAAAGAAAGAGGAAAGTTCAGCTTTAGAGAAAAAAAGCAACAGAAAATAAAAACCCTCTCTGATTTACACTTTCGTCTTAAAAATAGAACTCCATGACAGTACTTACTGAGAAACGAGAGATCGTTAATTTCGTACAAAAAAAGAAAGATGAAATAAAATATGAGCAACAGAAAATCACACGCACACTTCTTGACTTCTAGTTGATCGAAAGTGCGTTACCGAGAAAACGAAACTTTACAAAACTTCAAAATTTAACAAAAATAAAAATATATGAAAAAGGTGACAACTTAATACAACCTAGCTATATAGCTAGCATAATTACTCACGGGAAGTAACGATGGAAACGCATGAAACGGCATTGAGTGCAAGTAGCCCAGACCGGAGCTCTGCATTTGGCTGGAGAAGAGAGAATCCGAAGAGGTCATCTCCGTTATAGGCAACACCTGACAATCTCCATACATCCTTCTCCACTTGACTTCAACTCTATATCTCCGCTGATCACCTCCCTGTCCTTGCTCCTAACGACAAAAACACCATGGACAAGCTTTTCTTTAATCCAAAAACAACTCAAAAGATGAAGAAAAAGGGGAACAGAAGCTCACTGAGAGAGAAAGACAATAAATATGAGAGTAAATACCTTGTCGGTGGTTCTGCTGCTGAAGAGAGAAACAAGCAGAGAGAAAGAGAGAGGGAGGCTGAACTCCCTCACTAGTGTCTTTTCTCTCTGTACCAAGGAAAACTTTCCGTCTTCTTTCCTTGCTATCTCTATATAATCAGAGTGCTAGTTTCTCTCTCTATACTATTTGCCATTACTGCGTAATTACTGTCTTCTTATTTTTTACCGTGTGGAGGAGGAGGGATCATTCGGATCCGAGGTGAAATCAAAACGGCTCAAGGAAATCACAACGGCTGTGGAAAAGTCTAAACACGAATTTTGATGCCCAGGACTGTTTATTACTGTTAAATCATAACCGTTAATAAATGATCGGACCGCAAAAATAAAAAGAATCGCACCTGCGGAGCTTTTTCAGCTCCGCAGGTGATATGGTTTCAGGGTCGCCCAGGGCTTTAACTCCGCTCCAGATTTCATAATAAACCTGGTGCGCAGTACGCCGTGTTACCTTGTCAATTTACTGGGACCCGCACGTCATATTCTTAGAGTTCGGAACACCAGGTGGGGAGGAAAATTTAGTGCCGCCCCGCAATAAGAAACTGATATACGGCCAGCAAATCCGCACCAAGTCTGACTGCCACGTGTAGGTCGCCTTGTACCTCGCGGGGGTTCCTTTCCTTCAAACCTATTTTGTTAGAAAAATATTTTATACACCGGGTCATTTTCAATTCATGAAGACCCGTTACACACTCCAACATACGTACTTAAGCAGAGTGAAGTTCGTTACCGGACGTCAGAGGTCAGACGAACCAAGTCAAAGCCTCAGTCCCTCTTTTTCTACGCTCCACGCCATAATTTACGGATTTCAACGGGGACTAAATAAACAACTCATAAGATCGATCGGACGGCTGCGGTTGCGGCTGAGTGATGACGCCACGGTTTCGTATCAATACCGTCGTTTTGTGGGTATATCGGTCGTGCTGATTGGCATTGAACTCCGTGTCGCTCCGTGTCGTGTGGATTTGACTTGTGCATTGTCATGTCTCATTGTCTCTCCAAATAGTTTCCTATCGCAGGGGTAGATTTGTCGCAACAATCGGCGTCACTTTCGTGCGGCATTTCGTCTTAAACTTGTTGTTTCTCAAAACGTTTTTATTTTGAAATATATTTTTAAATGTTTTACGAGAACTAAACATTAATATTTTTCGTTGAATAAAAAAATATCACTATCTCATGTTCTAATTAAACATGCAGTTCAACCGAAAAATCTTATAACTACAAATATTTGCTAGAGCGGATAGATGAGTCGTTGAAATAATGAACTTAAATAATTTTCATGAGCACTTTTAGTGTAAATGAGATGCAAAATATGCCTTGTGTTGATTGTTAATGCGTCAATTAATGCAGAGCGCAAGATTTTTACAATAATAGAGTTTAAGTATTTAAGAAAAAAATTCTGATTAGTGAGTGATAAGTTCTGCCCTTATTTTCTTAATCACGAGAAATTTGTATAATTTTATCTTTTTATTACCAAAAAGAACTGCATTATGCATCCCTTTTAAGTATGCTAAAATGAATTATAATTCTTGTTATTAAAAGTGTTGAGTTTTTATTGTACTAAAATTTTCTATAAATCCATCAATTATATTGATATTAAATTACAAGTACATGCATATTTTCCATCTTTATCTTTCAAAGTTCATTTTGTTATTACTAAAGAGAAAACTTTATTGGTAAGTATATACTATAATTTTCTTTAAATCGAATTATTCTATTTTATTGTTTTTTATGATTCTCTAGATATATATTCTCATTGTTTATTATATATGTGGTGGGATGAATAAGGTATAAATTGCTATATAACGTGAATTAATTAAATAATTTGGAATGAAGAAAATAATCGAAAAACACCAAGTAAAACAATTTAATGAGACTGTCACTTCCGATGTTTTTTTTTTTTAAATTAGTGGGTTACTTTTAAGACAGAAGCATTGAATGTAGCCGTTGAAAAAGAAAACTCTCGCAGTTAAGTAAGAATTTGCTCCGCTAATCTACTTGTGATAATACCCACCCTGCTCTCATCTTCCTAACTGTTGCTACTTATATTTCCTGTTTAATGTGCTTTGCTCCATGAAAATACCTTTTTCCTCAATTAACGTTATTTTTGAGATAAATATCAAGGTTAATCAATGTTGTTTATTTTTTCATTTCTATAATAAAACATTGTTGATTTTATAATAATGCATTAAAGACAATTGAACTGAGATTGATAAAAATAGGGACAATATAGGTTATTTTTGTAGTATTATTATAATAACCTCAATATAGTTAAAAACAACAGGTTTATAAAAGGTTCCTCTTAATCCTCCAACAATTGGAGGATATTCAATATTAACAACTGCCTTTAGTGTGGAGTTTCCAAGGCGAAATCGAGCTAATTAGATCGATGCTTTTTTTTTAGGACTAAATGAATCATAATTTTTTTTTTCCTAGATTGCAATCCTTTGGCGCATGTTACTTTAATGATTTATTTCCTTAATTAATACAACTATATATGTTCATCACTCATCACACACAGATTCACTAGATTTGCTATATATACACTGGATTTGTATCCGTTACCATTAATTATACTGATATTTCAAACATAAAAAATATCAACTTCGTGAAAATCGAAAGTGAATCTCTTAACCGGCGGTCTTTCTCAAAACAACGAGATGAAACCATCGATTAATAGTTCTTGTCCGGCTTTTAAATAAATAAAAAAATTGACTGATAAATATATGCTTCGTCTTATTAAATTTTTGGTGTCAACAGATAAAAACAACATATTCCCACAGGGAGCTACAGATCATGAATGTAGATCATCGTATCATACCAACCAAAGCACATACTTTTTTTAAAGTTTGTTTTCTTACAAAAAATATATATATACGGGGGTCATATTCATATATGATATACGGGGGGTCATATTCATAAAAAATATATATATGCATGTAGAGGTGTTAATGGATCGGATCATGTCATATTATTTTATTATTTTTTTATCCGATTCTAACTTGATCCGATTAAATTTGAATTAAAAAATCTTGATTCATATCCAACCTGGACAGTCACAGGTAGACCCGACCCGATCCGACTCATATAAAGTAATTAAATATTTACTAATTATTTTTTATAATTTTAATCCATAAAATATTGATTAATTTATAATTAATCTTAATTAGTATATATTTAAGCTTTAATTAGTACTAATCATAAAATTACTTTAAAAATATAATTAATCGGGTTAGGTTGGATTGACCCGAACCAGAATCGACCCGATTAGGATCAAAAAAATTAAATTTATACCCAACCCGATTCGGATCAAAAAAATTAAATTTATACCTGACCCATTTATTTTCGGATTATGTCAGATTAAGTCGGGTCAATAATTGACACCCTGTCTCTCTATGTATATGTCATGGGCATAAAATATATCAATCTGTTAAGGGTATATACGCAAAGTAAACAGCAAAGCAAATCCAGAAGCACATGAATATTAAAACAAAAATTAATGCAAATGATGTACATGAATAGTACGAAACTCCGTGTTATTTAATGGTCTGCACCATCGATTCCCCACATGTGAGCACGCACATGCTCTAATAAATTGGATGTGGTCTCTCCGACCGGTGATGCGAATTTGGAGATATAAGTTATATTCCATTACCAATTATCATGAATACAACCCGCGTTGATATTGAATAGAGCTAACATGTACATACGCACCAGATTTTTTTTTTAGTAAATAAAAAAAAATCAATGAAACTGGTAAAAATTGCCTCGAATTTTGCCCAACTAGCCTGGACCGAGTTTCAAACTCAGTTCCATTTTTTTTACGTTTGTTAGTTATTATTTTTAATAGGTATTAATAGTTTAATTAGTTTATTTATTATAGTTAAATATTTATTTATTAATTTAACTTATTTTTATGGATTTTAATATGTATTTTAATAGGTTTTAATAGTTTTTTTTATTTTTTTAATTTAGCTTATTTTAGAATATTCATTTAATTGTCTTGTTACGTGTAATTATGTAATTAAAGTCATTAAGGGATCAATTTTATTTTTTTAATAAATTTTATTAGTTTGTTTATTTATTATGTTTAAAATATTTATTTTTTAGTTTAGTTTATTTTTAAATATTTATCTAATTATTTTGTTACGTGAAATAATAATAATAAAAGACATAATGTTATAATAATTTTTAAAAATATTGACACTGAGTACGTTAGTCTATATTATCACTATAACAGAAACGACTTTATACAACACCAAAACTAATGATTCAAAAATTAAAATTCAAAAACCGAAATATCACGTATTATCAACAATTTTCATATATTCATATATAATAAGAGAGGTGAGAGAGAGAAATAAGAAAGAAAGAAGAGAGAGAAGGAATGAAAATAGAAAATCGACCATCACAACTTCAAACAGCCATAATTTTTGATAGAAAACTCTAATTGAGACGTTCTATGCGGCCACAGAAAGCTTACGATGAGATCTACAAGGTTAATAATTGTTACCGCCATTTTCAGGGCCAAAAACATCATCTTCAAGCTCAAAAACGCATTTAAAGTTTTAAACTCTCTTGTTTCATTTCTTTCTTTAGATTTTTTCATAGAAATTGTATAATTTTTTATATTATTATATAAGCGTGATGTATATATGTATTATTGAGTAAATATTTTTTATTATTGGATGCATACTTATATTTTTTATATTAGTTATTGAATGGGTGAATAATATACAATAACATATGTTTTTATCTAATTAATTTGTCTCTATTGATTGTTGACTCCATATATCAATTTGACTTCATAAATAACGTTATAACTATTTTTTTAAAATTAAAATTATCTTTAATGATGGTTATTAATTAAAAACCATTGTTATATTAAAAACTGAGTTAAATTAATAAATAAATATTTAAACATAATAAACAAACTAAATAAACTATTAAAACCTATTAAAAACAATAACTAAACAAACAGAAAGAAAGAAAAAAGAAAAAAAAACAAACTCAGCCGGACCCGAGTTTTGAACTCGGTCCAAGGCCTCGAACCCGAGTTCAAAACTCGGGTCAGGCTAGTATCGCAAAAGTGGCCAGGATTTTGTCTATTTTGCTATTTTTTTTATTTTCTAAAAAAAATCTGCATACGCACAATCTATTGCGTTTATTATTTTATATATAGAGTCGTGTTTTGATGTTTTATGAAGTACGGTGATTGATATGTTTTAGACTTAAATTTTTAATTTTAAATTAAATATGATTGATTTAATTTTTATATTTTAATAGAATAATTTTACTATTTTTCTGAATGATGAGAAAATTACTTCGTCTAAGAATTTGGATCCGTCCAAAAATAATAATTTTATCCCATTCAAAAATAGCAAAATTAATTTAAAAAAATATAAAATCAGATTTTCTATAATACTTTTATATAAAAAGTAGATTGAACGGTTCAAATCGATAATATCTAATTTAAAATTAGAGATTTAGGTCTGAAACACGCTAGCCATTGTGCTTTGCGAAATACTATAACACCACTCTTTATATATAAAATATATGTAGCTAATAAAGATTTTGAAAGTTAGTATGTACCTGAATTGTTCTCTATAGGTCAAAAATTTTGAAAGTTAATATAGAGTAAACTAATATACGGCTTCGTGCTCCTAATTCAAAAATTTATCTAATCTTCTCTGAATTTCTATTTATGTGTCACAATAAATTCTTTATATCAAAATCTTATGAGATATATATATTTTTTAATTTTTAGAGTTTCTTAAATACTTGTTTTGAATTTTAAAGTGGCTTATTTTCAAATGTAAAGATTGATTATTTTAGTATTATTTTAACTTAATCTTAAAAAAATTGAAACCAATACTTATAAAACTCAAAAAAATATTAATTTTTTATATTTCAGGAGTTTTAATATAAAAAATTTATTGAGAGAGAAATCAAAATTGAAAAATGATTAGATATGTTTTTGAGTTAAGAGCATGGAGGGGCTCCGTGTTCTTAGGAACATCCTAGTCTTACTCGTTAATATATATCTGATAAAGATTTATGATATTTTTACAAGTAATTATCATAGTTTTTTCATTGTAATTCTCAAAATTTCAGATGCAAAACTTAAAATATATATTTTTTAAATTCCACCATAATTTTGAGTAAAGCTCCATCATTTGAAATAATAATAAATCAATTTTGATAGTCTTAAAACTGCATTTTATTTATGCAACAAAATACTCATAAAAATATCAAATATTTTAAGGAATAATAAAAAATAAGTTGGATCAGATTCGGTAGGCGTTCTATTTAAAAAAATTGGAAAATTTCAAAATAACAACTTATTATTTATGAAGAATTATTTACGACAGTTGTTACAAATGGCAAATAAACGTAGACCATAAATCCATGCGCTCGTGTAGGTTCACAGCTCTTTAAATAAAAAAATAGTTCGAAGGTCGGGCCGTTGATTTTGCATCGGGCTTCACAATGATCATTGAAAGTGTGAATTTCGGACCTCGGGATCTGTTAAAAGTACGATGCAAAATCAACGGCCCAAAAACCCTTTGAACCAATTTTTTGATTCAAAAGGGTGCGAACCTACCCCGACCATAAATCCATAAGCATCCTATCATGGTAATTATTGTTCGTATTAAGTTTTTGTCTGACAACCACTTCAAAGAGTCTACACGAACACGGAACACGAGTCGTTTAATATTTACTAAGGGTTCATTTGGTAAATCAAGGAATAACTTTGAAAGAGTGGTAATTTTGGAAGAGTGATAGAATAATGTATTTTTGAAAGAGTGATAGAAGAGTGGTAGAAGAGTGGTATTCTTGACTATTCCGACAAGCGAAAATATCATTTGATAGTTGTTAATCAGAATAGTTAAAATATGAATAATTATGATACTAATAACAATGATGATGATAATAATAATAATAATAGTAAAATAATAATAATAATAATAGTAAAATAATAATAATAGTAATAGTAATAATGATAATATAATAATAACAATAAAATAATGATAATATAATAATAACAATAAAATAATGATAATAATTTATAATCATAATCATAATCATAATAAATAATAATATTCATAGTTGTAATCATAATAATATAATTTAAATATAAATAATCATAATTCTAATAATATAATAATAATAATTTAATCATAATATAATAATGCAATACAATATAATAAAATAATAACCATAATCATGATAATAATAATCATAGTCGTAATCATAATAATATAATAATATAATAAGAAAAATTATAATAATAATAATAATAGTAATAATAAATATTTGTAATCATAATAATATAATTATAATATAATCATAGCTATAATCATAATAATATAATATAATATAATATAATAATAAGAAAATATTAATCATAGTCATAATCATAATAATATAATAATAATATAACCATAATCATAATATAATAATATAATAATAAAATTATAATCATAATCATGATAATATAATATAATAATAATAAATAATTATAATCATAATAATATAATATAATAATAATAAATAATATTAATCATAATAATATAATCATATTTATAATCATAAGATAATAATATAATACTAAAATCATAATTATTATTATAATAATAATATAATAATAATAAAATAATCATCATCATAATATTAATATAATAATAAATCATAGTCATAATAATAATATAATAATAAATCATAATCATAATAATAATATAATAATAAATCATAATCATAATTATAATCATAATGTAATAATATAATACAACATAACCAAATAATAATTGCTATTCCGACGAGAGCTAATCCGGTATACCACATATAACTTGGTATACTTAGTCTAAAATTCTTCTAAAATTCGTTTGACAAATTAATTCGCCGAAATAGTTATTCTATTATAACTTTTTGTTATTCCACCAAGTGCCAAACACTCCCTAATGGTTGAGACTACATCTTGACTCTATTTTGGAAGATATTTTTTAATTAGTAAAAACTAAAAAAAGAACAAGCATTCGTAATTTTTTTTTTTGACAAAATGCCAACATGGTAAAAAAACTTGCGTATCATGTTCGTAATTTTTTTCGGACACAATAGGTCGTAATTTTCTTGAGTGTATATCGTACTCATAATTTGTTAGTGAAACGATTAATCTACTTATTTTGCATCTTTTATATCCTAAGTCGGATCTAGCACACAATTTTTTAAAGTGTCAATATCCTCCACCAACATTTGATGGAGTCTCAACCCGCAACCTCAACGGTAATGACGGTATCACAGACTATATGTGTTGACCATCACATTAAAAAATATACTCATTTTAGTAAATATAAATTGGAATCGATTGAACTTAAATTATTGAATAGAAAATATTTATTCAAATAAGCAAAATTTTCTTGTTTTTAGGATCTAAAGGGACCATATAATCATTTTATTGATTATTTGCAATGCATTTAGTATGAAAAAATTGAGAAAAATAAAAACTGATCTGTATTACTGAATTTGAATATGGAAGTTAATAAGTTGAATAAGAAGACAAAAACATGTTACATGAATAATACAAATTTTGGTATGAATAATAAATCACTTACAATGAATAATAAAGCCAAAAAATTAAATAATTATTCAAATAAGCAGAATATCAGAATGAACATTTTCAAAATTTGGTATAAAGTTCTGATAAACACACAACTATAGTTAAGTTGAATAATAAAATAGATAACATAAACAATAAACGACCTAATATGAATAATTTTTACAGAAATAATAAACGATCTAAGGATCTATACAAAATTATTAGTGACATCTAAACTTATTTTTTTTTATCAATATGTGAGATTTTTTCAAGTGCATATATTTCATTTGTTCAGAATAATCAAAATATAAAAAAAGTACTTGCAAACAACGAGTGCGTTGAATTTCTTGTTATTCAGGGTCTAAATATATCATAAACTTATTTCATTGATCATTTATATATAATGCATTTAAGTATGAAAAATTAATAAGAAAAAATAGACATGTTTAATATGAATAATAAAACTAATAAGTTGAATATAGAACTGATAAGTGACGAACAAATTTCTGCAGCATATAATTTTATAGGGTGTTTTTGGATGATGTACATTACTATAATTTATTATATCAATGTGTGTATGAATTTTATTAGTGTGGATATAAATAATGATTGACATGAGTACTCCAACACATATGTTAATGAACTCTATTTTGAAATATATTTGAACTATATTTGTGTGTGTATACCTATATGATAATCATTATCATGCACGTCATTGTCTTCTATGCTATTGTCCTGTAATATGGATAGTATGCATACAAGTATAGGTTAAATATAATTGAAAATGAAATTCATTATCATACGAATTGGAGTACGTATATCAATCACTATCTATACTTACGCTACTAAAATTCATATACATGCTAATATAGGAAAATCTAGTAGTGGTAAAAATTAGTGTAAGAATTATGTCATTTGAGTTAATAGTTGAGAATAATATAAGATTAGTATTAACTCAAAAAATATGAGAAGAATTCTAACCATTAACTATTTGGATTAATACAAATTTTATTTAGATGATAACTTTGAAATAGTGATAAAAAATGAATAAATAATTAATTACTTTTTTTTTCTCTTAAACCGACTCTAATTTTTATCATAGTTGAAGAGGAATGAATAAAAATATATTTCTCTGACTTTTTTTATTATCATTGCTAACCTCGTCACCCCGCTAAACTATTTTTTCTATGATTCAACGAAATAGCACTATTCGATAACTAACATATTTCTAATTTACATTTGGATGATGTTGTTATTTAAATTAGTGTTGCTATTTCAAAAAAAAAAATCTAACCCAAGCGATCCAAACAAACCTCTAAAGAGTGGAAGTGAGATTTTTTTCCCCTTTTGTAATGTCCCAATCGAAACGCTACAAAGATAATATTTTTTATATTATTTGACGGCCAATAACTTACGTCGCCAATAAAAAAGAAAACAAAAGAGACATATAAAATGGAGTTAACTATAAAACTTAATAACCGATTATTTAACGATGCAGCTTCTCTATAACATGATTATAAATAATTTAATCTAAAATATTTAAATTATAATAATTCATTCTTAATATACAACTAAGACTATTAAGTACATACTCAATAATTTTACATATACATAAAAAATACAAACCAGACTCGATGATACAAAAGAGATACATCTCATTCATATGCTGATAAGCAGAACTCTACAAAGCTTAGTATCACCTCACAACCTTTTACAGATTATGCGAACCACCCATTTCGAATTAATGAGAGAGTTGCTTACAACATGTACAACTATACATAATTCAATCAGTGTCATTTATCAACATTTATTCAATATTAAATTCAAACAATTCAGATCAGTGACCCGTATCACAAGTCAAAGGTCAATCCACACAATTCAGGTCATCGACCTATATCACAAGTCAAAAGTCAATCAATTCTTAACAAAATAATTCAGATCAAATCAATAATGCAATTAAATATAAGTTATAGAGAAATTCGGTTATCTTATACTTATCTGAATACGATTTTGTTTCTCACTTTGTTCCTTGACGATGATACATTAATTCAACACGATATCTCCGATTTTGATCCCGAACCGTGAGCACCTATCGTATTGCATCGATATTAATTAATATAATTTGTTTTCATTAGTTTCTTTTAGGAGATTACTCAACATAAATTAGTTAACTTATTTCTTTATTGAATCAATAACAGATTATCAAGTGCATACCACAATCTACGTCCACAATATAATCTATGTTCAGCCTGAATACTGACTTTAATCCATTTTGAATACCCAGTCAAACAAAATCAGATATCTAAATCATGCATTTTAATCTTTTATCTTTTATTTTTCCATTTCATTTTCTAAAACCACATATTAAATTAATATGGTAACTTATTGCTTAATTAGAAGAATCAAAATATATATTACATGGCGCTGAGAGTCATTGAAGGAAGCTGGGACAGTCAGTCTGTCACGGCAGCATTCTTCACACTGGCACAGAGAAAAGCCTCTGCAAATTTCCCTCATCTTGGTCAGAACCATGGAGATCTCCTCAGTGGAGAATTGCTTAATTCTCATCTCCTTTGTGTTCGACAAATATCATTGGCTTGTTCCCTGGACTTGAAATTACTTTGAAGGGCAAAGTTTCATATAAGCTTGAACTAAGGGTCTCTGACTCTCTGTACTTCCTTCCAACCAGACGTTTGTGTTGAAAATATATACTATTGGTCGGGTTCATGGCAACCTGGTTCTTGGTTGCATCGCCATCCGCTCTTTGTCAGTAAAGATCACATAGACGACGTGGTAAAGTTTCTCTGAGCAAGAAGTAGAAACTTCTTTCTCTTCATTTTTTTATCGTCTTTTTTTTTTCATTTCATTTTCTGTTTGATATTATCCAAAAGATGGGTTATGGATGGTAAGAGGAAGCAACTGGTATATGCCACGCGCCAGAAGTTTAACAGGTAACGTGTTTATTTATTTATTTATTTACAATTTTGCATATTAAACCCTATATATAATTTATTTATGAAGTAGTTCAAAATACATCAATTTATATTTGTTAGGATATTACATTCTCCCCTCCTTTAGAAATTTCATTCTCAAAATTTTAAATATTATATTAATTTAGAACTAATTTATTAGAAATTTTTAGATTTATAATGTATTAGTACATCACGCGTCCGTTGTGCACTCCGAAGAAACAAAGATGATTTTGCTTAAATTGAATAAAAAGAAAATAAGATATTCATAGCTTTATGATTAACAAAGCCTACAATTAAAGATTTTGAAAAGTCTGATATTTAGTTCGTTCTTGATGTCATCAATTTAATATTAGTCACTTAACGAAAATCTTTAATATATATATATATATATATATATATATATATCATATTAACATGTTTAGATTCACTTACATATTATTTTTACTGAAGTATTCTTTACATGTATTGCTCCTGCGAACTTCTATTTGATATAAATTTTCAAATTTATATAGTCTCCGTGACTAACTATTGATATTTTGATAATTATGATTATTTCTTAATTACTTTTGGCCAATACCGTCAATTCTCGTGAATTCTTATATAAAATTATATTTTTTAACTTTGCAAATTAATTCAAAATTTATTTAATTTTACAAAATAGTCAAAAAATTAAACTCTCTTATATATTTGGTGTATCACACCTTTATCAGTTCCTAGCTCTTCACGAATATATTGAGAAAAAAAAATTAAAGTCGGATCAATTTTCTCCCACGTATTGTAGTTTCCGTCTTAAATCCATGAAACGTCACGTGACATTAGGGTGCAAATGAGTCGAGTTCGAGCGAGCCAGGCTTAGCTCAAGCTCGGCTCATGAAAATTCAAGTCGAGTCGAGTCGAGCTGAAAAGTCTAACTCAAACTCAACTCATTACTATTCGAGCTAGCTCATGAGCCAATGCATGTATGTTGACTCAGTTTGACATTTATATTTAGTATATCTACAAACTATAAATTCGATATATCTATAAAAATAGTATATGAGTTAGTATAAAATTGATAATATCAATAAACTATATTTTCAATAAAATATTTACTGCACTAATTTGAATGGATGAACCAACAAAAAAACTATCGAGTCCGATATATAAGCTGAGTCACGAGCGAGTACGAGAAGTTGTCAAGCGGCTGAGATGGTGAGATGATGAGAGATAGATTATCGGATTAGAATTTAACAGAAAAAAAAATATATAACTATTATTATTCGAGCCGAGTTGAGCCACGAGTCGAGACAACACCAACTCAAACTCAACTCATTTAACTATCGAGCTAGATTAGCTCGAATCATATTAGTTCGAGTCAGATTAGCTCAACCCCGAGCTGAGCCATGTGCCCAAACTTTTTTGTGCAACCCTACGTGACACACATTCCCATAATACATTTTTAGTTAAGCAAAGTAAATATATTATGCTCTAACTAAGCTTTCGTTCTTAACTAATAAATATATTTTATATATATGGAAGATATATTTTTTTTGATGGACTTTATCAAAAAAATTGTTGAGTGACGTGTTGTCTACTTTGATAATGCTACTTATAATTTATCAAGTGAAAAAATTGACTCGCTCTGACAAAATAGATACTATGTTAAAAATAGATACTTTGTTGAAAATATAATGTGATGATAAATGATTCTCGGAAATTTTATTTTATGTGCATATGCATATGAATTTTGTATAATTTTAATGAATTCAAAAATTGAATTATATCAGAGTCCTGCTAACAGGATCCCTAATTTAATCCCCGCCAACTTCCCTTTAAAGGAATTCCTTTAAATAGATGAGTTGATTTGTCATCTAAAGCAAAAACGGAAAGACATGAAGCTCTCAGCACATCGGCCACATGTTTGGAAGTACCCTCACCATCTAGCGCCTTTGGAAGCCATCTTCTTTGTTTATACATGTAATATGCGATTACATAAGGCTTCAAGTATTTATATTTAAATGAGATGCTATTTTATTTAAATTCTAAGTGTTTTTAGTTTTTACTAATAAATAATACATGATTAAATTATTTTTTGTATTTCAATAAAATATGGTTATATCTAGGTTCTAGACAATTATACTAGTACACAGTATGACATAATACAAATTTATAATTAAATTAATATCATAGGTGTTTATATTCGGACAAGTGGTTATTATATTCATATTTCAAGTATTCATACCAGATGTTTAATAAAATATTATTCAATCAAGGTGTTTATATCTTAATTTTAAATATTTAGATTTAAGTCACTAACTTATGCTGATTAATTATCGCTCGAGAGCTCAAGTATTCATAATTATTTTGTCAATATTTATATTTTTCAATCTGATATCTGTATGTTCTCTATATTTACTAATTATTATCTTTGAGATTGATGTATTTATATTTCTCTTCAAGTGTTTATATTGTTTATAATATTCAGCTTGTTTTAAATTACTTGTATTGTAAATCATGCGTTTTTATTTCAATTTCAGATGTTTATATATTATAATTTCAAAGATTTATATATCTTATCAAGGTTTCTTAGAAGCTGAAAAATTAAGTGTTTATATTGTAAAATCAGGTGCTTATATTTCAAGTATTTACATTTTTATCCTCTAAATTGGAGTGTAAAATTTTACTCTTCTACACTTTTAAAAATATATATTTTACAATTTGAATTAAAGACTTACTTGCCAAAAATATTTCTAATTAACATCGGATACAAATATGATGGGCAAACGTACAATTATTATTCCTCTAATTTTTTTGGATAACCTAACAGTTTTCAAAGTATATCCCTTAAGAAAAACTTCCACCTAACTTTTTATTTTTGGCAAAAAAATACATTATTTGTAACTAAGTTTTCATTTTTGATAAAAAAATGTCCTGTCTACATAAGCAAGTTAGATAAACCAGACAAGTATTTATATAAGTGAATTACATATTTATATAAGTGAGCTATGTATTTAGATATATAATTTAAATATTTAGATATGAGACTCAGATATTTAATATATGACTTAGGTATTTAGAAATGTGAGTCATTTATTTAGTAAAAAACCAACAAGAGAGAGAAAAAGAGTCTCGACAAATAAAGTCACATAGGAGAAACTGATAAACATCACATGAGTTATACGAAAAAAATATGTGTGATAGATGAGAGAAAAAGCTTTGGGAAATAAAAAATGACTTGGATATTTATATATATGGCTCAAGTATTCAGATAGGTGAATCAGATTTTAGATAGAAAATAACAAACATCATAAGTGAATCAAGTATTTAAATAAATGAAGTGGATATTTAGATAGATGAACTAGATATTTTAGATAGATGAATCAGGTATTAGATAAGTGAACTAGATGTTTAGATAGGTGAATTAGATATTTAGATAGATAATAACAAACATCACAAGTGAATCAAGTATGTAGATAGGGGAACTAGGTATTTAGATATGTAATCATATATTTAGATAGAAAATAATAAACAATATAAGTGAATTAGATATTTAGATAAGTGGACTAGATATTTAAATAAATAAACTATGTATTTAAGTAGATGAATCAGATATTTAAATAAAAATAACAAACATTATAAGTGAATCAAGTATTTCGATATGTAAATTAGATATTTAAATAGATGAACTAAATATTTAGATATAAAACGACAAATATAACAAATATCATATGAACTGTATGAGAAAATAGATGTGACAAATGATAAAAGAAATATCTCGAAAATAAAAATGATTTAAGTATTTTTATATATAACTTACATATTAGATAGATGAACAAAATAGTTAAAATGATTTAAGTATTTTTATATATATCTTACATATTAGATAGATGACCAAAATAGTTAAAATGATTTAAGTATTTTTATATATATCTCATACATATTAGATAGATGAACAAGATAGTTAAATAGATAAATAAAATATTTATTAAATAAATCAGATAATTAGATAGAAAAATAACAACATTATATACTGTATAAAATACACGTGAAGTATTTTCCTTAAAGGATGAAGTGGCAGACATAAAAAAATTCTCAACTTTTTTACATGTAGCACTTAAACTAAATATAAAAAATAACTTACAAGTATCTAGTCAGAAGTCCTCCGGGGAGGGGAGACGGCACTGAATCAAGGATATTAATGGATGGGTAGGATCGGATTTGAATTGTATTATATTATTTTATTATTTTTTATTCTGATTTGAATTTGATTCATTTAAAATCGGGTCAAAATTTTTTAATCTATATCTGACCCGATCTGATCCGACTCATATAAAATAATTAAATATTTTTATATAATTTTAAGTAATTAAATATTAATTAATTTATAATTAATTTTAATTAGTGTATATTTAATCTTTAATTATTACTAAATGATAAATACTTAAAAACATAATTAATCGGATCGGGTCGGGTTAATCCGAACCTGACCCGATCCGATCCGATTCGGATAAAAAAATTAAACTCATAACTGATCCATTTATCTTCGGATTGGGTTAATCCGTTGGGTCAGATTAACACATCGTCTGCCGTCGCTTAACCCGTCAAGGTCGATTAACCTGTCGCTTAACCGTCGGGTCAGTTAACAACGTCGGCTTAACCTGTTCGCTTAACCCGTCGTTTAACCCGTCGGCTTAACCCGTCGTCGTTAACCTGTCGGCTTAACCGTCGGCTTAACCTGTCGCTTAACCGTCGCGTCAACCTTGTCGTTAACCGTCAACCCGTTTGTCAATCGATTAACCGTCGGCTTAACCGTCGGGTCGGTTTTTAACCCGTCGTTAATCAAACTCCGTCGGTCGATTAACCCGTCGGCTTAACCCGTCGGGTCAGATTAACCCGTCGGATTAACCCGTCGGATCAGATTAACCTGTAGTATCAATAATAATTCCCCTAACACTGATCATTCATTAGAACCTACGGTAATATGATCAAAGATTCAAACTGAGGAATCCGAGTCATTTGACCCAGAAATTTTAATTGGGGGAATGAATATGGGGTTTCTTAAAAAAAGAAAACTCTTTGGAGTAAACTGGAAGTCTGGAATAGAGCAGCAGACCCGTAAGAAAGTGCGGACAAATAGCTTTCGTCGAGTACTCAGAAGTCGAGGGGTTATTTCAGAAAAATGCTTTCACGGATTTTTTGTTTCTCCTTGAGCCTAACAATATCAAGTGGATCCAGAAAATCGAGAAACATAAAAAAAGAGGGGAAATGGCTTCCTTGCTTGCTTCGTCTCACATCACTCTGCTATCGCGAAAACCTAGTCGCAATGCACGGCTACTGCTTCCGTCTAAATCACTATCCTTTGCTAAAACGTTTAACGCTATACCTTCATCTTTCTCCGTCGCGTCAAACTCCGGCGGAGGGGTTGGGGGCGTCTCCGATGAATGGGGCGAGAAGTCGAATTGGGATCCACCTGGGCGTCCGAGCTCAGATCCTCCAAAAGACGATGACGAGTGGGGCCCTGACAGAGACCCTGGGAAGAAAACGGTTCGTTTTTTGAATACTAAAAGCGTTAATGGCGTTCTCATTGATACTTTATTGCATACCCTCCCAATTACTGAATTTGCAAATTAATGCATAAATATAGGACTGGGTTGCCCTTCTACACAGTACCAGTGAATAGCATCGCCTAGTTTAAACTAATGTAAAGTTTTGTCAAAAAGAACTATAAATATAAAAATGAAACAAAGATAGATTCATTGGATTACATATGAAATCAAACAATCTACTTATAATTACAATTTCTTCGCTCTTCTGGGATAACAGATAGAAATAACTGACGAGTGGGGTGAGAAGAGTGTTGTAGAACCTGAGCCTGCATCCAATCCAGATCCACCTAAGGACGAAGATGAGTGGGGTAATGGTAGCATCCCTGTCACATCAGCAGACACACCTTCTTCAGGAGATGACACTGCAGATAATCTCGAAGACCTGAAGAGGTGCATTGTGGATAGTGTGTATGGCACAGAGCTTGGGTTTCGAGCTTCAGCTGAGGTTAGAGCTGAGGTTTTAGAGCTGGTGAACCAATTGGAGGCTGTGAACCCTAACCCTAACCCTGTAGAGAAGCCAGAGCTTCTTGACGGCAACTGGATTCTCCTGTGAGTCACTTTGAACTCTTAATATTGATTATCATACTGAGGCATACTGTTATCAACCCTGACAGGTATTATGTGGCACTGATGGTTTTAAAGGTATTGTCCATTTTGTATATTGTATGTATTAACACATTTAAGTGTGCTTCTTATAGTTTGGGTTCTGCCTAAACTTTCCTGCTAAATGAGGATAACCATGTAGATACATGCTAGGACCAGGTGTGGCAACTCAATTAAAACCTGTGTTCTTCATTTTTGCCTAGATGAATGTGATTTTTAAGTGTCAATTACATTCAATTAGCATTTAGCGCCTTGTGAAACTGAGGACTTAAAAAGAAAATAATATCATTTGCTATTACTATTTTGGTTGATGATTGCTTGAGAAGTTTTTTATTCTTTCTTGTGAATAGGTACACATCATACTCAGAGCTATTACCTCTTTTAGCTGTCGGTTCGACTCCATTTTTAAAAGTGAAGAAGATATCACAAGAAATTAACTCAAGCACTAAAACTATAGTTAATGCCACCACGCTCACTAGCCCTGCTGCATCGTTTTCTTTTAGCGCTTCAGCTTCTTTCGAAGTTAGAAGTCCTTCCCGTATTCAGGTAACTTTTTGAAGCATGTACATCTTTATCATAAAAATGCTAATGCTATATGTAGGATGTTTATCCTTGTTTTCAGAAGATATCCATGGTTCTAGTCTTTATGGAAACTCCTATTAAATGAATATAGAGTTTTGAACCTCTAGTTTATGCTGTTATCAGTTATCATACATGCTTTCTATTTAAACTATCCTTGTGCAGTATATTGATAATAATAATTTCTTTAAAGAAAATATCAGGAATTTACGACATGGATCTAAAAACAAGAGATATATTATGACGATTAGAACTTTGAAGGAAAGAAAAGTTTGATGGGAGAAATTTCTTTTTTTTACTGCCTTGATACATAATTGGATTGGGTTAATTTATCTTCTGAATTGTTATAACCAAATTAGGTACAGATTGTTACTTCTTTTACCTCGTTGCTGCCTATGTTTTATGGGTGCGGGTATCGTATCAGATACGATGTTGGCGTGGCGATGTGGAAATTTCAAAAACTTTAGGATATGGGTGTGGCTATATATAATAAATTAATAATACAGTGTTATTTATATAAATATTACAGTGAAAGATTGTATTAATAAAAAAATTGTGAATTAGTAATGCTTACCCAGTTACCCTCGATTGAAGGGATTTTGCTATAAACTATATGAATTTCTAGTTGATATATAACATAGACATTATAATAAGCACAAGAGCTGTAGTGGTGCAGCAATCTTGAGCAAAGTTGGGACAGGCTCATGGTCTGGGTTTGAGTCACGGTTGCTGCTTTGATTTTTCTAGGAATTTTGCAGAGGCAATATTGGGATCCATTATGACCAATTTGTGTGATACTGTGTGTGAAATGTACCGGGAACACACCCAAGCGCCCACATGGAATATTAGCATGTACTGCACGTATTGGAGACTGAATCTGTCGGTCAAATTTGAATAAAATAATCCGATATGCCACATGGTGTTTCCGGTACGCACCTGGATCATATCGGATGCGAATCTGTCGGACGAATATCTAATTCGCGCATGACAAGGTATACAGAGTACCGGAATAACATAGGTTGCTGCTTATGTAAGTGAAGGGTCCTGGTTGCAAATTCATATTAATTGTGGTCGGAGTCTCTCTGCAAATTCCAGCATTCTTGGTTGTTTTGTATTGCAACAAGTAACTTTAAATTGAACCACAATCCAAAGAATGTGATTTACTGTCACATTTTTATTAATACCAAATGCTCATTTATCTTCAGTGAAAAAAATGTTAATTCTGTCTATTTTTTTTTTTTTCCTTTTTTACATTATTGTGTTTCTAAAAGAAGATGAAATGATAATTTACAGAGACCTTGGTGTGTTTTCTTTTCCATTATAGGTCCAATTTAAGGAGGGAACATTGCAGCCACCTGAAGTTTCTTCTACCATAGACTTTCCAGATCAAGTCGACATATTTGGTCAAAAGATCAGTCTGGGACCTGTTAAACAAGCTCTGAACCCATTGCAAAATGTGGTATTGAATATTACAAGTGCACTCTCTGGGCAGCCACCTCTAAAGGTTCCTATTCCCAGTGGAAACAGAGCTGAATCATGGCTTTTGACAACATATCTTGATGAAGATTTCAGGATTTCGAGGGGAGATGGCGGTCTTTTTGTGCTCGCTAAAGATGGAAGTCCATTGATTGATATGATTTGAGTACAATCTGAAATGATATGATTACAATCTGAAATTCCTACTGAATACAAGAGATTGTATATAATAAATTACTTGAATATTATTTACTCAATTGATGCGGTACAATATTGCTCCTTATAGAAACTGCTCCTTTTTATTCTATCTCGTGTAGCTACGTTTAAAATGAAGGCCTTGGGAGATTGTGTCGCAACTTGAATTATTATGTTATTACTTGTTAGTTCTACTTGGTTGGTCAATCAGGTACTTGAATGTTGCATGTCTTTATGCAAAAAAAGATATGGTTTGCACCGCAAGTCCTTTGTGTAGGCACAGATAAATGTTGTTACGCCGCTCATCTCTTTTCTTGCTCTTTTCAAAGAGGGTTGCTTTTCAGTTTTCACACTTGGACTTTTTCTATGGCGAGTGCTTGTCCACGGCTCGGCAGCACTCCGAATTTAGGCGCGCACCCACCGTCATCTTTTGGAGAAGCAAGTGGAATAGAAACGAGTCGAGTGCTATATAAATGAGGAAAATCATTTGTTTCATTGAAACAACTAAAAATAATTCAATATTTACTTCGCTTAATTCAAGTCCTCTTTTGTTATGAACGTGATGTATCATGCACGGGCCTTGTGGTTGCATTTCAGTAACTTTACCTGCAAAAAAGTAGGATCATGTCTTAGTCTTTTATTTTTTATTTTTTTTTCAGTTTGTTTGATATTTCATGATTTATGTAATCAATGATATTTCATAATTGTTCTTGGGGCCATATTTTGCTTTCGGATCATTCGCCAACAGGCACATGCTCCGCTATTTGCATCCGAATCTGTTGTTATCCTCATCGAGATAACAAGACTGTTATTTCGAGCTGAACCGTTAGATAAAAAATGAACGAATCTGATGAATTTCGAGGGAAAAAATGAAAGAGAGGAAATAAAAAAATGAATAAATCCAATCGGTTTATTTTTTTATCATGCGATCCAGCACAGAGATAACAGAATTCTGATATCCTGAGGAAGATAACAGTGATATGAATTCCCGTTATTTTGCAAAAGCATCAAAGAATGTTAAATCCAGAACAAATTTAGATTTATACATGAAAACTATAAAATAGTTCTTGAATTATACTATACAAAACATGATTGACGATTTGACGTAAAGTATGTTTTGGATGACGAATCATATAAAGGTCAAAATACCCCCGAAAAAAAATCTTAATATTTTCAGAAAATATATACTTAGTATATAAAATGTTCATTCCTTTTTCTTTCTGAATGAACACAAATATGTTTCAAATTAATACTTCATCAAATGAATTAAAAAAATAGAGCGGGTCTACTTTATTAATGAGGCATAATACCATTCACCAACTTCAATTGAAACTAAGCAAGCTGACAAAACGGGTGCATTAATGAAAGGATGTGTCTTGATATTGCAAGATCCAACTGAGTTTCGCCTGGTAAACAACAAGACTGATTGTTTGGTTATCCTCGGATGAAAGAATGTAGAGCTTCTGATGAATTTGTGTTGTTGGTGCAGGTAGGGGAGTTTGTTGTCTCCAATGCAGATTACATAGTGGATTCTCTCTGTAGAGAGTTACGCCACTTGGATATAAACCAGCATGTTCCTGATGTTCTTTCTTCTATGCTGTCTTATATTGGTGCTGCTCGTGATATTCTTCCCCTGTTGGAAGAGCCAGTATGCTTTCTTTTTCCTTGTTTATTTTTATTTGTGATTTAATGAGATAGGATGTTGACATTTAAATTAACAGAGAATTCATCTTTTGGTCCCTATACTTCCACAAAAAAAAAAGCCTAATTGATCCTTAAACTCTTAATTGCAGTAGGTTGGTCTTGAACTAAAATTTCTTTAGAAAAATCAAATTGATCCTTAAATTTTGAAGCACGTCAAAGAAATCCTTAAACTTTTAATATAAGAACTAATTTGACCTGAACTTCCAAAAAAAAGATGATCCTTTAAGTTTTTATTTTAACATTATTTTTAGTTTTTTTATTTTCTAAGTTTAAATAAAATAGAAAGAAACATATTTTATTATGATAAAATATTAAGTTGTTAAAGTACCTGTTAGTAAATGACAATAGTTTAAAATTCATTAATTATTACAAATAAAACATCCTCATAGACCAAATTACAGCATAATCGGGAAAAAAAACTAATTTAGTCTATGTGGATGTTTTATTTCTACCAATAATTGACGCTGATAAATTCTACCAACTACTGGACTGGGTGGAAGACATAAATTCATACAAGTTCCTTTTATGACATTGATTGTAGATAGATGCATCAGAACTTGTTTATTGCTTGGTACCGACCTTACTTCTTTTTTGAAGTAATTTGGTTATTGTGAGCTGAAAATAGTTTCGGGTCATAATCCTGCTTTCAAGTCATTATTATTATCATTATCATTATGACTGTATTTCTGATGAGAGCTGTTTTTTCTGATGAGAGCTGTTTCTCTAGAGCTGGAGATATTCTGTAGGAACAAGCATCCGAACTTAACTGTCCTATTTCTGAAGATAACCACTAACTCAATTGTGCACATTTTATTTTACAGAGTTATGCTACCGTTAGTTGTGAAGTACAAAATATTTGTATATTTTGCGTTATATCTTTCAATTTTGAATTTAAAACATGAGTCTAACTGTTTAAAGTGTTATTCATATTAAAATATGTTTTAAATCAAATTTTATATTTTTTTAAAAAAAAATTCTATTCTTTTTTTAGAGGTAGAAAATGCATTGAGTTTATGATATCCAATAATAATGATTTTTTAACCCTAAAAAATAATTTTTTTTTTCAAAAAATATAAAATTTGATCTCCAAGTATGTTTTAATATGAATAACACTTTGAAAGGTTGGATTAGTATTTTAAATTTAAAAATGAGAAATACGATGTGATTTCAGGACTAAGGGTAGCATAAATCTTATTTTATGTATTAGCATCAATGTAGATTGCTTTACTTGAGGTTAATATTTATCTCTTGGGCATGGGTTTTGCTACAAGGGTACTAGCATGGCATCACAAGATAATTGGTAAACTAAGTTGGGTAGTAAATTGTGTTGAGTTGAGAGCTTCTCCGTAGCGCTCCGACCGAGGCGTTACGAGACGGTATCTTCTGCATCCATCCGATGATCCGCAACCTACGTCATCAAAAGGAAAAAAAAGTAAGAGAGACAAAAACAAAATAGAGTCAGTTATAAATCTCAGTAATCGATTATTTAACGATGCAACTTCTCTATAACAATATTATAAATAATACAGTTCCATCCAAAAACATTTCAAATAATAATTCATTATTATTTATAAAACATGTATTTTAAGCAATTATGCATTAACACATGAAGATCACACACTGTGCCCACCGTGATAAGTGGGGGATATCCCATAAATCTGCTACTAAGCAGGACTTCGCAGAGCCATCTTCCACTCACAACCTTTCAGGTTGTGTGGACCCTCCCTTTCGGATTATGAAATAGTTAGCTTACGACATGTTCAATTATGCATAATTCATCCAATTATCACCATGCAATCAATTCAGACAGTTCAATCTATACTTCATATCACATATTCATTCAGAAAATTCAGGTACTAAGTTACAAGTCAATCCACACAATTCAGATCAAGTCAAGAGCGAATAATATTCAAATACAAGTTATAGAGAAATTCGATTACCTTATACGAAATATAATTTTGATTCGTGACTCAATTTTGATTCGTGACTCGATACACGAAGATTCTTAAATTGACCCTTAATGCCTTGATTTGATTTATAAAGCTTCGACTAATGCTCAGATCGATCAGTTACTTATTCTCTTTTAATCTTTTTTTCTCTGATTTTCTTTCCTATTTCTTTCTCCGTTTCGATCTTCTTCTCTTCTTTTTTTCAATATTTTCATTTGTTTGTTGTAGAGAGAGAGAACGCATCAGGGGCTTTTGTGATGCTTAAGGGCTATGCCACGTACAGGACACGTGCAAGCCCAGACAGGAGGTATCGTGGCTCTCGCTAGTGATTTGAAAATGGTTCGGTCCGGTTTAAACACGGACGGTCCACGATCCCGCACAGTCTAGGGTCTACGGTCCCGCACGGTCCATACGAGCCGGTTCTAGACGGTTCAAATTTGAAAATACTAAACCCGTCCCATCGCCCCCGGGGGCCGGACCCCCACGGGACGGGACGGACACGGTCCGATTTTTTTTTATGAATTGGAAAAAATAATAATTTATCATATTTTTAATAATAATTTTTAACTAATTCGAATTATTATTTTTAATTATTTAAAAATCTAATAGTACTAAAAAATTGAAAAATTTCCAATTTTTTTTCAGAAAATTGTAAAAAACAATAAAAGTTAATAAATTTTTAAATTATAATTTTCATCGAATTAATTACATATTTTTTAATAATTTAAAAATCAAATAATACTAAAAGAATATAAAAATATCAAAAATTATAAAAAGTTATAAAATAAAATTTGGATAATATTTTGAGTTACCCTCCTTCTTTAACCCGGGCTTGGGACCGGCTAGGTAAAAAGAACATAGGCGGAGTTATAACTTTTTTTTTGTTAGTAATGTTCTTTAAAAAAAAAGAAATTTTAAAAAATAATTAAAATATTTAAAAATAGATAAAAAGATTGATATGGTAAGAAATATCAAACTCCTAGAAGTCGTTATACATATATCATAAGTCGTTGTCTTGAATGTCGTATGGGTTGTCGGAATCATCTTCTAGAGGGATATCAGGGATATTGATACCGTTTTTTTGAGTTTTTATGGCGAATGTTGCTGCCTCAAATGTGGTATCATGTTACATTCGACTTTCAGCATCAATCCAATCTTTATTACACACAAGTTGCTTGAAAAGTTTTGAACCCAATTTGGTACGCTTATCTGTTAGAATTATGTTTGCCGAACTAAAATATGATTCGAAAAGAACGGTTGACACAAGCACTGCAAATATGTCATGCGTCATCATCGCCAATGTTGGATATGCAGTTGCATTCCTCTTCTAGTACTCCAGGATATCAATTTGATCATCTTCCATGCTTCCCAAATAATAACTCGGTAATTCGTTATTATTTATTTGTTGATCTTCAAAACAATCATCATCTCGCAACTCATTTAACAATCCAGTTGAACTATTACTTCAATACGATTAAAAATGAACACGATATAAGTGAATAAATTATGTAATATAAAGAATGATGATTAAAATTCATACATAATGTTGCGATCGGTAGTAGAAGGATTATTAGTATTTCGTCGGGAGTTATAAATGTTGAAAATTTCATCTAATAAGCTATTTACGCGGTTATCTTCCTCATTAGTGTGTAGATGTAGATTTTATTTGTGCCTTAGAAGTCTTACGGTGTATTTTTTTCTTGAATGATGGATGAAGACAATTTGCGATAATTGTCACGGCGGGTATTTCCTCTCAATATTTGAGAAATTTTTCTTTCTTTACTTTTACGATTGGAGAAAGAGAGGAGTCGAGACTTTCTATATTTTCCATCTCACGATAAACCTTTTGAGAAAAAGAATATAAGAAAAAAAATAAATTTCTACAAATAAAAAAATACAAATAAAAAATTAGATTTTATAAATAAACTAATTTCTAAAAATTTCAAATAAAAAATTATGAATAAAATCTAACAACATAACTAATTTCTACAAATAAAAATTATAACTAATTAAAATTAAAAACTAGCCTTGAAGGGGAAATATTATCGCAACGATGGAATTGAGAAATGACGAATACCGAATATTATCCTTCTAGTTTTCTACCTTCTTCGATTAGTTAATTTTTTCAACGGGCTAACAATAAATTAATAATTCTAAACTATTTTTTATTTTTTTGGAATAAGAAAATTAAATTTGAGAATTTGAGATTAAATAAAAATTTGAGAATGAGATTTTGATGTGTTTTGAGATGTAAATGGGGGTTGTATTTATAGATATTTTTGGGAGGGAAAATTTAAATTTTTTTATTTTTTTTTTCGAATTTTTCTGCAAAGGTTAAAAAAAGTGTTTTTATTTTTATTTTTGACAGTTGGGGGTATTTTTTTGGGGGGGGGGGGTTCAGCACTTTTATTTAAATATAAGGGTTTGAATGGGATGGGGGCATGGGGAAGGGGGGCCGGGTGGGATGGGGGGGGGTCCGGTCCCGGGGAGGTTGGTCCGGGTCGGGGGCGGTCCAATCCGGGACGGTCCGGGGGTCCGGTCCGGTCCACGGTTTCGCACGGTCTACGGTCTGGTCCAGTCCATGGGTCCGCACAAGACGGGTCGGCACGGTCCATTTTTGGGTGAAGAGAGAACCGGCCCACCGTTGGATCGGACCAAGGCTAGGCACGAGACGGTCCACGGTCCGGTCCGGGACGGGTTGGACCGTCCAGTCCATTTCAAATCTCTAGCTCTCGTTATTTTTTTTTAAAACTTGCAATTTAATCCATATAAGTAATCTATTTACGAAGTAGTCCAAAATTAATAAATTTATATATCTAAGATATTACATTCCCTATCTCAAAAAAGAAAAAAGAGTTCCTTGAAAATTACCCCATCAAAGTTAAGTCACTCAAGTAACTACAATTTTTAGATGTTCATTTTGATTCTGATGTGCTTGTTTTTCTCAGGCTTTCAATGAGATTGTCAAGTCTTGTAGGTGTGAGGCTCTTGAGTTGCCTAATAAAGCAAAGTCACTTTTTGACACTTTGAATGCAGAATGTTGTGTCATTGAGAACTTGACTGTGAACAGTGAAGAAAATTTTGGTAATTAATTTGTCTATAAGATTATTCTCCCTATATTACTTTGATATATTAGTTAACATATCTTGTTAAATCATTGAAGATCAAATAGCTTTTTTTTCTTTGTATTGTATTGTATTGTATTGCGACCTATGTTTTATCAGAGAAGGCTGATGGTTACAAGAAAGAACTTACCACCTTAGAATATTGGGAAGATAAAAATGCATAATATGAATGAAACGAGGAGATATAGACGAATTGTTGGATCTTTAGCTGGCTCTTGTTTATTAGCTGTTGTCCTTCTTCTATCTTCGGTCTCTGAACCAGCTTGTCTTGTTTTCTTAGATATTGTTGAGGTACTAAATCATGTACACATTCTTGGTATTATCTACTTTTGCTCAAGGCATCCATACAATGATTTATTAGGATATCTAGGTGTTTTGGTAGGGTAATTGAGTTGAGGAGATCTTTGTAAAATTTTTTTCTGCTTAGGGCTTAGCTCCATAATCTCTGGTATCTTCCAATCCTGTATGTACAGAAATGTTTAGGAATCTCTACCTGACTAACCAGTGGCCACTGAATAGGCACGATCGGGCTTGGAAAGCAGTATGTATTATGTTTTTGTGTAAGATCCCTGTTTCTGCTAATTATGGAGCGTTGTGTGTGCAGAATATGGTTGCATTGATTGCTAATGTGGAGGCTGCTTTCAAACATGAGAATAAAATAAAAGCAGGGATTCTGAAGGCAATTGATCTCTTGTCACTGAATGAACTGGAGGATAGAGAGGAGGATGAGTCTGATGAAAATAGATTGCTCCCAGCCATGAATAAGCTCTGGCCTTACTTCATCATCCGCCTTAAAAATAAATTCTCCGTTGTAAGCATGTCTTTGGTGATCTTGAGATTACAATCCAGCCAATTCTAGGCATAATTTTCCACCCGTCCGCTGAGACCAAATACTGGATTTAAATAGTTTTTTTTTACTCCCTTCTCTTATATTTGTTTTTTTATTTCCAATTCTAAGGTAATTTGCTTTGTTGGTAGGCTGTGGTCAAGAAATGCACAGAAGTGATAAGCAAATCAGTTGAAATATTTGATGGAGACTTCTTTATACGCAGGTTCTATACAGATGAGCCTACAATTTGGAATTTTTAACCCTATCACCATTTCATAGAAAACCCAATTCATCAAATGTTGATAAGAGCCTAATTCTCCTGCCGTATCGTGCTCACCTTACCTCTGAAAAACCAATGGCAGAGATTTCCAATCAAATTCAGAAGATCCAAGTTGCTATTTTAGACATGATCACTGATCTATCCTTTAACAAGAGATCGGTTGCTTTAGGATCAGTGCTGAAAAGGTTTGCTGGGTTGGTGGTTGGTATTGTTTGTAGTACCAATGTACCATGACTGGTTTGAGAAAAAGCGCTTTGAATGCTCTGATTGGTCTTTCAAATATTGATTCAGATCTTATCTGGCTATTAGTGGCTGATGTTACTACAACTTGTATAGGAAGAATGTGCCTCTGCAACTAGACCCTGGTTTGTATGGGATTAGCGAGCTTTTGCCACCCCCAGCAACATCCTGAGAGTATTTGTATGTACAATATGGCGGAGGGAGTGTTGGATTTGATTTGAACCCGCTAGATGTTGAACTTGTATTTAAGGCATTGCAGGAGGGAACAATAGATGAGGTACACTTACATGAACGATCGACATAGTTTCATGGCTAGGCCGGTGAAATGTTGCAATATGTGTGTGTTAAATTATTAATGCCTAAGTCAAGTTATCAAAATTGATAATTGTTATTATTTTTTGAAAGTAGTGAGTATACCGTCATACAGATACCACAACCACAGTACCCATCGGGTTTTAGTCAAACGAAGCTTACCTAAAACAATGTCTGATCCATATAGCAATAAATAACAACTGTTACACTTAACATCTTCTTTGATTTGTCGATTTGCAAAATAATCTTGAATTTTACAATTTGTTTTGTTGAGTTTTGTGTAGGGATTAATATGTAAATGAACTAGTGCACAAGAACCAAGACTAGTACTGGGATACAAGAACTTAATAAAGACTGCACTAGGCTTAGGTTTAGTAAAACTCAAATTGGGTTGAATTGGTCAAGAGAAATTGAGCTTTAGACAACAAGAAAAGTGTTTCTGCCCAGTGAATCGTTATAACGGTTAAGTAACCGTTATAACGGTTCATCTCGATACTCAAAAATATTCTAAGACAGAAATATTCTCAAAGAAACCAGAGTGAGTCGTTATGTAACGATTTAAACAGTCCATGTATCAGTTACAGGCCATTTCTATGGTGATTTTTTTGGTGGAAGTTAAATGAATTCAGATTGGTGTTGTATCTTTCCATTCAGTAAAACACTCTAATTTTGATTAGGGGCATAATTTATGTTAGTACTTTCCAAAACAAAATTAAGCTGTTCATTATTGTGGCTTGTAATTTCAGATAAAGTTCAACCACAGGAAACTTTTGGATGGAATGTTGGATATCTGTGGTGTACCTGCTGAGAAATTCAGAACTGTGTGCTCCAGCATTGACAAGCTAGACAAGCTTTCTTTTGAGCAAGTCAAGAAGGAACTGGTATGCACAGTTGTTTAGCTCGGCAATAACCCGGTTACACTTGATGCATACCATGTTGTACTGGCCCTGATATAATTTGTGCTACTAATATTGACTAAATTTTATACCAATGTTGGAACCAAGGTGGAGGAGAAAGGGCTTTTGGCAGAGACAGCTGACAAGATAGGGGCAATTGTCAAAAAGCGGGGATCCCCGTTTGAAATTCTTTCAGAGCTGAAAGCAGAAGGGAGCAAGTTTTTGGAGAACAGTGGGGCAGTTATTGCACTGGGTGAGTTGGATATTTTGTTTCAGGCTCTGAAAGAAGCTAACTGCCTTGACAATCTGGTCTTTGATCTGAGACTTGCCAGAGGGCTGGACTACTATACCGGGGTTATATACGAGGCTGTCTTCAAGGGTACCACTCAGGTATTTCACTCAATTATTTAGTTGCTTCTGTATTGAACTTGTAGATTATTAACCTCCGGCAGGATTGGATTATCAAGGGCTACTAACCTGTAAAAAAGAAAATTTTCATACATTCAAACATGATGTTCGAAACTTCTTTTGTAGTATTCCAAGATTTGTGCACAAATGGGTTATTTTCTGTTTTAATTTTGCATCTTTGTTTCTTTACTGATATATAGGTTGGTTCAATTGCGGCTGGGGGCCGATATGATAATTTGGTAGGCATGTTCAGTGGAAAGCAGGTACCAGCAGTAGGTGTCAGCCTTGGAATTGAAAGAGTTTTCGCTATTAAGGAGCAGCAGGCCAAGGATAGGAACCAGGTAAACATTTCGGTCATCTTCCTTTTCAGTTCTGCTTGTATAATGGAAAATAGCATGTCAATTTCCGAACTAGGATAAACTCTTAGTATTAGCTACTTAGCTAGTACAAAACAAATAGAATATCATTCATATTCTTTGAACTTTGGTTCTTGCTGGACTAGTATTTCATTTTGTATCTCTTCTCATTGATAAATGTTGTTATCTAGCCTATCAGAATCCAAACTAAAGGCCTTGCAAAAATTTTGTTAAGTTGAAGTATGGTTGTAATTTTGGCTAGTCCCAAACCACCCTGAAATTTTAATATTTTTCCTTGAATCACTAATAGGTGGTACGAGCAACTGAAACACAAGTGTTGGTCTCCATTTTGGGTAAAGACGTGATCTCAGCCGCTAAGCTTGTGGGACCTTTATGGAATGCAAATATTAGTGCTAAAATAAAGGTATCAAAGAGGGTGATGGATCATATTACATTTGCAAAGCAAAAAGAGCATCCCATGGATGATCCTTGTTGGAGAATCAGAATTAGCAAGCGGTGTGGTCAAGTTGAAAAATATTGAGTTGAACGAAGAAATTACTGTATCTAGAGAAGATTATGTTGAAGAGCTACGAAAAAGGCTCTAATTGTGTTTGGGAAAAAATTTTGATCGGTGAGTTCCATTGTTTACTATTGAGGAGTACATGTTGAACATTGAAGTTTGTGATTGATAGGAATTTATGGATGTTGCCTATCAGATCTGATTGTGCTTGTTATAGTTGAATGTTTTTCACAATAGCCTGTTTGTGTTGAGATTAAGTTTTAGTCCAGCAAAGCCTAGGTGAAAAGCACAATGATTCTTTTTCTTTCTTTTCCACAATGCAAATTCCAAATCGTGATTAGTGTTATATATTCAGTGTTGCTCGCAGCTTTTACCACATTTCTAATATGTTCGTTGTTGTTAAAAATCATGGAGATAATAGAAAATATAACTCGGAGATGGTTGTCCTCGGCCATTTTTCAATTACATGTCATATGATTAGTTCCTTTTTTCTTCTCTTCCTTATTGCGTATTTCTCCTTGACCGAGATGAGATTGGCTTAGTGCTCAAAATATTCAAGGAGCATGAGCGGCTGTTCAAAAAAAGAAGAATAAGAGCGGCTGTAAATATAGAACAAAAACGAGAAACATCTGATACTGTTTTTCAGTGCAAAATATCATGTCTATAAGATGACCCCATGCTTACAGCACCATGACACTCCAATAAATGGACAGGAAATGATTGGTGTAGAGTCGGGATAATTTTCACATAGTATAAATAAAACACATAAACAAGTCGTCTACAATTTGGCTATTTTTACAACCTTTTTCAACCTTACTCCTACTTGCATGCAAAGTGACCTACCTCTTGACTCTTCTCAACAATCTTTGAAAATGTATCACAACAGAATATCCGAACTATATATTCCTTGCTGCATCATCATTAGTCAATGTATGAAGACTCGACGTTCACATCACACAAATATTCTAAATCTAATAGTGTGGGAGAAGCCGGTTCAATTTGAAAAGCATCCATACATGAACCGTTTCCCTCCTCTTGATCCGTATCATCCCTAACTACAGTTTCGTCTTGTGGTTCACACAATCCGAGTTCAATCTCGAGATTTTCTAACCAGCCTTTTGTTTCTTTAGTTACTGACATATATTTCTCAACAGAAAGAGACTCCCCAAAATCGCCTTCTTCAATCATACTCCAAAGTTCGGGTTCAATTATCATTTCAGGAATCTCGAAGAATTCATCTCCATTTTCTAATTCACTACGATTTTCAACTGTGGCAAAAGAAAGCGAAGAAGAGCACCTTGATAAAGCAGAAGGATTCGATTTATAAGGTGGCACTTCTAATTCACTTCTATCATCTACAGGATCTGTCTGTACCTCAATCGTGCCAGTAGTTTGGTCTTCATTCTTCCTTCTGTTTTGAAATTGTAGTTGATCATAATTAGTGTGAGATTCGATTGAGGAAGAATTTGGTTTGTCTGTTTTGTACTCTCCTTTCTCCCATTCTCTGGATGCTAATTTCTTCTTCAAGAACGTGTTCCAGATGTTCTTGATCTCATTGTCAGTTCTTCCAGGAAGGCATGAAGCAATTTTTGACCATCTAAAGAAAAACTCAAGTTAAAAGAAACAAACCAGAAATCTGATAACACCAAGAGAAAAACAGATCGACCTATATATTTTAGTTCGGCTTCATGTACATTTCATTACAATATAAGTAAACTAATGATTATGATTACTTGTTTCCAAGTGAGGCATGGAGCTTTATGATGGCTTCCTCTTCTTCTTCAGTGAAGTTCCCACGCTTGATATCAGGACGAAGATAATTAATCCACCTCAGTCGGCAGCTCTTCCCACACCTAAGCAAACCTAATACCAAACCAAAAGTAGAGAAAGATGTAACATTTATAATAGATACCTCTGCTTTTTGGTTGCCTATTTTGGTATTTGCCCATCAATAGGATAAAAGTACACAGAGTTGAATAGTGCGTTAATAATACCAATATTACTATGTTAGCCTTCTTTACTACTAATAAACAGGAGAAGTGAAATAAAAATTGATGTTAAAACCTGACAAGGAATGATGATAAAGAATAAAAAAGTGTACCGGCTTTCTTAGGCAAGGCACGCCAATTTGCATGCCCATACCTTTGAACGTAAGCAATAAGCCTCAGGTCCTCCTCAGGTGTCCATGTACCCTTGTTTAATCCAACCTCGTCACAACACGGTGCTCGACCCTTGCCCATGGCCAACCCTCAATACTAATTTTTGAACACTTATGAGTTCAAATTCAAAATTGTAGATAGAAGAGCTAGTGTCTTGCACATTTGTGTGTTGTTTATATACTAGGACATGAACAGAGGCTGTTTGTGAAAATGATGTTTTTGCCAAAGATTTGGGTCTATATGTTTAGAATCTGTCTTTACCAACTCCAACTTAACACCAAGATTTGATATACGACTCTTGGTCATAAAAATACTTTTCTTGTTATCACAAAGCTTCTGATTATTTGCATACGTCATATAAAACCAAGAAACAGAAAAGGCTATTGTATATTATATTCTCTAAATTTTGACTTAGTACGTGTTATTCTTTGTTAATTTTTAGCTGTTCTTAAACCAATAATTACCGAAAGAAGCTCCCAAACATGCCAATATCAAGAGAAAAATGACAGCAAACTAAAACTATAAATGTAAAAAAGGGACATATAAAAGTAAGACATAATTTAGTTCGTCTGGGTCCATTTACTTATCTTCTATTCATAGTTCTTTTTTTACATTTTGTAAACAGGATTCAAGAGATCAACATTTTTTAATTTTTCTTTTTTTGATAGAAGTATTGGGAATTCCCAACTGTTTCATCGAAACAAATCCCCTGTTTTTTTTTTGATATAAAAATCCCCTGTTTTTTTTATATAAAAATCCCCTGTTTTTTTTATATAAAAATCCCCTGTTTTTATTTAATCGAAACAAAATTGTAGCTAAATTTATCTAGTTCTTTTTAACCCTTGGAGCAATACAATTATTTGCTGCTATAACTCCATAAGATAGCCTCAACATGTGTAGTAGTCAAATGTAATGCCTGGCCTCATTGTTTGAAAGGACAAGCTCCAACAAATCGTACTAAAATAAAGTACCAGAATGTACACTAATATTCTGCTTTATTATAAATCAAATCAACAAAAAAAAGGAGCACTAGTTTGCTCTGAGCAAATTATGACAACATTTCCTGGAATTTGTATTAAATTCCAAAGAAAATTTGATATGAATCATCAGCTGTTTCAAGTTTGCACGAAAACGATCATTCTTCCTTCGGCAACAAAGACCTGTTCAGGGCCCTATGCACCATGCTTAATCTGTCCATGAATCAGATTATTAGTGCCATAGTTCAAGCAGTCAAAGATATGATGAAGTATGCTCCAAAACACACTTAAAATCTTTCCAACCAAAAAGTCTACAATAAAGGACAGTCCTATTTTTCAGAATCTCAACTGTAGGTGATTTAAACTATGTTGACTAGGGTGCAGATGAAAGAAATGAACAACAAGTGTACTATCCATATACATACACGAGGTTAGTTAACAAACTAATTTCAAGCTTCACTAACAAACAAATTAAATAGTAGGAAAAAATATGCATGAATAGATGGAAGGAAAACGAGGAAAGACCTAAAGATGCTTGATAACATTGGATTCCTATCCCTGTTCAGAATTAATTTGCCAAACTAACAACAGTATTGTTATTCTGAAGAATTAATTTGTCAAACGAATTTTAGATTAAGTAGAAGAGTGCTAATTCAATATACCAATCTATAGATGGTATATTAGATTAGTTCTCGTCGGAATAGCGATTATTATTTAATTATGTTGTATTATATTATTATAATATTTAGTATTATTAAATTATTATTATTATTATAATTATTTTATTATTATAATTATAATTTTGTATTATTATATTATTATATTATTATTATATTATTATATTATTATATTATTATTATTATTATATTATGATTATGATTATTATTATTATATTTTTATTATATATTATGATTATTATTATTATTTATTATGATTATGATTATTATTATATTATGATTATGATTATTATTATTTTATTATTATCATCATCATTAGTAGTATTATAATTATCGATATTTCAACTATTCTGATTATCAATTGCTAAATAATACTTTCGCTCTTTTGAATAGTAAAAAATATCACTCTTCTATCATACTTCCAAAATGATATTATTCTATTACTCTTCCAAAATTTTCATTCTTCTAAGATTATTCCTTAATTTGTCAAACTAACCCATAGTGTTGTTAATTTCTTTCCTTTGTAATTGAATTGGTGAAGTTGTATAGTTTTTTTTAAAAGAATAACCGAACCTGATTTCCAATTTCAGCCCCTTAATGTCGGCAACCGACTCTCTCTCAGAAAAATGAAGAGAGACAATCCAACTATAAGTAAAAGCCAGTGTCTTGAAAGGTAATGCAAATTTTCTGATCAACTAACATTTGTTTATCTTGCAAAAGAAAAATGCATCACAACAAATTGCTGTTTCGACATCCTTTATCCTAATTGAATACCAGTTATAGTGATGCGCAAGTTAATATTGTCCGTTATTTTCTACTTTACTACATGAGTAGAACTTAATATATAGTAAAATGTATCCTTGTCAATTTAAGTTGAAGTTGGACATAAAGCTAAAATATGCACATGATGTGACCTAAGATGCCAAACTAGAGCATTTATCAAGTTTGTCTCCTATCACTCCTTGAAAAAGATATGTCTGTTTTCAGTGATATATGATTATGACCTATAAGAGTATAAAACTGGTATGTCAACTTCACAATCATAATACTCCATCTATGATTTTTATCTTAAGGCTAGAGGAATGTTCTGGATTAAAGAAATGTTGCCTGGAAGGAGAAATCCCTCTGATGCTCTGCATTTTAATCCCAACTACGTGACATGAAGCTATTGCAAATTAGCAAAAAATAAGAAGAAAAATTAAATATGGATTCTATTGTTTTAGTCCCGCAGACGCATGCTGGTACACGTGGACTGTACACAGAGCAGATATCTGGAAGCTAAAACGAAGGAAGGAAAATTTCTCAATTTAAATGAAAGCTAGTTTTAACAAGGAAACGTTGTGTCCCCTTGGATATATATCTGTCCCCACAAATCCGGACAAATATTTGTTAACTGTAATTATTTATTTGTCAACTAAGAACATGTAAGTATTAACTGAGAAAGTTAACATTTCTGTATAGAAAATATGTCAAAAAAGAAATGTAACCTTAGTTACTTAATTAGTTTTTACTTGTACATTCTTAGTAAATAAATAGATTTAATTAACAAATAGTTACTGAGATTTTGTCAAGACAGATGTCTGACGGGACAATGGGCAGTACTCTTTTAACAAAGCTCATCTGAGTACTCTTTTAACAAATCAAAATGATCAGGAAACACTAGACAACAAAAAAGCCATAGACCCATTTGGGATGAGATGGAGCTCCTTGTCATTTCATCATTAGAAGCTCAAGGAAACTTGGTATTAGCCTTGAGAATTCACATCATTAGTAACTTAAAAAATAAAACAGCTGAAGCAAATTTGTACATTTCTTGTGCTCCTAATGTGCCAGACACCACTCTAATTGTTGCAAGGAAAGCAGACGTGGAGAAGAGAATCTATACAATGCGTAAAATCCAGATTTGCTCGCTTTGGAGGTGTCACTCTTAGTTAAAAACTCAAGCAATCAAGAACGAAATAGCATCTCAAGCAAAAAGTTGGGTCAAATTTTTGTTTTGTTTTGTTTCTTTTTCTATCAGGGCAGATTTAAGGGGGTTAGGGAGGGCCTCTAATTCTCCGAAAGTTATATGTCAATGGTTGAATTTTATCATATATTTTTATTTTGTATGGTTTATCGGCCTTTCTAATTTATTAATTTTAATTTTCTAGCGGCGTAAACCCACATTTTAGCCCCTATATTAAAATTCTGGCTCGCCCCTGTCTCCTATATTTGATTTTGGTTGAAATGTGCTGTGCTGGCTGTAAGGTTCAGTCCGACTCTGACCTTATCCGATAAACTGATAAAACTCGAAATTAAATAAAGCTCACGGTGTAACAGGATGACCTAATTTGACTGAACCCAACTTAAATTAGTGGCAATCAAGTTTGTTTTTTTTTATAACCTAAACCAGATTTGATTGTGTGGTGGATGTAGCGACACTTGGTAGTCGATTCAATGTGGCGGATCCTAGTCGAGTTTGGTGCCTATATATATTTGGTCCCAGGTTCCACGAAGTGTTAATAAAGGTGAGATTAATGTTTATCAAATGAAAATAGAGAAAGAACAACTAATAAAAGTAAACCCGACAGGGAAAGGAGTATCTCTGTTTTGGCCGCGTGAAAGGCTTTGAAAATGACAAAAAATATTTACCAGACACACATATTTGGAGATTTCAAAATCTTGCCAGTAATATAAAACGTCGATTGATCGCATGATCATCACTCTTTTATAAGAGCTTCGTTTTTTCTTCTGGGATATTTGTCTTAATTTTCAAAGGGGTAGTTTTCATCAAAGGATATAGGAAATGGTTAGCATGATTATATACTGTCCTATGCTATAGGCATCGGTGGATGTCTTTTTTTAAGGGTGCAAATCCTTGTCATCTTTGATTAATTGTGCTTGTGTGAGTGATACTAAGCAGGATGTCAGCATGATGAAAACTCTTGGCATTTTCCTCAATAGCTTCCATGAGAATTCTAGAGGAGACATGTAGATGATATTTATTCCAATAATAAAAAGGAATAGCCATCCTTCCAAGGACAAAAAGAAAAATAAGTTGGATTGCTTTTTATGGTGTTGTCGCTAAACTCGATAAAAATTAATATAAATTCATACAATATTAAGACCAATAGAACAAATTTTTTTTTTTAACTCGGAACTTCGGAAGAAGCATGCTGGATGTTTGCAATGTATCAGATAAAAAAAACATGTGTGTATGTGTGTGTCTAATTTATATAATTGACATATATTCATTATGTTGTGTTAATTTTTTGAAGGCTTTCGTGCATAAATCAAAAGATCCTGTGATGTAGGATCTTTTCCAAATCCGTAAGAGGGGATAACTATACGTTATACCCTAAGCATTGGATCTGAATCTACTGTAATAGTTTTCGTGACAGGGAATTTATTTTATCATATTTCGACCGTTGGATTGATTTAAACAGTTATGATTAGATTTAGAGATATTATTATTAAATGGGTCCCAATCATAGACCAAAAAAAAATTATGACAGCAATGTCATAGATGAAAGTATGACAGTGGATGTAATTACCCTAACCATTTACAGCAATCAAATTCCAAATTCAAATGTCGGCCTTAATTGGTAGATTAAAGACAGATTTTGTTGGGCTTTATTTCAGCCCGCTTATAGCTTGTCAATACCTAAGCAATTTATTACTCCAGTTTAATTAGCAGCAATGGGCAGTTTAGATTAGCTATCAGCGATCCGAAAAAACACAACATGAAAGATTTTATACATCTTGTCCAACCTCAATGGAGAAATAAAATTAATTATATATCTTTCTCAGAACAGAGGCAATTTGTCAGATTATGATCTAAGTGATACAACGTTCATCATCTGCTACTCTGCTGGTATATCTCTTCTATTGCGCTTGTTATTATAATGATATGCTATCATTAGCTCGTTTTATTCAGAAATCTACATAAAACTGGGACCACCTTTTGTATTGTCTTTTTTTTTCCTTTTAATTGCAAGTTGGTATTGGACCAGAGGATTGGATTTGCTAGTACCAGCTGAAATCACCTGTTGTTTTTCTCAGAAAATTATTGAATAAACAATAGTAACTTCACATTTGTCTATATGATAAATAGTACCATATCAATAAAATATCAAATAGTTCCAACATTACACAAAGTTACCAAAAGGAACAGAAAAAGTAACGACTCTACAAGTTCTTTCTCCTCTATACATAAAACTATGGCTTTCAAACAGTCCCAACAAACTAACAAAAGATATCAAAACAATTAAATGGAAAAGAACACAATACACACACCCAATGTTCACCCTGTGACCGGTCAAGTCCACGTGTTATCAAAGGCAGCCGCGGTAATTGCACGCGCAAACTCCTGGAAGCTAATCTGACCATCTCCATCTATATCAGCTTCTTTAATCATACCAGTAAGCTCTTCAGCTGTTAGTGCATGACCTAATTTAGCCATTGAGTGTGCCAGTTCAGCAGCAGTTATGTACCCATTACCTGCTCATATTATAGAGTAACAATTAATTATCAAAATATCAGCAACTCTTTCAAGCAATTGTCTTTTTCCATGTTAAATTAAAAAATTGATATTTTTTTTTCTTTTCTCTGTCAGCTTAATAAATAAACAATACCATCTCGATCAAACATCTCAAAGAGCTGTTTCAATTGATCCTCGGAGTAGGGGCAATTATTTGCAAGGATTTCAGGTGAGACTAATGCCACGAATTCAGAGAACTCAACAAGACCATTAGAATTTATGTCAGCTCGTTGGATCAGGGCATCCAGCTGGTCTTGAGTCGGCTTCATGCCAAGAGAACGAAGAAGCGATCTAAGCTCGAGTTGCGTCAGGCTGCCATCGTTGTTCCTGTCATATGATCTAAATATTTCTCGCAATTCAACGAGTTGTTCTTCATCCAGGCTTGATTGTTGGGCGTCTTTGTTCGTGCTCATGTCTAATTTTGCTTCAAGATCGAAAATTTGGTGAAGGATCCACGTTATAATCAGCTTATTTTGGGCTGATTTGAGAGCGATTTAGGTGAATCGAATGCTTTCTCGAAGGGATATGATCAGAAATCAAGAGGAGGAAGATGCTTGCGAATGTCAAATTGGGAGAAACGGCGCTGTCAAGGGAATCGGTCGGCATCAGCGATTGATTCCCCGTGAGAAAGTTTTGATAAAGAAATATTAGGATAATGCGAATTGTTTGAAAATGTCCGAGGGAGAAATTGCTGGGTAATTAATTCTGAGAAGAAAAAAAGGTTGGAATGCTGGAAGAAAAGATGAGATTCAATGCTGCTCTGGTGATTCCGTGATCGTTGCATGCATGTCTAAGTCGCTCAATCCGGTCTTTCTAAGCGATGGTTCCAAAATTTTCAATTAAACCCTAAATTATTTACATATTGCTGCTTATGCTGGAAAAGGATTCTCAACTTTTCATGGCCATGACTAGAAAATTTATGAAGAGAAGGATAGTGAGTTGGCCCGACAAAAGGAAGACACCGTTAGGGGCCCGTTAGAAAGGTCCGTAGGTCACAATAAAGGCGCCGAGGTTTTACTCTTTAAAAACTATCAATGTTTTTGAAATATTTTGTTTAATCGAGACCGTTGATCACTTGATTATGAGATTTACGGTCGCAAGTTGCCACTTCGGCAGCTTTATCTTAAGTTTGCACTAAAATATTTGGCATCCTTAGTTTTTTTGGGGCTTAAAATAGAAAAGTTCTTATTGCTGTCACCGTCGTCCTTTCTCTTTTTTTTTAAAAAAAAAAAACTTTAATCATTCCTGTTGGCCTTTTACCCGAAAAAAAGCATTTTCGTTTTATTCTTTAATCTTTTAAAGTGATATTGATTTGATTTACTTTTTTAAGTGATATTAACTTTACTTACTCTAGTGCCGTAAGGTGTCAAAATGTAGGTCGCACAATCTGCTCACGGCCAATCCTACTCGAGTGCTCATGATCGAAACTCTAATTATACTTTAAAGCAAAGAAAGAAATATATTTGTACTTATATTTCTTCAATAATTTACTAAGGTTAATTAAAAAAAAAAAACTAGAATTATCATTCACAAAAAAAATGTCATTCCGTTGCGTACTCGTGTAACTCGGTTGTTCTATAAGATCCAAACATAACTTCACCAAAATACTTTTCACTGATAAAAGAAGCAAACCAAAAAAAAAAAGATAAAATGATCTAAAAGTAAAAGAGAGCGAGAAAATAATTACAAAAACAAAAGTGCTTAATAAGCGGGTCTCCCCATCCGTGAAAACATAAAATTCACTTCAACGCTCGCTACTTATTGGTGTCAATGGATATCCAAAATTCAAAATCTGATCTGAATAAATTTTTTTTTTTGATAATTTATTAAATCTCCATATGGATCTTGAAAAAAATATTTTACTTTTTGAATTCACATTTAAATCTTACATGATTTTAATCCAAATCCGTTATAAATTTGATAAAATAATTATCCTCTAATTTTTAATACCAAGATATATATGATAATAATTGTTTTCCTATAACAAAATTAATAATTATAATTATAATTATTAGATTGTATTATTTAAAAATTATCATGCAAATTAATTGAATAATATTTTAATATTATATTATGCTTTATAATACAAATTGTACACATTTATATTGAATATTTAATTTGTTATTAACTTATTATAAATATTAAAATATAAATTTTGATAATAATCCGAATTTTGTTCCGTTATCCACTATATAAATTAATATAATTTTACATTTAAATTCTTAAATTTAAAATGAATTTATATTCTCATATTTTAAATAAATTTGAATCCACATTTAAATCTTATAAAATATTAATAGACCCGTATTTTCCCTTACGCCAATGATATGATTCAATCAAATTCGTCTTCTCAATTCCGGATTAAAATAGATCAATCACAGCCGTTAATTCCTCAATCCGGATCAATCATCATCCCTTAATCCTTATCTTAATGTACTTGAAATTTAATCATATCCATTCACCACCCATTCGTTACCTGATTACCTCCATCTCCATGGCTCCGTCCTCTCTCTCTCTCTCACACGACAATCTGCAAGTCACATTTATTTGCCGAATCAACCTTTCAATAAATAAAGGCAAAATCTTCACAATCTTCAATCGCTCTCTTCTGAAAATGCAGCGTCAGTCAATCGGCTCGCCGATAAGAGTTCACGCCGTCGCCGGAAAGGTGGCTCCAATAGCGCCGGAGGCGGAGGAGATAAAACCTGAGAAACCGATCCGACCGAGCTATACGAAGGAAAGATCCGTGCATCTCATACCTCTCCTCACCTTGTTCTGCTTGCTAGTTCTCTACCTCTCTTCTCACGATCCGTCCACCGCTGGTCTAATTCCTCTCTTTATTTACTATATTTGGCATTTTCTGACAATATTCTCTATTTCTTTCTTTCTTCTCGTCAAATTTTGGTCTTTTCCTCACAGATGTATCGAGCATTGATGATACCTCGCGTTTTATCATGTTTCTGTTACCTCTCTGAGTTATTGTTATACTATTATCATTTGGTTTTTCTGATTTATTTCTGATTCTTCGTTATTCTTTTATTGAACTAGTGATAACTGAAATGGGGCGGTATGAAGGTGGAGCAACTGGTGCGATCGTAAACCACCGTGGATTGAAGGCGGATCTGAAGCTTCAAATCCGAAAACTAGGATCCGATAAGAAGCAAGCATCCGCAACAGACATAAATGAATAGTCCGTAGCTGTTCCACTTCCATTGCATGTCTGATGTCTGGAAGGAAGTCTGGAGGTTTCTCGTTTTGTCGGTGAATGCAAGCGAGAAGTATCAGTAAGGAGAGATTGAGGAAGGGGATTAAATCATGGGCTTGTTGTTTAATTAAATTTAGTTTAGTTTCTTTTTAATTTAAAAGAAAATGTTGTAAATCAGTGAATGCTTGTGAGTTGTGAGTTGTGAGTTGTGAGTTGTGACCGTCATAGGATTTGTCGTTTCTTGTTTTTGTTTAATAATATCTTCTAGATTCTAGAAAGCAACTTCGAGTTTAGATTGACAAGTGGGGACGATAATTTAATGGATATGTAGGGGTGCCAAGTTGTCATTCTTGGAGAGTGTACCTTTATGTCTGAATTCGTTGAAGTCTGTGACTGTCAGACTTATGGAGGAAGATGAACCGAGGAAGTGAGCACTGAGGTAGTATTATAAAATCAGGACGGTTCGGGTTGGGACGGGTTATGATGGTTCGGTGAGTTTTGGCGGGATGGGTCAAAGGTTACGGTGGGATGGGTTATTACGGGTTCGTTTTGAGGGGTTTGGTCGTGACCCATCTTAGACCCGTCGAGTTGGACTGGACGGGTCGGGATAGGTGGGATGGGTCGGCGGGTCCATTTTTTTTTTCTAAAATTCTGAAAAATCTAAATAAAATCCAAATAAATTCTCAAAATTTTCGAAAATTTCAAAAATAATTATTAAAAATATTAAAATTATATAAATACTTATATTCTTGACGAAAAAAATTATTTTATTTTTTTGTCTTTTTTTCAAAGTTAAAAAATAATCAAAAAATTCAAATAAATTCTAAAAAATTATAAAAAACCAAAATAATTATTTACAAAATAAATAAAATATTAAATGATATGATTTAAAATAAATTGAAATAAAATTTCAAATGATATAAAAAAATTAATTTATTTTTTTATCATTTTTTTTAAAGTTCAAAAATAATAAAAAAATTATAAAAAATCGAAAATAATTATTTAAAAATTAAATAAAATCTTAAATGATATGACTTAAAATAAAATTTTAAATGATATAAAAAATATTTTATTCTTTTTGTCATTTTTTTCAAAGTTCAAAAATAATCAAAAAATTCAAATAAATTCTAGAAAATCGAAAATAATTTAAAATGATATAATTTAAGTAAAAATTTAAATAAAATCTTAAAGAATTCGAATAAAATGATATAACTATAAAAAAATTGAGAAAAAAATTAAAATAAATGAGTTATAAATAAAGTTATCCTCCTCTTTTATTCCGGGTTTGGGATCGACTATGTAATACATAGGGGGAGTTCTAAATTTTTTTTTTGGTTGGTAAAGTTTATTGAAAAAAACAAATAAGGATTGTAAATGCTAGAAAAATATTAAAAATGAGAAAAAATAAAGAATATAAGTGTTTAAAAATACTATCTAAAAATTGAAGTTCATATACCATAGTTCATTTTCTAGCATACCATCTGAGTCTCCATCCGCTTTTGTCATAAATTCACCGGATGATTGTTCTACGGGTACATATTGATTACGTTGTTCTGCATCAAATCAATCTTTCAAGCATATGAGTCGTTCAAATGTCTTTGCACCCAATATGTTGTGTTTATCTGTTAGTATCCTGTTTGCTAAACTAAAACAGGATTCGGAAGAGACGGTTGACACGGGCACAGCAAATATATCACGTGCCATCATGGCAAGAGTTGGATATGTAATTTCATTCATCTTCCAATAATCGAGGATGTCAATACCGTCGGGTTCCATACTTCCTAAACAATAGCTAACTAATTCATTCATATTTTGTTTGCATTTGTGAATCGTCATTTTCCTCCAAGTCTCGCAATAATGCAAATTGACTATTGCTCCTGACATATTTCAAAAAACAAAAATATTAGTCTCACAATAACGAATTCGAATATTATAAATATGTTAGATTTTAGTACCTAATATTACGAGGATTCGAAGAAGATGGTTGATTCGTTTGGTTTGCATGAAGTTGGGTGTTGTATAGGTTGAACATTTCTTCAAATGCGGATGTCACACGTTGTTCCTCCCCGATATGTGGTAAATTTAGATTTTTCTTATATCGTTCAAGTAATCTTATAGTATACTTTTTCTTGAATGAAGGATAGAGACAATTGGCAAGAATTGTAATGAGAGGAACTTTATCCTAATATTTCAGGAATTTCTCTCTCATGGTTTCTATAATCGATGACAGAGGTGAGTCACCGTGCACATCCTCCGTGATTCGACGAAGATCTATATTCTCAAAATCATGGCACACCTTGAAAAAATAAAATAAAATAGTAATGAAATAACTTAAAATTTGTAACGAAATAAATACAAGACGAAAATAAATAAATCTTGGATATCAAATAGAGATGTTGAAGCAATTGATGTGTGGATGATATTGTTAGATTTGTGTTCTAAAAGTTATCTTTGATGATTACTTTGTGTTATATTTATGAATTGAATGTTGTTAATATTTTGTTCCATGAGTTCAATATTCGTATTTAGACATATTCAAGAAGATGCACTTGGTCTTGAACAGCAGAACTCTAAATAAGACGAATATATAACTCTAACATGTTACATGTCTTGGATATTAGAAGGAACACTAATATGCCATATAAGACTGTCGTGTTGATTAAAGTACGTTGTAGTTCTGTAAACGTTGATAAAAGATTATCGTTTAATAACATGAATATATGAAATATTTCATATATTAAACAGATCTAATAAATAAAATATTATATGAATTGTGTTTGTGTCATTAATGTTTTATCGTGTCTTTGATTCTAAGATTGAAACATGTATCTTCACATGAGAAATATATAACGTAATTATTATTAAAAGCTGCTTGCAACAAGCAGTGATAAAAGTAATAATTCTTTATATATAACTTGTGCCGGGATAAAGTATATGTCAATAGTATCATTGTCACTCATTAGTAATGAGAAATGATATTTTATGAACCCCTTGGTAAAGTAGAATTATAAATGGATCCAATATAACTGAAGTACAATTATAATTTTATAATTTACTAAATGGATACCAAGAAATAATTATAATACAAACATGACACAGTCCTACATTGTATAATAATTATAATATCATAAGATAAGGAATGAACACAAGTAATGTTAATAATAACATTACTAAAAGGATCGGGTTTTGTAAGCAATTGCCAAATATCTTTGTTATTTGGATAACTATAATGTATAGCTAGAATACCGCTTACAGATTATGAAATAAAATATTTTATTTCATTACCAACATAATATAAATTCTCGACATAGGTCACACCAACTGAACGAGAAATAAGAATAAATATTTTAATATATTCTATATGTACAAGATTTCATATTGAATGAAATATAGGTACATATAAGAGTTGTTAAAATATTATGTCACATAACATGACTTACTAGCGGGAAAATAAATTTATTAACATGTGCATATTATGAGTATAATATAAATTTTATATATTATAATAATATGAAAATATTATTATGAGATATAAATTTATTTAAAGCCCAAAACCCAATATAATTTATTACACAAATAAAGAGATAGAGAAGATATCATAATTATGACCACAAATTCAGGTCAAATTTTAAGGCTATTTTGAACTAGAATTTGAAAGGTCAAACGGTAACCAATATGGACAAATGACCTATTAAAATCGTATCCGTCGGAGTGTAGAATCCAAAAGTAAAGATTTGAGATCATTTGGAGTTCTCTAGGGGAAGTTATGGCAATTTTAGCGTTGAAAGGTCAGCAGTTAATGTGCCATTTCATATTCAGTTCAAGCCATAATTGTTGTACGAATTTGATGAGTTTTTGAACTGATATTTGGAGTCTATAAATATCATATCTGGCCATATATTATGTGGTTATAATTTTTAACTTAGTTTTCCCCTCTTCCTCTAAATATTTGCTAAATAATTAACGATTAAGCAATCAATCAAGTAACAGGTGATAAAGCTAGGAGCGGACGAAGATGATTCTAGCACGGACTCGACGCCGTTTTCTTGTTTCGGATTCAAGGTGAACCGAAGAGGAATAGAGCTACGTTAAAGACCATAGGTATGGTATCACAATCTCTCTTGTAGGTACATATGTGATTGTGATTTGTGATGCAAACAAATAAGAAAAGATTAGTAATAATAAACCGATTCTAGATGTTTATTGGACCAAAATTTTTAATTTTTATCCAATTCACATCATGAAATCCTTCAGGTATGTACGGGCATGATAGTTGGATTGTGTTGAAGAAAACTTCTAAAAATGTGTGAAGTTGTTCGAGTTTGTCCCATTCTCCCGTGGATCATAATAAGGGTAATCACTCGGGGTAGTTACGTAGGATATCACTTATAACATGTTTGTATGGAAGGACACGGTGTAGCATTTTATATGTTGAATTTCAACGTGTATCTATGTCTCACGGTACTCTTAACTTGCTCAAATTTAATCATCCACACAAGGCATGAAAAATCTTATTTTCTTATATTGTGAGAATAAATATAATGAAGACCATGTTTAAATTTTCAAATGAAATTATTGACGGAAGTTATTTTCAAACCCGCCTTAAAGAATATAATAAAAAATAAAGAATGTAACAAAAAATAAAGAATATAATAAAAAAACTAATGATAAAAATTAAATAATATAAATATTTATTTAAAAATTAATTATTAAAGAATATTCTATAAAAAAGAACTAATTATTATAAATTAAAAATATAACTAATTATAAAAAATAAAGAATCTAATAAAAACTAATTAAAAGAAATTAATGACAAAAAAAGATTATAAATATATATTTAAAAAACTAATTACTAAAAAATATAAATTATTTATAAAATATAATATATATAGTAGTAACTAACTTTTTTTTGTCAAAATCGAAAGATTGTCGAAACCCGAAACTTTAAAACGAATTAACGACGGATAATATAACGAATGCCAAATTGACAATGATAACTAAATAACACTAATATAAATATTTTTAATTTTTTTTCTGAATAATATAACAAAATTACTGTAATAATATAATTAGAGAATTACTAATATCTAACGATTAACGAATTAACGAGAGAGAGTTTGGTATGGAGAATTGAGAAGAGAGATAGAGTGAAGTCATTAGTGTGAGGATATGAAATGAAATGGCGTGATATTTATAGGAAAAAAAATTGAATTATGATTTTTGATTTTTTTGATTTTTTTTGATTTTTTTGTTTTTTTTTTATTTTCAGCGGGTTTAACGGGTAAAGTGTGTCGGGTCAGACGGGTTGGATTCCCAGGTTTCTCAGGTCGGGGCGGGGCGGGTCAGGCACGAGTTATCACGGGATGGATAGGTCGGGTCGGGTCGGGACGGGTCTAGCACGAGTTTTTTTTTTTAAATTTTGTCCGCGCCCGTGCTAGACCCGCCAGTTCTAACGGGTCACAGGTCTGACGAGTATGAGCACGGGTCGGATCGGGTGGGTTGCGGTCACGGGTTGGACGAGTCGGATCTGACCCGAACACGTTATTTTAACACTGTAGACTGAGGACTGAGGAGTGACGAGTCAGTGAAACCTTGCAAAGATCGAGCAATGAGCTGGATCCATCTTGATGGCCAGCCTAGCTGGCTAGACATTTCCTTTCCAGATCGTATGTGGTGGTTACTTGTGTAGTTTTATCATGCGAGCAACCGTTGTTGTTTACTTGTTTGGTCATCATCAGCCAATTTATCATAGCGTTGTAAGTTGTATGTAACTCAGATCAAATACCGGATTCGAATGATGAGATAATTGTTCGACGGGGTTAAAATTTATATAAAAATAAAATTTTCGTTCTAGCACTTAGATAATACTGTAGAACATTAGATTTGATAATATTTGGAATTTAATATTAATTGATGAACTATCAAATTTATACTTGATTAGCTAATTTATATGAAATTTTAAACATAATTATGTCAATACAGAAATCAAAGGTTTATATTTTTATTTTTAAGAAAATTTTATTATTAAAATTATCAAAATAACATTGTAAAGTGACGCCTCCGCTATTTTTGTGGCAATTAGCTACAATGTCTTTGTCATAGATAGTGACATAATCATAATTATGGCCCTTGTAACTGATTTTTTTTGTAAAATAAAATCCTAAAATAATTAAGTTTTATAAATATATTTTTGAATTATTTAGAAAACTATTTTATTTTTCTACGTTTTCGTCCAGAAATAAACATAATGTTTTCCCACTATGAACAATAAATCGTGAAAAAAATAAGAATAGTTTTAGAACACATTTAAAAAAAGTACATGTGAAACTTAATTTTTTTTAGATTTAGATGAAAAAATTCCTTGCAACCCGTGCTGCTGACAACTGATAACTGAAGTTTAGTGGTTGTGAGAATGAGTGAAGATCCTCTCCGTTTTTCCTCAATTGTATAGAATCCAGTAGTTCCGGACCTCACATTTTCACGTGGGATAACTACGCCGCTGATCCGATTAAGAGTAGTAATGGAGCGGGTAAGATCACGTCAATTTGACTATCCGAAAGAAATCCGGTTGTGTTAATTTATATTATGTGTTTTTTTAGATTTTTAATTAATTTTAATTGAATTATAAATTATTTGATCTTAAATCGGATCGATTCAGGTGAGGTTCGCATTAGATCATATCATTTTGACTTTAAAAAAATAGATTGGATCGGGTTCATATTTGAATGGGTCAGATAAATTTTTCGGATCGAATTGAATTATGTCACCTATAAAATCCGCTCAATGATTAAAAACTTAAAATTGAAAGATATAAAATAAAGAAATAAAGAAAGAGAGGAAATAACTATGGATAAATACTCAATCAAAATTGACGGATCTATGTGAAACAGTGAAATAAAGAAAATAGTTGAAGAGCTATATAAGGAAGAAAGTTAACATTGAGAGAGTATATGGTGCAATGATAGCCACTTATCAGTGATCTAACTCTTATGTCTAGTCGCCTATGATTATATCGTCAAAATTATTAAAGTTTTTTTCCCTCTTTTTATTTTGATATTTAATTTACATTACAAAACAATTTTGAAAGCATTGCACTGGCACCTAAAAGAAAAAGAGAGTTGAAAGGCCTTCATTCTTCCTCATCTTCAATCTGTTTTTAAACCTTTCATAACAAACTAGTTGTGTATCCGCACTTTGTAGGGAATTTTTTTATTTAGATATAAAAAATATCACATGATAATATATAAGTCATTCTAATATGAAAAAAAAATAATAAATACAAGATCAATTACAAATACTATATCAGATATAATCTTGGATGATTTCTCTCAACTTTTAATTTCATGCCTTCTATATGGCAAAAAAATGGAGAGGAATACAAAATAATGGACGCTATCATGTTCATCTGATTAGTCAAAATTAATGTAAATCATTCGATGAGGGGTATTTTAGGATATAAAAATTTTGAAGAAAATGACAAAAAATTGACCCGTCCAATTCTTATCTGATTTATATAATCTTGCATGATTTCTCTCAACTTTTAATTTCACGCCTTCTATATGACAAAGAAATGGAGAGAAATACAAAATAATGGATGCTATCGTGTTCATCTGATTAGTCAAAATTAATGTAAATCATTCGATTAGGGGTATTTTAGGATATAAAAAAATTGAAGGAAATGACAACAAATGGATTCGTCCAATTCTTAGATACTTTATATAATAACTAGTTGTGTACCCGCTAGTTGCAGCGATTTTTTTTATTTAGATATAAAAAAATATCACATGATAATATATACGTCATTCTAATATGGAAAACATCAATAAATGCAAGATAAATTATAAAATCAATTACAAATGCTATATCAGATATAATCTCGCATGATTTCTCTCAATTTTTAATTTTCTTCCTTCTATATGGTAAAGAAATGGAGAGGAATACAAAATAATGGATGTTATCGTGTTCGTCTGATTAGTCAAAATTAATGTCAATCATTAGATAAGAAGGATATTTTGAGATATAAAAAATTTGAAGGAAATAATAAAAAATGAACCCGTCAATTCTTAGTTGTTTTATATAATAGTATAGATATAGTCAAATCCAAATAGTTAAATAAACTGCTAAATATAATCTCTATATTACAACTGCGGCGCACACAAATATTTCAACATTTGGATTTCCACGCTTTGCACTTGCAGCGAATTGCCACAGTATGCTTACCTATACAACCTGTAAAAAGCTTCAAATCTGCTGTTATTTGTGTAGAAAAATATGATACCGTTATTTATTTAAAAAAATAGAAATAAAATTTTAAAAAAAAAGTTTATAGATATATTCTTTTACTTGTAGATTAACAGTATGTTAAATTTTATGTAATTTCATTAATATTTGATACTTCATTAAAGATTGTCAAGTTTAACAGTATTTTACTAATATTTACAACGGTTCCAAATTAACAGTCTTTGATGGACTATCAAACGTTAATGAAATTGTATAAAATTTGATAAGCTATCAATCTAATTTTAGAAAAATATATCTATAATTTTTTTTCTATTTTTTTGAAATAAATAATAGGATTCTCTTCTTCTAAAGATAACAGCAGATTTGGAGCCTGCAAAAGCACTTCGTATCGGATCCAGTTCATTCGTTTCTAAGACCAGACGGATGAGAAATAAGGCTGTACTTTTAAAGGCATGATTGTGGATAGAAACCTGCTAAAGTATCAGAAGTATATATTTATAAAAAAACCAGTCCAATCGTTACCACTGGCTTGGTAACTGTCCTCTTCACCATCATAAACGGTACATTGGTTACAAATAAATTTCTAAGAACAATTTAGTCGACTTCTTCAATCTTAAAAATTTGGAGTTTGCATCTTTGGTTGGAGTCTTTCTGCATCTCTTTTGGTCACCTTACTACCTACAAAATATAAGTGATGGAAAATATTTGCTCATAAATTGATTGAACAAAGCTTATTTGATATTTGTAATTGACTCCTGGGAGTGACAAGCAAACTCCCTAAATACCTATGCGTGTTTGAAAATTTCTATTAAATTTGATCTTTGAACACGAAGATTATTAATAAAACCTTCTATTGACCTGGTACTGATATATACCAATCAGATCACACCGGCATTAATTGGATTCTGTATGATTATAGAAAAAATGAAGCTGATCAATCTATTATAACACACATCATATATGGGCCTGTACCAGAACCTTTGCCAGGCTATTGCTATACCTATATATATCTCACTTAGAAGTATGATTGTTGTTATAGATACTAGTTTTATCACAGTATTTCTAGCAGTCGAATTTTCAAAGGTAATAGACATTGTTTACTCTCTTCAGTTCTTCAAATTAGCAACCTTGAGGTATCTGGAGATGTACATTTACCCCATATATTGGTGACGAAGAGTTGACGTGGCATCCCTCTATTTTTCTTTAAAAAAATAAAAACGAACTTCGAGAATTAGAAGGGGATTTAAAGGAGAGTTCGATCAAGAAAAGAGATACCAGTGAGATTTTCTTCCTTGCGATCAATAGCAGCGACGATTTCAAGATTGTAGTGGAAAGTGACGAAGTCATCCGCCGCCACTCCTCGTAGGGTGCTTCCGCCTGTGGCCCCCACGCTAGCGCCGACACCGTCGATCTCGCCGGAGAACTCATTCTCTCTCTTTGTGACTTCGATTCTGTTTTCAAGTGCTTAGACAATAAGTACCTTAACGGCTAATAATAATTTATTTGAGAAAAGGAAGACATTAAAGAAAATCAGTCCCATACCATTTTAAAACATTAAATTTAGCAAAATATCACTTCAAAACTTTAACTCCCTCTAATGCCACCATAAAATAAGTTTATTTAGTCTTTTGCCATACTCATATATTTTTTATTCATTTTTAATTAAGTTCAGTAAAATATCACTGTATTTTTTGATGTATTTTTTTAATTTCAAAAATACCCTCATTTCTGTCTGATATATCTTTTCCTACTAATTTCGTTTGTTAAAATCGTTGATATCTCTGTAAAATACGTAATTGTTTTAGCAAATGTCAAACCAAATACTTTTTTATTTTATTCTACAATAGAGAAAACAGACAACAAATAAATCATAATAAAATCTTTTATCCAAATGACCCATAAAGAAAATTACAAAAATATATTTATATATGCTTACAAATATAATTTTCGCTTTTAAAGTTCTGAATCATGATGCTCATAGTCTGAAATTTGCTTTCTGCATTACGCATTTTGCAGAGATATCAACGATTTTAACAGACGAAATTAGTAGAAAAATATATATCAGACAGAAATGAAGGTATTTTTGGAATTAAAAAAATACATCCCAAAAATACAGTGATATTTTACTGAACATAATTAAAAATGAACAAAAAATATATAAGTGTGGCAAAAAACTAAATAAACTTATATTAGGGTGGCATTAGAGGGAGTTAAAGTTTTGAAGTGGTATTTTGCTAAATTTAAAATACGAGTGAGAACCGTAAAATTTTAAATATATGAATGACAACACGTCATTGTAAGTGGCGCGTTAGCGCGTTTCATTATTTTTATAAAACACACCACTAGTAGTGGCGTGTTTGCTTTTTATATATACAAAACGCGCAACGCCTCTCCATCTCACTTGCGCGGAGTTTGGACGAAACACGCCACTGTTAGTGGCGCGCTGCCATTCGTATATTTAAAATTTTACGGTTCTCACTCTTATTTTTAATAATATTAATTTAATAATAATTATTAATAATAAAAAACTGAGGGATGCATATTCTTCATGGTTTGTTTGGTACTTAGTGGAATAACAAAAATTGAAATAGAATAGTTATTTTGATGAATTAATTTGCCAAACGAATTTTAGATTAAATAAAAGAGTGCGGAAGAGCTAATCTGGTATATCAAGTTATATGTGGTATACCGGATTAGCTCTCGTCGGAATAGCGATTATTATTTGATTATGTTGTATTATATTATTATATTATAATTATAATTATGATTATGATTTATTGTTATTATATTATTATATTATTATTATGATTTATTATTATTATATTATGATTATGATTATAATTTTTTCTTATTATACTATTATATATTAATATTAATATTATGATTATGATTATGATTATTATTTTATTATTATTTGATTATGTTATATTATATTATTATATTATTATTGTATTATTATGATATTATTAGAATTAGAATTATTTATTATTATATGATTATGATTATGATTATAATTATATATATTTATTATTATATTATGATTATGATTGTGATTATGAATTATGATCATTATTTTATTATTGTTATTATTATTACTAATATCATCATCATCATTGTTAGTATCATAATTATCCATAATTTAACTGTTCTGATTAACAACCGCCAAACGATATTTTCACTCTTCCGAATAGTCAAGAATACTACTTTTCTATCACTTTTTCAAAAATATATTATTCCATCAATCTTCCAAAATTACCACTCTTTCAAAACTATTCTTAATTTTCCAAACGAACCTAAGGTTTATGAACTCCGCTCATTAATCGGGATGATACGGCCGTGAAAAATATAAATACGATTTGTGATGTACAAATTTAATATCATTACATTAAAATTATTAATCGCTGATCGGACAATTTTATAAATAAAAAAAAGATGCTGAGCTAAAAAATCTCCGCGCAGATTGTATTCGCCTAGAGAGAGGATGGCTCCAAGTTTGGTAATTGGTACGATATCACGATAGACTCGCATGTATTTACTAGAAGATGCAAGAGATCCAAAAATATTATTTTCGGTACGATTTACAACGTTTCCTTCTCAATCGTAATTCGAAAATCTTCTTCTAACAAAACTTCTCCGAATTATTAATCTCATTAGTTTTAATTGGTATGTATGTATAAAAAATATTAAAATTTTTATGAATTTCCTTCATTTGCTAGATATAGGACTGAATAAATCAAACCGCTAAATTGATTTATCAGGCTCGATTCTGTGGCCTCCAATCTCCAAAGGCTTTTTTAGCCAACACCATCTTCTTCAGAAGGGGCCGAGATAAGCCCAAGAAAATCACGAATCTAAATCTCTCTGGCTCCAAGGACTGTGGTTACGTCCAAGCCCAATCTTATAGGCCCATGCTACTGTTGTCAGCTCTTCATCGTGCTCCGCTCCGTCAGTCTCCAGAGAAGTTCCGAAGAGAGCGATAGAACCATCTTAGCCTAGCTCACAGCGAGAGAGGGGAAGCGAAGATGGTGAGAAAGGCGAAGGTTGAGTTCGATGAGGCGGCGCCAGACATCGACCTGTCGAACCCCTATGGAGACCCGGTGGCGATGCTCGATTACCGTGAGTACCTCGTGCGCGAGAAGTGGATCCAAATCGAGACCGCAAAGATCCTGCGCGATCGCCTACGCTGGTGCTACCGCGTCGAGGGCATTAACCATCACCAAAAGTGTCGCCACCTCGTCGAGCAGTACATGGATGCTACACGTGGCGTTGGTTGGGGCAAGGACTCCCGGCCCCTTGAACTCCACGGTCTGTTGATTCATCTCCCCTTTCATTTCTGCTTCAGAATTTGTTTATCGAACCTGATTAGTTATTGTATTCTATCGATCTGAATTCTGAAGTCTGAAATGTTCCATCTGATTTTGTTTGGTTGATTGCAGGTCCTAAGGAGGAGGTGCATGTTGAGTAGGGCTGATTCCTTTGATGCTTAACAGGTGCGATACTTTTTTCAAAAAATTTATAATATTGATCAGTTAAGATGTTATATTGTTTATCTTCTTTCCTTTGTGCCAGTATGGTTTCATTTGATACTATAATGTTGGTTTTCTCTTGTTTCTGTTTTAATTGAGATTTACAGATATACTTTATGTTTATTTTATGCCCAATAAAACTTTTAATGTTAATTTGTCTGCTTAAGTGAAATAAGGGGGATATTGGTTTTGAGTTTATGTGGGTCACATTAACGCTTGATGTGCAAGCATTAATGGTTGTAAAACACTTTGCAAAGCAATATAATCTTTCAGTATGGCTTTATTATCAAATAAACTCCATGATTGCTAGCACTTGTGCCTATCATCTTTACAAATTTCTTTATGTATAGGACTGGTTTCTTTTATTAACTGACTGCATTTTATCCAGACTCAAACTTTCTATTCGTAGTGGTTTCCCATAGAAGGTTTTTATATTTAACTTTTGGATTATCTGTTTGTGGAAACACATTTTGTTGTAAGAGCCTAAGAGGTGATAAAATATTTCACAATTGCGACTGGTTATTACTTATTACAATGGCAAAAGAATTGTCACCATATATGTGTGTTTTGTATTATAATATTCTCAAGAGAAGGGATCACTTGATAATGGCTATCTTGACAATGGATCTTCAAATAAATACGAAAAAATCTTAAAAATAGAAAAAAAAACTTATAATTGATGGTGATTCAAATTTCATATAATTTCATTATCATTTGATAGTCTATCAAAGACCATTAAATTAAAACTGTTGCAAATTGCATAATATTTTGATGGTCTTTGATGGATTATTAAACGATAATGAAATTGCATGAAATTTGAATTACCATCAATCTTTAAGTAGAAGATCATATCTATAAGTTTTTTTTTTCTATTTTTAAGATTTTTTTCATATTTATTTCAAGATCCATTGTCAGATTGTCAAGATAACCCGATGTCAAGGGATCCCTTCCTTATTCTCAATATCTTAAATGCTATTGAAGGTTATAGTGGTTAAAGAAATGTTTAGATGTGAAGCACTTTTTAGCCCACAAGGATCATCACAAGGAAAAAAGGAAAGATTGATCATGTTTATTTTTGCTCTCAATTTTAGGTGATCAAGCAATGGAATTGAGGGCACAACTTTATTGAAGGAGATTGATCAGTTTCATCTCTTCATTTATTTATTTTTTTGCTTTTGCATAAGCTTGTGTTCTATAACTAATAATGCATTGTATAGAAGTACAGTTACTCCATGGACGAAGTTATTTTGTTTGAAACGAACAATGATACTGCTCTGGTTATGAAATTTACTTTCCATGTGTTATACTTCAAAATTTCAACTACTGGTCAGAGGGAATGTTTAATTGTTGCTGAATAGAGTCAGAATGAAAATGGTTCTAAAGGGAGGTACGAACTACTAACAATTTTCTGCGCCCGGACAGAGCTTTTATTGAAGGCATTTGATTCTCTCCTGTAGATTTGTAGCAATAATTTATCTTTGCTAAGTCAAAAGTTTATCGCGTTCAAAGAGAAGAACACACGTCAAGTTCGTACCTTCTCATTATTTCGGCTTGTTCTGCACTAGACACGGTCGATTACTAAAATTAAAGTAAAAAATCAATCGAGGTTTTCCAGAACTAGAACGGAATTTAATATTTCGGTGTTTGCTACTTATTTTCAAATGTATATTTAGCTGAGCGTGAATGACGGGGTAACAAAACCGTAGCAGATTACTAATATTGCGACCTTCGCACCATATTCAATTTTTCTTAGTAAGAAAGATATTCTTTAGTTAACAAAACTTAAAACAGAGAAAGATCGGAATGCTCACATAAATTACCAAAAAAAAGGGATCGAACATTGAAAAATAAGGCATTTAACTGAAAGCGTCAACGGAAACATCTTTATACAGTATACAGTATAATCTACTGTATACTCCGCTGATTAAATACAAGAGAAAGCCAGTGCCGCCAAAATTTGACTAGAACCCCCTTCCCAACCCCACGAAAAAAGAAACACATTAACCACGAAGACTTCTCATCAGAATGGGGCTATAACCTGATCGGAACAACACCAAATACCGAGATGAACTAAAGAATGGGAGGGCCTAGACATTAACCAGAACACTAATCAACTGAATCCAAAACTAGAATGAACTGAAACCATGGGATAATGATCCACCGCTCCAACAGATTAAAATACCAAGCGAACCTAAGCCCAATATGAACTGGCCGGACAAGGACAAACCCCCTCTCCCCTTCATTCCCTAAGGAAACCGAATTTCCACCTCTAACCTAACATCCAAAAAGGGAGGCAGATGACAGAGAAAAGCTAAGCCATAAACCCAAGTTTACATTGTAAATACCACACAGTCAAGGCAGTAAAATTACTAGAGTTACAACAAACAAATAAACCAAAGTTACAGCATTCCTAGCATATGTATGTTCAGGCCTCGGGATCCGAAGAGAGAAGTCCCATTTGTTCGGTCAAGTTATCCATATTCTGATGACTACTGTCATCTTCATCCCACAATCTCTGCTGCATCTGGTTCACCTCCATTCTAGTTGAATCAACTTCCTCCGTCTCTCCAGAGATCGGGCTAGACTCCAAAAACTGCTCCCAAAACGAATCAATAATCCCAGGAAGCTTCTCTTCATCTTCAGTGTACATCAGCTCATCAGTATCAATAGGGACGGCATCTTCAGACTCCTCAGGTATTGGATTTAGGAAGTTGCCCTCTGGACCTGGTAGCACAAACTCAGCTCCATTGCCTATCCCGACCTCAGACACTATATCTTGCAAATCAGGAAACTCTGGCAAATTTGAAAGGTTTGAACCGAGCGCTTGGTTCTTAACAGGTGATTGGATCTCAGGAGCACCACTGGCCGAGGGAGGACAGGTGGCAGAGAATGCAGAGCTTGCAGTCATGCATGGAACCTCTGAGAGAGTCAGACCTGAAACTCGGTTAGGGGTGGTCTCAAAGGTAGAGTTCTGCAAGAAGAACCCAGAACCATCAGTACTGTTGGTGAAGTTCCCGACTCGCGTTGGAGTGCTTGTTGTGTCCATGTTCATGATTTTCATAAGCATCACCTTTGCAGCCTCATTGATTAGAGGTTGGTATTTTATTATCTGGCCATCACTGCTGCCAGTGGCATCTTCATTGGGACCACCTTGTTTCGGGAGGCGGCGCTTTTTACTGCTAGCTGAGATCCGTCGGCTGGGATCATTTTGTTGCACAAATTGTGCAAGGAAGCCTGGGCTTTGCATGGCCTTAGCTAGGAATGACATCATCTGCTGTTGACGCTGCTCCATACCCTGTGTACCCATCAGTGCAAAGAGTATAGGATTTAGCTTCTTAGCGTAGATATCAAATCTACAATTGTAGAATAACAAAATGAATTCTAGTACTTTTATTCAGTACCAGTCAAATGCATATGGAATGCAGTTAAGTTGTCAAACATAAAAAAATGGAACTTGTATAACCACTTAAATTTTTAGGCTTAGCACAGAAGTAATAAAAAAAATGGAAGAGAAATAGATAGACGGAGAATAGACTTTTGACTTGAGAAATTTAATCTATGAGAGGTTGGAGGCTAGGTAGTTTTAGGAGCATGTCTGATTAAGAAGATGACAGAGGCCAAACCATCAATTATAGTATATATTTGATGATCCAAATTTACTCAGTGAAGATAAACCTTTGGATTTTTCAAGCAACTGCCCATCTCAAGGAGCATGGATATACATTCTTGGCTCCTCATACCAATCCCTTCGAATCTGGCAATAGTTCCTACTAGTACGAGGAATTTAACCTTGACCTGTCAGACAGACCTGAATTTAACCGCATTTTCCTCATTTTTTTGGATACTTCTAAATTTTACCTGGATTTTTCCTCATTATTTTTGGAACTTCTTAATTTTATTTTTCTGGGACGTCAAAAAAAGATTGATGATTTAACAAGGGATTAATACAGAAGCTCCAAAAAAAAAATGAGATTGAAGGATGTTAAGAATCAAATCATTATACACAACCACAAAGCATGAATATCTTTGCAGTACTGTACCCACTGTTTTGGAGCATACAATGCTTGGATATCAGTTCTATCTCAAAATCGATTGTTGCTTGTTAAAAGATGTTAACGCACGAATATGATACTCATCCAGTGCTGTATGAGCAAACAAACAAGCACCTGAAGTCGCTTCCCTAGGGTTTGGAGCTGGTGGTCAGTTGTCTGCTGCTGCTGCCTGAGGCGAACAAGCTCTTGCATCAGAACATTCTTGTCCCTCTTCAATCTCTCAATTTCCTCTTCTAAACCAAACTTGCCAACTTCAACACAAGAGGTCAGACCAGGGTTCTGCGGTGGGGTTTGATGGTGCTGTGTTTGATTGGTGTTGTGCCCACTGCTTGAAGGATGAGATGATTTTCTCCTGGTGATGGTTTTTAAAAGGTGCTTTTGGCCCCGTAAGAAACCCTCATTTGCAAATTCCCATCTATCAGGATCTATCTTTCTAAATCCCTACATAGCCAATGAAACATTCTTGTTAGAGAATATATATCAAACTGGTGCAATAAAATAACGTGCCAGTTCTTAACTTACTGGTGCATATAAACTTCTTATTCACAAGGTATTTCTGCAATTTTAAGCATCAATTGCACTCACTTGTGCAATTCAGCCTCAATTCATGACCTTCATAATTTTGCAATTGGCCCCCCCTATTAAGACTTAATCCAATTTGAGTTTACCCAGAATTGTGCAACATCCAATTAAGTATAAATGAAAGATTAAAGTTCTGGGGCTTTCTCATATATCAGTTGTTAGGGAGCATTACTTAATGTGTGGGATCACTTGACAATGGGTTATTTTGACAATCTTGACAATGAGTTCTAGAATAAATATTAAAAAAAATCTTAAAAAAAATACTTTATAGATACATTATTTTACTTATAGATTAAAAGTGATTCAAATTTCATACAATTTTATTATCGTTTGATAGTCTATCAAAGACCATCAAAATTTTATACAATTTAACGGTCTTTGATAGACTATCAAACGATAATGAAATTAAATAAAATTTGAACCACAATCAATTTATAAGTAAAATAACATATTTATAAAGATTTTTTAATATTTATTCTAGAGGTGGCAAGTGATCCCCACCCTTAATCATTCTTTACAATCATGTGGCCTTTTCACTTATAATTTAATTCAGGAAATAGGTTTGTAGAATAATTTTAATCTAGCAAGAACCAATACCATGATATTAATCCTAAGGTACATATAATTAGAGGTGGCAATCGGGCGGGTTGGGCGGGTTCGGGTACGGGTTCAGGTCGGGTCGGGTTGGGTCAATTTGACTCAGTAAGATTATCGGGTCACGGGTCTAGTTGGGTCGGGTCGGGTCGGATATCGGGTCTTTTAGTGTCGGGTCGTTTCAGGTTTCAGGTCGGGTCGAGTCGGTTATTGGGTCATCTAATATCGAGTAATTTCGGATTTCGGGTCGTATCAGGTCGGGTCGGGTCGGTTATGGGGTCATCTAGTGTCGGGTTATTTTGGGTTTCGAGTCATCTAGTGTCGGGTCATTTCGGGTTTCAGATCGTATCAGGTCAGGTCGGGTTGGTTATCGGATCATTTAGTGTCGGATTATTTCAGATTTTGAATCATATCGGATAAGATTGGATCAGATCAAATCAGATTTCACCATTTGTGTCTGATCTAGTCAGGTCGAATGATTCAAATCAGTTTGAATTTCTAAGTGATGCATATTTGAGTCATGTAAGTTTCACCTTAATTTCAATCGAATTAAACTCTTTTGTATTTATCTCCTCAATCCTCAATTCATCGTCATCTATACAATACAAGTTTTATTTGAAATATATGTTGAATTATTGATAGAAAAAATATTTGATAGATATCATAGTTAATATTATAAACTCCGCCTGTGTGGACTAGTTTCTGCACAGTCTGTCCCAAGCCAAAATAAAGGAGGAGGGTTGCGGTGGGTGTGGCGAGCCCTGCACTAAAACAGCCAATCTTTATGGAAATGAAACTCAGTCAATTTTCGTTGGGGCGTCACCCTCTTAGCGACGCGCTATATTGGAACCCAGATATGGTGATAAGAGAACAACGGCCGGGTCGTCACCGCCTTAGTGGCGCGCCATATTGGAACCCGAATATGGTGACAAGTGAGCGAGGACCGGATCGTCATCACCTTAGTGACGCGCACAGATCGGCGCCGGATGTAGTGTCAAATGAACAAGGGTCTTCGCACTTGACTCGACGAGTGCGAAGGGCAAGGAAGCTAGTCGGGGAAAGTAAGATTCGTTTAGGTAGTTGGAATGTAGGGTCCTTAACAGGTAAGATAAGAGAGTTAGTTGATACTGCGATTAGGAAACGCGTTAATATCTTATGTGTTCGGGAGAGACTAAATGGACGGGTCGGAAGGCTAAGGAGGTGGAGAATACAGGCTTTAAATTGTGGTACACGGGAAAAGAACGAAGTAGAAATGGTGTAGGCATCTTAATTGATAAGAGCCTCAAGAATGAAGTTGTCGCAGTTAGGAGACAAGGGGATAAGATCATCATGATCAAATTGATTTTTGGAGATTTGGTCTTGAACGTCATCAGTGTGTATGCCCCACAGGTGGAGAATACAGGCTTTAAATTGTGGTACACGGGAAAAGAACGAAGTAGAAATGGTGTAGGCATCTTAATTGATAAGAGCCTCAAGAATGAAGTTGTCGCAGTTAGGAGACAAGGGGATAAGATCATCATGATCAAATTGATTTTTGGAGATTTGGTCTTGAACGTCATCAGTGTGTATGCCCCACAAGTAGGTTTGAGCGATGATGTCAAGAGACGATTCTGGGAAGACTTAGAGGACATGGTTAGAGGAGTGCCTAGCGGTGAAAAACTCTTCATGGGAGGTGATTTTAATGGTCATGTTGGCACGGTAGAGGGGGGTTTGAGAGGGTACATGGGGGTTTTGGATATGGCGAACGTAATCGAGAGGGAGAAGACATCTTGAACTTCGCTATAGCTTATGACCTCGTGGTAGCGAACACCTTCTTAAGAAAGAAAAATTCACATTTAATTACTTTCAAAGAAATGCCAACACTCGAGCCGGATCAATTTTGTCCCGACTAGAAGGGAGAGAGACCAAACTACATGGATTGTAAGGTTATACACAGGCGAGTGTGTTGTCACACAACACAAACTTTTGGTGACTGATTTTTGTTTTCAGGTATGCGTTCGGCGAGATAGAGGCATGAAAATAACGAGAACGAGGTGGTGAAAGCTCAAAGGGGACGTTTCTCAGATGTTTAAGAATAGAATTATTGCAGAAGGATCGTGGAACGAAGGTGAGGATGCGGATAATATGTGGAAGAAGATGGCGACTCACATTCGGAAGGTGGCTATAGAGGTGTTTGGAGTAACTAAAGGAAATAAACGTGAACCTAAAGACACTTGGTTCTATGCCTATCAATGAGAAGAAAGAAGGTTATAAACGTTTACATCACAACAAGAGTGATGAAAACATACAGAAGTACAAAAAAACCAGAAGAAACGCAAAAAAGTCATGAGCGAAGCAAAAGGGGTCGAGCATACACGAGTTGTATCGGAAATTAGATACGAAAGAGGCGAAAATGATGTCTACAAGATGGCTAAACTTCGAGAAAGGAAGACAAGAGACTTCCACCAAGTTAAATGTATTAAGGATGAGGTGATAGACTTTTGGTGAAAGATGAGGATATTAAGAACGGATGGAGAGCATACTTCGACAAGCTATTCAATGACGAGAGTGAGAAAACCGCGATCGAGTTGGACGACTCAATTGACACCAATAGGAGATTTGTTCGGAGAATTCAAGAGTCTGAGGTGAAAGAAGCTTTAAAAAAGATGAAAACAGGTAAGACATTAGGACCGGATGACATCCCGATTGAGGTGTGGAGATGTCTTGGAGATATAGCAATAGTGTGGCTCACTAAACTATTTAATATCATTTTTCGGTCCAATAAGATGCCTAATGAGTGGAAAAGAAGTATATTAGTAAAAATCTTCAAGAATAAAGGAGATATTCAAAGTTGTACTAATTACAGAGGAATTAAGCTCAGGAGTCATACCATGAAGCTTTGGGAGAGAGTGATCGAGTACCGTTTAAGAAAACTGACAACTGTCTCTAAAAATCAATTTGGTTTTATGCCTGAGAGGTCCACTATAGAGGCGATTTTCTTGATAAGACAACTTATGGAGAGACATCGAGAACAGAAGAATGACCTACATATGATATTTATTGATTTAGAGAAAACGTATGATAAAATTCCGAGAAATATCATGTGGTGGGCGCTCAAAAGGAAACTAATCCCAACAAAGTACGTTACCCTTATTAAGGATATGTACACAAATGTCGTGACTTGTGTCAGAGCATGTGACGGCGAGTCCGATACATTTTCTATTAAAATAAGATTACATAAGGGTCAGCATTGAGTCCATATATTTTCACCTTAGTGATGGATGAGATCACAAAGGACATACAAGAAGATATTCCTTGGTGTATGCTCTTTGCTAATGATGTGGTGCTGATTGACGAGAGCAGAATTGGAGTCAATCAGAAACTAGAGTTGTGGAGACAAACTTTAGAATCGAAAGGTTTTAGACTTAGTAGGACAAAAACGAATATATGAGGTGTCGATTCAATGGGAAAACTTAGATGACGGAGATGTTAGTTTGGATAGACGAGTAGTACCCATGAATGACACATTTCGGTATTTGGGATCGATGTTGCAAAGTGAAGGAGAGATCGATGAAGATGTGAGTCATAGAATAAGAGCTGGATGGGTAAAATGGAGACAAGCATCTGGTGTTCTTTGTGACAAGAAGGTCCCAAACAAACTAAAAGGCAAGTTCTACAGGACGGTGATTAGACCCACGATATTGTATGGCGCAGAATGTTGGGCTACAAAAGGACAACACATCCAGAAGATGAGTGTAGCTGAAATGCGGATGTTGCGTTGGATATGTGGCCACACAAGGAAAGATCGAATTAGAAATGATGATATTAGGGACAAACTTGGGGTAGCACCAATTCAAGAGAAGCTAGTCCAACATCGTTTGCGATGGTTTGGTCATATCCAACGAAGGCCTCCTGAAGCATCAGTACGCAGCGGTATTTTAAGTCGTTCTAGAAAATACAAGAAGAGAAGAAGAGGAAGAGGTCGACCGAGACTGACATGGGAGGAAGTAATAAAAAGAGATTTGAAGGAATGAAATATACCCAAAGAGCTTGCTTTGGATAGGAGTGCGTGGAAGATAGCGATTCATGTACCTGAACCATGATTTAGGAGTTAGAGTCTAATAGTAGAGTTATAGACTTTATATTCTTAGATTTTTTAGGATTTTAGGATTTAGAATTTAGAAATAGATTTCAGAAATAGAGGTTTAGATAGAATTTTAGGATTTAGAATTTAGAATTAGGTTTTTAAAATAGGATTTTAGGATTGAGAAATATATTTTATAATAGAGATTTATTGTACTATTATTATTATTATTATTATTGCTACTATTATAAGCATATTATCATTATCATTATCATTATCATCTTTATTTATATATTATTATTATTATTATTATTTTATTTATTTATTTTCTTTTTCTTCGATCATATTCATTATTATCACTGATATTTGAGATCTTTGATCTTATGTTTTCCGATTGGGTTTCATTTCTAGCCTACCCCAATTTATTTGGGATTAAAGGCTTTGTTGTTGTTGTTGTTGTTGTATCATAGTTAATATTATAATTAATATTAACTTTATTATTTAAATTAAATAAGTTAATATTCATAATAATAATTAAATTATTCAACTTATTTGATATTTATACGGGACCCACAGAGGTCACGTTTGAGTCTCCAAGAGCGTGAGCTGGAGCCTGGAGATAATATTTTCATAATTTATTCAAGGTCTAACCACAATTATGAAAATTTTACTGTCGGGTCATATCATGTCGGGTCGGGTCGGATATCGGGTCATTTCGAGTCTCGGGTCGTATCAGGTCGGGTATCGGGTCATCTAGTGTCGGGTCATTTCGGATCTCGGGTCGGGTCAAGTCGGGTATCGAGTCATCTAGTGTCGGATCATTTCGGGTTTCAGGTTGTATCAGGTCAGGTATCGAGTCGTCTACTGTTGTATCATTTCGGGTTTCGGGTCGTATCATGTCGGGTCGGGTCGGGTCGGATATCAGATCGTTCAGTGTCGGATTATTTCAGACGGGTTTCTCGAGTCGGGTCGGGTTCTGCCACCTCTAACATATATTGAGACAATATTTATAGAAATCAGAAAATCAATACAGTACCCTTGTACCTAAATCCCAAACCCTATTGCCCCTAGTTTAAGGCAAAGCGCCATTCTATCTGGGATTATGAGGTTCAGTCCATACCATTCCACTATAGTATTGTACAGTTTCAGCATGCTTACACTTCATGCCTCTTAACCTTTTTGCGAGTTTCAGTATCAAGAAGTACAGGAGCCACAATATCAAATCAATTTTAATTAGTGATAGAGATACAGAAACAAGAAATAGAGAGATAGAATCTATACATAAGTATTAAGCTGGCGAACAAAGGAGGAGAAGTTATTGTGCTTGAAATATTTAGGCAAAAGATCTCTCGCGAACTCAGGTGTGTTCCACACTACAAAGCTGTTATTACCCGCGCCCCAAGAAACGACTGCATCTGTCGATGGATCGTCTACCATCTCGTACGTCTTGCTCAGAAAAGGAGGCGGACCTGCCGCCAACGCCGCCGGAGATGGAGAAACTCCGTTCGCTCCAGCCGCTGACAAACCACCGGAACTTGGAGCCGGAGATGGCCCGTTGGAATTCATGCCACAGAGAAGAATATCACAGGGAGATAGGGATAGGGATTAGGGTTTGATTTCAAAGTGAGCTTTGATCGGGGTAGAGATGGGTGCATCGGAGGAGAAGAGAGCGACGATGAACCGAACGGTTCTACTAGTAGGGATTGTTTTTGCCATTTTCCTCTTCCGGTTTCCTCGAATTCTCTATCAACTGTTTTTATCTCTCCAGTGATTCAAGAAACGGAGAACACTTACATTCAGGGCCTGTTCAACTTAAAGTTTCAATATCTCTCTCCAGTGGCGTGAGTTCAACTCACGCCCTTAAATCTCCATTTTGCCTCGAACACGAAAGACACTTTCACTCATTTAGGGTTGATGTGCCTGTGAAAAAAATGATATAAATGCGATATATGGACTCGTGAGTTTAACTCACATCCTTTGGGCCATTTTGCTCTCTTTTGTTTGGACAATGGGCAAAATAAATTTGCTGTTTTTGGGCCGTTTAAGTAAAAAATCCTTCGTTTGTCCGGGTACAGCTGGGAAATAAAAGAATTTGGTTTACTTTTTCCATCTCAATCCATAATCCGTTCGGCTTTCTGGGTAAGGGTTTCGGTTTGGATCAATTTTCCCAACTTAACCCATCATATAAAATTTTGGACAAAAAATAATTCACTTGGACTGAATTTTTTATTTCCCAACTATCATATCAATGAGAATCCAAATATTGATACATGAGTAACCCATATCGATAGCTCTCCCGTTCTATTCCCAGATGGCCTCCGAACATGGCCTAAAGTGTCATCAGTGGGATTTTTTTCTTAAAAGTATTTTGAATAGTAATTTATTTTCATCAAGAGTTACGACATGAACTTATTTTTACAGAGGGCTATGAAAAAGCGTAACTCAGACTCACGCCCTTCAAAATATATTTTTCATGTCTGACAACTGATCCGTTTTAACCAGCATTGAAGGACGCAAACCTAGCTCACACACTTCAGTTTATACTTAAAGGGAACAAGCCCGGCTCATGCCCTTCAATTGAGCTAATATATAAATCTTTTTCGCAAGGTTTTCAGATTGTATTTAAACGTCCCGATCGAAATTCCCTATCAAAAGTTATAACCATTTAAAGATCAGATTTTCAGCTCATCAGCACATATTTAGAAATTGTTGAGCCCACTACTCATTATATATATAACAAATAAATAAAATTATAATTATATTTTTAATTTAAAAATTAAATATAACTTTAATTATTTATATATATATATATAATTAAAATTAATTAAAATTATATTTAGAATTATAATTATAATTATATTTATATTTTTAATTAAAAATTAAATATAAGTTTAGTTATTTATATATGTAAACAGTTAAAATTAATTAAAATTATATTTAAAATTATAATATGTCGATAATCAAATATAAATAAATATAATTAATAGTTAATCGATTATATTTAAAAATATAAATATAATTTTAAATATAATTTTAACTATTTATATAATAAATAACTAAAATTATATTTAATTTTTAATTAAAAATATAAATATAATTTTAATTATTTGTTATATATAATGAGTAATGGGCTGAAGAATTTCTAAATCTGTGCTGATGAGCTGAAAATCTGATCTGTAAGCGGTTATAATTTTTGATAGAAAATTCTGATCGAGAAGTTTAAATACAATCCGAAAAGATCTATCTTCTAGCTCAATTGAAGGGTATGAGCCGGGTTTGCGCCCTTCAAGTATGAACTGAAGGGCGTGAGTTGGGCTTGCGCCCTTCAATGCTAGTTAAACATGATCAGTTGTTGAGCATAAAAAATACACTTTGAAGGGCATAAATCTGTGTTGCGCCCTTTCTATGGTCATCTGTGAAAATAAATTTGGGGCGTGGCTCTTGATGAAAATAAATTACTATTCAAAGCACTTTGAGAAAAAATTCCTCATCGTGAATGTTGGATGCTAAGAGAGGACGACATGGCTTCATCTGAAATATGCCCTCTTGGTTGTCGAACTGGAGTTGAGTTTTGTATATATTGTGGACTTAATGATATCAACGGTGACAAAATCTGATTCGATTTTAAAAAAATCAAACTAATTTGACCTGATTTGTTCCGATCTAACTTGAAATTAAATAATAAATAATTAAATTAAAATCAATTTAAAATATAAAAAATAGTGTATAAATTATTCCGATCCGATTTCTTTGAGTAGATCAAGCTGACGCGATCTGATCTGTCAATTGCTATCAATGATAGAATTCCAAACATTTTTCAAACATTTTTCAATTTTCATACTTACTGCAGAACGGATTTGATTAGTGATGACTAAATTTGTTTGACTAATTATTTGAATAATTATGATGATCCTAATAGTCCAAAAAGTTTCGTTCATACTTTTAGTCAACTCATTTTTCCGTTCAAAAAGTAATCAGTATACATTTACAAAGTGCATAATATATAATTTTGAAAATTAGAAAGGACGAACTTTTCTAAATTTTAATATACGTTTTTGGACAAGTGCATAATATATACTTAACTTACTTTGTATAATATAAATTCTAGTATACTTTGGAGTTTATTAGAGCTCTATTTTAAATAAAAAGATAATAAACCAAAGATGTGGCAAATATACAACTAGAGAGATAATTACAAAAAAAATGAAGAACACGGATTGTGAGATTTATTTAAAAAAAACACCTGAACAGCCTTTTCAAGATTTCGATCACGGATTGTGAAATTATATACATATTTTTTAAATAAACATCTGAAAAGCGTTTTCAAGATTTTGATTGTGCAAAATAAATTAAGAATTTTCTGATAAAATAAATAAAACTAAAGTGTCTATATTCCAAAAGAAATCCTTATCATATATTGGTTTTGACATATGGACAACAATGCCCCTTAATAATTTTTGCTATGTTCTATGGTTACATAGTTCATAAAGGTGAAGCCTTTGAACCCAACCAGCTCATCGAGAAACTCAACTTTTATTCAGCCTTCTCTAATTCGGTTTGGCCCTTTTTTTTTATAAGAGTCGGGTTTGAAAAAAACCAGACATAATTCCAAAAAACAACTCCTTTTCAATCCGACACCAGATTTCGTGCATTACTCCAGCGGATTTAAACCTGTTACCAGGATTCAAATTTTGCCCGCGTTTGTGTAAAACCTGTTTCTAACCAGGATGGTTTAAAACTCAGAAATATGCTTGATTCTTGAACGGCACCTGCATAAATTTGAAAAATGATTAAAATAATATCCTTTCTTGTGAGAAACAGCCATCGACTCAAGCAATGAAACAAATATCAAATCTCTCACTATTTTTAATTTAGGATGAGATCGCTTGACAATATGTTATTTTGACAATCTTAATAATGGATTCTGGAATAAATATAGAAAAATCTTAAAAATATTTTTTTTATAGATATATCTATTTTTACTTATAGATTGATAGTGTTTTAATTTTAATATAATTTATACCCGTGCGTTGAAAAGAAATTCTTTTATTTAAATATTAAAATATTATAAGATAAAAAATTTATATTTATCTAATATTAAATTATAAATTCACCAAATTATAGAGAAAACCTATAATAAACACTATATTTAATCTTGGATGAGATTTTTATACAATATGAGTTAATGATTCATGATTTTTATGGCAAGAAAAGTAATTTATTCTAACATATATTATCACAATTAATTTCTTACCAAATATGCACAATGTTGCTAAATAAAAAAAATAATATTATGGAAATAATAGTATATATGGGAAAAAAATGAAGAAAAAGAGGGTATTAATGGACGCGATCACATACGTTCGATCAACCAAAAATAAATATTATCCGTCTAATTGAGGGATAAAATGGGTATAATAAAAATTATTTAATAAATGGACCATCAATTCTTAGATGCTTTATATAATAGTATAGATATAATTTCATATTAAATATTTTAATTGTCTTTAATAAACTATAAAACGATAATAAAATTATATGAAATTCGAAACACTATCAATCTAAAAGTAAAAAACATATTTATAAAGTTATTATTCAATACTAATGATTATTATTTTATTTTTATTTATTATTATTTTTAATTATTAGTTAATATTATTATTTTTGAGAGAGTGAATAAGTTGATATGTTGAATTAAAAATAATTTTACTAACCCAAAAAGAGAGATGAGCCACAATTCTACTAAAGTAACAATAGGTAAGTTTAACAGAATACCGCTACTCCGACACTATTTAAAATTCTAATTTGTGTTTGAATCTGTTTATTTTTCAAAATAGCAAACTACTACTAAGTTAGCACTATTTTCATTCCAAGCACAAGGTACAGCAACCCGCCTGTCTCACACCTCACACGTGACAATTGTAGAGTTACGCTTCGTTGGGCGTTGGGGTTGGGCCACACACACAATTCCACCTCTTATAGCACCTTCATCAGGCCCATTTGGACCCAAAATATGTCAGACAGAAACCAAACATGGAATCAGGCTTCATTAAAACAAAATAAGTAGGCATGCAGTTACATTTTGCGAGTTTAGGAAAGGAGCTGAGAATTATTTGCATCAAAAGCCCAAATTGGTGATATATGCCCAATACGGACAACCTTGAAAAAGCAAAAAAAAAGCCCAAAAATTAAAGATCTAATTCACATAGGATTGAAAAAAATAAGGGTCGTAGCTCAGCTCATGATCGCCTCGGATCTGAGTTAATATGATTCAAGTTAGTTTAATTCGGTAGTTAAATGAACTAAATTTAAATTGGAGTTAGCTCAGCTTGCGACTCAATTTGATTCAAATAAAAATAATTTATATATTTTTTTAACCTAATTTGGTAACCACTCTCTCATTCTCTCTCACCACCTCAATAGCTTAGCGGCATCATATACTCATTCATGACTCGACTCTTAAATGACTTGATAATTTTTTATCAATACACTTTTTCAAATTAGTACAAAAAAATATCATTGAAAATATAGTTTATTGATATATCAATTTTATACCAACTTTTGTATCAATTCATAGTTTGTAGATGTATTAAATCTATATGTCAAATTAAATCAACACATATGCATATCGTGAGCTAACTCAAATGTGATGAGCTGATTCGACTTGACTCGTATTTTCATGAACTAAACCCAACTCATTTGTACTCAAACTTTTCTACAGCCCTAATTTCACATTCTCACTTGGAAATGTTCGACGTAGTAACTTAACCAACAAATAGTGACTTGTATTTTTCAGAAACTGAAACCAGTGATCACTGTAATTCTTTAAAAGGTATGAAAATAAAACAAGGCCACTGAATTCCAGTTGTTTCAACTTTGAAGATAGACCTCATGAATAATGCTTAATGTCTTTATTAAGCAGTAAGCACAATATAAATTTATACTGTAGGGTGTTGATCAGCATGCTCCACACATCGAGAATGGGATATTAGAATCCAAAAGATACCACCTCCGTAGCATATTGGTACGATAAGAGAACAAAACGATACCAGTCAGACCCAGATATGACTGGTTAAAATTTTGTATCTGGTGAGGTGTCTTTTATTTAGTGTAAGAGAACATACGAGCATAGTGTAAGTAGTTCTCACCAGACCGCCAGAGAACACGATCGCATCTCAAAACAGGAATTTTCCAATCCAAACCTCTCAATTATGCTATTTTGATCACATCACACAAAATTGCCCTTTATACAAGAAGAAGATTATTTTTAATGTTTTTTATGCATATAAAAGATGCTCTAAAGACTATTTGAGGTAATGTTTTGCATTGAATTGAGGCAAAAGTAAGTTAAATATACTGCCAAACCCAATAATATACATACAAGTATATGAACACAAGCGAATACTCCAACGACCAATGAACCTGACCTCAATTTTGGATAGGTAAGAATCACCATCTGTCAACCCTCTAACTTGAGAAATTATTTAAAGATGAAATCTTAAACAATGTCATTCTAAAAAGAGTATTACAGATTCTATTGGATTGTTCTGTCTTCATTAGGAGATCTATTCATGAACTTTCTTAAATCATAATGTCACGCACCCACGACCCCTGCAGAATAATAATCAATATTTTGAGGCATGTTTCTACTGTGTGATGCCTAATCTAACAACAAAAATTACCTGAATCAACATCAATACAAGCAGAATCATGGGAATTTTATTCTATTTATACTTGCACAAAGGACCAGAAGGTAAAGAATAAATAAGCATTTGTCAGTTTTGAAAGTTGCATTTTAACTTATTTACTGAAGAAATCTCAAGCACGATAAATTTGTTTCAACTTATCTGTTCCTAAACATGTAGCTGTGTTGTAAAATATCAAGAAGCCAAGACCTAGAAGAATGTAAAAATTCCCTGCCTCAAACCAACATACATAATGTTATATTCTGAGGGCGGATAGAATATTGCCGCTCCACAGTAAAAGCATCACCTCCAAAAAGGATACCAGCAAAGGTATAAAATAATCATGTAGAGAAGTATCAATATTACATAAACAAGAAAAGATTCGGTTTCTCTAGTGGGTACATATTTACATTCTAAAGACTATTGTTTGTGGCAGAGGGTTGTGGCAGTAGTGATAGATGTACATTATTATTAATATAAACCCTCGAAGCATCAGAAAGGCAAATGATTTAACCATAAAAGAAGTTCAACAAGTAACATGCAACAATGTTGACCAAGTTGCCAGCTTGTAACATTACCATTTTAAAATCTAATCAGTGACTAACAACCAACCAAAAAAGACTGCTAAAAATCACCATGCAGCAACAAGCCAACAAAAAGCATTTCATTTGAGATTCCCTTGATTGATATAAAAAGAAAAAAAAAAAAGAAAAACAAGAAAACTGGCATTTAGCCAAACCCCCTACCAAGCAACAGTTCATACAAACAAGTGTTCAGGTATCTATCAGTTAGAGCATCCACCTCAACACAATCTTGCAACAATTACCATTACGCTACTTCAGCCTTATGGCTGTTGCTCTCTTCATTTTCTTCATCCTCTTTGTGCACAATTGCAGAGAAGAAATCAGTTAACACGCTCTCATAGCTCGGCATCTTGGCATATCCCGGAAAATAATTGATATCAATTATAAGATATCGAGTCCCAACTCGAGTATCTCTTATCATGTCAAAGTTAAACAGCCTCAATCCCAATGCCTTCCTTAATCCACAAGCAATCTCTGTAACAAAACTGATAGGAGGCATCTCAGCCTCATCCAGTCGGATCAGCTCCTCCTGGGCACCACGTATTTGCCCTTTTGCGGTCAAGTTGGAAATCTGGGAGAAAGACACTGATCCTTCAGCCGGGCATTCTAGGGTTTCCTTTGACACGTCTGGTAAAGATCGGCGCTTTACACAAGTGACATGCCTTCCAACAACATACACCTTGAAAATTACCCCACCATGGTTAACAAATTCTTGGAGGACCAATGGCGGTTTGAGTTTCTGCAAACCTTCTCTTGTAAAGACAAGGGACATCTTGTGGGACCGAGCAGTGCCATCAGCCACTAGAGGCTTTGCTATTATCGGAAACCGGAGAGCCTCAACCAAACCTGAATCTGCTAACGAGCCTGAGTCGTACACTACGAATTGGGAGGGAATACCAAATGTCTCACCTGAGGCGGAGGTAGAAGTGTCGAGCTCTGATACTACTTGGAGCATCGAGATTCGGTTGTGAAGCCTCTCAATCGCATCTGGACTGTCGATTATGGGAACCTCAGGATGGACGGCCGAAAACTCATCTAGGTTAGATCGCCATTCCTCACCAGACAGCTTGTGAATCACACAAGCGAAAGGGCCTTGAGATAGAAGGGGTTTGGCTGGATCGATCGGTAAGAGGTCGATGCCTCGAGAACTAGCCAAAGAAATAAGCGAGGGTTGAATGAAGCTCTCTTGCTTCTTCGGCGCTAAGGCGTACCCGATTGAGAACCTTCTAGAAGGATCTTTCCCTGTCTCCATCGCGAATTCAAGAAACCCTCTTTCTTGATTTCTTTTCCGATTGGGTTGATGTCGAAGCGAAATGTGAGAATTGTCGGACGAATTGGAGAGATGGCGATAGAATAAGGATTGCAAGATTTATAATGAGAAACTAGAGGAAAAATAATTGCATGCAACGAACGATGTAATCGGAAGAAGAAGAAAAATTGCATGCGCGAGTCCGAGGAGAGAAGGAGAGGAAGAAAAAAAACGAAAGAGATAGGGGTATCTTTATAGCTTCGAATTCCGGTCTGGGTCACCGACCGGTTAATTGCTCCACCACTATTATGTTTTGGGGACCACAAAACAAACGCTCGGTTCACGATTACGTAAACGAGTGTGGGACCAAAATCACAGTTCTTTCACTGGCGTTTGTGTATGTTAGGTCTAGCTAGATAAACATCTCCAAAGGGAGACTAGATAGGCTCGAGCAGGTGCGGCGCTCCAGTTAGCGGGATCGGAACAATAATCCACGTGGGAAATGCTCCAGTTCTGTGTCGATGTGGTGAGGAATGGACGCTCAGATCGGACGATGACCTCATCGAACGGTTGAGATGGATAAATGCTTTATCCTGGACCCACTCGAAAGTGAGAGGTTGGCAATGATCAATGATGTTTCTTAGTTATACTTTGTGGTCTTACAGGGGGGAAGCGGGTGGAGTAGGAATAGGATTCGGTTAGCCACTTGATCCTCTTTGGAAATCGCTGTGAGATGTGACGTGATTCCAATGAACGTCCGACGCGTGACTGTGTTGATGACCGAGCAGAGTAGTTGAAAGGCTTTCAATCCAAAATTAAATTTAAAGCCTACTTCACTCGTTAATTTTGCATTGAAATTCATAAAAAAATAGTGAAAATTTTTGAACAAATAAAAATAAGAATCTCAATGCAAAATCAATAGATAAAAGAGATTTTGAATCAATTTTAAATTCAAAACTCTTTGAACCTACTCTACTCTCATCCCCCAGTAAAATTCAAGGGATGAAAGTAGAGAAGAGGTATCCAATTTCGAGTATCCCACGCGGATAAAAGGATAATCCGATCAATGGGTTATATAGTAATATTTCCGTGTAAGTGGACCGTTTAGTCTTAATCTAAATGTGAGAATTATGTTCTGAGTTGTGACGTTTCACTGTTGGCTGTAATTGTAAACCGACAATAATGTCTGATACGTTATGGTTAAGAGGCTCAAGTCGTATAAGAAAGATGAATATATATGAGAGTGTTTGAGGATGAAAAAATATATAAATTGTGCATGAGAGTTACTTTAATTTATAAGAAAATTGAATTCCTGACAAGTTCTTGAAAGAACCTCATATAGGAGAAAGAATCATAGGGATTATGCTTGAAGTGCGTATGATCGTGGATAGTTACCGCGTGTGATTGTATCTGATCATTTGTAATTGATGTGGAGTGCACATGATTGTTAGTAGTTATCACGTGTGATTGTGTCTGATTGCCTGTAATTGTTGAGCATGATTATGGATAGTTATGAGAACGGTTATTCTCGAAATGAGTATTAATAGTTCTCAAGCTTAAAAATGTCTAGCTCGAGGTGAGTATTGAGTAATTCTCGAGCATAGAAATGTTCAGCCTGAGAATTATCCGAGATGAATGTTGAATGAGGGGGGTCTTATAGGGTCTAGTGAATGAGAAGGGATCCAATTACCATCATTTTGGTGCCACATCGGTGTCATTAAAATTAAATAATAAATAACTATTATTTAAATTCTTAAATAACAAAACTAATTGAAGAAATATTTTGCAAATATCATCTTATATATATATACAAAAAATTATATCATTTCGATATTATTTATATAGGCATCAAGCGTTAATAAAATCAACGGACCAAATTTTATAATTTAGACATGTTACTTGATGGCTATTCAAATGAAGTTAAAATTTTATGATTTTTCATATACATACAATTGAGATGATATAGAATACATCTAACGGTTCACATTTTAAAATTTATACATAAATAAATAAATAAGCATCATGGGCACCAAAAAAATGGTAATTAGATCCCTTCTCCTAGTGAATTAGAATTTTTGGGTTAAATGTTCGGATCTATAATAATTGAACCTTCGAGAATCACACTTTCAGATTCTAATTTTGTATGCATAGATGGTTTAAGAATGAAGTGCTATGAATGTAATAGGAGAAATTTCTAAGACAAAACGAAAAGTAATATATGTCGGTTATTGAAAAATGGGAACTCTATTTTTTTTTTTAAAAAAAAGCACATAGTTTTTGGGTGAAATAGTAGATACGATAAGTGAGGTTATTATATGTCCTTATTATGAATCGATATTTTTATTTTTAGAATATTAATAATTGATTTGAACACTCAAATGATCTCCATATTCAAATTTATTTATACACTAAAATTATATATTTTTTTAGATTTATTTTACTATCTTTTTAGATGGTAAAAATATCACATTTTTGGATGATTTAAATCAAATGATTTTGTTAATTATCTAAGAAATAGTAAATAAATTCTCAGCAATATAAAATTCGGTCTACATAGTATAATAGTCTCACTCAATTATTTCTAATATTAAGTGTATTTTAGTATAATCGCCTCACTCAATTTTTTTTTAAGAAATCATGATTGAGGTATAGTTTTGTATAACAACCAAACTTTTAATCTCAAATAAATTGGAATAGACTAGAAATGAAACACAATATGAAAGCATAGCGATCGGAGATCTCAAATGTAATAAATTTCATAATTTTATTAAAATTGAATTGTATTTTTTTGCTAATAGTATAAACTTAAGAGATATATTTCGCAAAATAACATAACATTTTTTCTGCTTTTCCATATATACTAAACCAAGTGGCGATTACTTAAAACAAAAATAGATGCTTCGTAGATAAATAAAAAAATGAGAGAATTGAACTTGGATGCCTCACTAGTCAAAGTCCAAAATTCCCTTGAATATGCATCTTTGTAAATTGCACATACAACGGGGCATATGATATCTTATCTCGAATAGGATTCCCTTTTGTTTAAATAATCCATTCCGAAGTCCGAACCATTAGAATAATCAAATCTAAAGAAGATCTCAATATATTACGACTAGCATTACACTAAAGAAAAAATAATATGAGAAATCGATTTTAGCTGAATGATTGGTTCTACATGGAAAATAAATAAGAGTTAGAATTGTTTGATTTCCTAGTGTGAAATTAATACAGAAAGCAAGCATCTTCCAGCTTGGCACCGGCAGCTACTAACTTTTATTATGTTCTAATATAGGCTAATGCAATTAATGCCTATTTTTCTACACACCATAAATGAGGGGTCATTTTTGGCATCGCTAAGTCCCCAAATCGAGAGGATTAATAAATGGCTTGTCTCGTCTTTGTCATCCCTTCGCGTCCCCAAATCGAGAGGATTAATAAAAGAGCTGATGTATAAGGGGAGGGATCACTTGATAATTTTGATAATAAAATTTTAAAAAATATAAAAGATATTAAAAATAGAAAAAAAATTATAAATATATCTTTCTATTTATAAATTGATGGTGATTTAAATTTTATACAAATTTATTATCATTTGATAGTCCATCAAAAACTATTAAATTGGATCCATTGTAAATTATATAAAATTTTGATGGTCTTTAATGAACTATCGACTAATAATGAAATTATATGAATTTTGAATCACTATCAATCTATAAGTAAAAGAACATATCTATAAATATTTTTTAATTTTTAATTTTTGTGTGTATCTACTCTTATTTGAAAATTCATTGTTAAGATTGTCAAGATAACACATTGTCAAGGGAACCCTTCTCGATATATAAATACAATACTAAATAAGATTGTTAATCGATCACTTTATTTTTATATTAAATAAATTATTATTTATGTTAATAATTTTATTATATAATTTATGTTATATAGTATTATCATTATTCATGTTAAATGAGTTATTATTTATATTAATATTTTAATTATACACTTCATGTTATATCTGAGTTTAATAATAAAAGTACAATACTAAATGGATTACAAAATGAAGTGCTGAATATGTATAATAACTTATAATGTGAACAATGTGGTTCGTACCAACTTTGGTATATCCGTAACAATATTCATAAAGTAATCCATCCTTTGAGTTATACTTTATTTGGAATCTAACATCTAATCTAGTAGTTAACGAAATGCTCTTAAGAAATCACATATATAAAATCATGTCAGATATATTATTTATGAAATTTTGATGTTAGAAGCTAAGTTGAAATTACATTATTTGGACTTCAATTATGTAGACATTAAACATTCAACAGCCCGAATTTTATAACTTAAGTCTCACATGAAACGAAGTTGAAATTTCATAAAATTATATATGTATATAATTGAGATAATTTAGAATACGTTTAAAGATTTACATTTGTTAATTTAAATACACATAAATAAATTGGCATGATGGGCACCAATGCCCATAACATTGGATCCTCTATTGTCAATCATACATAGATTTATTTACGTACCTGTTAAAGTTTTAAAAGTACAATTCTAATACTTTGAAATTTTGATTTTGAACTAATTCATCCGATTTCGAACATCTTTGAAAAAAAAATAATATCGTCATCTATCATGGCATAATTTCCTAGCATGCAACTAATGTATCATTGTGATACCATGAAAGTTAATAAAATTAAATACCAACAAGATTGATATTGACATCAAAGTTCATGCCATATTAAAACTAATTAAAAATAACAGTGATGCACAGAACTGTACATGTTATTATGACATGAATAATCAAGAATCCAACTAAGAGCATGAGAAAAGAGAGCTGTTTAACTCTGTAATATCGTTTTTTTTTTGTAATATATTAAGCCTATAAAATGCAAGGCCCAAGGCATGAGTATAGTGCGCCGCATCAATCTCTTAGTATTTTTTTTTTAATTTTATTAGTATTTTAATTCGCTTCGCATCTCTCCAGGCTGAAATTCTCCACCCAAAAATTGCAAATGGAATGGCAACCAGAATGTGATTTATTCTTTCCTTTGACCTTAGATTCTGGCCCATGAGTAGGTTCCTTTTTTTGCTTTTCAATAATTGAGACGAAATCGTTATCCATCCCCATCTATTGCACTCGTTTTATTGATGTACATAAGCAAGAATCACTTCTTATTACTTAATGAACCCCTTCTTTTCTAAAAAAAAAAAAAAAAAAAGATTCAGTTGACCACTAAGAATTAGTGATCATGTTTAAAATAAGGTTTTCAGAATCTCAATAGCCATGTTGTCTCATCAAGTTGTCTCTTGTGACGCGGTTCATAGAAAAAACAATGAGGGAAGTCGTGACAATATAAAATTAAAGCGATGAATGTGTTTGTAACATGGCACACAGATTAACTGTACACTGTGCGACATTATAATATTTTAGTAAAAACTCTTGTAAGACAAAAAAAAAAGACATCAACAGAACTTGTCGGCAAAGACTTGTTTCAGGCTTATTTTAATTATTTAATAAAAATACAAGTTAATGATCTACTGCATTTCATTATAGATTTTTAATATAAAATATTTGTCTGACAAAAATATATTATATAAAAGTTACATAAAAATAATTCGCACGCGACTATGAACAATTCGACACCACATCTTTAATCTTAAAAAGCAAAAAAAATAAAAATAAAATAAACCGTAGATAATCTCTGTGTTAAACCGGCCCAACTTTAAGCTTAGGTCGATCTACACTAGGAAATTGAAAATAGCAACATTGACAAGATTTTTTCATTCGTAGAAGTACTAGGCCCTTCATCATCGTTCAATTGTTCCTTCAACTATAAGCACCTTTTGGGCTTTTTCTTCCAAACAAGCCCTAGAAGATAGTATTGGGCTTAGACCAGCCTTATCTAATTGGGCTTAGACCAGGAAATACAAATTATAAGAGTTCATCAACGTGGCAACTTACGCTATGCTCCGAGTTGAACCTGAAAATGAAAGCAATGAAACAAAAGACACGGAGAGAGCAGAGAGATTTACATTTTTAAACTCCTAAATCGGAGATGAACAATTTCACCAAAAATCAATACGAAAGTCTCCCCATTAACCCTCGAAGGGTTATTCATCTCTCACCTTCTTTGACCCCCAATCATCCATGAGTCATGACCCATGAGTTTTATACCTCGTCCCCTGCATCAACTTCTATTTGTTGGAAAATGCCCAATACTGTTTCATGGTTATAATTCTCGTACCAACCTAACCATAATATATGATTTTTACTGGTATCATTATTCTGTAAAGGAAAATGTATATTATTGAATCAGTTTAGTTATAAACTGATCCCGGACGGAACTTCCAGTGCTGACACTCAGGTTGGTTCTAGGCTTTTCAATGCAGCCAAGGAACCCTCTTTTGCCACCGTTTAGTTTAGATACCAGATTAACATTATCCAGTTGTCCTTAGTGCTCAAGATAAGATATGAATCATTTTCAATCTCTTTAAATCTACTCTTTTGATAAGGATTACCCTTGCCGTCTCACCAAACAAATTTGTTCCCAATCCCTTCTCTCCACATGACCACGTACACTATGTTCCAACAGCAGAAATAAACAATATCCTATGTGGAAACAAAAGTGGCCTAATAAATAATGGTCCGCTTGGTACTTTTATTTCTTCTGAAATAAGTGGAAGAATGATCTTTCGGAAGAACTCTTCTTTTATTTTATTTTAATTTTGAGAGATATTTTTGGTACATATTAGAAGAAGATAGTATTATTTCTTAATTAAATTTAATATTAGTACTTTTTCAATAAAATGATAATAATGATAATGGTACAATTAAATTCAATAATAATTCATTATTATTAATATAATTAATAACTAATTTAATTATTACAATACTGGTGTTATAAAATTCTCAATAATATTTTTATAGTCATCATAGCAATTAAATTAATGTAATAAATATATTATTATCATTACTATTTTATTGGTATCGTTGTTGTTATTATTAAAAAAAAAATATTATATATTGGTATTATAAAAATTAAATTTATTGTTTTATTGTTGTTATTGTTATTATCACAGTACCAAATTAATGATAGTTACAATTACTATAACAATAAAATATGACTAATGATTTTATGACATTATTATTACAATACATAAATTAATTATTATCATAATGATAATTATAAATATAACATTTTACATAATAATAATTATTACTAATATTATTACAGTTATAAATTTTTATTACAATTATGATTGTCATTAAATAAGATAATTATCATTAAAAATAATTAAAGAATGAGAAAAAAGAAAATGAATGATAATTTTGTAATATAAAGTAGAAAAAAGTTGGTTAAATAATTTGTTCCTCACTTGTTAGCTAGAACAATTAATTTACAAACACCCGATGTACAACAATGCACACAAACGCCATTTCCAAAACAATTAGTAGTATATTTGAGTATTTGCATTATTGTGAACCTAAGGAAGAACATATTTTATTAATAAATAATTAAACAGAAACAAACCACCAAATACTCGGCAACAGTTTTTGTTTCATTGTGGACCCAAGGGAGTATGTTCAATAAGTGGCCCCACCCTGTATTATATTATTATATATTGATTATAGTTATGATTAATTTATTTTTATATAATTATAATTATAATTATTTATAATTGTTTTTATGATTATGATTATATTTTTATTATTATATTATTATGTTTATGATTATGGTTATATAATTATGATTGTAATCATAATTTTTTATTATTATATTACTATATTATGATAATGTTTATATTTTTATTATATTACTATTATAATATTATTATTTATTATGATTATTTTTTATTACTTTATTATTATTATTATCTTACTATTATAATTATTATTTTACTATTATTATTATTATCATCATCATTATTAGTATCATAATTATTCATATTTTAACTATTCTGAGTAACAACTGTCAAACGATATTTTCACTCTTCCGAATAGTCAAGAATATCACTCTTCTATCACTCTTCCAAAATTACCACTATTCCAAAACTATTCCTTATTTTACCAAACGGACCCTAAGAAGTTTGAGAATCAAATGATGATTTTTTCTCCAAAGCCTAATAATCAGACTCAACCTCTTTCTATTTCTCACTAATATTTTTCTTAGTAGACATCTGATATTGTTATTTGTTAACCAATTTCAGAATTTTTTAATCCTTTCTTTTACAAACTCTTCTCGCATGGAATTGTAGTTAATTAGATCACTCAGATATCAGTGATAACTGATGAGACCGGGCAAGTCACTTCAAACATAAATTTGTTGTTATCCTAACTAGGAAAACAAGCCCACGTTATTTCGATCTGAAGCGTTAGATCAAAACAAACATACCTGATCAGCATAGTTTGGATTTTAGAGGGCTTTTTTTTCACGAAATAAATATGATCCGTTTATTTTAAGCCATTTATAAAAATTGAAATAATGGAATTCTATTTTTCTGACTGGACCTATTTTTCTGTTTGGCATAACACGTGATTTCACTCCTACCTCTGTAGCTTTCACCAAAATAAGTTATGTAAAGTTGATTTAAGTACAAACTTTTGAGAGAGACATCCTTACAAATATCTCCTCTGATTACTTTTAGCATTATTTTACTTCACCTGCTCTAGTCTATCAATATTCATTTGACTTCATTTTGTGGGGTCAAGTACTCTTCATTTTCTTGTCATTATGGTCCTTTTTCAATGATAACATGTATATCTCAATTTAAACTGTTTTGTTTTGTAATAAACTTTTTTTTTTTGCGTACAACAAAAACTGTATTTAATTTAGTTATATCTAATTCATGTCCTCGTGATATTCGGATTAAATTCTATCCATATTATTATATTGTAATTCCCATCTAATATAATGTCTACGGACGGTTTTGCCTTTTCATCCTTCTATTATTTCAAAATTCTAGTGAAGTAAAATTGAATTAAGTAGTTTAAACACCACTTCAAATTTACTTCACTTCTCAGATGCCAAACAAGGGTTTATTTTCAGAGCAGAATTCATTGGAGGAGCCATTTAACAAAGGAGACAATAGTAGCATCCACTCAAAACTGTCATATTCAGTACCATCATTCAGGATTCCAGCACACACCTATCAACGGTGCAAATTAAAGTCTTACGTCACACATCTTCCTTTCTGGTGGCATCTTTTTTTTTTTCTAGGCTTTTGTTGCTCTCAGCCAAAATATACTGATAAGGATAGGTTGATCTCCGCTTGGGTTTATTACAGTCCACTTGCCTGACTCTTGGCTTCTTTCAGTTCACCTGTACATGCTTTGCTTCATCACAGCCCTTCATTTGGATATCAGGATCTCTCATCTAGTGGTGGTGTTGAATCAGAGGTGGTGCTCTCTGATTCTTCATCTGCTTCCCACAAGAAGTGTGCAAATGAACCCAGCACATAGCTGCATGTTTTTGTCCAGAATTAGAATTTAATAAAGAATTTGATGACAAATTTTAACTTGAAATTTTTAAGATGTTGAAAACAATTTTGATCACCATAGTAATTTTGTTTGCATTAGCATCGTTTATTTGTAATGTCCATCATTAATTTATTTACTTTTTGCAATATTCTGTCAATCAGCTTATTATTGTTTGTTAATTCCCACAACTTGTCCTGTCTGCATGTAATTCATCTACCGAAGTCTTTCTTTTTTTGTTTGTAGAAGAATCTCAGCCCTTATTAAATTTCTTTGTTCCCCTGCTATCTTATAATATAACCATGTAAAAATAGTTTTTCATCACTTGTTCCCTATTATTTCTATTGTCGTTATACCTAGGTTTATTAAACTATCAATTCAGCACACTTCAAAGTTAATTTGTCCTCATAAGTACGAACAGCAAATAAAGATCTACAGTAGAGAACAGGAATGGTTAAGTGACAACGTTATCACCGGCACTTTTTCAATTAATCACATGTGTTCAATTCTTTAGTTGATATAGCTAACTATTAACTTCATATCTTTCCATACAAACAAGTGCCATTTGAGAATCAATAAAGGGTTATAAACTGTTAGGAACCACTTAGTGTAAAGGTGATGATGGAGGAAATTAAATATACACACCAGTCATTAGGAGAGGCTTGAACCGCTCTTTCCATATACGCCTCTGCTCTCTCCTTCTCCCTCTCCGTTTCCCAAATTAGATTTCCATAAAGACTCATAACAGCTCCATTTTCATCCGCACTGGCACCTGTCACTATCGCTCTCTCATAACACTCCATTGCCCCTTTCACATCCCCTTCCACCTGAAAATAAACGCAATCTGTAATTTCAAGAAGAAACTACATAATTTGAATCCGCTTGATCCTTTGAAATCACCATGCATACCTCGTGCAAGAATTTGCCATAGTTTGTCAGTAGAAGCGAGTTATCGGGGTCCGATCTGAGCATCTGTTGGTAGTACTCTCTGATTCGCTGGTTCTCTCTGTGGTTCTTCTTGTCAGCTGGAACCACGGTCTCTGTGTCAGACTTCGTTTCTCTCAGAACAAGATCGGGCCCGTTCTGAACCCGATCTCTCTCACCCGACCCGACATGAACCGCCATGCACCTCCTCTGAGAGAAGCTGATTCGAGCGCCTCTTGTCTGGTACGGGAGCGAACTGGATCGCAAAAGTGATCTCGTTTCCATTTCAGGTTACTGAGAGGTAACAGTGAGAAGTGATGAGAGATGACTGAGATTTCACTGGAGGGTGCGGTTGTTTATATAGGCTGCGTGAATTTCCATCTTTGGGCTGTAGGCCCCACACAATGGTATTTCTTTTTTATCCTATTTTTTAACCAAGCGATGGGGCTGGGCTACAAAAGGGTAGAAAAAGTGTGAGGAAAACAAAATTATGTTTATAATGGAGTACCGGCGCGTAGTAATACCCACGTGACTTGATAGTTGATACGGAGGTGGAGGTACAGAATTGCCAAATGGACGCGTGGCGGTGTCAGATTCGTGGGTAGGTCCACCAGCCCACAGAGATGGCGCGACGGTTACCACGTCGGACAAAGTGGGCTCCGCCAAGCCGTTAATTTACTTATGTGGTGGGTTCACCATTTAATACGTGAAGTCTGAACAGACGACCGAGCAGAGAAGGAACCATTTTGCAATTTAAACTATTAGTATGAATATTTTATCACGTTAATTTTGTATAAAATATAAGTAAGATGTATTACAAACTGATGTTCAAACAAGTTATTTGAGTTTTTCAATATTTTGACCGCATAATTGCATATAATTTCGTGCAAATTAATATAATTATTCATAATTATGTCTATTATAATATTATCCAATTCAAATTTCGATATGAATATTCTATAACACTAATATTGCAGAGAACATAAGCAAGATGCGTTAAAATCTAACGTTTAAATAAATTTTTTGGCTTTATGAAAAATTTTAACCGCATAACTACACATAATTTGATGCAAATTAAAATAATTACTCTTAATTATGTCTATTATAAGATAGTTCAATTAACACTTCAAAAATAATATTTTAGGGCTCTATTTTTCCTCAAAATATAAGTAAGATGCATTAGAATCTGCTATTTAAAAAAGTTGGGTTTTTAAACATTTTTGGCCTCATAACCACATATAATTTCGTAAAAATTAATATAATCATTACTATTTATGTCTATTAAAATATTAGTCAATTAATACTTTGATATGAACATTCTACGACACTAATTTTGCACAAGACATAAGTGAGATGCATTAAAAACAGCTGTTTAAACAAGTCATTTGTGTTTTTTAAAATTTTTAGCCGCATAAGTACACATAATTTTATGAAAATTAATATAATTACTCCTAATTATACCTATTATAAGATTGTCCGATTAACACTTCGATATGAATATCCTACGAAATTAATTTTTAATAAAACATAAGTAAGATATATTAGAAACTACTGTTTAAATAAGTTATTTAAAATATTTAAACATCTGTTTTTAATGCATCTTATTTATGTTTTGTAAAAATTTGTGTCGTACGATATTCATATCAAAGTGTTAATTAGATAATCTTCTAACATAAATAATTATGAGTAATTATATTAATTTTTACGAAATTATGTGCAGTTATGAATCAAAAAATATAGTTGTTTGAGTTTTTAGAAATTGTTAGCCGCATAACTATATATAATTTCATAAAATTTTACTTCTAATTATGTCTATTATATGATTGTCCAATTAAAACTTAGATATAAATATTATATGACGCTAATTTTGCACAAAATATAAGTAAGATGCATTAGAAACTGTTGTTTAAGATTTTTAACATTTTTTGCATCAAAACTACACATAACTTTGAGCGAATTAGTATAAATACTCCTAGCCATGTCTATTATAAGATTGACAAATTAACTGTAGGGATTCAGAATGCCCAAATCCCATTAATGCTCAAGCTGCGGAAAGACCGTAGAACAAAAATTTTACTTCTACTTAAGTTAGGGATTAAAGTATGTCGGATAATTACCGAGAGTTACGACATTTAATCCTTTACAAAAGACAAGAAAATATTATTTTACTTCTAACTTAAGCTTAGGGTTAAAGTGATGTGTCGGATGATTACCGAGAGATACACACCTCTTTAAACCTTTATTGATCTACTCCATGATTGATTTCTAAAATATTAATCTACTTAACAATTAAATAGATTAATATAAGATGTTATACCTCGCTTCCAAATTTTAATTGGAATGAAAATCGGCTTGTCTCGGAGCACCAAACATCCGATGCCTCAGTAGGTTATCCACCGAACTAACTGTAGAGCGGCTTATTTCTTTTGCCGAAATATCAGAACCGCGGTTTTCGCAAAAACACTATTCACCCGAGAAAAAGACGAAATAGTACTATTCACGACTCGCAGATTGTTTCACAAATGTGCGAAATACCGCAACTTTCGTAAAAACACTATTCACCGATCCCGTGAATTCTAAAACAACCGTATACTTTAGGAGAGAAATTAGAATCGATTTGGTGGAACTTTTCTCTCACCCTACCCCTCTATTTATAGAAAAAGTGGAATTGACAAATTACCAAAATACCCTCATGAATAGTAGGGAGGTTTGATGTGAAAAGACCAAAATACCCTTAAAGTTTATCCAATTTACCAAAACGCCATTGGGCTTTTTGGTCAAATTACCAAATACCCTTGGGCTTTTGGACAAATTACCAAAATACCCTTGGAGGTCGTCATGGGCTTTTCATGGGCATTTTTGGGCTTTTCGGATTTTGGGCTTTTTTGGGCTTTTCTGATTTTGGGCTTTTAATTATTAATTAAGACTTTAATTATAAATGGGCTTTGGCCCATAATTCAAATCCATAATTAACATTTAAAATCCAAGTCAAATATATATAATTGTCATCTACAATTATATTTTTCTCGGTTGTTGTTTCGGCGAATTTATACGACGTGTCCAACACGTTATAAATTCAATCTGATTTTTGCTTCTTGTCATCTCTATGACAAATATAATTATATCATATATAATTAATTATAGCCATCTTATTATTAATTATAAACAATTTATAATTAATCAATAAGATTCTCCGATTAACTCTTATACGGTGTGACTAGACAGATCCGTGTTATGTTGGTAAATAGAGTTAAAACCGTTTTAACTTCTATAATCATAGGAGGCATCTGCGAGAATGCACTATGACCATCTAATTACACAGATGATGATGTCTTGTACAATATCATGATACAAGAAACTATTTACTTGTGTTTAATTCTTTTGTCTCATAGTTATCGAGATCGGTTTCAAGGTAGGTATGTGTCATCCTTGCAAACTTAATCTTTTCTTGATCCCGAGTAAATTATCAAATATAATTACTCTTGTAATTATCTTGCTAGCGAGATAATCTTACTCTATCAAGAAGGCCCAGTTGATGATCTATAACTCGTATAGAAATACGAGGAGACAATAGTACTTTTGGCAAACCATCTCTTCCTCCGCATAAGTTATGTATACTGAAGAGCTACCTTTATAGCCACCTTTACGGATAACGTTTGGTAGAAATCACACACATACATATCTTATGTAGGAAAGATGAATACCTCATACTTTAGAATTTAATACTTGAACGAAAACATTAATGACACGAACACAATTCCATTTAATGTTTCATTCGGGTCTATCAAATACGATGTTCCTTGAACATCTATCTATGTGATTAAAATGACAATTCTTTGTCCATGGTCCGTAAAACTTGACCATCATTTAATCCACATACTAACTGATAACTAAATTAGTGTTCCTACGCTAATTACCTTGGTTAGTGACTTTTAAGAGTATATTCTATATTATGAAGTTTCACAATTCCAGGTCATGAACTCGGAATGATTCATAAATTCAATAATACTCAAGGAAACAAAATATCGTTTAAATATCCAATTCATGAACAAAGCTTTATATAACCAATTTATCGTATTATTGACTTCAAGATTATTACAAACTAACAATCTCCCACTTAACCTTGGAGTCAATCATATTGAGCTCTGCCTTATATAAATCTCTAAGATTTAAAGAAAAATCTCACAGCCAATCTCCTATGTGTCTCAAACCCATAGAAGATATGTGCAACTAGTGCTTGGCTTGAGGTAGAGATCTTGTAAGTGGATCACCGTGTTGTTGCCGATCGTGTCAATTTTACAAATCTTTACGTCGCCTCTATTTATGATTTTTCATATGAGGTGATAACGTCTGTGTAACCACTTACCACGAGCTCCGAGTCAACACCGTAGATGAGAAACATATCCTTAGTTCTTCTTAAGTACTTAAAGATATTCTTTGCAGCATTCCAGTGCTCCTAGCATGGATTAGCCTGATATCTACTCGTCACACTCCAAGCGTACGAGACATCAGGGCGAGTGCACAACATGGCGTACATGATAGAGCCAATAGCCGAAGCATATGGTACTCTACTCATTATGCTTTGCTCATCAGTTGTCAAAGGACACTGAGTCTTGCTAAGCTGTGCACCATGATTCATTGGCAGAAATCTTTTCTTAGAATTCTGCGTGCTGAACCGATTCAACACTTTATCAATGTATGTACTTTGACTTAATCCAATAAGTCTCTTAGATCTATCTCTATAGATCTTTATGCCTAGTATATAGACAGTCTACCAAATCTTTCATTGAGAACACTTTCTTTAATGAAGATTTGGTTTGATTGCAATAGGGAATATTATTTCTCATTAAGAGTATATCGTCCACATAGAGGATTAAAATAGCGATGACACTCCCACTAGTTTTCCTGTATACACAATGTTCTTCTTCGCATCTGACGAAGTCAAACTGTTTGACTTCTTCGTCAAATCAAAGATTCCAACTCCGTGATGCTTGCTTCAATCCATAATGGATCTGAGAAGCTTGCATAACTTCCCAGCATTCTTTGGATCCTCAAAACTTATGGGCTGTATCATATACACGTCCTCTTCCAAATTTCCATTTAGGAGGTGGTTTTGACATCCATCTTCCATATTTCATAATCATGAAATACGATAATTGCTAGGAGCATCCGAATTGACTTAAACATAGCTACGGACGAAAAAGTTTCATCATAATCTACGTCGAGAATTTGCTTGAAACCTTTCGCTACTAGCCGTACTTTGTAAACAGTCATATTATCATCCATGCCTGTTTTTCTTTTAAAAAACCCACTTGTTAGCTATGGATTTTACCCCAACAAGTGGTGCAACCAGGTTCCAAACCGTGTTGTTATACATGGATTGTATTTCGGATCTCATGGCCTCCAGCCATTTATCAGAGTCGGGTCTATCCACTGCTTCCGCATAGGTCAAAGGATCTTCAGCATCAAATACTGAGACTTCATGCAGTCCCATGTACCTTTCAGGTGCACGGACTGTCCTATGTGACCTTCATAGCACTTGTTCTTCAGTCTGTCGAACTTCATCTACATCAGTATGCGGATTTAGTTATATTTCAACTTGCGTTGAAGTAGATGAGCTCGGGACTAGAACTTCTTCCACAACTATTTGTAGATTTGGTTCTTCCAAATGCTCATTAGCCGAAGAATCAAGTGGTGGGTTTATCTGATCAGTATCAGATATTGTATTGTGTGATGTATCTTGAATTTCTTCAAGTATTACATTACTCCCACTACTTCCTTTTGCGAGAAACTCTTTCTCCAAAAATATACCATGACGAGCAACAATTATCTTGTTCTCGACTGATAATAGAAGTAATATCCTTTCGTTTCCTTAGGATACCCTACGAAAAAGCATTTGTCAGCTTTGGTCCAAGTTTGTCAGAAGTCGAACGTTTGACAAATACCTTGCGACCCCAAATTTTAAGATAAGACATATTTGGTATCTTACCAAACCATAACTCATATGGAGTCTTTTCTACTAACTTGGATGAAACCCTATTTATTGTTAGAGCAGCAGTTTCTAGTGCGTGCCCCCAAAACATTTTTAGGAGTGTGATATTACTCATCATGGAACGAACCATGTCTAACAGAGTTCGATTCCTCCTCTCAGAAATACCATTCCATTGTAGCGTTCCCGGAGGTGTGAGTTGTGAGACTATCTCACATTCTTTTAAGTACATTATAAACTCATAACTTAAGTATTCGCCTCCACGATCTGACCGTAAGGCCTTAATACTTTTATTCAATTGATTTTCTACTTCAGTCTTGAATTCCTTGAACTTTTCAAAAGATTCAGACTTATGTCTCATCAAGTAGACATAACCATATCTACTTGTAATAATCAATAAATGTGATAAAGTAGCGATCACGTTTCTTGTACAAGTACTCATTGGTCCGCATACATCTGTGTGTATAAGGGCTAATAAGTCACTTGTCCTTTCGCCCTTCTTGGAGAAAGGCAATTTGGTCATTTTTCACGTAAACAAGATTCACAATATTAAAATTACCAAGAAGTCTAACTTCATGTAACTTTTGATGTGTTTCTCGTTTATATGACCAAGGCGATAATGCCATATGAAAGTCATATTTTCATGAGATGTTTTGAGTCGTTTATTGATGTTAAATATAGGTTTGTCTATTTCCAAATATATAAAGATCATTCATCATAAAAGAAGATCCATAATATAACTCATCTTTGTATATAGAACAACCATTGTCCTTTATAACAAAAGAGAAACCATTCATTTCTAAACATGAGATTGAAATGATGTTTCGAAAATACTTGGAACAAAATATACATTTTCAAGTTCCATTATAAACCCGCCAGTGCAAATACAACTCTATACTTCCGATCGTTACATTGCTACGCAACTTGTGCTCCGTTTCTAACTCGGAGTTGTATTTCCTTGTTGCGTAGTTTTCTCCTATTCTTTAGTGCCTACATATTTAAATAAATATGAGCACATGATCCAGTATCCAATACTCAATCATGAATAGAGGTAACAACGTTAACTTCAACAATAAAAATATCTTAAGTTGAAGTCTTGGGAACCTTTCCCATCCTTACATCTCCAGATACTTAGGGCAATTCCTCTTCCAATGACCTTTACTTTGATAGTAAAAGCAGTCAGAGGTAGAAGAGACTTTTGCTTTGGGAGTGTTCTGATTAGGAACCATCTTCCCTTTATCCTTGTACTTAGGTGCCACTTTAGGAGTCATTTTGCGTTTCATCTTTTTAATCTTCCTCGTACCTTCTTGGATCACGAGGATAGAAGAAATCTTCTTCATCTCCCCATCAGTGATCCTCAACATCCCTTGGAGCTCCTGCAAGCTCTTGTCCATTCCCAGCATATAATAATATTCCAGATGAAAAGAATAGAGCTAGGAGGGAGAGAGTTCGATAACATCCGTAACAAACTCTTTGCTCAACGGACTGTTAAGCTTCTCCAACTACTCAACATCGCTCGTCATACGGAGCATGTGAGTGTCAAGAGAGCTGCCCTCAGTCATCTTATGACTCAGCGGAGATTTAGTCACCTTAAATTTCTTGACCAAGAAACTTTGTACATCGAGCTCATCTTCTTTGTGCTTGTTGTACATGGTGACTTCATTTTGTCAAGTGCTTACTCATTGCAGTCAAAGTGCGGGATTAGTGTGTTTAAGGACGTACTCGAGTTTCTCATGTCTTAGTATGATTGTGAGCGCACGAACGTATTAGTAAGAGTTTCTTTAGCCATGTGCTACAACGTAAAATGTAAAGATTTTTAGCTTTGTTCATGTAATGTTTTATTCCAAATAAAACTCCCACTATAAATTTGTTCTATTCCCGTTTGTAGTTAGGACCAAGATCCCTATTTTCATTGATAATCAAGTTATCGTTGAATAACTCGTTTATTAATTATCTTAGGTAAGCAACTCTTTGCTAATCACATCTCTATGTGATTCTTGGTTTCGCTAAACATCATATGTTTTAACGAAACTTTGCCCCAAGCCCAAAACTGTTTTGGAAATCATTGGTAAGTAACCTAACTCTATTTGGTTCGTTATGTCGGACATAACCCTCGACAACCAAAGGTAAAAGGTGACGCCTCTTACGAGTAGGTCACGTCCGCCAATGAACATTGATTTGCGGAGGACGAGTAGGTAGGGCATATTACTTAATTTTTCGGGTTTGTGAATATGCTTAACATCGTAAGCGATCGGTTTGTTAAGTTGGCTTTAAACGGACTTATGAACACGTAAAGATGTCCGCCGAAAAGACCACCGAAAGTTCCTTTTCCAGTCTTTTCTTTGACACAATCTTCCTTCATGGATTCTTAAAATGATAAATCTAATTTATACATTTATAATTAGTCGCTTGTTAAGTCGACTTTAAACAGAACTTATGAACACGTGAAAGACGTCTGTCAGAAAGACCATTGAAAGTTCCTTTTCCAGTCTTTCTTTGACATAACATTCTTTCACGGTTCCTCAAAAAAATGATAAATCAAATTTACTCATTTATTATCAAAGCTAGTAAATCCAATTTACCAGCTCATACAAACATTTTGTATATATTTATACATGAATCAGTCACGTATATAGCTACTATCTATCCAATAGGAGTAGCTTTGCGTTTATGATAAGATACATTTCAAATCAAAGCAGTAAATCTAATTTACCAGTTCATACAAACATTTTGTATATATTTATACATGAATCGATCACGTATATTTCTATCGTTCTTAATTCTTTATTTTGCGACTACATCTTTTTCTTTACTTATACCGTAAAAAGCATATAAACATTTTATATGGTTTCAAAACAGTTAATTCTTTTTGGTACGAGAAAGCAATTTGATAACGTGACAAAGTTCCTTTTGGGCCAGTTATCAGGACACGTAAAAGGGGCTCCCAGGAAAGATTGGGGTCACGAGGACCACTTTAAATTCAATCTTTCCTAGACACGAACCATCTCTTTCAAAGTGTGAGATCAACAAATTTTACTCGGTACTTTATTGCTTCATCACATTCATAGATATACTTTTCATAACCAAGGTTTTCGAAAAAGCAAAAGAGTTACATTTGTCATGCTTCGAAAGCGCAAAAGTAATTTGGTAACGTGACAAAGTTCCTTTTGGGCCGCTTATCGGGACACGTAAAAGGGCTTGTCAGAAAGAATACCGAAGGTATCCACTTCCCATCTTTCTTTGACATCACCTTATCTTTTATGTGTGGAGATCAACAAATTCTTACTCGTACTTTATTGCTTCATCACATTCTTAGATATACTTTTCATAACAAAATATTTCCGAAAAAGCAAAAGAGTTACATTTGCCATGCTTCAAAGCGCAAAAGTAATTTGGTAACGTGATAAAGTTCCTTTTGGGCCGCTTATCGGGACACATAAAAGGGCTTGTCGAAAGAATACCGAAGGTATCCACTTCCCATCTTTCTTTGACATCACCTTATCTTTTATGTGTGGAGATAAACAGCTTCTTACTCGGTACTTTATTGCTTCATCACATTCTTAGATATACTTTAACACAATCGAAAGTTTTCGAAAAGAAAGCGTAAAGAAAGTATAAAGAAAGCTTAAATCTAATTTAACTTTCTTAGTCGACAGAGTTCTAAACCAAGAAAATCCAATTTTATTTGGTTTGAACTTTAAGCTTGCAAATCTAAGAATTAAACCGACACGGTATATACATCTTATTTGCATAAGATATAACCTTTTAGAAAATCAATCAAATGGGAGAGCCTTTGCTCGATACCACTGTAGGGATTCGAATGCCCAAATCCCATTAATGCTTAAGTCATGCGGAAAGACCGTAGAACAAAAATTTTACTTACTTAAGTTAGGGATTAAAGTATGTCGGATAATTACATGAGAGTTACAGACATTTAATCCTTTACAAAAGACAAGAAAATATTATTTTACTTCTAACTTAAGCTTAGGGTTAAAGTGATGTGTCGATGATTACCGAGAGATACACACCTCTTTAAACCTTTATTGATCTACTCCATGATTGATTTCTAAAATATTAATCTACTTAACAATTAAATAGATTAATATAAGATGTTATACCTCGCTTCCAAATTTTAATTGGAATGAAAATCGGCTTGTCTCGGAGCACCAAACATCTCGATGCCTCCGTAGGTTATCCACCAGGACTAACCGGAGAGCGCTTATTTCTTTTGCCGTAAATATCAGAAACCGCGGTTTTTCGCAAAAACACTATTCACCCAAGAAAAAGACGAAATAGTACTATTCACGACTCGCGAATGATCGTTTCACAAATGTGCGTAAATACCGCAACTTTCGTAAAAACACTATTCACCGATCCCGTGAATTCGAAACAACCGTATACCGAGAGAGAAATTAGAACTGATTTGGTGGAACTTTTTCTCTCACCCTACCTCTCTATTTATAGAAAAAGTGGAATTGACAAATTACCAAAATACCCTCATGAATAGTAGGGAGGTTTCAATGTGAAAAGACCAAAATACCCTTAAAGTTTATCCAATTTACCAAAACGCCATTGGGCTTTTTGGTCAAATTACCGAAATACCCTTGGGCTTTTGGACAAATTACCAAAATACCCTTGGAGCTCGTCATGGGCTTTTCATGGGCATTTTTGGGCTTTTCGGATTTTGGGCTTTTTTGGGCTTTTCTGATTTTGGGCTTTTAATTATTAATTAAGACTTTAATTATAAATGGGCTTTGGCCCATAATTCAAATCCATAATTAACATTTAAAATCCAAATCAAATATATATAATTGTCATCTACAATTATATTTTTCTCGATTGTTGTTTTATTTAATTTATACGACGTGTCCAACACGTTATAAATTCAATCGATTTTTGCTTCTTGTCATCTCTATGACAAATATAATTATATCATATATAATTAATTATAACCATCTTATTATTAATTATAAACAATTTATAATTAATCAATAAGATTCTCCGATTAACTCCTATACTTGTGTGACCCGACAGATCCGTGTTATGTTGGTAAATAGAGTTAAAACCGTTTTAACTTCTATAATCATAGGAGGCATCCGCGTAATGCACTATGACCATCCAATTACACATATGATGATGTACTTGTACAATATCATGATCCAAGAAAACTATTTACTTGTGTTTAATTCTTTTGTCTCATAATTTATCGATCGGTTTCAAGGTAGGTATGTGTCATCCTTGCAAACTTAATCTTTTCTTGATCTGAGTAAATTATCAAATATAATTACTCTTGTAATTATACTTGCTAGCGTAGATAATCTTACTCTATCAAGGGGCCCAAAGATGATCTATAACTCGTATAGAAATACGAGGACAATAGTACTTTTGCAAACCATCTCTTCCTCCGCATAAGTTATGTATACCGAAGAGCTACCTTTATAGCCACCTTTACGGATAACGTTTGGTAGAAATCACACACATACATATCTTATGTAGGAAAGATGAATACCTCATACTTTAGAATTTAATCATCTGAACGAAAACATTAATGACACGAACACAATTCCATTTAATGTTTCATTCGGGTCTATCAAATACGATGTTCCTTGAACATCTATCTATGTGATTAAAATGACAATTCTTTGTCCATGGTCCGTAAAACTTGACCATCATTTAATCCACATACTAACCTGATAACGGTTAATTAGTGTTCTGCTAATTACCTTGGTTAGTGACTTTTAAGAGTATATTCTATATTATGAAGTTTCACAATTCCAGTCATGAACTCGGAATGATTCATAAATTCAATAATACTCAAGGAAACAAAATATCGTTTAAATATCCAATTCATGAACAAAGCTTTATATAACCAATTTATCGTATTATTGACTTCAAGATTATTACAAACTAACATTAACACCTCGATATAAAAATCATAGGACACTAATTTTAAGATTGTCAAATTAACACTTCGATATGATTATCATAGGACACTAATTTTTCATAAGATCTAAGTAAGATACATTAGAAATTGTTGTTTAAACAAGTTGTTTAAGATTTTCAACATTTATTGTCTCATAACGACACATAATTTCATGAAAATTAATATAACTACTCCTAATTATGCCTATTAGAAGATTAACCGATTAACACTTCGATATAAACATTCTACAACACGAATTTTGCATAAAAAAATAAGTAAGATGCATTGAAAAGAGCTATTTAAATAAAGTTGTTTGAGTCTTTTTGAAATTTTTTGCTGCATGACTACACATAATTTCACGATAATTAATAAAATTACTCCTAATTATGTCTATTATATGATTTTCCAGTAAACACTCTAATATGGATATTCTATAACAGTAATTTTTTATAAAACATAAATAAGAGACATTTAAAACTGCTGTTTAAACAAGTTATTTAAGATTTTCAAAATTTATTCTCTCGTAACTACATATAATTTCATAAAAATTGATACAATTACTCCCTAATTGTGCCTATAAGAGGATTTTTTAATTAATACTTTGATATGAATATTCTACGACACTAAATTTGCACAAAATATAAGTAAGATGCATTAAAAAAATAGCAGTTTAAACTAGTTGATTGGCTTTTAAAAAAATTACCGCATAACTACGTATAATTTCATGCAAATTAATATAATTAGTTTTAATTATGTCTATTATAAGATTATCTAATTAAAACTTCGATATGAATATTCTATGACGCTAATTAGGCACAAGACATAAATAAGACGCATGCATTAAAAACTGTCGTTTAAACAAGTTGTTTGACTTTTTAAAATTTTTTGGCACGATAATTACACATAATTTCATGTAAATTAATATAATTACTCCTAATTAAGCCTATTATAAGATTGTTCAACTAACACTTCGATATGAAAAATTTTAGACACTATTTTCTCCCAAAACATAAGTAATATATATTAGAAACATCTATTTAAAAAAAATATTTGAGTATTTCAATATTTTTGGCTCCATAACTACACATAATTTTTGTGAAAATTAATATAACACTCCTAATTATGCCTATTAAAAGATTAGTTAATTCACACTTCAATATAAATATTCTGCGACACTAATTTTGCACAAGACATAAGTAGGATGCATTAAAAATAGCTATTTAAACAAGTTATTTGTGTTTTTCAAAATTTCTGGCCGCATAAGTACACATAATTGCATGTAAATTAGTATAATTAGTCTTAATTATGTCTATTATAAGATTTTCTAATTAAAACGTCGATATGAATATTCTACGACACTAATTTTGTATAAAACATAAGTAAGATGTATTAAAAACAGCTATTTAAACAGGTTATTTGAGTTTTTTAAAATTTTTGGCTGCATAACTACACATAATTTCTTTTATATTAATATAATTACTCCTAAATATACCTATTGTAAGATTTTCTGATTAAAATTTCGATATGAATATTCTACAACACTAATTTTGCACAAAACATAAGAAAAAAAGATGCATTAAAAACTGCTATTTAAACAAATTGTTTGATCTTTCTAAATTTTTTGGCCGCATAACTGCACAAAAATTCATATAAATTAATATAATTATTTCTAATTATGTCTTCCAAAAGATATTTTAATTAACACTTTGATATGAATATTCTACGATACTAATCTTTCTCAAAACAAAAGTAAGATGCATTACAAACTGCTATTTAAAAAAATTATTTAAGTTTTCAATATTTTTGCCCTCATAACTACACATAATTTTATGAAAATTAATATAACTATTCCTAATTATGGCTATTATAAAGTTGTCCAATTAAAACTTCGATATAAATATTCTATAACTCTAATTTTGCACAAAACATAAGTTAGATACGTTAAAAACAGCTGTTTAAATAAATTGTTTAGCTTTTTGAAAATTTTTGGCCGCACAACTACACATAATTTCGTACAAATTAAAATAATTACTCCTAATTACGCCTACTATAAGATTGTCCTATTAAACTTCGGTATGAATATTTGATGTCACTAATTTTGTGCAAAATATAAGTAAGATGCATTAAAAATTGGTGTTCAAACAAGTTGTTTGAGTTTTTCAATATTTTGGCCGCATATCTGCATACAATTTCGTGCAAATTAATATAATTACTCCTAATTATGTCTATTATAATATTATCCAATTAAAACTTCGATATGAATATTTTATAACGCTAATATTACAGAGAACATAAGCAAGATGTGTTAAAAGCTGCCATTTAAATAAGTTATTTGACTTTATAAATTTTTTTGACCGCATAACTACACATAATCGGGAATTTTAAATGAGTACCCCTATTATCTTTGGCTTATGGCTATAGAAAATATCTTATGATATCATGTTATAATGTTTGAGTTTGATCTCATAAAATATTGATTGAAAAAATACGGTTTTGATTTAAAAATGTACTTGACTGCCTTCCCTATTGAGCGGAATTCGTACCAGATTGTTCCATAAAATAGTCATACCTTATACACATCATTTATTTGAATATAAATATGTCTTTTAATCCTCTTAAGCGACCAGACTTTAGGGTCCTTATACCTATGACCATCATTGAATAATATAATATTGATGAGATCACAAATGTAAGAGTAGATATAACTGAAATTTCAACGTCATTAATTTGTAAGCTATTAGTAGTTTTTTTTAACACAAAAACTATATATTATCTTATCATCTATTAATATTTTCTATTACAAACCGTTGTGCTAACAATTTCGAGCAGCTTGTTTTAACTTCTTAAATATCAACTATGGTTTTCAGAAACACTGTACTCGAGCACATTCTAGACTTAATTTTGGACTAGAATAATGAAATACAAATTCGAAAATGTAATTAAATCTGATGTATCAAGCCAGAACAATTTGACATTAAAATTGTAACTAGTACAATGTTTCACTGGTGTATTATATAAAAATAAACAATATATATGAGAAATATTTTCTGAAAAAATGGAACCTAACTACTAATTTCAATATATTTTTTTTAAAGCATGATAGTTTCTAAAAAAAACGAACTTAAGCATGATTTGTCTAATATCCACTGATCCAAGAATTTAATGAAATTAGTGGTTTCGTTGGTGCGACAGGGGTAATCCCCATTCAACGTAACTTTTCTTTTATATACTTTGAATTTTTTAAGATTATAAATAAAGAGGTTTGAATGTTCAAGTCTCATGTAATATTTTATAATAGATATTAATTTCTATAAATTCAATGATCATCATTTTTTAAAATTTTTCATTAACAAATATATAATAATATATTGACTCACAACATTAAATTATATGAATATTTATCATGACTAATCTTTTGTAAATAAATTGATGTAATTATAGTATTTTATTTCATTTAATATCTCTTTTGAGCTTATGGGTTCATAAAATTAAATTTCACAAAAATATTATTATTTTCGGAACGAAATCTCAAGGACAATCCTAAGATTAATAATTTCTATCGTAAAAAGAATAACAATAGCGCCCAATATTGAAATTTTTTTTGCTAAGTGTATACGACCTAATTTTTAGAACTGTGCACTGACATATTTATTGTCGTATTATTTAGAAATGCATTAGATGAATACAAAATATGAATGTACACAGATATATATGGGTGATAATTCGTTGACAATAAATTAATATGATTATATCGACAATTTAAAAGTAACTTCTTTTGAAACCCGACAAGTAATTAAAATAAAATCTATATTGATACATATTGTATTCGTAAAAAATAATAGGATTTTATTTAGTTTCATCGTTTATTGTATGATGGGCTTTATTTTGACAACATTTGAGAAAACATTGTGAAAGTTATAGATTATTGACTAATGTATCCAACACCCTTTATTATTGGAGGCGCCAAAATATGCATGTCTTAGGAGCATCCATAAGTAAATCGGACGCCTGACCTTTGGAATCGTATAATGGTAAATAATCATTATTATGACTCGACTATTTTAACATCGATGCAACTTTTAAGACACTAGATATGTCGGTTGAGGACGAATTTTTTAATCTATGCATAGAATTTATTTCATTTAATTGAAATATATTTTATCAACTACACCATTTTATATAATAGATGGATATTCAATCTCTCCTCTAATTAAAAATATTATTTCATTCGATTGAAATAAAATTGGCTCCTAATTACATGCTTAAAACTGTCAAGTCGTTAAATTTCACAATTGCATTCTATTTCACTCCTTTTCATATTCAACACTAATTCAACTATTTTTGCAAAAAAATATTTTCTAACTATAACATCCAGTGGCGGATCTAGAATTTTGATTAGGGGGGGCAATTATCGGATTGTAATGGTTTATCGGGTTCAAATTCATTAACTAATCGGGTACTAAATAAAAAAATTAATAATTTAATATATATACTTAACTAATAATTTTTTTATTAAATAATAACATTTTATATATTAAAATAACAATAAAATAAAGCTCAAAGTAATAGATAATCAAGTTGATGAAGAAAGTTTTCGACTAAGGAACTTTATATTTTGATATTTTTGCATAATTATTTCATTATGCACGGTATTAAATATTTTTTTCTCAATAAAAATAACCGCACAATTCAGGGGGGGGCAAAAAAAAAATTTCCGGGGGCGCGCGTCACGTACTTAAAACATTACCGAAAAACACTATTTTTTCAAAATCCAACGCGCCCCCATCCCGATAACATCCCGAATAAAAAAATATAATGACAATTTTTTTGGCTTTTACAGTGACAATGTATTCCGTAGCACATACTTCCCTACAATTTCAAAATAAATAAATAAATAACTAAATAAAAAGAATGTTTACCAATGGGCACCTTCCAACGGATTTCTAGAGTTGCTCCAAATTTTCTATCATAATCACTCTTTGTGCGTTGAAGACGCAATTGAATTGAGGGCCTATATTTGACTAGCTCTGATGTCTACTATACATCATTATCATTAATTGTGGGCCCCATTTTCAGAGTAAATTTGGTCCGTAAACATGTTTAAGTGGGTCCTCTTCATGTCCGCTTTTTTCTTTTCTGCTGTTATCTGGAATGACCATTTTCAACAAAACCCTTTTTTGTAATAGATTGAGGTAAAAATTTCTAGTACAAGATAAAATTTTATATGCAACCTAAATAGTTACGAGTTTGATTTTCTACCCGATGAATCTTCAAGCAGAATACAATGAATATAAATTATTTGGTCTTGTCGATTGTGTTATTTCACGTACCATCAAAATATATTGTTTAATTACATTTTGAACACACATGATTTGAAATCTTAGACCTTCATTTAAAATACAAATTCTGATGAAACAATAGTAAAGAAGACTTGCCAACTCATGAGTAGGAACGTGCAAATGGTTAGTTCGATTCAAACTGATCCAATTATGACGAAACCAAAATTTCATTCAGTTTATATAAATACAGTCGATCCAACCAAATTAACTTTATCAACCGAAGTATAACCGAACCAAATGAACTGAATTAAAATTTCAGTTTTTTTGGTTGAACCGAAATAATAAAAAAACCAATTTATAAAAAGACAACTAGGAAGATTATACATTAGACAATTTACTTGATAATCATGATAATATATTAAAATAATATATCAGCTAGAAACATTGTACTCATCATTAAATTCAATAAAACACATATAGTTGTCCACTTGTTCTAATATAACAAAACAAAAAAGCTTTAGTTCCAAAAAGATCAACAATAACTAATATAGGAAAATTTTCTTCAACTTAATTCCAAAAAATATCAATAACACCTAAACTAATAATCTAATAAAAAAATATCAGCAACACCCAAATAAAAAACTCTTTGGTCAAATAACATCCACGAAACTATTACTAACAAAAATACATCAACCTCAAACTCCTATTTGCTCCATTCGGCCAACTTTTTTTTCCCGGAGAATTATGACAAACTATTTATTTTCCAAAAAAATATCAATAACACCGTATAAGTTTTCTCTTTCTTTTATGTTTTAAGCACTCGGAGGCAAAATAGGCAGCTCTTGTCCATTGGTTTGTGCGATTTGAGTAACTCCTTGTTCAGACATCTATGGACAAATATTTTATACCGCAAGCAGAGAAAATTATCATATAAAATTCAGAGATCGCTTTTTGACCAATAATAACATTGTGTAACTTAAAAAAATTGCAAATTAAAATGCAGACCCCCCCCCCAAAAAAAAAAATTTGTTACAGACATGAGAAGTGATCTTCCTTCATCCCAAATCGCAACCATCTTTGAGAGTTTTTTCGTCACCAATTAAACAAACAAAGAAATAACTTGCAGTTCAAATTTTTCGTCAGAAAAATAGAAATGAGTTTGTATATATTACTGTTGGTATTTTTTAATTTTTATTAATTACATGTTGTAATTCAGTCAACTATACTAAAACAGGGTGCTCTGCTGCTCCATGCTAGGTTGCACACCCATGGTATGGCCATTAATTCTCTTTCTAGTACTATTGACTAGTGATTGTGATTTGTACGGAGTAGCAACAAAAGTATAGCAAGTAGCAAAACCTGCTAACTCAAAGCAGTATAAAGCCAGTCGCTTTCGTAAGTCAATGATGTGCGGTTTAGGCTACAAATTAATGAAACTGAATGAAAATGGGAAACAAATTGCCTTCTTTCTTCCAGCTGTTTGCTGGCTTTATTACCTCTTTTTCCCCTCAAATCATTGTTGTCTTTGGTTACATGCATGGCAAGTCGTGGCTGTCGGTCTAATCGATTCAGAAATTGATCTCTGCATGCACCTTGACAACTTATTACAGTGTTTTGTGAGGTTTAAGCTTTCAGTGGAACGTGGGAGAGGGATTCACACAGCCATCGACTCTATAAGAGTTTGATAATTAAGTGTCCTTCTAAAAGTATGATATTTTTCTTTTAAACTATTTCAGAGTATATATATAGTCCACCTTGTTCAAAACTTTTGAACTTAAAATCTAAAATTTCAACAACAGTAAGTTCATAAAATAAAATATAAATTAAAACTAAATTATCCACAATTGTGTAAATTATAAAGTGAATCTAGTGGGGGAAAAAATCCTGTCTTAACTCTTAACACATATGATTGTACGTGTGAGGTGGGTCCCAGAGTTACGTTGGATTTTTCATCATATAAGAGGATGATAACAATATAATGATTTTAATTTTAGAAAGTATTTTTAAAGAAAACAAACAAAATTTTATCAAATTGAAATTTCTAAAAATAAAAATATTAATTAAATTTAAAATTCTAAATAAATAAAAATAATAATTAAATTTAAAAAATAAAGTTTCACTTTTAGATAGGGTATCTTTTAAGTTTGAGCTGATTTAAACATATTTAGTTTATATTGAATAATTTTAAACAACGCTGAAGTTTCAACAATTTTATGGTGAATGACGAATAATATTCCAAAGTAATATAAATTTGATGCACACTGTATTTATATAATTGATTAATTTTAAAAAAATCAAACACATATAAAAATTTAACTTTTTATTTGAACAATTCATTTTCAAGTATGTATATATCATAAGGAGTTGAATAACACAAAATTTTATATAATATTTCAGGACACAAATAATAACGGGATAGATGAGGTGTCCACTGAAGTGATTTCTGATCTGAAGCGTGTATGCATGCTGGAATACTGATGGATTTATTATGCATGAATAAATGATAGTTGCAAAGAAAATGTCTTAAGATCTCATGGAGAATAATTTTCTGTGGTGTGCGCTTTGGGGAACCTTAACACCCCACTAAAATCCCAAAATATCATGCATACCTTTTTAGTTTTTAGTAATAATAAGTTTTATTAAATTAATATTATTAAAAATAAGAATGAGAAACGTAAAATTTCAAATATACGAATGGCAGCGCGCCACTGACGCATTTCATTATTTTTAGGAAACGCGTCACTGGAAGTGACGCGTTTTGTTCAAACTCCGCGCAAGTGAGATGAAGAGAAAGCAAACGCGCGCCATTTAGCGATGCATCGTTTCGTAAAAATAATGAAACGCACCACTGCCAGTGACGCGCTGTCATTCGTATATTTGAAATCTTACTTTTTTTCACTGTTATTTTTAATAATATTAATTTAATAAAACTTATTATTACTAAAAACTGTTATATTGCTTCGTGTTTCGTATTAATTTCTTTTAATTAAGTCACTTCTTATGATTGGAGAGTTTTGAAATGCACGCCACTTAACTTTTCGTCGCAATCCAGCCAGCCAGCCACATCCAAATTTTGCATCGATGCGGTAACTCAAATTTTAAATTGCTGCTCGAACTTCACTTTTAATTTTTAAAGGGCCTCATAAATCTTAACTCAAATTTTAAGTTAGGGACCCAAATTTCAGTTTTAATTTTGAAAGGGTCTCATAAATCTAAATCTTGATCATTATGACTGTTCTGACTTGGATTTGAAGCCGAAGGTTCGGATTTTACTATGTAACTCAAAATCTATTTTTGTGCAGAAGATATATATATATATATATATATATATATATATATATATGAGTGATGCTATAGTGCTTCGCGTTCGTATCTCAAATTTAAAAGTTCAAACGGCCGATCCAAACCGTTGAACATCATCTTCATAATGAAATATCCTTGGAGATCAAATTTTATATTTTTTTGAATTTTTTTGATATTTTTTAGATGGGTACAAAGTCGCTAGTTTTGGATGGTGCAGAAATCGTTAGATCAACAAACTTTGTACCCATTTAAAAAATAGCAAAAAATTTCAAACAAATATAAAAGATTTTTTGCTTCGCGAAGCACCATAGATATATATATATAGAGAGAGAGAGAGAGAGAGAGAGTTGGGCTACGGTGCTATACATAACACGGATCGCCTTCGTGCTATGAATCAGTTTTTCGTTATCAAAATATAAATGATCGATCTAACTGTACACAATAATTTTCATATGAATATCTCGATGTAGGTCAAATTTTATATTTTTTAGAATTTTTTACTATTTTTTAAAATAGTTAGAAAATTATCTCATTTGAATGGCTCATAATAACTAAATCAAGTGATTTTTTAACTATCTTAATAAATACTAATTTTTTTAAAAAAATATAAAATTTAATTTACATCTAGATATTCATATAAAAATCATTTTGTATGGTTCGGATTGACTATTTATACTTTAAAAATGAAGAAATGATTCATAACACGAGGGCGATCCGTGCTATGCATAGCACCATAGCCCAACTATATATATATATATATATATATATATGGTTCTATTATACTATTTTTTTATTTATTATTTTACAAAATATATTTAAATTTTATAAAAGAATTTTAAGATTTTTGTAGAGTTAATATGCTAAACAAGATGCATGCTACTGGAAGACAACTGAAGAAGTCTCATGAAGACTTAGGATCATAATATTTAAGATATGATTCAATAACCTAAAGTTTTTGTGTCAATAAGAAATGAAAAAGCTTTTGTTATAATGGTTCCACTTCTCTACTTTCCACTTCTCTACTTCAATATTTTCTAAGGTAGATAGCTTCACAAAATTATCAGAGACTATTGTTGTTTAACGGTTGGGAAGTGTTGAACGACTTGAGTTGTTACAATGGTTCACTAAACCGTTATAAAGCCTCTATAGATAGGTAGACTTATCAGAGTTCAAAATATAATTGGTCAAATCAGTCAAATCAGTCAAAGCATTGTAATTACAACCAAATATTATAATATTTTATCAAATCGTTGTAACGACTTATCTCTTCTTTACAAACTATTATAATGGTTCATGAAGTTTCTTGAAGCCTGACTTTTAGCAACTCATAATTAAAATTAATATTCAAGCGTTATGATAATTTAGAATCATTGGTAACAACTTAATGCACATAATTGCCTAACTAACTATTTGATGCTCTATATAAGAAAATTATTTTAGAACTGATCAATTAATTAAAACTCTTACAATCTTAAGCATTCCTGAGCAATCACAAAAAAACCCACAAGAACATTTTAACTTCTTTCTTTGCAAATAAAATCAAGAAACTTCAAATTATTGAATTTAGTCAAATCTTTAGTTGGAGACTTGTTGTCATCTTTGAGCCTTTTGTGTTCCTCATGTCTTTGAGCTTTTGGCTCATTTTCTTTGAACTTTGTTGCTCATTTTTTGTGTTTTAAGTGCTCAATTATTGTTTATTCTTTATAATTTTTAGTCTTTTATACTTATCTTGTAAAATAACTAAAGTTTGTTTGTAAAACTTTTTTATGATCAATATATCAAACACTCCCTTAGTTAGAGTGAGATCCCGGAGACGTAGGTATTATATATCGAACTCCGTTAAAATCTTTTCTTCTTTAGTTTTAGTACTTACATTCTTTTTAGTTCTCTATATCTCTCAATTGGTTAAAGTTTATAATACTTTCTAGTAGATTATTTTGCACTAATTATCTTCTTATAACAATTAGTATTTAGTCGATTTTACTTTTACTCTAGTTCTCCTGATTTCTTGTTCTAGTTCAAATTTTGACTAAGTTATAGTTCACTTTCTTATACACTTTTATCTTAGTTGAATATTTTGTTTTTATAATTAGTATTTACCTCTACTAACTAGTTATCACTTGACTTAATCATTCTTTAGGATCTTACTTAATACCACTTAGACTTACTAATTTTACATGTTCCATATGCGGCTAAAGGTGCAACTGCCCTTCCTGAAATATATATATATATTAAATATCTTTGTAACTATGTATATTTTAAGAAAAAATAAAAATATATTTATATTGAAGAATTTTTTTAAATTTTATCCTCTTAGAAAAAAAATATAATTTTGCCTCCATGGATCAAAGTCTAAATCTGCTCTTGGTTCCGCCATATTTAATCCATCTCTTAATTATCTAGAAGGAAATTTCTCAAAGGAAACATATGAAGTGGGATCCGGCCAATTAGAATATTGATGCATCTACATTATCCTAAAAAAAAACGATGATTTGTGTAAAGAAAATTTGGGGGAAAGCAAATCAGAGATACCATAATTAAACAATTTTCACAGCTGCATCTTTTATATTTACGGATAGATTCATTTCAGATAAATTAATTGATGATGGTAAAATACAATCTATAGATTTAACAACAAATAGAAGCAATTTAAAAGGATAAGCAGCACAGTTTATTTTGTAACAAAATGTTTACATTAGTGGAATCTTGAAATTAATTAGATAATATATGTTTATCATTAATGAGAAAATAAAATATTTTGAAGTTTTGATAGACAAATTGCAAAATTTAAATTGTTGATATATACTAGCAATTCATCATGACTGACAAGTCAACTGTGCTTATGACTGGACAATTGATGATTGATGACTATGAAAAAGTACAAATGAGGAAAACTGCACTTTTTACCAATTTTCTTCTATTTGTTTCACTTTTAATCCTCATGGAGCAGGATAGGTTCAAATGGTTTTGAATCCAAAAATTAGTTCAAAATTTCTCTTATTCATTGATTTCGTATTAAGATTCGTATTTTTTATTTATTCAAAATTTTTTCTTATTTTTTTACGAATCTCAATGCAAAATCAATGGATGAGAGAGACTTTGAACTAATTTTTGAGTTCAAAGCCATTTAAACCTACCCCTTTTCCGATCCGCACTGATAGAATATCAATCGCCTGTCCTTGTTTTTATTCTACTTTTAGTTACTATTTGTCTTTCTGCAATTACTTATTGGCATTTCGAACTAATTTGAAAATCTTAGATCAGATTAAATTTTTTATTTCACATCCTTCTCTATGAATTCCAACACTTTTGTCAGTGTTACCATATTTGGAGTTTTTTTAAATTAAATGTTGGGATTATATTGAAAACATTGTAGCAAGATCCATAAAAAAGTTTTCTTCTAAATATGTATGTAATTTAATAGTTTATTTTTTATGTCATTTAGTAACTTCTCACAACGTTTAAATTTCTAAAGCAGCTTGCAACTATGCTAATTCAAAAAATATCTAGCTACGGACAAAGTTGGGACTACTTTAAGAGCCATTTATAGTTTTATAATTTCAGCTTTACATGTTTATACACATCCGACATAGTTGATTGGTTTACCATTGACTTTGATCTGGCCACCTTTACAGTTGTCTTGACAGCTTGGAAATAAACTATCATCTTATAAATTTCATTTTCATATTGTAATTTTCAAAACCATAATAGAGGATGGGAACGATTGAACGAGAATTGAGTTGAGACTATACTAGTGCTGTTAAACGAGCTAGGCGAGTCGAGTCAAAGGTATTTGAACTCGAGCCAACAGTTATACGAACTGAGCTAGCAAATTTAAATCAAGTTGTCAGTTTATTTCGTACTCAATTCATGTCTAGCTCGAGTCAACTTGTGAGCTCATCGATTTAGTTTATTTTTGTATTTTTATTTGTCAGTTGATTTTAAAACAGAAACTAAAAATAAAACAACTAGTAAAATAAAATAAATTACATAACAAAAACATATTACATAACCAAATAAGTTTAAATAATATAAATGACATTTAAATAGAAATATGACAGACTCAAATATACGAGTCAATTGACGAGTTACTGTACGAGCCAACCTCAGTCCGTACTCGAGTCAGAAAATATATGAGTCAGTTAGCTCAAGCTAGATTTAACTCAAATCAAATTCAGCTTGAGTTATGATAAACTAAAATTTAAACGAGTCACGAGTCAAGAGTAATTTCTTATTTGACCAGCCGTAGTCTAGACACCCATAAATTGCCATTGTTACCAAGTAAATTTAACCTGAGAATATTCCAAGAACTCCAGTTGCTTTCTGGCGGGCCCACATGCATTTGTATACTATATTAAGCTGCCTACTTTCAATTGCTATAGAGAAAATGATATTAAAGGGGTAGATATACAATTTTTTTTTTTATAAATTATACATGTTTTTTTTAAAGGTTTTTAAAAATTGAGGGGCCTCTGATCCGCCCCTACATATGTAATTAATTAATATACTGTGGAATGAATTTATATATTATTGGACAATTCGTGATAAACTCCTTTGCTTAATTACTTAATTTATTTTAATTTAGATTTGTTTTTCCTATGTTGTATGATGATTCCATGACTTTAGAATTAATATCGATATAAGAATCTCCACCATAATTTTTTTATCATACTGTAAATTTTTACAGTAGGCGGCAGAGGGAAAGAAAAACGGTAGGGGAAGAGAATAATAATCAGTGTTTACAAATTATGGGGCTCTTTAAAAATTGATCTGTAAAATTTGTGGTAGTAGTATAGAGAATGCAAATTCCGTGGGTATTGAATTTGGCTCTCTTTTAGCAACTAGAAGTTTGAACTTGACAATTGTTTCTGTGGGGACAATTAAAATTCGTTGTTGTACGCTTATGTCTTGATCAGTTTCTGTGGGGACAATTAAAATTCGTTGTTTCTGTGGGGACAATTAGAAAATGATTGATAACAACAATAGTATACCATTTTTGAAAGGATCAATCAGTTTTTTTTCATGAAATAGAAGAACCAATGTGATTTACTCATTTTTTCCTGCATTGAATGAGGGTTTGAAATTCTTCACAACTTACTTTTATTCCAATCCGAAAATTTAAATTTGAATTTGCTACCGCTCATTTGTAGGAAAAATCTTTAAACACACTAAGTTACATGTGCTTTTTCAGTTGCACTGAAATTTGATTTGTTGAATTAATTCTGATGATTTGAGGTTGACATTACAAAACTAATTAGAGAAGCAACTCTATTACAATTCTCCCTCTTTTTTGATGTGTGTGGATGAAGGTTAAAATTCTTCCCGATTTCCTTTCATTCCGATGTGAAAATTGAATTTTGGAGTTTGCTACATTTCACATCGATTTTTTTTTTAATCACTACGTTAGATGTAGGGCGTAACAAATCAAATATAATTTAAATGATTATTGTTTGAGTTTGATTTAAAATCTAATTGAACTAGTTTGATTTGAAATAGATACATAATTTCAAACTAAAATGAGAATTTGGACTTTGATTTGTTTAAATTCAAACTAATTTGATTTGATTCGTAATAGTTTGAAATTAAGACAAAAACTGAATGTGTGGAGTTTGATATTAGAACGTGTTTCTCTTCGACTAATGTTGGATCCTCCATTCAATTTCTTGAATTCAATTTCTTCGTTGTTCCAAATCATGAATTCTTTCTTGACTTTCAATTCATGAATTCAATTTCTTCGTTGTTCCAAATCATACATATGATAGAATTTGAAGTTTGTAGATTTTGTCCCAACTAATTAAAGGTATGTATTTTTGGATAAAATTAGAATTCATCAAGGGGGGCTAGAATCTAAATATTTTCTTAGATATCAGATGGTTCAAACATCATTAAGAGTTTGAGTTTGATTCAAATGAACTATTAGAGTTTAAATTTGATTCGTATTTGATTTGCATTGAACCAATTCAATTTGAAATAGTTTTGAATTGAAATCGAACGGATTTATTATAAAATTTTTCTTCAAATCAAACACAAATGAACTATGAATTTTTCTTACAGTTCTAATCTAATTAGATGCGCTTGAAAATTTTGATATATTAAATTATTTTTTATTGAAATAAAAGATGAAAATCTAATTTGATATGTTCATAAAAAATCTTCATCCAAAATTTGAACTGAATTATTTATTATAATAGTCCCCGGTTCTTCTCTTTTTGTCTTTTTTTTTTATGGAACATGGGTCGTTCGGGAAAATGAGATTTATCATTCAAAACTTATAAGTCTTCCTTTTTATCGAAAATGTGGATGTCACTTATTTTTTCTTAAATATAAAATTACAATAATTACAATTCAATTTGTTTGGTGTAAACTCAGGGAACCAAATCTGCATCAGGCACTAATATTTTCCGGGCATATATAACACTACAACAGAAACTAAGACATTATTTCATTAAAAGTTCCGTGGCTTAATTTGATACGTGCGCATATTCAGTTTTGAGAAAATAGCAATATGTATATGTGTTTCACATTTGCGATACAAAAGATATATAACGATTGATCAAATGGGTTGACGTGACAGTTTGAACGGTGAATCATTGATCCAAATTAAATTTTATTAGTTGATGTCTGATTCGTTTAGGGTTTAGGGTTCAATATGATAATATTTAGTATGATATATATTTTTGTCTCTTTTTTTTTGTTCGATTAATTTATAACAGCTCCTAAGTATGTCACATTACTATTTATATTATCCATTGAATTTATTTCTCTTTTTATGTATATTTAATCGATGACTTAAATTATTTTCGGATCTCTCTTCATGAAAAGTTGTGTTTGATATACCTCATGTTCCATTTAATTTTAAAATGAAAATAGCCTTTTTAATTGTTTTCTTTGTATTTCACATTATATTAAAAAATATTAGAGTTGTAAATGAGCCAAGCTAAGTTGAGATGAGCCAATCTCGTACTCGGTCCATTAGCTTAACGAATTGAGCCGAATATCTCGTTAACTACTTACGAGTAAAAAACTTTAACTTGAAATTAACTCATTAAGTTAACAAGATAACCGAATTGGTTCATTAAGATACGTAGTTAATAATATTTTTATAATATTTTATATTAAAAGTTATATAAAAAATAAAAAATAATTATTAGTAATATATTTCACACAAATTTGATATAATATAAATAATATAAATAATAAAATAATATAAATATTATAAACTATTTACTACACTAAAATATATAATAAAATAATATAAATAATAAAATATTAATAGTTACCGAGCCAAACAAGCTAAGCCAACACAACGAGCCGATCCTTTCCGAGCTCAAGTTCAGCTCATTAACTTAACAAGCTTAAAGAAATGACTCGTTAATGAGCTCGGTCCATTAACGAACAAGCCAATATCAAGTCAGTCCCGTATGATTAACCAGCGAGTCATGAGCCCGGGCCACGAGTTTTTTGCGGGCCCTAGCAATTATATTATCGTTATTATATAAAACTTTATATTTTATACATATTTTGATGTTACAATAACTATCTATATTATATATAAATTTTATTCTACAGAAATATATTTTTCTTAAAAAAATTAATTTTTCAATTAATATTTGTCTGGTGCGAAATCCAAAAACAACGCTTCATCAAAGGACGACAGTAAATCCGTGGGTTTCTAAACAAAAAAGATGATTCCTTACAAAAGGTTTATTTTTTCTACTTGAGAAATTTATAACATTTTTTAAACTCATGCATATATACCATAGCTTCGAAGATTTATATTTAGAATGTTGGATTCCTCAATGCTAGGATAATTTGACAACATTTTGTAATTATTTAAAAAATATATAAATTATTTTTATATAGTGTATAAAAACTTACAAGATTTTATACTTTGACATTCGGACTATGAAATAGTTTATAATTAACATATGCGTGGGATACATAGTGTCGTATGCTTAATTTTTTTTTATTATAAATTTGTATTTCTTTTTAATGATGATTGTTAAATTACTAAAATATCAATCGGTTTCTAACATGTTTAATTTTCCTATATATCTGGTTAAAATAAAAGATTATCTCGTGAAGAAGTTATCTTCTACACTACAGTATACAGATATCCATATCGTTAAAAAGATAGATGAGATAGCGCCGTCAATAAATTATTTTGTAGCTCTCTTCTAGAATTATGTTAAGAATTAAGATAGAAATGGAACAGTTATTTACTAGATATTTATATCAGTATCTTAAGAATTAAGATAGAAATGACACATTTCTTTTGCTAGATATTTATATCAGTATCTTAAGAATTAAGATAGAAATGACACAGTTCTTTTCTAGATATTTATATCAGTATCCAAAGAATTAGTGATCAAATGGGTTGACGTGACAGTTTGAACGGTGAATTATTGATCCAAATTAAAATTTGTTAGTTGATGTCTGATTCGATTCGATTATGATTACATTTAGTATATACATATTTTTTGTCCTTTTTTATTTCGATTAATTTATAATATATATGAACGGCTAAGCTTCTAAAATTTTCCAAGTTCATTGGACTTATTATTTCTTTCTCCTTATATATGTGTATTTGATACTTAAATATTTTCAAATCTATCTTCATACAAAAATTGTGTGGTTGATATACCTCATGTTCAATTTTATTTCTAAATGAAAATAACATTTTTAATTGTTTTCTTATTTCACATTATATCAATAATTATATTGTCGTTATTATATAAAACATTTATATTTTATACATACCTTGACGTTTCAATAACTATCTATATTATATATAAATTTTATTTTACAAAATTATATATTATTTTTAGAAAATTTATTTTTTAGTTAATATTTTTTTCTGGGCGTGAAGCCCGAAAAAACCATTTATCAAACGGCAACAGTAAATCTGTGGGTGACTAAACAAAAAAGTTGATTCCTTACAAAAAGTTTAATTATTTTTTTCTTCTTGGGAAATATAGATCACTTTTATAAACTCATGCATATATACCATATCTTCGAAGTTCTATATTCAATATTGGATCCTCTAAGCTAGGATAATTTGACAACTTTTGTAATTATTAAAACTTCATATAGTGTATAAAATGCTCATAAGATCGTATAGTTTGACATTCGGATTATGAAATAGTTTAACATATATATGCGTGTGATATATATATATAGTGTCGTATGCTTTAATGTTTTACTATAAATTTGTATTATTTTATAATAACGATTGTTAAATTACTAAAATATCAATCAGTTTCTAACATGCTTAATTTTTGTATATATCTGGTTTAAAAAAAATTATCTAGCTCGTGAAGAAGTTATCTTCTACACTACGGAGATCCATATTGTTAACAATATAGATCAGACAGCGTCGTCAATAAATTATTTTGTAGCTCTCTTCTAGGAAAACAACAATTTTGGTTATAAATGAGTAACAATCGGGGCATGCAAGAAAAACTATTTTTTGCTGAATTAAAAGAGAATGCAATTTATTTTAAAAGACAGGTACACTCACTAATCATTATCTAGGTTTTGAAATATTGGGTTATTGACTCCAACTATTACATTTTTTGTTGTTGAGAAAATCAACTATTTAAAATTAAAGTACACAAGCTTTTAATTGAGCTGTTTTGCCAGACATAACCACCTTCAATCGAATGTTTGTTGTACTTGGTGGTATAGCACATTTGTGGCTATTTCTCTTAACTGAAATTAATTTAGACGCGGGGATTAAGTTCTTTATATTCTCTTAACTGAATTACAACCATTCGATGAAACCGACATAAATCGTCTAAATTTCTTTTAGCGTACGTACAAAGTACGTAGCACTCGCAATTTTGGAGCATTAAAAATTTTCTTGTGTTTTTTTTTGTAATGTAAACAAATTTCCACTACACTGAAAAGTTGTATAAACTATTGAAGAAAATTCATGCTAAGGATGGACACATAGTGGCGGATGCAGGATTTTCATCAAGAGATAATTATCGGATTGTAATAATTTATCGGGTTCAAACCCATTAACTAATCGGATACTAAATAAAAAATTAATAATTTAATATATATTCTTATCTAATAAAAATATATTAAAATAATAATATTTTATATATTAAAAATAATAATAAATTAAAACTCAAAGTAATAAATAATCAAGTTGATGAAGAAAGTTTTCGTTTACGTAACTTTATATTTTGATATATTTACATAATTATTTCATTATGCATTATATTAAATATTTTTTTTCAATAAAAATAATCAGACAATTCAAAAGGAGACAAACAAATTTTTTAGAGGATAAATTATCAAAAACATTACCGAAGAACACATGCCGCTGGACAACATTGGATCCGTCCCTGGACACACATATACTGGTATTGACGAACTGGCTGGGCCAACCCAAAATCATTGTATTGGGTATTGAGAAATTTGATCCCAAAACCAGGAACCAGATCCATTGTATTGTGTTCTGGATATACATACAGTTCTCCTAAGTCCTAACCAATAGGAACAGTACAATTTGCATGCCAAGACAAAAGCTCCTTCTGGATTTCGGTTCAAAGCGCAAATGCACTGTACTGTGGAAATGACACCATTGGACCATGTAATGAAGGTAAAGGTAGCATCTGTTGCCATCGTTCTATTTAGAGGCTTTGAATAAATCAAAGTGCTCTGTGGGCTTCAGAAAATAAAAAGAGAGGCAAAAGAAAAATAAACAAATAATTGTGGAGTAGATTTTATCGTGAGTCGATGTATCTTAATTATTATTCCCCATTAGAATGCATCCCATAGGTCGGTTGAGTTCACAAATTTTAACATGCATGACGAGGGAGGGATGTGTTTTTATTTCTTTCCGAAGTAACATACCAAAAATATATTAATTTTCATTAGCAAATAAAGAATTATTTTTATCAAAAAACAAGAAACAAATCACAATTTTATTTATGTCTAATACAATAGTTCAAAATAAATGGACAAAAGAGACTGGTCTACAAGAGAGATGGAGAAAAAACAGAAAAAAAAAAGAAGAAAAAGGAAAATAAAATTGGTGATAGCAATTAGCAAATGTGCAATAATATAAAACAATGCCACTTTCAATAAAAGTTGTACTAGAATGAGTGTGTCCAGCACAAGTTATATATATGGAATAGGTAAAGCCCATATTAGGTATTCCCAAGTTAAACGGGCTAAATCTCATTCCAAAACGAGCTATTGTTATTCTGGGCCTAGATGGGTTTAAATATCCAAATACCAGTTTCTTCCCTTCAATTTCGTTCAGAAGAACTACAATTTTAAGCGCTTTGAAAATTTAGCCATATAGTAAATGCTTGAACTCCGCCTTTTATCATAGACCTGTAATTGATTGCTGTATATCCAATCACAGTATAGTTAAGAATAACTTGGAATGCTTTGTGTATTTTTTTAATTTGAATTACAAGGTTTTGTTGATGTTCAACAAATCAACAATCATCACGAGTTAACAACAGATTGGGGGGGGGGGGGGGGCGAAAAGACACATAATGACAGTCATACATAATACATAACAGTACATAATACATAACAGTGATAATTCTATCCCACTTATAAAATTATCATCCAACAAAAAAGGCGCCATAGACAACTGCAAATTTTGAACTCCACCGAGCAATTAAATCACCAGTTAGTGTTTGTTTTTTAATGTATTCTTTATTTATTATTCATACATCAGGTTTGTCTTCAATTGTATATTTTATATGATCGTTCTTAGGCTAGCAAAAAAGAGAGAACCAAACGATCAGAATTTTTTGTGCTTTGCAAAAAGAGATTATGTACGTGACAGTAAGTAAAGGCATTCAAACTACTGAGAAATATTGAAGAAAATTAAAGCAAGCAGTCAAGCACCTCAGATATGTAGATCCGAATTGTATGTACACCTAGATTTCAACTATATACATTTGAACTGACACATAATTGATACTAATTTATTAGTTAAACAACCATATCTACCAAAATAACTTAATCAGATGTGTTAATTAGGATGGCTTCTAAGATGTAGACTCATTTTTCTAAATAAAAAAGAAAAATATCTTCATCAGTTGTGGATGATCTAGCCTCAGTTACATATGGGTACACTCGTCTAGCTAATTAGGTATTAATTATTAGACGGTATTTATTTTTTAAGAAGATAGTGTTGGTGTTGGGCCCGTGATGGGTCCAGCCCAAAATTCGGCAACAGAAAAAAAAAAAGGAAAAAGCTCTCTCTCTCACAGAGAGAAAGTGAGACGCGGAAAGAAAGAAAAAAAAAAAAGAGTTCGTGCTCGACAGAGAGAAAAGGCGAAGAGAGAAAGAGAGAGAGAAGTAGAAGGAGAGAGAGATAGAAGGTGGTGAAGAAGAAGAAAACGAAGAGTAAGTCAGACTCTTCGATTCCATTGCCTCTGATCGTATTCTCTCTGTTTGTAAGAAGAGATTTTCTCATTTTCTCAAATCTAGGGTTTTCTTGGGTTTGAATGAAATTGGGGTTTTTAAAGCGGGTGTTGACTCGCAGTATGTACCTCTAGTATTTTCTCTCTATTTGCATATGTATACCTCAAGTTTAGGGTTTAAACTTGAGAAGAACAATTGTACCCGTTTGTTGGTATAGTGAAAATTTGCCGGTGTGCCCCGTGGTTTTTTACCCTCCAGGTTGAGAGGGTTTTCCACGTAAAATCTTGTGTCTCTTGTGATTGTGCTTAATTTCTCTTATTTATCTTTGTTTAGCTTGCACTTGAACTATTTGGTACCGATCGGTACGGTGCTCAATTTACCCATCTCTTTGGATTTCACAAAAGCACTTTTCATTTGATATTTATTTTAAGAAGAACCCCAACAAGTGGTATCAGAGTCTCATGTTTCTTTTGAGCGTGCTTTTGTAGGTTAAGATGGAAGGTAGTAGCACCATGATCAAATTGACAAATAACAACTGGCAGATATGGAAATCCAAAATGGAGGATATCCTTTATTGTAAGGACTTGTATGAGCCGGTTGAAGGAGAAAGTGCGAAGCCAGAAGAGATGACTACCGCTAATTGGAATAAATGGAATCGAAAAGCGGTTGGCACAATCAGACAGTGGCTTGATGACAGTGTGTACCACCATGTAGCAAGTGAAACAAACGCACATGAGTTGTGGAAGAAACTGGAGTCACTGTATGAACAGAAAACAGCAGCTAACAAGGCGTTTTTGATCCGAAAACTGGTAAATCTTAAATTCAGAGAAGGTACCAATGTTGCTGAGCATTTAAATGAGTTTCAGAACTTGATTAATTAATTGTCAGCAATGAAGATGACCTTAGAAGATGAGTTACAGGCTTTGTTGCTTTTGGGATCATTGCCCGACGGTTGGGAAACCTTGGTCGTGACAATCAGTAATGCAGCTCCGAATGGTGTGGTCACCATGAGTACAGTTACTAGCAGCTTGTTCAATGAAGAGACAAGAAGGAAGTCAACTGATACAAATGGTGCACAGGCTCTTGTCACAGAGAACAGGGGGAGAGCTAAATGCAGACAACAATCAAGAGGTCGTAGCAAGTCCAGAGGCAAGTCAAAGTCTAAAAGAAGATAATGCTACCATTGTGGTAAAGAAGGTCACATAAAGAGAAATTGTAGAGCCTGGAAAAGACTACAGAATGAAGGCAAAAATCAGAAGAAAGAGGATGACAACAAAAATATCACAGCCACAGTAACTGCAGAAGATGTAGTGATTCTCTCTTGTGAAGAAGATCAATGTCTACATGTAGAAAGTCACCAAGAAGTTGAGTGGATAGTTGACACAGGTGCTTGCTATCATGCTACACCGAATAAAGAGTTCTTCATGACGTACAAAGCTGGAGATTTTGGTACAGTGAAGATGGGTAATACTAGCCACTCATACATTGCGGGTATTGGTGATATTTGCATGCAGACGGATATGGGTTGTCGGTTAATACTGAAAGATGTGCGGCATATTCCTGATTTACGCCTAAATCTGATATTAGGTGATGCATTGGACAAAGATGGATTCAAGCATTACCTAGGAGGTGGAGAATGGAAGCTTAGCAAAGGATCAATGGTTGTAGCAAGAGGGAAGTCATGGAACTCCTTATACAAAACCCACGCAAAGGTGCTCAAGAATGACTTGAATGCGGTACAAGCTGGAAGCTCTATAAATTTGTGGCATCAACGCCTTGGCCACATGAGTGAAAAAGGGCTACAAATTCTGGCGAGGAAGTCTCACATCCCTTCGACCAAGATGAGGTTCTAGATCCCTACGATTATTGTCTATTTGGTAAGCAACATCGAGTCTCTTTTAGTCAAAAATCAGAAAGGAAACATAATGTGCTGGACTTAGTTTACTCTGATGTGTGTGGTCCCTTTGAGGTGGAGTCATTGGGCGGCAATCGATATTTTCTGACCTTTATTGATGATGCATCTAGGAAGGTGTGGGCTTATTTCTTAAGAACAAAGGGCCAAGTATTCAATTACTTTCAAGAGTTTCATGTCATGGTAGAGAAGGAGACAGACAAGAAACTAAAATGTCTCCGTTCTGACAACGGTGAAGAATATACCTCTAAAGAGTTCAATGCATATTGTGTGAAATATGAAATCCGACATGAGAAGACAGTACTTGGAACCCCACAGCACAATGGTGTAGCTGAGAGAATGAATCGCACCATTGTTGAGAAGGTCAGATGCATGCTCAAAATGGCAAAATTGCCAAAGCAGTTTTGGGGAGAAGTAGTTCGCACAACCTGCTATCTCATAAACAGGTCACCATCCGTTCCTTTGAAGTTTGAGATACCAGAGAGAGTATGGTCCAAGAAGAATGTGTCATACTCTCATCTAAGAGTGTTTGGATGCAAAGCATATGTGCATATCCCAAATGAGCGAAGATCTAAGTTGGATGACAAAGCAACTCCTTGCATTTTTCTAGGTTATGGAAATGAGGAGTTCAGATACAGACTATGGGACCCAGAAAAGAGGAGAATTATCAGATGCAGAGATGTTGTGTTCTATGAAGACCAAATAGGGGTAGATCGAACAACGACAAGAGGTCGAGAGAGAGTCAGCGTGAGTCCATAGAACTCACACTATCCCTTTCACCCGTGCAATCAAGAAGAATGATGAAGATGAATCTAATGAAGAAGCCACTGAGGAAACCTCTAACATGATAGACAGTGATAATGATGATGATGTCATTTATGATGCTCCTGAGCAGGGGGAGCAACATCATCAAGGGGAGCTAGAAGAGCTCCAGGTTAGAAGGTCTGAAAGAGAGCGCCAACCTTCTAAAAGATATCTTTCTTCAGATTATTAACGGAAGAAGGAGAGCCATAAAGTTTTCAGGAGGCACAAATTCATAAAGATAAGGTTAAGTGACAGGATGCAATGAAAGATGAGATGAAATCATTGCAAGAAAATGACACATATGAGCTTGTGCAACTTCCTAAGGGCCGAAAGGCATTGAGGAATAAATGGGTGTTCAAGCTAAAGAGAGATGGAAATGGAGAACTTATGAAATACAAAGCCCGACTAGTAGTGAAGGGTTTTGGGCAGAAACAAGGTATTGACTTTGAGGAGATTTTCTCACCAGTGGTGAAGATGACTTCCATCCGTGTAGTGTTAGGTCTAGTAGCTAGTTTAGACCTTGAGCTTGAACAACTTGATGTAAAAACTGCGTTCCTTCATGGTGATTTGGAGGAAGAGATATATATGGTGCAACTAGAAGGATTTGAAGTAAAAGGAAAAGATAACATGGTTTGCAAGTTGAAGAAGAGTTTGTACGGATTGAAACAGGCTCCAAGACAGGTGGTACAAGAAATTCGACTCTTTCATGATGAGTCATGGATACCGCAGAAACCAAGCGGATCCATGTGTTTACTTCAAAAGACTTGCTAATGGAAAATTTCTAATCCTTTTGCTTTATGTTGATGACATGTTAATTGCACGGAGACGTAATGCTCGAGATGATAGACATGTTGAAGAAGGAGATGTCCAAGTCATTTGACATGAAGGACATGGGTCAAGCACGTCAGATATTGGGCATGCAAATCATTCGTGATAGAAAGACCAGGAGACTTTAGCTGTCATAGGAGAAATACATTGAAAGGGTGCTTGAGAGATTCAACATGCAAGGAGCAAAGAAAGTAAGTTGTTCGCTTCCTAACCATCTGAAACTGAGTAAGAAGTTGTGTCCATCAACGGAGAAAGAAAATGATGAAATGTCAAGAGTGCCATACTCCTCAGCTGTAGGGAGTTTGATGTATTCAATGGTTTGCACCAGGTCAGATATAGCTCATGCAACAAGTGGTAAGCGATTTCTATCTAATCCCGAAAACAACATCGGGAAGCGTGAAATGGATTCTTAGATATTTAAGAGGTACTTCCAAATTGTGTTTGAGTTTTGGAAAGGGTGAACCTGTGTTAGAAGGCTACACAGATGCTGATATGGCTGGAGATCCGGATCACAGAAAGTCTACTTCGGGTTATGTGTTTTCTTTTGCAGGGGGAGCTGTATCATGGCAGTCCAAACTGCAGAAATGTGTGACTTTGTCAACTACAGAAGCAGAATATATTGCAGCAACGGAAGCTAGCAAAGAGTTATTGTGGTTGACTAGATTTCTCCTAGAGCTTGGTATGCAATAGGAAGAGGCAGTTGTTTTCTGTGATAGTCAGAGTGCCATGGATTTGAGCAAGAATGCTACATATCATTCCAGAACTAAGCACATTGATGTGAGATTTCACTGGTTGAGAGATGTAATAGAGAATCAACAGATGAAGCTGAAGAAGATCCACACAGATAAGAACTCGTCAGACATGCTGACGAAGATAGTTCCGAAGGACAAACTTGAGCTTTGTCGCCGGCTTGTCGGCATGGATACAAAGTAATGACTTGAAGACCGGTGTGCCTCTCTCCGTGGGCTGGAGGGGGAGATTGTTGGTGTTGGGCCGTGATGGGTCCAAATTCAAAATTCGACAACGAAAAAAAAAAAAAAAAAAGCTCTCTCTCTCACGGAGAGAAAGTGAGACGCGGAAAGAAACAAAAAAAAAGAGGAGTTCGTGCTCGACAGAGAGAAAAGGCGAAGAGAAAGAGAGAGAGAAGTAGAAGGAGAGAGAGATAGAAGGTGGTGAAGAAGAAGAAAACGAAGAGTAAGTCGACTCTTCGATTCCATCGCCTACGATCGTATTCTCCTTGTTTGTAAGAAGAGATTTTCTCATTTCTCAAATCTAGGGTTTTCTTGGGTTTGAATGAAATTGGGGTTTTTAAAGCGGGTGTTGACTCGCAGTATGTACCTCTAGTATTTTCTCTCTATTTGCATATGTATACCTCAAGTTTAGGGTTTAAACTTGAGAAGAACAATTGTACCCGTTTGTTGGTATAGTGAAAATTTGCCGGTGTGCCCCGTGGTTTTTTACCCTCCAGGTTGAGAGGGTTTTTCACGTAAAATTTTGTGTCTCTTGTGATTGTGCTTAATTTCTCTTATTTATCTTTGTTTGGCTTGCACTTGAACTATTTGGTACCGATCGGTACGGTGCTCAATTTACCCATCTCTCTTCTTATTGGATTTCACAAAAGCATTTTTCATTTGACATTTATTTTAAGAAGAACCCAACAGATAGAAACATAGCATGCATATTTTACAAAAATAATATGTCACAAGCTATCTCTTAGGCCCTGGTTGCTCTTATTCACTATATCATATGATCCAGCAGTCCAGCCAGTGCAGTTCCAGGTAAACAGAAACAGGTTTGGTCAGGATCTAAATGTCATTGTTGTCATACGTGTCCTATACAAAACCGCGATAGTAATTACATCAGTTGCTACAGAAGGTTATACAAACTGCCCTGTATTCACGATATCAGATGGCTGCAACCAGCGGTTGAAACAGTGTCGTCATAGATTCAGTTCTATCTTCATAATCCTCCTCTCCAACATCCCATAGAAATTTGGCATAGGCTGCAAGCACCACACTGCATAATTTTACATAATTACATTATTTTTTTGCTCTATAACTCAGTAAAATTGTACTTTTCAGCAATTGTATAAGAATTAGATAAGATTAACTCTGGAGTCCTCCGCTCATTAGATTAAGCCCGGTATTAACCACAAATCACAAAATAAATTACTCTAATAAAGTAGGACTTAAAATAGTTGGTTGTCAAGATTGTCAAAATAAATAGTTGTCAAAGGATCCCCACCCTAATTTTATTGGTATCTTGAATCATTTGTTACTGCAGCAACCGAAGTACTGTTCCATAAAACTAATCCTGTTTTCTATGTTTCTGACAAACTTCCACGACAGATATTTTGCTGATGCTTTATCTATTGCGCCTGATGCCTCCGTTTCAAATAGAAAGGAGCTGAGTACATAAGGGAGCCAGGTCATATAAATTTTAACAATAGATCACAATTACATAGAACAGTAGTATGTACCAGTCATCAGGTGAGACCTTTATAGCTCGCTGCAAGTAGGCCCCAGCCCTTTCCTTCTCTCTGTAATTCTCCCACACCAGCGTTCCATAAAGCATCAGAACCTCTCCATCTGCAGGGTTCGCCAGTATTGCTCTCCCGTAGCACTCCTCAGCCCCCTTCACATAGCCTTCGACCTTAATTTAATTAAGGGAAATCAAATTTCAAAATTAATCAGCGTCAATGACAGAAAATAAATTGCAAAAGTGGGAACTCATTTAATAAATTTAATCAGATTAAAGAATAATCAATATTAATCTTGACCAATAGTACCTCGTGCAAAAACTTTCCATAGTTTCTCAGGAGTAGAGGGTTCCCCGGGTCGGATTTTAATAAGACTGCATACCGATCATGAATCCGTTGGTTCTCGCTCTGATCACCATTACCTCGAGCTCCCTTACCACCTCTGTTGTCGTTTCCCCCATTTCCAATTCCACTGCCGAAGGACTCTCTCTCTTCTTCTATCCATTCCAGGGATTCATCTTTGGTGAACATACCTTGAACAGTGAATGCTTGCCTCTTCATCTCCGTCATGGCATTCCGTTTTTCCTCGAGAGGTACTGGCATCAACGATGCCGGTGCGGATCCGGGTCTGGTCAGATCCGGCTCCGATCTAGCACGCTTGAGCTGTGCAAGCTCCTTACTATGTCTTGCCACCACGTGGACCTTCACAGTTCGAGGCGATGCCGAATTCCCCACACTGGTGCTACGACGAAAGTGGAACAAACTGGATCGAACAAGAGAAGGCGCCTCCATTTTTGTTCTGAGTTCTCTCTTACAAGGGTGATCGGGTGAAGTGATGATACCCGTGCCCTTTCCTTCACACTCGATGGTTGCTCCTGTCTTATATACAACTTGAGGTTTGAAACTTTCTTTCAGTGGGCCCCAGCTATAAGGCTAGATAGACACAGCTTATGAAGTTTCCCAGGTCACGAGAATGACAAACCTGGACCAACGAAACATTAGCCCACGGCTTCAGCTTTTCAATTGGATTTCTTCTCATGTAGTGATTACAGAGAGACACCTGCGAGAGGTTCACATGGATCATGAGGTCGAGTCTGGTAAAGGGTTCCAGTCTTCCAGAGAGACATCTGCGTAGGTCGAGTCTGGTAGAGTAAAAAATGGGTGCCGTGCTCTCCAAATCTGCTGTAGAGGATACACGTTGCGAGTGATGCACGTGATAGTCCTGAGAAGAGCGGGGGGACGGCCCAAGTGGTGCCACGTCGGCGAGGACTTGGACCAATGTATGTATTTGTTATATTCTCTTATAACAAAGAGAAGGATCTAATTATCATTTTTTTTTGGTAACTTGTGACTGTGAATGGATACAGGGGAGTAGGGGTGTCAAACGATTATAACGGTCACGAAAATACAGATTTGCGTTAACTGTTTCGTTTAAATAACAGTTATAAAATTTTATTTCGTTAACCGTTTAAAAAATAAAACGCAAATTGCATTTATTGCGTTAACCGTTTTTTTAATTGAAACGAAAGAAACGACCGAAACGATCAAATTTTTTTGATCGTTTAACAAAACCCAATATTCAGCATACATTTTAAATAGTACTCAACAACAGCATACATTTTAAATAAACGAAAACTTGATATTACAAATAACAGCATACATTTTAACCCATATTACAAACCAGATTATTACAAATAAGATTCAATGCACTAATGCCAAGAATCTAAAACTTGCAATTACTCTTTCGTCTCAACCTAGATACCAAACTCGTTTCTCGGCGATAGCAATACCAATCTCACCATATTACCAATCTCAAATAATGGCTAAATATGAAAATAATAAAATCTCTATCATCATTGAAAGTCATTGTTTGATATCTAGGAGCCAAAGAGCAACTGACACAATAACACTCCAGGCAACAGGCAACAAACAACAAACAGACTGCATTAACCTGAATGCCAAATAATAAACTACCAAGGCAACAAGCCAACAACAAGCAACAAGGCAACAAGCAAGGCTACAAGGCCAGCAACAAGCAAGGCTACAAGGCCAGCAACAAACAACAGGGCAACAAACAAGGCTAAGCCAGCAACAAACAAGGCTACAAGGCCAGCAACAAACCACAGGGCAACAAACAAGGCTAAGCCAGCAACAAACAAGGCTACAAGGCCAGCAACAAACCACAGGGCGGTATGTAACAAAGCTAACAAGCCAGTATGTAACAAAGCCAACATTTGCTCAGTATGACAGTATGTAACAAAGCTAACAAGCCAAGATGTAACAAAGCCAACATTTGCTCATTATGACGGATGTAACAAAGCTAACAAGCCAAGATATGTAACAAAACCAACATTTGCTCATTATGACAAAGATGTAACAAAGCCAACAAGTCAAGTATGTAACAAGCCGGTATGTAACAAGCTAGTATGTAACAAAGCTAACAAGCCGATGTAAAAGGGGACTTACTCATCATCGGATATATCGGCTCGAAACAACAAAGTCTCGAATCACTCATTGTTACACAATACAAAGCGAAGAAGAGCAAGAGCAAGAGCAATCAAAGACAACTGTTAGTCTGTACCTCTGTATACTCTGCAAACACGAAATTATCAGATACAAGTGATTTAAAAAAACGAACAAATAGCAAGAGCAAGAGCAAAGACAACTATAAGTCTGTATATTGTACCTCTCTCTTTCTCTCTCTTTCTTTCTTTATTTCTGTTCAATAACAGTACAACAAGAAAATATATAAGCAAGGAATCGATCACCTTGTGCCAGTCTGGTGGCGACGAGACCTCCATCGACGATCTCTGACCTGTCTCTCAGCCTAGGCCCAAGCTATAGTGTAGATCTGTTCTTTAAACCAGTTATTGACCCATTTAGCTCTGTACAGGTGGAAACTAGGCCAGAAAATCATCGAGTGGTGATCCCGACAGCCTCCAAGACACAGGTAAGGTAATGATGGGGAAATCTGACTCATCTCTTAGAGATCGAGCGAAATAGAGAAGAGATCGGCTGATCGAGACAGCGCGAGTGTGAGACAGTGAGAGTCTGAGAGAGCTGCTCACTCTGAGCGAAAGAGAGATTAGAGTGGCGGAAAAGACGAGAGCGAGAGCGAGAGCGAGAGGCGAGAGAGAGAGCGAGAGAGAGGATTAGGGTTTCTGTCGCGTGCGACAGAGAGAAGACAGAAGTGCGCGGAGAAGACAGAAGCGGCGGAGAAGACAGATAAATCAGAAGCATTTAATTACTGCAAATTTTTTCTCTGCAATAGTTCATAGCAGATGTATAGAATGTAGGTGAAACGAAACGAAACAGAAGAATTTCGTTAATCGTTTCGTTGTTGGAACGGAATAGAGTTTAATTGCGTTTAACCGTTTCGTTCTTGAAATCGGACGGAAGTGAAATATCGACCGTTCGTTTCGTTTGCTTGCAAAACGAAACGCCGAAACGGTCAAACGGTCGAAAGTTGACAGGCCTACAGGGGAGGAATTAAATTAGTAGATGTTATTATTTCTTATTTATATTTATAAAATATTTTAATAAATATTTTTCACAATTTGCTTTTTGATGGTTTCTTTCTTTTTGATGGTTTCTTTCTTCTTTTTTAACTGATGATGAATGACGTTTTGTCCTTAATTAATTATTTCTTGTCGATATATCACAAACACACAAATTAGCTTTTTTTGATCTCTCAGCATAAGTTCAAAATTTTGATTCCGCATTGAATGAATATTTGAGTGGATTTATATCAACTGCCATATTTTTTCTACGATAAAAAGTGTCATAATTTTTTAAACACAAGATTTCATTGGTACAGCCAGCTCAGATTTTGGAGCATAGGAGGTGCAGTTTTTTATGGATCTCATTTAGTATGATAAACATAGTAACCACAGAAAAATTATAACAGCCGGATATGAGTTATACTTGGATAATGAGGGACTCGATTCTGCTGGCTGCTGCTCACGGTCACGGTTTTGCAACCTGTTATTTTTCTATTTTTTCCTGTTAGAGTTGTACATTGAACGGGCTTCATCTGGGACTTTCGTTGTTAGTTCTTAGTTGGGCCCAAAGTGAGTTACAGTCAAACGGGCCTCACTGCAGCAGATTTTTTTTAGTAATTAAAATAATTAAAAATTAGGATTTAGTAAGATTTTTTAAATTAAACTGACTAGCTAGGACCGAGTTTTAAACTCGGGATTTTTGGATCGAGTTTGAAACTTAATCTCAGATATTCTTTTTATAAATTTTATATGTTTTGATTAATTAATTAATTATTATTTTTATAGTTTATTTAGTAATTTTAGTATATTTAATTATTTATTGAATAGTTTAGAAATATAATATTATTGTGTTTAATAGTATGTTAAATATAAGACTATTGTGTTTCAGTAATAATATGAATTTTAGAAAATCATAAGAGAAAATTATAAAAATAACAATCTAAAATAAATAGATATGTTTAATTTTGAATTATAATAAATATACATATTTATAGTTTTTAATAATTTACTAAGTTATTTATTATATTTAATAATTTATTCAATTATTTAGTTTATTTTAAATTGAATATTGATTTGTCACAATATTTAATTTATTCGACGCTCCCGATCAAACAAACGAAGATGAGATCGGAAGATAAAATTAAAATTTGAACATCTCATCTTCAAACAGTCATAACTTTTGATAGAAACTCTAATCATTTTATGCTACACGGCCACCAAAAACTCACAATGAGATCTACAAGATTAACTACTTATGCCATTATGGTCATTTTTAGGGTAAAAAAAAATCATCTTCAAGCTCAAAAATATATTTGAAGTTTTGGAGTTCTACTTTTTCGTCATTATTTTTTAGTAAATGTATGTATATATATATTTTAGTTCATAATAAGATGCTTATTGAATAGATAATAAATATGGTGATTGAATACAAAATAAAAAAAATATATAAACATATTAATAGTATATAAACATACTATTAAACACAATAATATCATATTTCTAATATTTTCTAAAATATTCAATAAATAATTAAACATACTAAAATAACTAAAAAAATAATTAATCAAAATATATAAAATTTGAAAAAAAAAAATGGGACCGAGTTTGAAACTCGGTCTAAGGGCCTAAGACCGAGTTTCAAACTCGATCTAGGCTAGTCAGTTTTATAAAAAAATATTTATAAAAAAATATTTCCAAATCCTGATTTTTAATTATTTTAATTACTAAAAAAAATCTGTCACTGCAGCAAGAGGCTTAGGGCGTCCGATGATAATAGGTTCAAAAGAAAATGAAAAACAAACATGCCATGCTAGCTGGATGAAACTATTATTGATATAATGATTAATGAAACATTTAGACATAGAAAGAAATCAATGATATATATAGAGAGAGTCTTCCGATACCGTGAGCTTAACTCAAAAAACATATCAAATCATTTCGAAATTTTAATTTATCATTCTCATTAAATTCTTTATATGAAAATATCATGGGATGCAAAAATTTGGAGCGTTTTGAGCTTTTTATGTCACCGTTTTTAATTTTTTAAAATCAGCTCTAAAAATAATAATAATATATTCAATACTTGAACATCATTTTAAAAAATTAAAAATGATGACTTAAAAAGCTCAAAATGCTCCAAATTTTTGCATCCCATGAGATTTTCATATAAAGAATTTAATGAGAATGATAAATTAAAATTTCGAAATGATTTAATATGTTTTTGAGTTAAGCTCACGGTATCTCCACTATATATATATATATAAATCAAACATGCTCCTAAGAGCACGGAGTCCCTCCGTGATCCTACCTCAAAAAATATATCCAATGATTTCTAAATTTTAATTCATCACTCTCATTAAATTCTTCATATTAAAATCTTTTAAGGTATAAAAATTTGAAATGTTTTAAGTTTTCTATGTCACTGTTTTTTTAATTTTTAAAAATCAACTCTAATAATAATAATAAAATATTTAATATTTGTATATTATTTTCAAAAATTGAAAAGCACAACTTAAAAAAACTCAAAACACCTCAAAAGATTTCAATATGAAGATAAGAGTGATAAATCAAAATTTAGAGATTATTTAATACTTTTTTTTTATATATATATATATATATATATATAGAGCTAGAATCATCTCGAATTTGAAAGTTCATACGGAGGTGTTCTTCATATTGAAATATCTTTGGAGATCAAATTTTATATTTTTTGAATTTTTTTGCTATTTTTTAAATGAGTATAAAATTTGCTGATCTAACGATTTCTGCACCATCCAAAACTAGCGATTTTGTACCCATCTAAAAAATAGCGATCTCCACGCTAACTTTATATATATATAGACACACACACACATACATATATATAATGAGGTGAGCTATGGTGTTATGCATAATACGGATTGCTCTCATGCTATGGATCGGTTATTTTTTCAAGGTCTAAATGGTCGATCCAAACTGCTCAAAATGATTTCCATACGAATATTTAGTTATAGACTAAATTTTATATTTTTTAAAATTTTTATCTATTTTGTTAGATAATTTGAAGATCACTACTTTTGAATGACTCATATTAATTGAATCAATGATTTTCCAACCATCTAGAAAATAGTAAAAAAAATTCTAAAAAAATAAATAATTTAGTCTCCAACTAGATATTTATATGAAAATCATTTTGAACGGTTCAGATCAATTATTTAGACCTTGAAAGTGAAGAACCGATGCATAAAATAGAAGCGATATGTGCTATGCATAACACCATAGTCGAACTATATAGATATATACATATATAGATATATACATACATACATACATATATATATATATATATATACAGATGTTAGAAATATAAATATCAATATGAATTATTCCTTTTTCTTCCTCAGACCATTCTTTGACTAGAAGCTCTTTAATTAACCAAATTCTTGGTAAACATCACCATAAATTAGACATTAAAACGACTATATTTCTTATACATTGCTGGCTTATGAACGCTGATTGAGGTGTTATTGTTTACATAATTCGGAATATAACGTATCCTCCTAAATGAAAACAGAGTGTTCATGCACACACTGTAGTTGAGATGCCAGATGAAGCAGGATCCTGTTGATAGCTAAGGTATCCTTAAAAATAAGTCATATTGTAAATTAAATTAACTTATGTGTGCACCTTTCTGGTAAAAAGAAATAACATCAATTGTTTAATTTGATATTTAGACTAAAATTTTTGAAATAAAAATGTAAAGAGGAAATTAATATTTCAAATCAAGATTTTGTTGCAGCAGAAACCTACCGTCCCTGCACAATATATTGTAGTCGATAGCTGCTAGAAACAATAAATGCCTATAAGATCCAACTTACAGAAGTCAATATCTCGAGATCTCAAACTAAACAAAACTAAGTTACCAAAATAATCCATGATTAAAAGAGGTAGACTGTAGCCATACTATTGATATTGAGTTGAGATCTCCAAATATATATTACATCCAAGTCGACGATAAATAGCGCAAGTGGTATATAAGTTTGAAGCGACCAACTAAAGTCCTGGAAAAAAAAATATCATTACTTGCAATTTTACAGTTAAACTTTATTTTAAGCAAAACAAGTAACCCAACAAATTTGGGGAGCAACATCCTTTTCTATGCTCTTCAGTGGGCTGTTTTGAATACTAACAAGACTAAGAACGTATCTAATTAATATTAACAATACTGGGCAACAGGAAGTGATTAATTTATGCCTGTTTGTTAATTGTATAGCGCCAATATGTAATTGTCTTCATAGCTCATAACTTTTTTACATTCGTAACAGAAGTTTAATTTTTCGATATTTTTACAAATAAACTGGTTTGCCCACCATCTTGCACTAAAACTAAAAGATGAAAGCGAGAAATTGAAATAACATACCATCTTGAAATAATGGAAATGTATTAAACTCCGGGTATAATTTCACTCTTAGCTAGTATATTAAATAAATTTAATCACCTAAATTACTAAGTTTACCATATGCATTGGCGCAAGATTAATTTGTAAACTCAGTTGACTTCAAAGCCATAGGTGAATCTACAATTGTAAGGAGATTTCAGAAAGGGACTGTCAGTACAACACCGGTTTGACTGCTTCATTTACACATCACAATTAAGCATCCATGCATCAAGATTGGTACAGAAATGGAGCATGAAATAATAATGGAAGTATACTTGATGAAGAAATGATGGGTTGCATGATTCATATGTCTATTAATATTTACATAATATGCCATTCACATGCTACTTCAAAATCATCAGATTTGTATACGATACAATTGACTGATAGTTCAAATAGAATTATTTAAATAACTTCACGAAAAAGAAAAAAACTGATCATTTTAAGGAGAAGAACATTATTAAATCATAGGTGTTGAATAATATTAGCAGCATCAAAGTGTTAGGATTTTTTATACGGTCGTGATCCTCTAATGAACCCTTAATTATAAATTATGTTATTTTGATCCATACTGTCGATCTTTCAGAGAGACAATTTCGTTGATTACTAGACTTTTTTAGCCTTCCAGCGATCTTCCTCTAACCTGATGGAGCGATTGAGAGGACCGGCACAGAAAGTTTCTTCTCTTCTGGAACTCTGTTTAGGGAGAGATGAATCTCTGTTGGGAAACAAAGGGTGACAGAAAATGAAGAAATGAGAATAGTTTCGAAAACCAATAGTATCCCTATATATAATGGACGCCCATATAACTGAGAGCAGTTATATCTTAGCGGATCCATATCGGATCCAAGACTCTCATAACGGGTTTGCCGCTTAATCAGAAAACTGTGTATAATTGTGTTCTCCAGAAACTAATAACATAATTATATTATTATCAAACTTTATATAATTCAGACCATCACTTAATCATAAAGTCATTAATATGCATTATACACATTAAAAGACTTACTTCTCATGACATATAATAAACCCGATACAGAATTTAATCACTTCATTACAAATATAATTTGACAATCCATTATATAATATATATTTATTACATATAAGCCCGTACATATTGTAATTAATAATAATTAATTCCAACACAAAGAACTATGCAATTAGTATAGAATACTCTACAATCAAGCTTGTGTGCATTGATCTGTTCAACTGTGGACAAAAAAATAAATCATTAGTATTGAGATAGATTCCGAAGGATTGAATCAATACAAGTGAAAAAAATTACTATGTGCACTAAGTTGCCTTCAATTTAGGCACTGCACAAAACTACTGTAAACAGGAAAAGCTGTACCAGCAAAAATCGGATAATATAGGAAATCCCCCACTTTTGTTCATTATTGCAAGTTTAATCAAGCAAGAGTAGTTTGTTGACTTTGTTCCATCTGTAATTAAAATTCTAATCGATGCTTAAATTAATTTGGGTCATAACATGTCAGACCCCATATACCCGGATGTCACAATATCTGACTCCTGAAACTATATATACATGCAAGCACCCCGCACAAAAAGCTCACACTTCACATTTATCTAATATTGCTTTGTATGCAGTTAGTGAAGTCTGGGGAACCGGTTAATTTTCCAATGACTTGAGATCAAAATTTGTCTCAAATCTTATTTTAACTATTGAATCAAATTTTTTTTATCAATCTTGATGCAACTCATTTTCTATTTTATACTTTTTTTTTCAATCTCAATACTAAACCGATGATTGAAACAAATTTGAGATAAATTTTGGTCCAAATCATTAGGAAATTAACCGATTCCGAAGTCTAGACATTACCATTACCTTTAGGATTCTCTCGGTACCGGTATGGGGTACATCTCCTTTTGTACGGATGTTATTTATTTTCTAAGAAAATAAGGGCCTGTTCGGTGGTAATTCACGTATGAATTTGAGTGTGAAATTTGAACTAATTTTTATTATTTGTATGGATAAATTTTTTTTAATTTGAGTAAATATAATATTTCCCGCGGGCGTGGGTAAGAAACAAACGGGACCTAAAGGATTCATCTCTGGACACTATTATAGGCGATATTTACTTTCTAGGAAATAAAGATGTCTCATTGTGTTGTATTGATTTCCATTTTAATTTTATGTAGGTCCCATTACCTAGAAGTTCAAGAGATTTTTTATTAGAAAAATGAAAAATAAAAAGTTCAAAATAAAAACTTTTTGACATTATATATCCACAAAAATTTTCTATTTGATTTTGAAATATGTGACTTCCCAAAAACCACGTTATTTTATTTAGTGATTTCTCAAGAAGTTTAAGCTTATCACGAGCTGCCATTACTCTGTATTTTTTTTAAGGAATATTATTATCGTCCCCAGCCTTTTCTCCCCATTCGTTGTCCCTAAGCGAAAAAATTTCATTTTAAGCATTCAATTGACTTTTTATCTGTTTTCGACTTTCCATTTTTATAACTGAACACATTAATAATTCAAAAAAAATTGAAATTGAAATGGCGTATCTTTAAGAAAATTAGAGAGAGTTAGCACTTGATAAAAACTATCAAATTTACTTATATCTATTATACTGTGCTATTTATATCAAGTGTTGTGATTATTTACTTGTATAAATTGTGGGATTTAACCACCAAAGCCGGTTGATGTAAATAGCAAAATTTAATATATATATATAAATAAAATTGACAGTTGATGCCAATAGATACAACAATTATCAAAAACGTAGATATAAATAACATGGATATCAAATAACAATATTTTAAGTTATTAGAATTTTAGCAACTGACACAGTAAATATAAATAGGGAACAACTAAAGATATAAATAATGTCAGAATGATAATCAATTGATGGCACGTTGATTTTTTGTGTCAAATTTATTGTTGCTGTAAATAATCCAAACATTTATGGTCAATTAATATAAACTAACGGTTGATTATAAATGAATCGGCCAGTTGCCTAGAAACAGAAAAAAAAATAGTGAATCTAATTGATGTCGCTGAGATTGCATGTTATGGTCACAAAAAATAGCGATTTTTTGTGTGCCAAATGATTGCAGTTACGATCAACTCGCGAAGATTCAATATTTTTATTTGTCGCTGTGATTATGGTCAAATCGCGAAAGACTTTTGGCGTTTCAACTACTAAATTTACGGGAGTCAAAGTTTGGGGATATTTGTGGGGATAAATGCTTGGGGATTATTATCAGCCTCCTTTTTTTAATTATTATTAATATTATTATTTTCCCATCTGTTGTCTGTATTAGATCTATTCTCAAAAGATGATCTCTGCGCGAATCTCGTGAAAAATTGTGGTGGAAATTGTTCGCTATTGCTTTATGCAAAATTGAGCGTGAAAGTTTAAGATTTTTTTTATTTTAGTAAATAAAATAAATAAATATAGCAAATTGGTCATCTCTCTCCTCACTTTTGAGTTTATAGCCAGACCCGAGTTTGAAATTCGGGTCCAGTTTTTTTTTTTTTGAAAACGTAAAAAAAAAACACGGACCTGAGTTTCAAACTCGAGTCCAGCTACCCCATTTCCATTTCCTGCGCCTCCCACTCCCCTCTCTCTCCCATCTCTCCCCTCCCTTCTCCTCTCTTCAAAAAATACGAAATTTTTTTCCCCCAATTTTTTAGATCTAATTCATTTTTATCGTTAGAAAGAGAGTCGGAAAAACCCGTCAATTCGTCAATTTGATCGTCATTTCGAAGGTAATTTTTTATTTTAAATTTAAATCCGAATTTATCAAAATTAGTAATTTTGATAGATTTAATTAGTATAATTATAGTGATAATTGAAATATAGTTAATATATTTTGGTTTAGTTGATTTGTGTTGATTTTTTGTGTTAATTTTGAAATATGTTGTTGTAATTAGTTTAATTGTGTATTAACACTAATGAGGCTAATTATTTTAAATTTATTAGATTAAATTTGGTCAAATACTGTTAATTATATGTACATTGGTTAATTATGTGAAATTGTTCAATTATATCAAATTATACCGAGCTATTCCAAATTATACAAAAATTATACCAAAATTATAATATTTTTAAATAATTGTAGTGAAAAATGGAGTATCCGCAACTGCTTGTCGTGCCCGAAAATAAACATAGGTCGCAGAGGACGTGTGTTGTCTATGGGGATTACCTATCAAAGGTATTTTAAATTTTTAATATGTTATTTTATATTTTTTTTGAAAGTCTACTAATCTGATTTTGCAAATTCAAACAATATAGGAAAACCAATATGACGAGTGAGTCAATATGATGCTCCGCGCGCGTCATCGTACGATGAGACTCGATCCGGGTGCTGGGATCTCTGATACCCAATATGATGCTCTGCGTGCATCATCGTACGACACTCCTAGTCCGTCCACCCGAGAGCCCGAGACGCAGGCACCGCCGGACGCAAGACACGAGCGTCCTCGCCGTGAAATTCGGCCGAGAGACACGTATAGTTCGTCTCTCATTCGGAGGATGTTTCGTAGGCGTTGATGTATTTTTTTTAGACTGTTGTTTGTATCGACTTTTTTAGACTGTTCTTATATATATTTTTACATCGACTGTTCTTTATATCGACTTTATATCAATTTTTTACATTAACATAACAATTTTTAAATCATTAACAACAGAATAATAATAATAATTTTCATATAACATAATAATCATTTATCCAATATAATTTCATATCACATAATAATCATTTACATAACATAATTAATTTCATATAACATAATAACTAACTAACTTAATAATATTGAAAACGTAAAAAAAAATATATATATTTACCCGGACCCGAGTTTGAAACTCGGGTCCAGTTTTTTTTTCTTCCGTTTCTGTGTAAAAAAAAAATCCGGACCCGAGTTTCAAACTCGGATCTGGCTATAAACGCAAAAGTGAGGAGAGAGGTGACCAATTTGCTATATTTATTTATTTTATTTACTAAAATAAAAATAAAAATTGTGAAAGTTTCAGCCCGGCTTGGGCCTAAGATAGGGCTGCAGACAAGCTGAGTTCCAACCGAGCTGGGGTGATTTGATGCAATCTCAATATCATTTGATATTATTTTGACATACACTATATATTAAATTGAATTTAATCATTTTTTATGGGTATGATGTTAAGAAATATAAATTACAACTTGTGTTAGATTTTAGATTATTGATTATTTTTATGGTTGTCAAAATTATCAGACTAATCAATTGTCAATAAGCGTCTCCTTAATATTTTACATGTAAGCGTATGCTCAAGATTACACAATATTTTGTTAATGCTTATTCATAACAAAATAAGAAAAATAGACTTGTAATTATCTAATTTTATTTTTTCACTTTTTGCACCAAAACTAATTGCGAGTGAGTCTTTATGGAAGCATGTCAAATTGTCATTTAGATGTGAAGAAATCCAGTTTCATCGATATGCAGTTTCATATACATCGTATACAAACCTCTTCATGCACCGTGATGCAAGGATGGTGCACAAAGTTGACACAAAAAAGAAACAGAAAAATGGGAACAAAGCAAAAAAAAAACTAAAGAAAAGAAAACAAGTAGGCAACACAAAAAATCAGACTAAAACCTTCACCTCACGGGGCTGAGAAATTTACTTATATTTGGGCCTAGCTGCACTCATGAAGTTTCACCCCTGCTCAAATTTAAGCCTCATGTCATATGCTTTATAAATCTCTAGGCTTCTCTTTTCCCTTTTCCATGACTAACATGATAACTGGGCAACATTATGGAAAAAGTAAACTACAAAATAATGGTTCCCATTAACTGCATGTGCAAAAATATAAGGCAGCATATTGCATGTTTTACACATTTGTTCTAAAAATTTAACAACATAATCAGAAGAATAGTATCACAGAAAGACAAATCTACAAACCTCATAATAGAAACAACAAGACAAAAGGTTACTGATGCTTCTTTATCTTTAATCTCGAGGAAGATGAGGTTGTAGCATTCTTTTTAATCATATCTTGGTTAGATGCTCTAATTATGAAAAGTACAGTCTCAAGTAACATTCCGCACACCAATCCTAGTATACCCCCAGCAGCATTCTACAGTAAAATACAATTACTGTATTAAACACCTTGAAGCTTAAAATTCACTTTCATTGGTTATGCAAAATGATTTTTTTTTCTGTCAAAAATAACTCAAAGACATCTTGAATGTCAAAAGGTATGTGATTCAAGGAAGCAAAGATTAAGCAGTTTTAAAACCAACTCCATGGGCACTTTTGTAGTTTTGCATACTAAAGTGACTTATAACAGAAACCAAATGAAGAATTTCCAGAAAAAGCTAGCGGAAAAAAATACCATAATGGGGTTGTGATTGAAGAGGGCTCTGAAAGCAGCATAACCGACCAAGTAGCCTGTGAACATTACTAACACAACATGTAAACCTGCAATTAGAAGTAACTGTAAGTGCACTTCACAAATACAAACAAAGTAACTTATTGGGATGTTACTATGAAGTACAATTTTCAGTACCAAACCGGGGAACAAAATTTTTCATTTTCCATTACTTTCTGGCATTGTACAAGACTACAAGCAGTAGTACCAGGGCAACTCAGCTAGCACATATCAGTCACAAGGCAACAAGCTAAGGGCTCGTGGCTTTAAAATAGTTATCTTAACAAAGAGATTGAACAATTCTGGAACAAAATGCATAATTTTAGATGTAGTCCTCACAGCCCAGGAAAAACAGGTAAATAATCTAGATTGCCTTATTGTCTCTCAGAAATCTAGGATGATTTGAATGAATTAAAAAGAACTTTTTACCAAAACCGATCTGATCCTTGTAAGAAGAAAACGGCTCAGTGTTATCCTTTTTAGGAGCAACATCTTTCACTAACTCTGTATATTCCCTTTGCTCTGCCAGCTCAGCAAGCTTCTTTAGCCTCGCCTTGAGCTCCTCACTCTAAACTCCATACAAATATACCATAAGGAAATTGTGACATTCAATGTAATTGTGTCAAGACTTCAGCAAAGTTTAACAAGCTTCCTTGAGAATCAACATATATAAAAGCACAAATTTTACTGAGAAACTAAATCAAATATATTTTGGCAAAAGAGAATCCTCAAACTCAAACTCAAACTCCAATGGAACGAATACACAACTTCAACAATTATATCCAATTACTCCTTTTGATAAAAGAATTCTACCTTGCAAATATTGCAGATACCCAATTGGTTAAATAAAAACGTACTTGATTTCAAATTGTGGATACAGTCGAAATCTTTCAACAAGTTCAACGCGGAGACTAATTCAAATCATACCTTCTCGCGTGGTTTGGGGCTGGTGAAAACAAAATCTGATCCATCAAGGAGGAGGCGAAGCGACGGTCTAGATGAAGCGGGAAAAGCGCACCAACAGACCTCAGCGACTTGTAAGGGACTGAGCTGAGAGATGAGAGAGAAGCAGCGAGGCCCCGGAGTTCATCAGAAAGGTGGTCCCGGTTGCCGGAGGCGGCGACAAGGAAGGATCGGATCGGGTCGGTGGTGGAGATCACCAATCCATCCGCCATTACTCCGTTGTTGTAACGTTTGGTTTGTAAGAGATTGGGCTCAAATTAAGAGTCGACATTTCTTTTTGTTAGACTGAGGAATGAGCTCCATCTAGGCCCGGTTGGAATTGGCAATTTCTAAATTGGGCCTTTATTTTCTTTCAAATTACTCAATATTGGAAATCCAGACTCCAGAATTGTATTTCAGAATTCAGATGATGAAATTAGTTGAGAATACTGACATTTTTTGGTTTACTTAATTCTTTGTCGCTTTGATATTTTTTACTAAAATTTATTTTTTAATACAAAAGTTAATTCAGACTTCAGCATCAAAATTTTCGAGACAAAAATAAAAATAAAAAAATTGACATTAAATCTTATAACAGAAACCTACTTGGGTTGTTGGGCAGTAAAAGTTGGAATGGATAAGAAGACTTGCTATGGTGCATCCGCTTTGACTTGTCTAAGTCAGCAAGTCAATCTATTGGCGCAAAATGTCATCTTTGAATTTTGATTCCTCAAAAAGGCACAACTACCCACAGTCAAATGACCTTTTTATCTAGGTCCTTTCTGAGGGCTCTCCAAAGTAAGCTAAACTATTTTGGCAAATCGTTTTTATATGAATGATATGGAATTCTGTTAAATGATTTGGCAAATTCCATATAAACAAATTGTGAAAAATAATTAAACTGTTTTTTTATTTATTTCATGTTTCTCGCAGTTGTATCTATGCTATGTGTCTTTTTTTTAAAAGGTGATAAGTAGCTTTTTTTTGCGTGGATAAATGTGAAATTTCTCTGTAAACACCTTTCTAATACACTTTGGCGACACAACAAAAAGCATTATTTTGATAAAGAAGAGACTTTAAATATGTCATTTTCCATCTCTACAATTAATTAAGCCAGAGAATCATTATTATAATGACTGTTATTACAATAACTGCCAACATATATAACATAACAATGCATCAATTAATGCAACAAATTTGGCACCTACAATCAGTACTATTTTCTGTATACTGATCAGTGGTTATAATATTAAGACGGAGCCCCAAAAAAATAAAGACTGTCAACATGAGCTCGACGTATTTCCAAGTTGGATACATCGATCAAGGAATTTAACAACTAAGAAACCGGACAACTGACACCAAACAACTAACTGACATGGACACATTCATAATTTAATTAAGATGGTGAGTAAATGAGTTTAAATATTCTTCAGACTGATCCAAGAGATAACTGATTACAGCGGTTACTAAACTTACTAATCCGAATGGAAAGTGGTACTATCCAGCAGTATTTTTAAAGGCGGCCGCATATGTGTATGCGGTAATATGCCCGCATTCAAAATGTCATACAAAGGATTTCATGCGGTTTTACTTATATGCGGGTTATATACCGAGACACCACAGAAAATCCAAACACCTACACCCATTTTCGTAGGAAGCAAAATCATTTTTGCGCTTGAGCAGTGATTTGTGATATATTCAAACATATATTATAATCGGATCGAACAATATATTCAAACATATATTTCCTCTATATAACCGCATATATACCTCAGCATTGTAATCTGCATTTGCGGCTGCATACCGCATATGCGGTATGCGGTATACAGTACCTTCCGCATGTATAAAAAAATTTCATTTAAAAACACTACTATCCAGTAATCAGTTATCTGAACTAACTAGGTGTATATATATATAGAATTGGCTATGATGTTATACATAGTACGGATCGATCCCGTGTTATGAATCACTTATTCATTTTTAAAGTCTAAATGATCAATCTGAACCACTCAAAATGATTTAAATATGAAAAATTAGTTCGAGACCAATTTTTTTATTTTTTAGAATTTTTTTACTATTTTTTAAGATAGTTTGAAAATCCTTTTTTTAATAACTCATAATAATTAAATCTACTGAATCTTAAACTATCTTAAAAATAATAAATAAGTTCTAAAAATATAAAATTTTATCCCGAACTAATATATGTAGATCATTTTGAGTAGTTCAGATCAATCATTTAGACTTTGAGAACGAAAAAATGATCCATAGCAAAAGAGTAATCCATGTTATGCATAACATCATAATCTAACTCTCTCTCTCTCTCTATATATATATATATATATATGAATTATGGTGTTTTGCAAAGCAAAAAATCATTTTTACTTTGGAGTGATATTTTACATCCCGGTGATTCAAATGATCAATTTAAGTTACTTAATAATTTTTTCATGTTAAAATCTTATGAGATATTAAATTTTATATTTTTTTGTTTTTTAACTATTTTTAAATTATTTTTAAAATCTCATTTTGTTTAACATTAGAAAATTATCTATTCTAGATCTATTTTTAAAAATAATTAAAAAATAGTTAGAAAGCTCAAAAAAATATAAAATTCAATATCCCATAAGATTTTAATATGAAAAAATTATTGAGCAACTTAGATTGAGCGTTTGGGCCGTCGAGATATGAAACCCACTCTAAATTGTAAATATTTTTTATTTTATAAAACACCATAATGTGTATATATATATATATATATATAGAGAGAGAGAGTTATGCTACGGTTAGTCGCGAAGTACATAATATTTTTTACTTCACGTTGTATTTTCATTTTTAAATTAAAAACATTGATCCGACCGTTCAAAGTGTTCTCTATATTAAATTTATTTGAAGACCAAATTTTATATTTTTTAGAAATTTTTTCTATTTTTTTGAGGATTAGAAAATCGTTCTTATTAAAAATCATAAACTCAATGCATTTTCATCCCCTAAAAAAATAGAAACAAATTTCTAAAAAATATAAAATTTGGTCTCCAAATATACTTCAATATGAAAAACACTTTTAACGGGTCGGATCGGTGTTTTGAATTTAAAATGGAAGATACGATGTGAAATACAAAAATATTTTGTACTTCGCGACTAATCGTAGCATAACTCTCTCTCTCTCTCTCTATTTTTTTTAGGAGATGAAAATGCATTTAGTTTTTTTTTTTTTTTTTTAACTAGTTTTGTACCCGCGCATTGCAGCGAACTTTTTTATTTAGATATAGAAAAATATCACATGATAATATTTACGTCATTCTAATATGGAAAAAATTAATAAATACAAGTTCTATTACATATGTTATATCAGATATAATCTCACATGATTTCTCTCAACTTTTAATTCCCTTCCTTCTATATGGCAAAGAAATGGAGAGGAATACAAAATAATGGACGCTATCTTATTCATCTGATTAGTCAAAACTAATGTAAATCATTAAATGAAGGGTATTTTGGGATATAAAAAAATTGAAGAAAATGACAAAAAATTGACCCGTCCAATTTCTAATTGCTTTATATAATAGTGTTACACTACACATCTTCTTTGATTTGTCGATTTGCAAAACAATCTTGAATTTTATAATTTGTCTTGTTGAGTTTTGTGCAGGGATTAGTGCAAATGAATTAGTGCACAAGAACCAAGACTAATGGGATACAAAAGCTTGATCAAGACTACATTAGGCTTAGGTTTAGTTAGACTTAATCTGGGTTGAATTGGTCAAGATAAATTGAGCTTAAACAACAGAGAAAAATACTTCTGCCTAGTGAATCGTTATAACAGTTCATCTCAATACTCAAAAAATATTCTAAGACAGAAAAATACTCATAGAAATCAGAGCATATCGTTATGTAACAATTCAGTAATCGTTATAATGTTTCAGCTCAATTGATCCAATGGCTATTCTTTCTAAACCGTTATAACGATTCTGAAACCGTTATAACGGTTTATGCCAAAAAATAGTTTCTTCAGTTATTTCAGAAGATCTATTTTAAAAGGATCACATCTCTCACTGAAAATTAGATCTGATCCATCTAGCTAAATCATTACAACAGAAAGCTTACTAGCCATATAAAATTGAGAGCGATAATTCAAGAGATCGATACATTCAATTAGTCAAATTTTTGTTTAAGCTCAATCTAGCTTCTCTCTATTCTCTCAACTTGATCATTCGTGATCTTCTTATAAATATTTTATTGAGCTGTAGTGCTCACCTTTTTGAGTGTATTGTCACTCACTTCTTATTTTTGAGTGTGTTATCACTCACCCTTTTTGAGTGCGTTGTCACTCTAGTTACCGATAGGCTTGGCAGCCCATTTTTGTGTAAGGGACCAAGTTCTACAAGTGTAAAATTATTTTTAGTGTATCGGCTCAACCTCAATTGTTTGAGGTTGAGAGTCCCGGAGACGTAAGCATTTTTAACCCGAACTCCGTTACATCTTGTGTTCTTATTTGTTCTTATCTTTGCTATTCTCACATTTCTTTGATTGCTATATTCTTGTGAGAATTGAATCGTATTAAATTATATTCCGCTGCCATTATACTTGAACACTAAGCCCCAAATCGGTATATACATTTCTACCTTAGGTTCTTTATATTCTTGCATTACTTTTAACCTTTAATATCACCATCATAGAGCTGTCAAAGTGGTATCAGAGCAGGAGCTCAGTTTTAATTGCTTTATTTATGGTATTTTTGGACCAAGATGATTTCTTTGATGCATGTAAAAGAACCCCTAACTATAGGTCTTAATTGCAAAAATTTTTGCTTTTGGAAGAAATGTATGGTGAACTATCTCAACATACGACCTTTGGGATGTTGTCCAACATGGTTATGTACCACATTATGATCCTAGCAACCTCACATTGACACAAAAGGACAAATAACTGAAATATCAAAACGATTATGCCGTCAATGTTATCTTAAATTACTATACTATTTGGTACTACCAAAATTGCTAGTGAAATGTGAGAGAGGGTTGAATAGATTTGAGGGCAACTCTCAAATGAAAAGAACAAAACTAATGAGTCTAGAGTCCGAATTTGAAAATTTTTGTATACAAGAAGGAGAGTCAATTGAGAATATGTATTCAAGATTAATGCATATTCTAAATGAATTGATGAAGTTGAAGAATCCTTGTCTAACTCTAAGATTGTAGGCAATATTTTTATGGGAATGATGAGAAGACCAAGATGGGAGAGCGTGATAAGCACTCTAGAGGCAATGTAAGGTTCTCTTGGCGAATTCACACATGAAGAAGTGTTCACTCATATTCTATGTTTTGAGGAGAAGCTACGACAAATTGGAGAGCTCACACTAAAGCTCAAAAAAACTGCACTTCAAGCTCAAAAATCTTCATCGCACCACTATTCGAGCAAGACCTCATCTAGCTCATCTTCTATGAACGATCAAATCATCACGAAGATGTTTGAAAGAATACTAAATCTAGAGAAAGAGCATAATAAAGAGCGAGATGAGAAAAAAATGACGTGCATATGCTTCTCATGCCATAAGGAATGTCACACAACACACGATTGTTCCTTGGTCTTTCCACATAAAAAGAAGCAAAACTTTGAGAGAATTGGTGTTATGCTAGCTACAAGCAACCATGTTAAGAGAAAGAATGATGAAAGAAATCCACTCAATCTTGTCCTAATTGCGGAAGTAAATGAGAGCTCACCCGTGGTAGATGTTGATGAGATTGTAGCAACAAATAACATCACCGACTTGTGTACATTGGAGATCCTACATGACATTGTCATATCCAAGAATATAAAGATAGACTCATTTTCACCTAAAGTATAATTTTCTCAAGAATTTCAATTGCACAATTAAGTATTACCTTGCACTATATCCACTTGGGATGATAGTGATGATGATTTTGTTGAGAATGATGAATTTTGTGTTGAAAATATAAATAATTTTGATGATGAGATTGAAATTGAATCATTTTTATCTAGTTTAGAAAGTCTTATTCATGATTCATCTTCTCAAAAAGAGATAATTGAGAGACTTAAAAATAAAACTTCTAAGTTTAAGTAAGATTCAATCTTATGAGTCTAAATTATAAAATCTGAAAAAGAATTGTTAAATACACTTAGGTGAAGTTGCAACATTAAAAATGAAAGTGTAAAATTTAGAAACTGAAAATAGAGCACTAAAATTCTCATGTATTTCAATAAACATCAGTTCAATGAATTTAGACAGGATTATAGATCAAATTTTGAGTGAAAAGCTAGCTAGGTCAAGCAAGTTTGAAGATGCACTTCATTGATTGATGTGGAGATTTCATATATACATTTATACACCTTTGCTTGCTATCCTCTTACTGTATATATAATACTCGTGAACTTTTTTTTATCATTAATGGAAATTGGAGGGACTTGGTGGATGGATCATATATTTCTTTTAATGGTATATGAAGAAAATATATACCAACACCATAGACTTAAGGTCCATAATGAAGATCACGCTAAAAAAACGCAGAGATAATTTCTGTAAAAGATGGTTTTTCTGCAATAATTAGGTATAAGTGATGAAGAGGTTACTGTTAATATGCTTCTTTGAGGAGATTGTCAGTTGAAAATTCAGCTAGATAATTCATTATGGCAATTTAAATTGAAATTGAAATTGTTTGATTTTCCTAATTTAATTATTGTTTATTAAAAAATCAAGACAATTATACACTATAAAGTGATGAACTTTCGAGGAAGTCACATTATGTATACATATTGCACGGGGCTAAATCAATGTGCATGCATTTAATAGTTGACTAATGAAAATTCCAGTTGGAACATCACATGACAGGTCCACAATTAATGATTGTCGGATTGAAAATAACAACGATAATTTATCTTTTTATTTACTCTCAGTATTCAATTTGTCTTTTCTTCTTTTGGACTTCAAAAAAGTGAGTTAAAATAATTTTGCTTTTAAATAAAAAAAATAGTAAGGAAGAATAAATAAAAAAATAATAAGGAAGAATAATCACGGTGATTTTTTTTAGAATCTCTTTCTTTTGCATCAATATTAAATTTTCTAGTGCATTCAACTTTTCTCATGCATCTGATTTTAATATATTCTTTAATTCCATTTTTTCTAGAAAATGTATTGTTCAAATTGAAAAATGAGAAACTTTGAAACTTTCCTTATGTGTTCAATTAAAGAAAAATATTTTAGTCAATGTAGTTTATTAACATGAGAAGGAAAAAAAAAAGACAATGCTAATATATTTTAGTGTCACCCGTACTTAAAAAAATTAAAGATGCGCCTTAAAGAGCGCATAAAACAAGGTATTTGAACCTTTAACACGAGCATTATCACTGAAAGTATACATCAAGACTGGTCCGATCTAGCCAAATAAAACAGCTAGATGTTTAATGATACTTAGGTTTATAACTTTCGATAATTTTGGAGGGAAGCAAATTAATTGGGCAGATGTGTGGACAGCTTAAGTTTGAGTTGTGGCGGTGCCCTTTGATGCGATAACTTTGTATCCATCGGATAGTAGTACTATTGGCGAAACTCATTAATTGACGACATGCATCATGGCATATAACCCTCATAATTATTTATTATTGATGTCAACTATAGGCTTATAGTAGAAGTTGTCAGTGGCGGATCAAGGGAAACTGTAGGGGCTGACTCCTAATTTTTTAAAATCATTCAAAAAATATATATAATTTCGTAAAAAATTCAGAAACTTATATATTTAATTAGAATTTAATCGGATCAAGTTCAAATCGAATCAATAATAATAATAATAAAATAATATGATTCGATCCGAATCTAACCCGAACCGACCCATTTACACCCCTAATTACCACAAAAGATTTCCGGTGGTTGCATGCTTTTTGGTGGAGCAAGCTCTGCAGCAGACCACATGGCCACATACTTCGAGAGTTTTCTAGATGCGATTTGGTGTCAGCTCATATTTCAAGCGTTGCTGGGAGAGGTGGTTTTCAAAATTTAAAGGAGAGGGTGTTAAACTAATTAATGAAATCTCATTACTCGTTATTGAATATGTATCAATATCGATATCCAATTTGATGGAACAAGTAAAGTAAGGGAAATAATTTATTTCATTAACTTTAAAGGAAAATTATAAATAATGAAAGGAAGTTAAGTTAATTACCGAAGGTATTAAAAAATTGATAATCATCAGAATAATATAATTAAATTAATAATTACTACAAAATCAAATGGTCAAGAATATAGATGAAGTGGAATGCTTAAGAGGCTACTAAACCTCTTTCTTGTTTTATAATTTGTTTGTTTGTTTTTTACTTCAGTTAGTCTATATAGACTAATATTTCATTCGATAATTACTATTACTGAGCTGTAACTTGAATTTCTCTTAAATAGATAATTAAAAATATAAGTTTTTAAATATATTTAATACAAATTCACATTAAAAAGGATTTCAACACGATTTTTTTAATGCTAAAGATGCATATAATAATTATTATTATTACAATAATAATAATCATTATTATTATAAATAACATAATTAAATATATGATAATCTATAAAGGATTGTAAAAATTTTGGATCATTTTAAGAGTTATGTTTCACTTTTAAGTTTTAATATATTATGCACATTACATTAAATGAGGAATGGGGAAAATTATATATGAATTATTGGATTTCAATAGATGAAAAGATTTAAACAAAATTAATGATGGAGAAATCTTGATGATGTGGTATGTATGAAAAACTAGAAGAATTAATTCTATTTATAGAATACTAAAGTTGTAACTCGGATTTCGCCCCGACATTATAGTCCTCAAATAAATAATTATTAATATATATTTTTTAAATATATTTAATAAATTTTCACATTGAATAAAATTTAGACACAATATTTTTAAATGCTAAGTAATAATGATAATAATAATAATTATTATTATTATTATAAATAATATAAATAAACAAATAATAATCTATAAATGATAATATAAAAAAGTTGATCATTTTAAGTGTTAAATTTCACTTTTAAGTATATTACACATATCAATTTAAATGAGAAGAGAGAAATTATTTTATATGAACTCTTAAATTTAAAAAATGAAAAGATTTAAATAAAATTAATGATGGAAAAAAGTGATGATGTGACATACTTAAAAAGTTTGATTTTTATATATATTAAGAATAGTATACCATCTCAACAGTTAATAGTGAGAATAAGAATAGATTACTTATAATATTAAATCTAATTCTCAACAATTAGCTAGTGTATTAAAATATCATTACACGCTAACGCCGCTAGGCAATAGCAAATAGGATCCAACTCCACTATTATTACATTTTTCTGGAAATGATTATTTTCCCTAGTTTAGACCGTTTTGATCAAAACCACACGGATGAGTTAAATATCAACGGTTGATTTTGGATGACATCAAAGTGTGTATTTCAATTTTTACCACACAATTCAATTTTAAAAAAATATATATTTTTTTAATTTTTATCACAAAAAGTGAACACTTCTCAAATGATAAGAAATAATTAATAATGATTAATAATAGCAGGTACAGACAAAGTGTCCCTACCATGCAGAGGACCTGCTTGACAGTTGTCACCATCCTATTGGCGGTTTCTTAACAGCGGCCTCGGATTTGCTGTTTAGGCATGCCAAGCCCACAAGCCAGTGCAGAGGGCCCGGACTAAAAAGAGGCAAGACTAAAAATAAAAAAAATTCCTAGGTAGTTTATAAATACTAATTAATAATCAAGGACTAACCATCTGGTGTTGACAGAGGTGTTAGATTGATTAAAAAATCATGACCCATTTTTAAGAATTAGCAAAATTTCCCATTCATCCAATGTTAAATATACCGATGAATAATAATTCCAATAATTATTCTATCATGCATCAAATAGGATTCAAATTATTTAATTTTTATCAATATTGTAATATTTCTATCCTTTTTTCCCCTAAAGATTACACGATCCATATTAATTCCCTAACTATATATCAATTATATCTACCTAATTTGTTTATGAAATATAAAAAAAAAAAATCAAAATAGAGAACCTGCTCTTAATCTAGTGGCAAAGAATTTTTTTCATGTAATATTCAAAATTTAAACTGAAGATATTTACGACCATTAAAATTTAAAAAGTTCATCCTATCGTCATACAAAAAGAATTCTATCCTACCATTCAATTTAAAATCAATGACCCAAAATTATTTAATAAATCCGTACAATTAAAGATAAGCTAAATGTTATTTTCAGCTGATATTTGTCGATTTATAACGAATCGAAAGTGATTCATTAGGATACCACTGACCGATTTGAGCAACTTAAAATACAAAAACTACTTCATAGAATCTGCGTCAAAGATGTATATATGCGGTTATAAAATAATAATAAAAATAATAAAAGAACATTATAGATTGGCAACCAATAAATTTATGCCTCCTTGGGCGCCTTATATTATGCTAGGAGCGTGATAGGAGTTTGTAAGTTTGTTTAAGAAAACACCCGTAGCAGGTTTTATTCAGATATATAAAAAAATATATCAGAAATTAATATGTGCGCCTATATTTTTTAATATATGAAGCCCAATGGCACTTGGCAATCAAAACTGCTCGTCAACTTCTTATAGAGGTGGCAATCGGGCGGCTCGGGTCGGATTCGGGTTCGGGTCCGACGGATCGGATCAGTTTGACTTTTTAGAAGAAATCGGGTTGGGTCGGGTCGGGTCGGGTCGGTCAATTTATATGTTGTATTTTTTCAGATCGTTGATAGATTTCAATTGGATTAAAGACCATTTGATCTCGGGTCGGGTCGGGTCGGGTCGGGTCGGGTCGGATCGGGTCGAGTTCGGATCGGATCGGATCAGTTTGACTTTCTTAAAAAATTGAATCGGATCGGGTTCAGATTCGAACGGATTTCTCGAATCGGATCGGATACTGCCACCTCTACCTTATCATGAACATAAAAGGACTACATGAAAGATGTATAGTTCGGATACATATAATTAGAGCATTAAAAACTATGTACCTACAAATGGTGGCAATCTTCTAGGCCTTTTTCGTTCGTTTTGATCTCGTGAACTAAGAAGGAACTTTTGGTCCACAATATATATAAAACCTTTAATGAAAAAGATGTAAATATATATTTTTTTATTTTGAGAACATCAAAACTATTTGTCAACCAACACTAGTCTGGCTTCTAGGCTAAATGTCTAATGAATACCAAGACCACTTCTCATCTTTCTTTCTTTCTTTTATCTTGGACTTAGAATAAGAACATATAACTTTCATATCTATTATATTGGTAACAAATCACTTGACCCTCAAATTAAGATAAATTAGGAAAATTAGAGTGACTTATAGTTATGATAAATCTCTCCGACTGCTGCTTAATAATTAGCTAAAAGTAAAGAACGGCTTAAAGCAAGATCGTCTAATGTGCTATAAAACTGAAATACTATTACTATATGTAAATCATTGTATTATGAAATATTAAGATTTTAGGCTTAAAACTTGAAAATGAGGTTGCATATTCCATTTTTTTGTATCCGTATCGAAAGCAAGCTAAAATACTTTAATCCTCATTTTATGCTGACAGATATCAAATTTAAAATAACTTTTTTTGTCAAAATAAATATATGCCTTAACGCATAGAATATTCAAAATCAAACTTATCAAAATATCGCCCTACGAAAAATCTTGTAAGGATACAAAATTATTGACTCCCAGAAAAAAAAAATAAGATATACGAAAATGTAGTTTATAAAGAGGTTGGATTTATTACTCATTCTCTGATTCAAGGGCATGGTTTATCATATTATGAAGTCTGTCTAATTGAATGTATGGATTGAATTATATATTCTGTTACTTTTAAAAAAATCACATATACTTGGATATTATATTCAATTCGATTATCTCATTAAAAATTCAATTTTGTCTTGTATATAATGTTTTTTGAAGTACGCCTGAAAAATAAAGAATTCCAGTTATTAGAAAGAAAAGAATCAACACCTTACTGAAAGTTGGTCCGATGATTCTCCAAGACATTCAGTTATCGAATTATTTAGATTTCTGATAGGAGATAATTAATTTGTTGGTTTGATTTTGATATGAGATTAATTATTAATTAAAAAAATAAAGCTCGAGTAAATTGATTGGGAGATCAATCACATGAGTTCTGATTTCGATGGACATGCGACTCTTTCTTGGTTGCAATTATATAAGTGCAGAATTTATTTCAAACAATAAGGATGTGCATAATGATTTCTAAAAAGTCCAACACTAAACTAACGGCCAAACTAAATTTATATTAAATTTCAATATGAGTAAAAAATAATCTTAAAATTAAAAATAATGATTTGAATTGTTTGAAATTTTCGTCCATTCTATGATTAATTTCTTTGACTTGAGAAAAGAAAATTCATATAACTTATTGTTAAAAATTATACAATTTTACAGTGAAAAAAGTAACTCAGTAAAATCTAGATTTAATTTCATGTATGCATGGATCATATGTTGGTAGTAGCTAGTAATTAATGTTGGTTCCTAAAGCATTTCTTTGAATATTTTTATTATATTTGTTTTCCTATGGACTTTCTCCAGTCAAACTATGTTACCTCTCTATCTCTCTTGACTTCTTCTCCTCTCTCTCTCTCTCTCTCTCTCTCTCTCTCTCTCTCTCTCTCTCTAAAATCTCTGATTTTATGTTAGCCGGTGGTAGTTAGCCGTGTATCCTAGCAGAAGTACTGGCTCTTCTTTCCAACCAAACCTACCCGGTCCACAATTAATTTCAAGCTATTTTGCATCTTGAACCTCAATGTTTCAGGATATTTTAAATAGTACATTAGCATGAGGTCTCAGATGGGGTCACCGGGGCTATGGGTTAGTGGTAGTGATATTATCTTCTATTGTGGAGATCTAGGGATCAAATTTCAGCAAGGGTTGGATGGGATTAGATTTAGGAAGGGGTGTGTGAGTTGTGTGTGTGTCTACGAGCTTGTAATAAAAAAAAAATGAGGTCTCAGATGTCAGAAGTCAGAACAATTTATATATTTTTATAATAGCACCCTACTTAATAATACTTTTTATTTGTGTACTTTTTTGGGTCAGTTTGAAAATCATGCAATTCTGAATTACAGAATTAGTGCAATGTGAATGGATTTTATTCTTGAATTAATTAACATTCAACTCCCCATTTATTGTCAAACTTTCTTTTTTAGTGCCTTAGCTTGAATTGCAATTGAATTAAAGCCAAACTAATAGAGGTATCAACATAGAATTTTAACTTTTGAAATAATATAACGACAATTATGGAAATGCTGCATTGAATAATTAGTTAGAACATTTTTCTGTACTAAAATACTTAACGCTGACAGTTATTCGCAGAAGAATACACAGATTTTTTTGGGTAAAGAAAACATAATGTTAACTGATTCCTAGCATCATTTGTGAAAGAAAGTGATTGGACAAAAAAGCAGCGTGGATAGATTTTGAGTCTCAATTTGTTATCGAAGTTATGACCACAAGGATTAACATGAAATATGATTTTAGAAATTGTCCGAGAATTGAATGCGTACAGAATTTTCTCATTTTCTTTCAAAGACTTGTTTAATTTTATCCATGCAAAATTCATAATAGATGATCAAGATTGGACGTAATAATTTTTTCTTGTGAGCTAGCACGTGACATGGTTGAAAATTCTGTGGGTCTTACTTCTTAGACAATTGGAGAGTTTGACTAGCAGGTTAATTAGATATCGTCTCGTACATACGTATAATTAAACATATATATATATGTACTATTATATTTGATTTGCGCCTAATTTTCAACAAAAAAAAGTTGAATAAAATATTAGGTTCCTGGATACAGAAATCAAGTAATTTAGAATCAATCAAGTATAACATCTTCACAATACATTTTTCCACAAGTATGAATTGTTTAGTATATATAATTATCACAAAACCTCCAATTAATTTTGTAAGACGAATAAACTTCACAATTATTCTGTGAAATTAGAAATTATATTAATACACGAAAACAAAATTCAACTTTTCTTAGACTAGACCACAGCTAACCCAAAAAAAATCTGTCTGCCATATACGCTACATGCTGGTATCCATAGACTCTCAATTTCTTATTATTTTTTTTTTTTTGTTGAACTTGTACTCTCATTACTCCCCTCTATTATGTATATATGAAATTTGAAAAAAATGCATATATGTTTTTGTTATGTGGCTTTCTATCTATCTCTAAGTTAGTAGCAGCACGCAGCTACCAACCACCTTCTCAATTCTCATCTTCCCTCTCTCCTTCTACCCGCACGCCCTTTGGATGCATTTCTTCCCTCCCTCCCTCCTTTATATACTCCTCTCTCCTACCCCCACCTCTCCAAACATTCCCTAACCTCTCTCTCTCGGTCTCTCCTTCTCTCTCTCCTTCTCTCCTCTCTCTCTCTCTCTCTCTCTCTCTCTCGCATTCAGACACGACATCAGCCACCATGCCGCAAGCGCTGCCAGTATACGACAACCCAAAACCAGTATGCGTCATGGATGCGTCTGGACCACTCGGGCAAACTCTTGTAGAGAGACTCCTAAAACAGGGATACACCGTTCATGCCGCGTCAACTAAACAGAGTAAGTCACCTTCTCTTTCCCAAGCATCCCACAAGTATTATGTTTGGACCCTGGTACCATACTGAAAGGTACAGTACCAATTTGCCAGTTGATATTACCAAATTCGAACCATGTCATGTAAAGAATGTGGTGTAGGTATCTAATACTGAAACTATCTGGTACATATGCTGTCTGATGGTACCTAATTGAATCAATTCAAATAATTATATAGGTGATTTGAATGGATTGAAGAAGTTATCGGTTGAGAACAAGAGGTTGAAGTTGTTTCGCTCTGACCCGTTTGATTATCAGAGTATAGTAGATGCCATGAAAGGCTGCTATGGTCTCTTCTACATGTTTGAGGCATCTCAAGACCAATCTACCTATGATGTGAGTAAATTTTTTAACTTAAATCTAATAAAATACGGTCTTAATTACTATTCAAAATTTTCGAGTAATCATAATTTCACGAAGTTAACTAATAAAATATTGATGTATCTTAATTTCTATATTCCGAGTAAACATTTGATCAAATTAACCGATAAACTTTCCATTTCCACATATTATTATTTTTTTATCCTTTTTACAATTTTGAACAAAACAAGTTATTGTTTGGGGAGCCGCGAATATTCTAGATGTTGCTGAAATTTGTGGAAAAAGTACTTTTCATGAGTTGGGCTTATTTAATGGCACAGCTGTTTATTTCTCTGTCAAATTTGCTAATATTTGCAAGCATTTAAGATCGCACATGGCGACAAGTCAGCAAGCAGTAAATTTACTGAATAAGCAGTAAATACAACTAAAAGTGCACCTTGTATTGAACTGGGAACTTCCAAAATGACAACTATTAACTAAAATCCAAAAGATTAATTTTTTTTTTCCAAAACATTTGTAGGATTTGATGGTACAAGTAGAAGTGAGAGCTGCCCATAATGTGATTGAGGCATGTGCACAAGTAGAAACCATCGAAAGGGTTGTTTTCACATCGTCGGTTACAGCCGTTGTATGGAAAGAAAACAGGAATTCGGCATCCATTTTCGATGAGAGGGATTGGAGCGAACCCATTTTTTGTCGCAAATACAAGGTAAATTTATCATTTCATAAGTTTAAACAATTTTAACTTGAATTTGTTTGGTCTAATATTTGATGGTGTTCAAACTGGTTCATTGTGCATTTCTATGAGAAGGGATTTAGACCTTAATTAGACACCCATAAATTAAAATGTTCTTTGTCAGAACGCGTCTTTGAATCAAGCTTTTCTAACTTTTATCTACGCCGAGAAGTTTGGAACTGTATTTTGTAATTTTTCATAAAAGAAAAGATAGATTATGATACGCTTTGGTGGGTGAACTGTTTTGGATAGAATTTTTTTGACAAACTATTCTAGCAGACCCACCGCTACTATTTAATTTCAATACAAAATCCCCCCTCTGTTCTAAGTTCTAGCACAAAAAGATCAGAAGGAACTGGGCTTTTTCAAAACGCTCGCAAACTTCAAATAAGAGAAGTTTGAAACTAGATCAGGAGGAATCTAATACTCATGCTCGAACTGGGCTTTTAAAGCATGCAACTTCGAATAAGAGAAGTTTGAAACTAGAGCAGGAATCTAATACTCATGCACTCATGGCATTGATGCCAAATCATTATCAATATAATTAAATGTTAAATAATTATTTTTGAAAGTTTTAAATAACAAAATTAATTAATTAATTGAACATTTTATATATGTAATATTGTATGTGTACATAAAAAAATACATTTTAACTTCATTTATACATACGGCAAGAGTTAATAAAACTAACGGTCCAAATTTTATGATTTAACTCGCCTCTCTTGATGGATAACGAAACAAATTTGAAATTTCATAAAGAATATATGTATGTAATTGAGATGATTTATAATATATTTCATATTTATCTTTGCTAATTTAAATACATATTGATAAATCGATTCCAATTCTCATGATCAGCATTGGATCCCTCTTGAAACTATTACTATTGAACCAAAACCAAAGTCGTTTGAAATTGTTGTTCAAAAGTTTCTGGAAGAACTTTTTTGCTGATAAAATAAGAAAAAAAAACAAAGTCAGGTTAAAAATGAGTAGTTAATTAGTTAATAAATATAATCATGTTGTTCATTAGACGATTTTAGATTACCTACTTCTCCTCGTTCCTTTGGGAAGAGGTTGTTAGATTACTTTTCTAATACTTAAACATCATAAATCTTTTGTGAAACATGCTATGTAGCATTTGATAAAATTGTAAAAGCATTATTCATGTTTCATCACGATGTGACATATGCTAGTACGGGACAATTTGTTTTTAACATAAACGAAGTTAGATAGGTAATTTGTCTACAACATGCTTGTTTTGTGGCAGGCATTTGGCTTGCCTAAGCCAACAAATTCATTTAATCAAGTTCTTTAAATATGTTATATATTGAATTGTCTCACAACACATATTATGACGTACCCATATGATCGTTTATTTAATATGTGAAGTATGATGTCAAATGATTCTCTAATTAATTTGGCTAAGTACAATGTAAAAGCATTAAATGATAATTTGATATTTTGTCCGAAGTGGCTACATCATGAGCGCCACAGAAAACTACACACAACGGGAAGGTCCTTTTCATAAACAAGTCATTATAATTAGGGTTGTCAACGAATTCCGTTTCGACTGCGTTTCGTTTCGTTTCGTGGTAACGAAACGGTTAACAAAATAAATTTTGTTTCATTTTATTAAATGAAACAATTAACGAAACTGTTTTCTATTTCGCGCAAAGAACGAAACGGTTAACGAAATAATATTTTTCATTTCGTTAAGAGTATTTCAGTGTAAAATACAGGAAATTTTGTGTTTCGTTCCATTTCATGATAAATGAAACGGTTAACGAAACAATTTTCTGTTTCGTTTATTAAACGAAACGGTTAACGAAACTGTTTTCTATTTCGTTTATTAAATGAAACGGTTAACGAAACGGCACTATTTCGTCACTGTTTCAGCCGTTTGACACCCTAGTTATAACTAGAGCTATCAAAGCGCCCCCGTTTAACAATAGTTTTAAATGCGCCGAGTAAAAAGTGCTTGCCAGTGTGTGTGTGTATTAGTATTAATTTGTGGTTGTAACTTGTAAACAAGTTGCCAGATTGCCAAATCAAATGGACCCTTTTGAAGTTCGATTTTCTTCAGAGACCACGGATTAAGTCTATAGGTAGAAATATCTCCAAAAAAAAGAGTCTATAGTTGATTAGAAACATCCGCTAGCAAGTTTAACAGAATAAAAATTAAAGAAAATCAAATTAACATGCATAGAAAACAAGATTTTCCAATCTCAAAATATAATTTCCTCTGTTGTTCTAATAGTTTAACATAGTGAACTTAGCTTTCAGTTCAAGATAAATATTTTTTAATTAGGACATGGACTAGTGAAGTCCACCATTCGTCTCTACTATGGTTTAAAAATTGAATGCATAGATCACATGAATAATATGATTTAAAAAATTGGACATGCGGATGAAATGTTTGACTTGATTGAAGTCAAATCTTTCAAACCCACATTCACTATATATATTGAACAACTGTGCATTATCTACATCAAGAAAAGAAATATAACCCTTTAATTCTCCTCACGTATTTAATTATACTTATACAGATTTCTAACATCTTTCATTTTCCTTCATCCAGCTATGGCACGCTCTAGCAAAGACTCTCTCTGAAAGGACAGCGTGGGCATTGGCCATGGATCGGGACATCGACATGGTATCAGTCAATGCCGGACTGGTAACTGGGCCAGGTCTGTCAGCCTCCAATCCATACCTCAAGGGTACACCAGAGATGTACGAAGATGGTGTTCTTGTGACGGTTGACGTAGATTTCCTGGCTGATACACATATAGCTGTATATGAGACTCCCTGTGCCTTTGGTCGGTACCTCTGCTTCAACAATTCAGTGTGCCGGCCAGAGGATGCCGTTAAATTGGCACAAATGCTGGCTCCTTCGGCCCTTGTCCTCCACCAAGGTACATGTTGTTCATACTATTCGTATAATCTACTATTCTTGTTATTTCCAAGAATATTAATTAGCAGTTTAATGTTCTTTTTTCTAGTTACGTTAATTAAACTGATTGTTCTTTGTATTTATTTGTATTGTAGCGATGATCTGAGAGCAAGACAACAGAGGATCCAAAACAAGAAGTTAAACAGAATAATGACAGAGTTTGCACAAGGGACACATTTGGAATTGTACGAGTAAAAGATTTGATTTCTTTTTTCTTCCTTTTGTTTCTTTATTTTTCTTTTATTTTATTATAATTGTCCATAAAATGGCGGTGCTTTTTTTTCAAGTAGGAGAGTGTTGTATTATTTTGTGCATGGCCAATTTGCCTCTTGTATTTACTGCGTTGTTATTAAGTACAAATATTTAAATCATTGATTTGTAGTTATGTGTAAATGATTATTATTCATGAATTATCATTTTATTCAGCTCTAAAATCATATTCTTTCAAAACAATCTGCATTATACTCATTAAAGATTAATAAGAAAAATTATATATATGCTTTGTACCAAACTATATCTTAGTGTTTGGGATAAATGCTGTAAATTCGAAACTGCACTAACTTACTACAAATAAAATTGGCATGGACAGTATCAGTAGCGGAACTTGATTTAAAAAAATTGGATCATAGATATAAATCCTAAAATGATAAAAATAGTATTTATTTTCTATGTAAAATTATATTGAGGTATATAATTGATTCTCTCTAATTATTTAATATAAATAATTAAGTCTCATTAACCCTCCTTAATTCTACGTGAAACTCCGCTACTGGACGGTACTGACATGAAATCTGATTTGGGCTTCCAACTCTTTATCGTTTGTTTTGAAAGAATTAACATGAAATCTGATTTTGTAATAGAAACAATAATTGCTACAAGAATCAAACGGAAGCAAAACTGGACACGTCAGCTAGTCAGCCAATGAGCCAAATATCCAATTTTCCTTCCCGTCTTGGGAATTGGGACGCCATTCCAATTTTTTTGGCTTTCGTTTGGTTGTCTTTAATTTGCATGCGTCACATCAAATTATGAAAACTACACAGGTGATTTGATTGTGCATTACACAGCTACTGAACATTTTTTTTTTAGGGTGCCCAACTACTGAACACACACACAAACACAATGACACAAATACAAAAAAAATTACCTTGAGGAAAAAAAGCTCAAGTTTGTTAAAATTAAAAATGCAACAACGAAGGCAATGGTGGTGCATTTCGGTTTCAACTGAATCAGCCTTTGATCGCAAGCCTTGTTTTATAGGCTTTGAAGTGGATTGTTAGGCGAGGCTTTGTTTTCTCCCAAGTATTTATGCCGCAACTACCAACTAAAAAGCACCAATTAATTGAATTTAACACACGAGCACTAAGGCAACAAATTAAGACATCAAATTTCTTCTATTAGTCATTTCACATTTGACATTGAAATTCTGACTTTCTTGATCAGTACGGGGTCGCTTTTATGCTATACAATTACAAGCATTAGGTGACAATAATACTACCAACAAAGCACTAGGCAACGGGTGTGTGATCGTGTAAACAGTCTAAACACGGAAAAGTGTAGAAGGGGAGTTGAGATCTTTAATTATACATCATAGATGAAGTTAGCATTCAAGACTCAAGGGCTCAAAGAGAGGGATTCAATACTAGAAAGCTTGAACTTGCGAGGTTTCTTGGAGTTCAGAGGCTCAAACACAATCTCTGTATTTGGTTTGACTGCAATTTCCTTAAATTCAGAAGAGGAAGAACCATCTGATCTGTAGTCTCGCTCCGAGCACAGAATTTGAGTTCTCGACCTCCCTGAAAAATCACCATTACACAAATGACATTATTTACTTTTCTTGTTGTTTCTGAGAGGAAACACCAGCATATAATTTCCATGATTGACAATAAGTAGGTTTCTCAATGAATAAATTCAGTTTTCAATTCATTCTTTGCTTGTATTGCATAGCTTTGTTGGTGTGTAGCCAAATAGTTGAGCATTAAGTTTGTCCTTAGCAAAAATAATGATAGAAATTAAGGCAAATTTTGGTTGATGGCTGAAGCGAGGATTAGTTGCAAACTCAATGCTAAAGCAAATGAGGTTGATTGATTGCTCAATATTGGAGGCCTGATTGAGGCTTGCTTTGATAAAAAAGTTTGATTTGGACAACCAGAGAATAGCAGTAATACTAATGTGTACTAGTGGCAATAATTTTGTCATTACACTGTAACTAATGAAGAAAAATAAGTACCTAAATCAAAAAGAGAAGCCTTTTGGACAACTATGCGGCTGACTTTTGATCCTTTGATAGATCTCAATGCTGCCATATCACCTTGATGCCCCTTAAATTCTATAAATTCACCTAGCACATTCCTGTTCCCTTTTAGTTCCAATCTACAAAAATTCATTACAAGAAAAGACAATTTATCAAAAGCCTTTTATTGATTAAAGTAAAAATAACATGAGGCAGGCATATTATTAGTTTTTTTTCCAAAGTTTGGTGAACAAAGTGTCCACTGACAATTTGTATTAACAAAAATGTCACAATTTACATACCAGATACAAACAGTCAGTTGGGTCTAGGGTAGTGTTCTCTATACCATTTTATTTTAGCTTGCATAATTAAATGCGTTATTTTTACCACATTGGTCAAGTAGTTCAAGAACTTTACCTTTTAGGTTTAATTTAGTTTCTACAGAAGTCATCATTAAAATTTTGTAATTACAGCTCCAAGGCTGACTTCAGTGTCAATGGAACTGATGGAGTATTCCACTTGCTTCAACAAAAAAAAAAAAGCTCCAAGGCTGACAGCAGCAGTGTAATTTTGTAATTACAGTAGAAACTGTACACTTGCCCTATATACCCTATATAATGTTTCGGCAGTCATAAACTATCATCTAAACAGGATTCATACTATAACTGTATCACATATACCAAATAGATTGCCATCATGACATATTATGAATCAAATGGCATTTGTCTTAACTTTAAGAACCTTGTAAGTGAGGCCGCAAAGCACCGATTGAGCGCCCCGCGAAAGAAAAGGAGACTGATAGATCTCTTTCTATCTTTTTTTCTTACTCTTGATTGAGCGGACAAAAGATTCTTAAATAGAAAGAAAGAGTTTCTCTTTAGGTCTCCCCTTGCAAATTTAATACATCAAATATGCTCCGAGAAACATGAGAGATGTTTTATCAATTCCCATGCACAAAAAATGTCTGCCTGTTCCAAATTTAAGTAAAACCAGGAAAATTTTGGGAGGTCACTAAACTTCACCATATTCATAAGTTGTCAACTGAAGTTGAGACTGCGCTGCGGAGCATCAATTTTCAATTTTCCCAATAATGACACCTTATTAAAAGTTAAAACTATGTTATAAACATTCATTGAAAGCTGACATCACTATCTGTACTGACAAATTAGTTCCATTTTTCAGCCAAAAAAGAAGTCTGGGTCATCTAAGGACATTCTGTACTGTAAATTAATGGCCTCAACAGGAACTTTCAGTAAAAAGAAACACAATGGCAGATTATCTTGGAACCTTTTCAAGAAGATGGGGAAGCAACTCATATGAGGCAATCTCATCATTTTTCTGAGGCAATATCGAACATGCAGGTTCTCCCTTAATATACAATGTAATGATGGCTACGTATCTGAGAAACAGGTACCTGTCCCACATAGGAGAGGAGCTGAGGATAAAATTAATATTTTGATGTAGTGCATCTTGATTTTCTCCTTTTCCACCAGAAATTGCACTTTTAACCCAGTTAAATGTTCCAGCTCCTGAATCAGGCTTAAGATCTCTCCATTTATCATGTGTCAAAATCTCTGTTTGAAGCCCAATTGATGGAGATACTCTACAAGTACAACAAATAATTAATTAATTAATCAGTTAATTAATTATAGAATACAATGTTTCTTGAAAAAATCACCTGGTATATGTGGTATTCTGACAGGCTTACATGTATTTAAGGCTACTTACAGGCAGTAGCTCACATCCATAAGGATGTTAAAATTGAGTTGAGATTATGTCCATCCTGAATTTTCATTTTTCTTATCAAACCCAATGGGTGTGGTTTTTCCTTTTCTGGTATAATACATATAAAAACCCAACATGTTATTATTTGTATTTAGGTTTACATAATTCTAGTGTTATCTGCTGAAGGTTGGATCGGGCCATTACTGTAACATTAACCCCAAATCTTTAATTTGTTTTATTATTTTTTCATTACTATAGTTAATAAATAAGCTTAACATTACTATTAAGTGATCACATAATATTAATACAACTATAAATGTGTTTCTCTGTATTACAGTGTTAATATTTAACTTGTACATTTGTCTGTGACTTTCTTTTATAAATTAAAAGCATTTTTGAGAATTGAAAATGAAGTAGTTTATTTTGATAGTGTTTAATGATCATATAGCATGCAATATAACGCTACACCATAGAAGTATGATAGATTTTGTTATTGAAACTTTCTTTTAATGAAATTTGTTTGTAACTAGTTATATTATTTAATTTCTAGAATAACTTAGTGTATCTTAAATAATTCGATATGATACACGATACAATACTAAATACTACGATACACGATACATTGTACGATTTGAAATCATTGACTACGAGTATCTTATCTATAACATACATGCAATTGGGATTGGGAAGAATGACTCGACCAGTGATAACACCTTTTGGTAGAGAGGCTCCTCTTTGTTCCAAGTATGATTGGAGGATTGTGATTTGACCTCTAACCTCTAGTACCTACAATTAATTACAATAATATAAGTGTGACAACTCCAGCCTAAATTGATGAAGTAAAAAATTTAGAGAAAAGAAAATGTTATTCACAGGATCAGGATGTGTTTCTGTCTTATGTTTCTTCTCACTTGTACATGTCCAGTTCCCTTCCTTGTTCACTTTGACAAATCCAGAAAAGTTTCTCAATGCAACCACCAATATTTCCCTGAAAATGGTTTATGATTTGATAAGAAAAGGGAAATATAAATGAAGATAACCTTTTATTTCTACTTTTCCTTTTGGTTTTCATTTTTTGTTAAGATATTATGCCCAACAGGAACTACATAGCAATATAGGCGTCTTTGCAATGTGATCTACAATTTTCTGGTCATTGGATAAAAATCAGAAAGTTGAAAGGAATGGCTGAGTCAACTAAAAAAAAAAGACAACATGCCCTCTGTTTACAAACCTTGGCTTATTTCATCAGGAAAGAAAATAGGCTAAAATAATAAAATAGTATAGAGAGGGTAAGATAAAGGCATACTTTTTAGTTACAAGCACAATGTCTATGTGCTGATGCGTTCCAGAATCTGTGTCAGGTATGCGGAGTCCGACAAAGCATTTCCCTCCATACAGCTTGTCTAATCTGTGAGAATTGACAAAAAGAATTTGATAGCTCGAGTAATGATCAGATTCCCCAATGAAGGTGAAGACTTAACTAATTACCAGGACTTAAGGGATTAGTAGGCTGTCCCTTTACATAAAACCTCAGAGACTTCCCTACTAGTACAGGTACAACTTCACTAATGAAAACCACTGCGATCAATGTAGGTACTGACTACAGTGCTTGCGTGGCATTTCTCCGTTCAAAACAAATAGGAAGTATTCTTACAAATCAAAGGGATATCAGGATATGGAGAAACGCTCAAGCAGAAGCACGAAAAATAATTCCATACAAGTTTAAACTTTTCAGAAATACTCGAAGCAGCATCCAATAATCAGAAGGTGTTGAGGAGACAATCGAACTGCCATTATTTTGTCATTTGATGGCAACTTAGCCAAAAAAAACAGACACATCAAGATCGCCGACTTAAAATAGATGATCAGTATTTCACAATATCTCAATAAAATTAAGGAATTAGGGAAACGTTAAAACCTGGCGGCGACCGTGAAACAGATGTCGGAATGAGAACAATCGACGTCGACGAAATCATTGACGTCATCGCCAAGGTATAGTCGGAAAAGCTTGTAGAACACTAGACAGCACAGTATCTCTACCCACATCTCTCTCCTTCCTCCGAGAGCTAGAATTTCTCGCCAATTAAATTTCGCTCGGCTGATTATTTTATCTCCTTCTATCTCGCCGATTATGAATTCCAATTTGTATTATTTAAGTAGTTTATTATTAGTTCTAAATCCGTGTACATTGTGACTTAATACGGCACGAAACGCCACAGTCAGGTAACAGCATATGATATGATACGATACGGTATGATTTTTGAATTGAACGTTATGTCTGATTTTTTGAAAACTTAATATGACATGACATACAACGATATAAAATTTAGACATGATACCGAAGAAGCACGATATAGAAACAAAGATATATCCTATTATATGTTGAATATAACTTAATTGTATGTAGGATCGGTTTATTCAAAGTTTTTAAAATTCAAAAATTATTAATCATGTATATTTAAAAGTTTTATGGTCCTTCTCATTCAATTATAATGGATGAACTAATTAAACCAGAAACTTTTGAATTTTAGAAGTATTGTTTAAACAAATCTTATTCATTATTCATTGGTTTTAATCTAATGATTCAAATTGGGCTAATATAGTCATTATTTTTTTATTTGAAAAGAAATCAGGTGATGTGATTGGACACGACACAATTAAGCGCGACACAGTTGGAATGTGCCTTATTTGTGCCGTGTCATAATTGTGTCGTGTCGTCTCTCAATTATTTTTAGACATGGTATGGCACGACATAAAAAAATAAAAATAAAATAACACGTCACGATATGAGACACGACGTACTTCAACACGAAACGACATGGTATGGCACGAATTTAGAACGCTACTAATATCCTTCTCTCTTTTATATACGAGTGGGGATCACTTGACAGTGGGTTATTTTAACAATTTTGATAATAGATTTTCAAATAAATACGAAAAAGATATCTTAAAAATAGAAAAAATATCTTATAGATTGATGGTGATTTAAATTTCATGTAATTTCATTATCATTTGATACTCCATCAAGGACCATCAAAATTTTATATAATTTACAACGGTTATAATTTGATGATTTTTTGATAGAGTATCAAATGATAATGAAATTATATAAAATTTAAATCACCGCCAATCTATAAGTAAAATGACATATTCATAATTTTTTATTATTTTTAAATTTTTTCATATTTATTTGAAAATCATTATCAAGATTGTCAAAATAATCATTGTCAAATTATCCCTTCGCTTTATATACACAAAGAACCTCTAATTAATTGTACCGTTCCAATGTGATTATGTGACAATGAACATTGTCCCACCGCCTCTTGCTTCGCTATGAAGGAAGAGATCATGCCTTTTCACCTTTCCAATTCAATTAAACAATATGTACGTAATCAGAAAGTAAAAATATGTACGACAGAATTCCACATCTTAGATGTGAAGTTGTTAAAGAAAGAGAAAAATAGAACTTGAATGACCTTTCGCCTATTTTGTTGGGGTGATTAAGGTCAACATGAACCCCTCAACCAAAGTTACTAAACCGTATTAAGTGGACCAGAGTTTGGGCCCCAAATAATTTAGAGCAATCAGGCATGTATACCCATAATGCCAGACACATTTAATGGGCCTGAGATCCGAATTTTACTCTGACATAACCTTATCAGCCTAAACCACCCCTCTGCTATTTCTTCGTTTCAGGTACAAGGTGGGTTGCTCCTTGTCCATTTTTTTTTTTATATAATAATATAATAATTACATTATTAATAATAAGAGTGATAAAAATAAAAAAATTAAAATCTATAAATGACAACGCGTCACTGGTAAACGCGCCACTACCAATGAGGTCTTTTAAGTAAACATGTCACTAACAATGACGTCTTTGTAAACGCGCTACTGTCGGTGGCATCTTTTATGGTTGATCAGTAGTAATAATATTGATTCAACGGTAATGGATCGTGATCGAGATGAGCAAGAGCAAATACGCCACGATCAGTGGTGTGTTTACACTATTTTATACAAAACGCTACCGGCAATGACGTGTTTGCTCCGCTGTCATGTCATAATAGTGCATTGTCATTCATAGATTTTAAATTTTATTTTTATCACTCTTATTATTAATAATATAATTATTATATATTAAAAAAAAAACTTACTCCTTGTCACACGGCCTCAAATGATAAAAATGATCAATACACTCTCAATTGCGATAATCCCGCATAAATACATAATACATCCTTCTTTCATGTATTTATTTATTCATTTTAGCCTCTGATTTTTTTTCCCAGTACGAGCCGTTACCTTACTACTTTCTCCCTTCTACAGTTAGTACGATAAAAGAAGTGCAACCGCAATAGTTTTAGAGGTGATTCTGATGCGTGTAGTCTCCATTTCTTATTTGAAATGGAGAGATGAGATAAAAGAGCATTGCACTGCGCAGTCGCCTCTGTCTCTGTGGATTTGTGAATGGCAGCTTTCATTTCTCATCTCACACACTCTCTTAGTTTTTCGGAAAAAAAATTCATAAAAAGTCAAATAACTAACTTTATTAACAGAGGGATCAATTATCCCCTAAAAATTTCACAAAGAGTCAAGCACGTAAGTATTATTTATGTCCCTAAGTGTTTCCCTGATTTTCGAACGCTTTCGCCCAGCTTTTACAGGTATGGGGCCCAGTAGTAGTTGATCAATACTTGCGCCCTTAAGCTTATTTATGAAAATATTATAAGATGTGTAAATAGAATATTTATCTCATATGTTACGAGAAATAATAATGATCTAGCGACTGAGGGTTAGGTTTGAGACGCTGAGTTTGGGAGATGGTGTGAGTTTGATCCCCCCCCCTTATCGCCTCATTTTTTTTAATTCTTAGGGGCGTAATTATTACTTTGCGCCCTAAATCTCATGACTGGTGGGCCCACATTCCCCAGAAAATCTTATTTCTACCCTTCTCTCCAAACCACCCCCATTTTTTACCCTTTCTCTCCCGAAATTTTCCTTTCTCTCTCGAAATTTTCCTCTCTCTCCATAAACCCTAAATCGTAATTTCACATTTCTCCCCCCAAAACTCACCTACACAATATTTATTGTTAGTTTTTACACCGGAGGATCTATCCAAAATAGGTCGCATGGTGTTCATTACTCGAAAAAAACTACCGATAATTTTACGATGCATACCGACATAACACTCGTTGAATTGGAGACTGAGCTCTATCGGTGGATGGGAATTTCGAGTTCAACACATGGTTTAGAGATATCGATGAGGTTCAATGTCGGATTATAACTTACTCCTCCGTTAATGTTCTATACCGAGTTATAACTTTTGAGTAATGATACTTGGAGACTTATGGTTAACCATTCGGTCCAACTGGATACTTTTACCATAATTAAATTGTATGTTGAGCTTAAAGTCCGTTGGAATACACTAAACGAAGATTTTGTGAGTGATAGTCGAGGTCATGAAACCTCAAACGCATATGTTGAGTCAATATCAAGTACAATGCCGATGCATCATTTGGTACAAATAGAAATCAATCGGTCCCAGAAGAAGAAAATAATATTAAGGATTTGGAATTTAATATTGGATTAGATGACATTAATCCGGAGGAACGGGTTGAAAAGTTAGTAAGCCAAGATATAACTCTAATTGGCAGCACGTGTGGTAATGATGGTTTCATGACTATGGATTTCATACATTTTGAAGATCTGAATTATAATTCGGAAGAGGAATTGTATGAAATCATGATATCATGGCCATTAAGAGATCGATCGGATTCACATTCGGTAGCTTCGTGGAATAATATTGATGTGATCGTTAATATAATTGGTATATCACGGAAGATGGTTTGGCACTGAGACAATGTTTTTGGTCGAAGGATCATCTCAAATGGGTTGTGCATGATTTTCACATCAAAGTGAACCATACATTTAAGAAAAAAAAGTCAAATAAAAGTGTCTATACGATCGAATGCACCGACAAAAATTATCATTGGAGGTTATATGCATCGAGAATGCAAAGTGATGATGCTTTCATAATTAATACAAGACAAGGTTCTCATGAATGTGTTATGTCGGGGGATAGATTGGAGCATCCGCACTTAACGTCCTCATTCATGGCTTCTTTAATCCGAGAAAGTGTAAAAGACAATGTTCGATTTATTATAAAGGATATCAAGGTTGCCATCGAGCAGAGATATAGTTTCAAGGCATCCTACCTGAAGTGTTAGCGGACAAAGGAGATCGTAATCGCACAATTATTCGGAGGATGGAGATAAACTTATGATTTAATCATGTCATTGCTCCATGTCATACAAAGAACAAATTCAGGTACAGTGATTGAGTGGTTTACCGCACTGACAAATGACCCTAATGAAAGATTATTCCAAACAGTGTGTTGGATATACGATATGACAATAGAGGCCTTCAAACACTACAAACCCATCATAGGAATTAATGATATATATTTATCTAGAAGGTATAAGGGGAAGATGTTAGTTGCATGTGGCTTCGATGTGGAAGATCAGTTGGTGCCCCTTGCATTCGCATTGGTTGATACCGAGAACAACAAATTTTAAGAGGATTTTATGAAATTTGTGTGTAGGGAAGTAGTTGGATCATGAGTTGTGATGGTACTCTCAGATCGTTATAAGAGTATTTTACGGGTTTTCAGTCAGCCAGACCTAGGATGGAGTACCCAAGATGGATAAGTCTTCCATCGATATTGTTCAAGATACATATGTCAAAATTTCAAAAAGAATTTAGGAACAAAAAGTTGACAAGGATTTTGAGGCAAACAATGAAACAAAATCAAAAGAGCAAATTTCTCATGAGGCTCGGTCGTATTCATGAAAATTGCTTTGACGCGACAACATGACTTGAAGATATCGGTAGGGACTCTAACGATGTCGATAGAAATAATCAACTACGATATGATTTATGGGCTCTTTTCATTCGATGAGGGAGGTAATAGATTAGGGTATGATGACAACAAATAGATCAAAGTCCCTTAATAATATTTTCAAAGAAGTACGTGAGTTACCCGTAACTTCGCTTGTTGAAATAATATTTTACAAGTCGGTAAAATATTTTGTTGAGAGAAGGACAAATGTTGAAATAACGGTTCAACAACGATTCCTCTTCTCCCCCAAAATCCAAGCCCTATTGGAGGAGAGAGATTAAGAGGAAAATACACATATGGTGAGAGCATACCAAAATGAGTGAAAATATGAGGTTCAAACAGATCAAAGATTTATGGGCAACAAGATTAAAGGAAATCGAATACATACGGTTTGGATGGAAGTGCCCGGAGGTACATGTACTTATCAAAAATCGTAACTAATAGGTATACATTGTTCTCATATCTTAGTATGTTGTGCGTAAGGGAGCATAAATAGTAACGGGTATGTAGTTCCTTTTTATCGTGTTAATGAGTTGCTAGCAACGTGGGCACCCGAATTTGAGCCCTTTGATAATTCTGACACTTGACCTGAAATTTGGCGACCCAAACTAGTATCGGACCCTATAAGGTATGCTGTTAAGAATGGCCGACGTCGGACTTAAGGATTCGGAATGAGATGGATGAAAAGAATACACACCAAACATATACTTGTGGGCGATACAAACAACCACACATCAGTAGACGCACATGCACATCCCCCTCAACAACGAAAGTAATATTATACTAATTTTGTGTCAAATTAATAATTACGACTTCCATCACTCATTTACGGTTTTAAATTTTATTAACACGGGTAATTAGTACGGGGCTAATCCTCAAGAAGATGAAACTTGATCTATTAAAAATTACATGTGTTATGTTATTTTTTTGTATCAGTATATTAAAAATTATGTGTATTTTTTAAGGAACTTGATGTAAAATTAAATGTACTATTTTATATAGTTTGATGTAGGATTAAATGTATTATTTTATGAAGCTTAATGTATGATTAAATGTGTTCTTTTATGAAGTTTGATGTATGATTAAATATATTATTTTATGAATCTTAATGTATGATCTTTTATGAAGTTTGATTATAAGATTAAATAAATATTTTTTAGTGAGATCTTCTTTAAAAATAGATAAATTATAATCAAATATAAACTAGAGACGCATGTATTACTTGTGCCTCCAAATTGGGGGCTCAACTATTACTTGTACCTCTAAGTATTAAAAAAGTAGGGCGGCGAGGGGGTCGAACTCACGCCTTCTCCGAAACTCGGCGCCTCAAAATAATAATTGTGACTTTTATCACTCATTTACGGTTTCAAATTTTATTAACACAGGTAATTAGTAGATTAAATGTATTATTTTATGAATCTTAATGTATGATTAAATATACTCTTTTATAGAGTTTGATGTAGAATTAAATGTGTTATTGGGCCTCACATATGCAAAATTTGAGCAGATAAGTCTAGAAAACAGTGAAACATTTAGGGACATAAATAATACTTGAGTTTTTAGCCTTTGTAAAAAATTTAAAGTGAGTGATTCACCTCTTTGATAAAAAAAAATTTGATTATTGAATCTTTGTGAAATTTTTCCGTTTTTCTAGGTGTGTTTGAGTGAGAGAGGAGATTATTCAAAAAAAAAAAAAAAGAGAGAGAGACGAGAGACGACCGCCTCTTGACCAACAGTCGAGAACTTACAGTTTCTCTTTTCCTGTCTCTTTGTCCCCTTTGCACTTTCTCACCTCCGCTTCTCACTCTCTCCCTCCAATGGCGGCAATGGTGCCTTCCAAATCCAAGTAAGTGGGCCCAACTCACTCAGATCTACTCTTGAAATGCGCGTTTTGATCTAGTTTCAGTGATTTAGTTTTATATTTCTGCTTTATTTGCTCTTTAATTGCTTCTTTCCACTTCTGTGAAATTCGAACTCGCGTTTACACATATAGAATGAATATCTTACAAAATTTGTTACATTGAGCTGAGTTTTTCCATTAAGCTTTAGTTTATTTTTACTATTCGTGCCATGGTTGAAGTAAATTCGTATGGTTTCATCCAAGAATCAGTGTATGAAGCTACATTTTAACAACTTGCATTTCTCTTTCGCTTCCAAATTGCACGCCTCAGCGTCTTTTTGTAGGCAGCGTACTTAATTCGAGCTACATTGTTAATTTAATTAAATCCAAGTTCATAGTACATTTTTCATTTTGAAAAAACTTCGTTGTCATTGAAATTTATCTTTCTACCTATGGAATAACAGTAATTTCATCTCTTAATTTCCTCCTCTTTTCCTGATTTTTCACGCTGGTATTTTGGTTTTTTCCGGTAGATTTGGATCTTTTTGCAACTATTTCTTGTCCATTTCCTACCCAACTATTGAAATTCCAACTAACCGACCTAATTCTTGTCACATTATACCTAGATATTAGCTCAAATTAAAGCTATTAACCTTGATTATTTTAACAGATCTGGATTATTCGAAGCAGCAAGCAACAAACCATCCACTCCAGCAACTCCTAGGAGACCGAGCACACCAAAGACGGGTAAGGTTAACCGAGTCGGGTCTCTCAAATCCGACCCAAATTCACCTTCACCCACTCAAAACCCGCGCCTTTCTTTCGACCGCTCACCAAAACCTGCCGAATCAAAACCTGCCGAATCAAAACCTGCTGTGGATCGAAGATCTCCTAAGACTGCAACGCCTGATGTAATTGTTTTTTTTTCCTTTTTAATATAATGCGTGACGTACACTGAGTATTTATTTTCATTAAAATTCGCTGTCAATTTTAATATTTTCGGTTCATTGCTACTAAGTACTTGTGTACTAGTAGTATGGAAGTATTGATGCAACAATTCGTTGCAGATGTTCTCTCCTGAAAAATCTTAAGATGTCTACAGTGACTAAATTTGTATCTTTCTGTAATCTGTATCCACTTTTTGGGAAAGAAAGATATATACTGAAAACTGAACTTTAGTAAGTTCTATTTCTATTCTAAACTCATCTATATTTGTTTTCATCATCAATATATTGTTGGAGTTTTGTTCATTACTAAGAAGAATTACATGCTTACACCAACTATTTTAGTTCTATATTACAGTTGAGAGAAAATTCTGAGCTTGCTCCATCTAATAAAACAAAATCATACCCAAAGGTCCTTGAGTTCATTGTTTGGTGTATCATTTTATTTATTTACTTATTTATTGTAGAAGCAACTCCAAACAAAATCATTGAAGGGATCTGAGCTTCAAGCTCAGCTAGATTCAGCTAATGAAGAACTAAAGAAGGCCAAGGAACAGCTTGCATCTCTGGAAAAGGAGAAGCTTTCCATTTTAAATGAACTACAGGAGGCCAAGCACCTTGCTGATGCAGTGAATGAGCAGCTCCAGGATGCAATTGCTGCACGAAGACATGCAGAGGAGGCCACAGAAATTGAGAAGTTCCGTTCTGATGAACTGGAGCAGTCCAGCATTGATGCTGCTCAGATGAAAGATGAGGAGTGGCGGAGTGAACTAGAGAGGATAAAGAATCAGCATGAATCTGACATTTCTGTTTTGGTTGAGACTAAGGAGCAGCTTGAACGAGTGAAACATGAGCTAGAGATATCCATTGAGGAGAAAAATGCAGCACTCAGCCATGCGGAAACAGCCATGCTGGAGGCCGATGTTAACATGGAGAAGGCCCAGCTGCTCTCAAGTGAATTAGCCCAGCTTAAAGAACTGCTGAACTCAAGACTGGAAAATAAAACTAATGAAGCAGATGAGATTATCACAAAGTTGAAGGGTGAAATTGTAAGATTACAAGGGGAGTTAGAGAGTTCAAGAAACTCTGAGAAGGAGCTGGCTAAAATAGAGGAGGCTGTAGAGAAGTTAAAGAATGAGCTACGTGAGAGTAAAAGTGCAGAGCTGGAAGCATCCAATTTGGTGAATGAATGGAGAGATAAAGCGGAGACACTAGAGACCCGACTTGAGGAGACTGAAGAATCAGAGAGGTGCAAGACAAAATCTCTTGTCTCAGCCATGCAGCAAGTCGAGGAGAAGGAGACACTGCTGCACGAGAGAGAAACTGAAATTCATACCCTGACAGAGAAAATGGAGTTACTGGAGACTGATGTTGCAAGATTCGAGACTGAACTGACTGAATCAAACAAGCGCTTAGAGGCAGCTCGACAGGAGGTGCTCGAACTGGAGACAGCTGCTGAATTGTTACGAAACAAACTAGAGAACTCCGAAGAGGCAAAATTGGAGGCTTTGTCCAATGAAAAGGCTGTTGTTTCCAAATTGGGTTTTTAACAGAAGAAAAGGAGAAGATGATTGCTGAACTGGAAAAGATGAAGCTAGATGAGGAGAACAATAAGAAGGCAATGGAGGATCTTGCATCTGCCTTGCATGAGGCCTCAACTGATGCAAGGGAGGCAAAAGAAAACCTTCTAAAGAAGGAAAGCGACCATGAACATGCATTAGTGCAAATTGATGATCTGAAATTAGCCCTGAAAAACACAAAGGATAGTTATGAGATTATGCTTGATGAAGTGAATTATGAAGTAGTACACCTTCGTAAAACTGTTGAAAAGCTTGAGGCTGAAGCAAAAGCCGAGAAAAATCAACGCGAATTAAAGGAAAATGAGGTTCTAAATTCAAAACAACAGTCCGAGGAGGAAATTGTGGCCCTGAAGGTGGAGGTGGACAAGGTGATGGCATCTCTAAAGGGCACAGAAGTGGAGATGCAGGCTGCAAAGGAGGAGAAAGAGCAGCTGCTGGCAAAGTTGTGCCAAGCAGAGCTGCATGTAAGTGAGGCAAACAGGGTAATGGAAGAAGCAAGAACAGCGAGCTTGCAATTGAAAGAGAGACTGTTGGATAAGGAAAACGAGCTGCAGAGTATCACACAAGAGAATGATGAGCTGCGGGTCCGTCAGTCAAAGGCTGAAGAGAGAATAAATGAGTTGAGTTCTAAGCTCCAGGAGATAACTGCGGAGAAGGCCACAGAAATGCCTGAGGAATCTAATCAAATGTTGGATGTAGCAATTGAGAAGCCAAAAGTTGAAGAAGAGGAAGAGAAGACTCTTGATAGGTCCAAAGAGGAAGAACCTAACGGCAATGCCAAACAGAAGGGGAGAACGGAGATTCAAAGCAAGAAGAGGTGGAGAGCAAGATGCCAGAGCATGAGCCTCTACAAGAGGAAAATGGTGCAGAGGATGAGAAGGTGAATTTGAAATCTGGTAATAGTAATTTAGATGCGGTTGACAGCAGGTCAGGTTTGGATGACACAGGTAAAAAGGAGAATTTGTCCAGCAAGAAAAAGTCACCATTGACGAAGAGACTCAGTGGATTATTCAAAAGGAAAAATAGCCAGCAGTAAAAAAAAAGAATAACCATATTACATCTTGCATAATTGGATTATTAATTGATAGTTTGGTTGCTATTTATTATTTACTCTTACTTATTTTTTGGGGGTTTGTTGACACTTATGTTTATGTTAGTTTGTGGATTTTAGTAGGGATTTTTTTTTTCTGGAGTGCTCAAATGCTTTGTTTATAAGTGGGTTGTATGTTGTCAAGGTACTCTTTTAAAGCCTTGTTTATCGGTTTTTGACTACCATCATGTTGTATGACTAAAAGAGTGCTACTTTTGTTTGTATGCTCAAGTTGGCATGTCAACTTTTGATTCTCATTAATCATGTTCCATGATTATGTTTTACCTAAAAGCAATTCAGTTCGTTTTCTCTAACAAGGATCCATCACACCTCAATGTATTGATGGCGTGCTTGTAATTGAAACGGTATGAAATATACTGCTGATTTAAAAAGCTGACAGCCATTTAATACAAAAATTCTGAAGCCTTTCATCTTGAAATATTCAAGTTCGACATGATGTTTATTTGTGTTTCTAATGTAACTGAGGGGATGAGTAATGAGTAATTAAACTCCAAATTTCCTCTTTAAATTTGTTGGTCCTGTTTCTCAGCCACCTGCTACACCAGGTCCAGTACCTTCTTCTTGTGTGGTTTACCCTAGTTGGTGAGTGATAATTTGTTGGTAGAGTGAAACACAGATCAGCTAGATAAGCATGGGATGATTGACCAAAGAAATCATGTATATTGTATATGGAAGCTGGTAACATATCAGCTTCATCTTGATAGCTAGCTTTCTGCTAATTATATAAACTACATTTTTAATAGCTTTCTTTGATTTGGGCAAACGAAAACTTGTATTAGTTATATATGGATTTAGCTTTTGATCACGTGAGGGCTGTTACAATTACAATTAGTAAGTGACAACTTTAGCCCCCAAACCATTATCAGGTTGTCATCATGTGAGGTTCTGCACCACCTGTCTAAAATGTATTATTATTCTCTCTTTAATGCCACCGTGGCCAAAGGCGGATTTAAGTATATCCAATTAACTGGATTTAAGTATAATTCAATGGGTTAATGTCACATTTGTTTTTCAATTATAGCTAGATAAAATTTATACTAACATATGTATTAGAACTCCATAAATTTCATATAATATTTATTAATTAATCTCATCTTGTCAAATATTTTTTTTGTCAGTTTAGCAATTTTTAAAATTTCTTAGAGATAGAATAACTGAATTCTTATACTTTTCAAATATTACAAAAGTAGAAGAAAGACAATCCAATTTTTGTAACTTCTTTTCAACGCAAATAATTTACAAAATCATTTCATTGTCCATCTACCTGGGTGACATAACAAACATGCTCAAAAAATAAAAATAAACTAATATAATTCAGTCCATTCAATTATGTAAAATGATCAATATTATTGAGTCCAAATTTCTTCACAACAAGATAATTTTGTTATTATTTGAGATTCATATTCAAAATTGATTTTGCATTGAAAATTTTGGTCTAGGAAAAAAATTTATATTAGGGTACAATAATTTTGATTTAGACCAAATGATTAATATATATTGAGTTTAATCTTTTTACATAATTGAATAAAATGATTTCGTAGACTTCTCGATTTTTGAACCAATTTGAATTCTAAATATATATTATGTAAATAGATGAATGTATTGATATATTATGGCGCAATAATTTTTTAAAATTTAATATGATAATGATATAAATTAATATTATCCGGCTCTGCCGCTGATCATGGCATGACATGTTTTGTGCGCCCCCCCCCCCCCCCCCCCCCCCAATTTACAATGACTCGCTTCAATTTTTTCTTAGTATAAATCTTAACTATTGATTATGACTATCTTCACAGAGAGTATAATATATGACAATTAAACAACATGAATTAATCATTTATTTTCTTACACAATTTAAACAAAAATATAAAGAAAAGTTACATTAAGAAAAACATGTTTATGAAATGGATTCTCTGCGGGGTATATCTATGAGACAGCCAGTTGCGAGTCAATAAACAAACTTTTTATTCTCACATAAAACGATACAAAGCATTTTACTTGCTCTCTTGATGGAGAAATGACAGGCAGTGTTTTTTTAATGCGGTTGCATTAGTGTAGTAAAAAAACTCGGTCGGGTCAGATCCGTGACTTAACTGTCAAATCAGTGACCTGTTAGAACCGACGTGTCTAGCACGGACGCGGACAAAAAAATATCAAAAAAACTCGTGCTAGATCCGACCCGTGCAAATTCGCCCCTGACCCGCCTCGGGAATCGTCCAAACCCGATCCATACCCGATAAACCCGAGAAAATTCAAAAAAATACGGAAAAAATATTTTTTTTGTCAAAAATCTAAATAGTTATATATTTTTAATATTCCTAATAATTATTTTTTAATTTTTGAGAATTTATTTGGATTTTATTAGGTTGTTTTTGAATTTTGAAAAAAAAAATCCGCCGACCCGCCTCACTCTTGGACCCGACTCAACCCGCCCCGCCGACACGACGGGTCTAGGATGGGTCGCGGCCAAATCCCCCAAAATTGACCCGTCCTAGTCCGTCCTGTGAAAACCATTTAACCCGTCCCAACCCGACCCACCAAAACCCACTGACCCGTGCAAACCGGCTCCATCCCTGACCCGACCCGCCTCATATGCGGTAAGTAAATTATTATCAAAATATCATCTAGTCTAAAATATGCAGTTTTTATATACGAGTCAATACGATTTATATATAGAGATTTATGCGTTCAATATGCAGGTTCATACGATTTATATGAATCCACACAGTTTATAATGTTATAGTTAAATATTTTTTATTATATTCTCTACTTAACAATAAAAAAATTATATATATGCATTCATATAAAAATCCGCATATATATAGTATAGAGTGAATTTTCATATATATTTTCATAAAAATATTGCAACCCAGGTACAGCTTCCAACCCCTCTAACACACTGAACCGTTGAAGCAAACAGAAAAGGAAGAAACTGAAAACATTAAAAGATTAATGTTTTTGGAAAAAAAAACAACTGAAGATAAAAAAAAATAAGATGACTGCAAAATAGTTGGTCATCAGAAGATCTGGCATACACTGGCACACCTAACCGATCCACCATCAGCCACACATGTTGTTGGTTCATGCATTACCACATTACTATGTATTTCCCAAAACTTTGTAAGCCAAAAAATCCAAAAAAAATAAGAAAATTAAATGACGTGAAAGAAAACGGTAGAGGGCCAATTTTTTTTAAAATTAGAAAAGCGGAAAAAAATGCATACATAATAACATGAGTGGACTGTTTTTGACATCTTGTAGTTAGCATGATCTCGGACCTTTTTTTTACGACTAGGATCTAGCTCAGAAAAAAAAATCCGGACAATTTTTTTTATGGTAGTGATTGTTGACTATATTCCTTATTAATGAATTTTCATGCCAATTTGAATTGAAAAAACTGAAAAATAGATGGACCATCGCGGTGATTAGGGGTGTTAATTATAATTATTGACCTGATCCGATCTGAACCCAACCCGACATGATCTAAAGATAAATAGATCGAATATCGGTTTAATTTTTTGACTCGAATCGGGTTCGGTTCAACCCGATCTGATTAATTATGGTTTTTAAAGTAATTTTATGATTTAGTACTAATTAAAGTTTAAATATGCACTAATTATATACTAAGATTAATTATAAATTAATTAATATTTTATTATTTAAAATTATATATAAATAATTAATAATTAATTAATTATTTTATACGGGTCGGGTCGAATATGGGTCAAGATTTTTTGACTCGAATTTAATCAGGTCGGGTCAAAAAAAAATAAATATGACCCGACCCGACCCGACCCATTGACACCCCTCAGTGGTACTGGTACTTTTCATATTTTATGTTAAACTTATTATATAAATTGTTTCACATAAAATATAAATTGTTGAGTTATTTGTAAATACAAAATAGCAAAGAATTATTACATGTTTTATCCTTCTGTTATTTTCATTTTTTATATTCATTATATATATTAAAGATGTAACTCAGGTTTCACCTCGACAATATAGTCCCAAAATAAATTATTAAAAATATAATTTTAAAATGTATTTAATAAAATTTTACATTAAAGAAATTCAAATACAATATAAATAATAATAATTATAACTAATATAATTAATTACTTTAAAACTGGGTCAGTTTAAGAATCATAAAAAAATGGGTCATTTTAAGAGTTAAGATTGGAAGCTTGAAAAATGGGTCATTTTAGAGAAAAATTATGATGTGACATATTTGAAAAGTTTGAAAACTTAATCCTCTTTATGTATTAAAATAATAATAATAATTATTATTATTATAATAAAATAATGTAATTAAAAACATAATAATCTATAAATGATCATAAAAAAGTTGTGTCATTTTAAGAGTTAAGTTTCACATTAAGTTTATTATATATATTATTTTAAATGAGGAGAGAGAAACTATTTTATATGAACCCTTGGATTTAAAAAGATGAAAAGATTTAAACAATATCAATAGTGGAAAAAGTGATGATGTGGCATGCTTGAAAAACTTAGAATCTTAATCCTCTTTATGTATTAAGAATAATTAAGAAAAATATATAATCTAACCATTTTCATCTTCATTATATATATATATATATATATATATATAAAGAAATTATATAATTTAAATTATCCTCCAATCAAACAAAATAATATAGTCAATTTATCATAGCTTTAGTTTTATTTACAGTGATGCTAATCAACCAAGATAATAGTTAAGTTTTATTTTTTTTTTCTTGCAAAACTAGATATTTATTAATAGTAGTACAGTACATTAAGAGTGTTTGATCAAATTATACCTTAATTATATAAATCTTCATATTTCAGGATTTTTGAACCTTTTGCATTATAGTAACTTCATTTTGTATACTGCTTTAAGTACATGTTATTTTGATTGCAGGTTACAATTAATTTGCGTGAAGAATAGAGTCAAGAGATATATGGAAAAATTATGAAAAATTATTGATTTTTTAAACTGAAACTTGTATGATACAGTAAAAAAATCCGCATTTCATTTATTTTTTTCTATTGTTAAAAAAACACCGGTAGGGTTTAAAAAATATAAATATAAATATAAATAAAAACCTGGTTCAGAATTATTTTCCGAGGGTCTTTACCAACTTTAAAAACCGACGATTGAGGGGAGGAAGAAAAGAGAGGGGTAGGGAACTCCTCTGTCTTCATTCGAAACTCATGAATGCTGGGTCGGAGCTTTCGGTTCGCGCCTTGTTATTAAAAAGGAAGTTGGGTAAAGCAAGCTCTCTCCTTACATTATCATCATGTTTTGTGTGTTGATTTTAGTGGATAGATTTACACCAATTGAGTTCTAGTTATAATATGCATCCTAAAAATCCTCATAAAAATAATTTTTAGATTGGTGTCGCTCATGCATGTCCAGGTACCACACAATTATATCAACTATTCACATAAGCTTGAATATCCCTTTAAGCAACTCAAAGACACTCAAGAAAGCCAAGGTGCAGATTTGCAATTATCTGATTGCTTCGGCTGTCGTAAGTGAATTTTCTGTTACTGAACACCAAGCTTTAATCAGACTGTAATTATTCAGGATCTGACAGAAGGACTATTAGTAAAAAGTACAAACAAGGGAGACTATCTAGTTGCTGTTGCCAAGTAATTGTTTGTTTAGTTATACTGGCATAATATTTTTTTTTATTTGTTTATTTTTCAGGGTGAAAATCTGTTAGGGAATCTAGGAGGAATAATGAAATAAATTAAGTTTCTGGTCATTTACTACGACAATGAAATAAATGATTTAAGCACCCGACACTTTCATACAAGTATAAACAAACACTTTTATTATAAAGGGCATCAGAAATTTAACTTTATTCATTGATGATTCTTTGACTTTTGATGCAGCCAACATAACTAATATGCACTTATTTATTTATTGTTTTGGAGGGTTGTTTGCGAATAACAAGCAACTGTTACTAAATGTCTAAATTAGCCCTAATGCATCTGTGTTTGATACAGGCATGTTGTAGTTGATGATGAACCGAAGTTCAGAGTTAAAGGCGCCAATCTTCGAGCACTCAAACTGCTTCGGAAATAGGGATCTATTTCTGCATCATGTTTTTGGGAGCTGGGCAGGTTCAAAAGATTTTGAATCTAAAAATTGGTTCAAACCTCCTCTCATATATTAATTTTGCATCAAGATTTATAAAGAGGTGAGAAAATTTTTGAAGAAATAAAAAATATGAATCTCAATGTAAAATCAATGGATGAGAATGATTTTAAACTAATTTTCTGATTCAAAGGTCTTTAAACCTACCAGTTCCCATTTTTTTTGTAAAATATATATACCATGTTATGTTATATGCATGATATTTTCTATTTTTGGCGTAGCATTTTTATATGTTTATTTTTAGTTTTGGTAAAAAGAATTTATAAATGGATTCTGAGTCGATTGATGGGACTAGAATCTAATTGCACATTTTATTCTACTGTGATAAAAGTGTTGGCCTTAATGAGATGCTAAGATGCTGGATGGTAATAACTGAAAGAGAAAATTAGATAAATAGGATTCTTCATCGGGTTTCATCCCAAAATAATATAGCATATATATAAATAATTATATTTATAAAATGATTTTTTTCTGTAAAATAATGTTTGTTAGAAAATTTTTAAACATAAATATTTTTTTTTCCAAAATGTTAAAAATATATTTAATATAAAAATTATAGTTAGATACATAGTAATTCAATAAAAAAATATAAAGAGAGAAAAATAATATGAGATATTTAATTAACATAAATAAAGAGAGAAGAATAAAATCAATGATGAAAAGCACGAATTATGTGACATAACTAAATTTTTTGAAAAACTCTCGTTCTGAATATAGAATACTACTTCAAACTTCTGTATTTAAAAAAATATCACTGCAAAGTTGAAGTTTAGCTTAATGTAATTCTGAACTTTAATTTAATTAGTTTTTTTCGCTTAATGTCATTCCAAACTCAATTTAAATTTAAATGTACCACCAAAATCAGATGTAGTTGGAACTACTCTGAAACGACTAAAGCGGTAATTTACTGAATAATATAATGTCCTATTCGTCCATTTTTAAGTATTTTTTTATTCTATTAAAATGTTACTTATTGAAGGGCGTTCATCAATGGATCTAAAGGTAAATTTTAAAATAAAGTACGTACAAGGCTTTAAAAAGCTAGCATGAAATTATCACTGCTAAAATTAACTTGGTCCCGACCTATGGTGATTAATTATACTCTATGATATTGGTACTGTAAGTCTGTAACAATAGCTTTGAAGTGGATTACTACTATTGTTAATGCTGTACCAATATGACTCTTACTTTTGTATTGATGGGAGTTGATCAATGGATTTAAAGGTACATTAAAAGAAAGAAGCACCTATCAAGCTTTAAAAAGCTGGTGCCTAAACTATCAGTGCTTTAATTAATTCAGTACCCAAATTCTAAAGGTGCTAAAGTATATAATATTGTCACTGTACCAATAGTATTCGTCCTAGAATCAGTTAATCACCCATGTAAAGAATACTTAAAGATCATAAAACATAATGGTATAAATTCATTTAACAGAAAATATGTCAGAACACAGGAAACTTGCACCCCAAAGAAAATCACTTCCATGTCATTAGGTAATTCTAAAGGAAAATTTAGAAAGATGCACTATCGTAGAGTCCATAGCTGTAATAAACTCTAAATGCGAGGACAAAAATGCAATTATTTTTAAATATATAAAGCTATAGTTTAGAAGATATAGTGAGAGGAGGGAATGTAGTGGGGAACCTTAATGCAATGCAACTATTCAACTAACCATTCGTGGCTACTACAACTCTTGCCAGAGACTAGCAATTTCAAAACATTTAGATGCTTTACCTCCGATCAGATCATCTCTTCTTCTCTTTAGTTTAGTTCTCTGCTGCTGTTGTACCCGTTACATGGCAAGTACCATGATGACCTCCAAATCCAAGTATTTAGTCCTCTCTTCCTTCTTTTCCCCCCTTTATGTTGTCCTTCAATTCATTGTTTATTTTCAAATTTTTCTTTCAATTTGATCGGTCTTTAAACAAACTTTTAAATGTCTGTTCTGTGTTTTATTGAGAATACTTCTTGTGATTTTATATAAGCAATCAATGGCATATTCTTTTAAGAAAATTTTTAGCATTTGGATCGTCAAACAGAGGGGGAAATTTAAAGAAATGCACTGTTTTGACTTTACATACTTCTATTTACAGTTAGAAAAATATTGATCAATCCTATTATCAGGATTTGTTTTTACATCAATATTGATTTGCTAGTTCATTTGTAATATGAAAATTTCATACAAATTGTTCATATAAAAAAAAGAGATACCGAGCAAAATTTATCCAACACCAAAAGGCCAGAGGTTCAAATAATGAGAACAAAGACAAAAACAAGTATCCCAATTCTACAATCTACATGCTCTTTGCATATTTAATTAATCACATTATCTTCAAGGTATACTTCTTTCCATGTATCATACCAAATACTTTAAATTGCTCTAGTAGAACGGGATTGCCTGAGCCATCAACTTCAGCGACTACACACAAGCATACAATACATGCAACATCAAAGGTTGCAAAATTAATCCGTGGTGGATCTACGAAGACATCTACCCGTGATCCATCGCCATCACAGAACACCAATGGCATTATAGGTGAAAAGGGAATGTCTACATCAATGGATTCAAAGATAAGTACTGGGGAACGCCGATCAATCAAGATCACATCCAGACTCAACACTCCAGCTCCTGATGTAACATATTTATATTCTGAGCTAGCAATATATTCTATTTATGTAGTTAGGTTCTAATTCACAACAGTTTGGAAATTTTGACCAATCAAACTAACTTCATGTTGATATTTATTGGATTTATCCAAGTCCAAGCTATTTTTTGTTGAATCACACATCTTATGAAAATTAGGGAATTTTAAATGATTTGATTCAGAGCTTTTGTTTAAAATGCTTATTGGAGTAGTCTTCTCATGTCCTTCTCTTAGGTTAACTTCTTCTTCCAAAGTCTGGTACCAGCAGCATCTGATTATACCATAACACATCTTAAACCAAAGCTATTAATTTCACTTAATTCCATTTTATTTTAGAAAATTCTCATAACAATGTCTTGGCAATATTATTAACAACAATTGTGTCAAATGATTTGGGACAAGTGTACAGAATTTTACTCATCATAGAGAAAGAGCATAAATTTATTAGTTTTGTTCTAATAATTACAAGTCTTCAAAAAAGATGCATTGAAATTGCTTTAATATGTCAAATGAACCTTATTTGATTGATTGTTTCATATGCAGAAAATTTCAAGGCCTCTGAAGCTGTCTGAACTACAAGAGCAGGTGACAGTAGCACAAGAGGACTTAAAGAAGGCCAGAGATCAACTGGAAGAGATCGAGAAGGAGAAGGCAGAAGCAGTTGAAGATTTGAGAGATGCGAGGAGGATGGTTGAGGAGACTAATGAAAAGCTTGAAGAGGCTCTCTCGGCTAAGAGGAGAGCTGAAGAGGCTTGGGAGATTGAAAAATTCCATGCAATTGAACTCGAGCAAACTAACATTGAAAGCATACAAAAGAAGGAAGATGAGTGGAGGAAAAAGTTGGAAATCACACAAAAGCAACACTCGCAAGATATCGCAGCGCTAGTGTTGACCAATAAAGAGCTTGAGAAAGCGAAGAGCGAGTTGGCCAAAGCAATTGATGCAAAATGCGGAGCATTAAACCGTGCTGAGGAGATATCAAAAATGGCAGAGGAGAATGGCAAAAAAGTGGCGACATTGAACGAAGAGATCAACCGCCTTAAGGGGTTGCTCGCTTTGGAGTTGGAAAATAAAACGAAGGAGGCAACTGAGATTATCAAAAAAATGGAGGCAGAGGCAGTTGAGATGAAAGCAGAACTTGAAATCGCAAAGACAGCAGAACAAAAGTTAATGAACATGGAGGAGTTGGTTGAAGGGCTTAAAATTGATGTCGCTTATGCGAAAAGGGCAGAAATGGAATCAACACGGATGGTGGAAGAGTTGAAGAGGCGAGCTGAAGAATTGGAGAATCGGGTGGAGGAATTAGATGAATGCAACAAAATGAGAGAGCGCTCAATTGTCTCGATGACAAAGGAACTAGAGGAGAACAGTTCTATTTTAAATATCAAAGAATTTGAGATATGCAATCTTAATGAAAAGGTGCAATTGTTAGAGCCTGAGTTGGCCAAGTATAGAGAGGATGCAGAGAAATCTGGATTTCAGGTTGATGTGGCACAAAAGGAGGTCAATCATTTACGCACAAAAGTGGAAAGCCTTGAGATGAAAATTCAAGATTTAGGGGAGGCTAAGAGGGAAGCAATCAATAGGGAGAGAATGGCGAGTTTGAAAATCGAAAGTCTATTGGAAGAGAGGAACAAAATGTTAAAGGAGCAAGAGATAATGAGGGATGAATTGGATAGCTCTAAGAAGTCGATGGGGGATTTGGCCTCGGCATTGCGAGAGGTTTCTTCTGAGGCAAAAGAGGCAAGAGAGAGAGTTTTGTTTAAACAAGCTGAGATAGAGAGCTTCAATTCTCAAATCTCAGAAATAAGTACATTCAGTAGTAATGCACAACAGAAGTATGAATCACAGATCGAGGAGGCAAACAATGAAATTGCTCGTCTCCGAAGAACAATTGAGAAGTTGGAGATGGAGGCCAAAAATTTAAAGGAAGAATCGCATTCCAAAGAGATTGGTTTTTCAAATTCTATAAAGAGGTCGGAAGAACAAATTAATTCAATCAGGTCAGAAATGAATAATGTAATGCAGTCACTAAAGGGTACTGAGCATGAGTTACAAGTCTCAAGAGAAGATAAGACCTTATTACACAATAAGCTGAGGCAAGTCGAAACCATGTTAAAGGAATCCAACTCAACTGCTGAGGTGGCAATGGCTGAGGGTTTGCAATTAAAGGAGGTATTATCAGACAAAGAGGTGAAACTAAATGGTGCAATTCAGGAGATCAATGAGCTACGGGTCAGAGAAACCTTTACCTTGGCAAAAGTAGAAGAACTGACAGCACTGCTGGCACAAGCAAATGCTAGAAAAGTGGACGAAGATGATAACACGCGTAGTGCAGAGAACTCTAAGATATTGCTTATTAAAATGGAAATGGATAAAGTTGTGGAGTCGTTAAGAGTTGCTGAGCGTGAAATTCAAGTTGCAAGGGATGATAAAAGCCAATTAGAAAACAAGCTTAGGCAAATTGAATCGAAGATCACTGAGGCAAACCTAACTGCTGAAGAGGCAAAAGTAGATAGCTTGAGGCTGAAAGAAATATTATCTGAAAAGGAGAATGAGTTAAAGAGCTTAGCTAGAGAGAATGACAATCTGCGTCAGAAAGAAGTAGCTGCTCAGGCAAAAATTGATGAGCTGTCAGCACTGCTTGGTGAGGTCACAGCCAAGAAAGCAGAAGAAACTAACGTGAGAAGTAGTGAGAAGCAGCCAAACATGCTTCTAAAGTTGATGTGTTCACCTTTGGAGAAGGTTCGTGAGGATGAGACAGAAAAGGAGGATCGACCAAAGTTTGAGGCCCCACAACCGATCAAAACCAGAGAGATCCATGACAAAAACAATGGAAAGGCGAAAGTGGTTGAAGAGTCGGAATTGTCCGACGGAAAGAAGTGGGAGAATAATGGTACTGCACTTGAGAACATTTTGGCAAAAGAACGAGATCATCATGATGCTACTGATCATGATACAACTGATGATGAGATTGACTCAAATCCAGAGGAAATCTATGAGCAGACAAACGGGTTACTTGCTAATGGACCTGATAACATACATCACCATAAGAAGAAGAAGGCTTTGCTCAAGAAATTTGGAAATCTGCTCAAGAAGAAAGTCACCGCAAGCAGATAAACGCGGAACCTGGTAAAATAGTAATCTTACTTCTATATTGTGAACCCTATTTTTTTAATTAAACCTTATACTAGCTGTTTGGTTTTCTTTTCTTCAGGACTGTAGAGATCTAAGTTGCAATTTTATATCTATTGGTTGTAAGAAGATTAATTCCTTTTCTTTATAATTATTATTACATATGTATCTTTTACAGACGTGTAGTACTTATGAATTATTCAATCTACATTATTTTTCTTCAAATATATCCTTACATTCATTTTAGTATAAGTTGTGTTTATCTTAAGTTGATTCAATAGATGGAATGAGAGAAAGAGGGGGGGAGGCATCATTCTTTTCTAGACTCAAGTCCCAACAAAATACAATATTGATGACTTCATGGTGCCAAACAATATGTCTTTTTATTTTAATATGTAATTTTGCTATTTCGCATAATGCTATATAGCAAGGCAAAGATAATGTATTTGATTCTGCTAGGTACTACATGGGATCCACATGAAATTAGCTCACCCATAATTTTCTGTTATACAGTGAAATCAGTATTTCTGCCAACCCAATTATTTTTATTTTCTCAGATTAGTCTGATGAACAAACTACCATATTACATACAGCAATAAAGAAAGCTATAGCAATTGCAGAATTAGAAGAACTATAAAGAGTTCTCATACCTTCCCAAATAAGTACAGATACAAGCAGACCAGAACATCTGGAGGTTGTAGCTGAGACTTCACCTCTTTCTTGAATTCCAAATCAGTTAGTCTATTTCATGTCCAAAGAATCATAAAGCTTCAAAGAAAAATTCATTATTGCAGTCATTTCTAAGGTTTGGTGTGTCTAATTGTTTTTAGTTTAATTAACTAGTTAATAAATTGACAGGGGCGGATTCAGAATTTTGATCAGGGATGGGCAATTATCGGATTCAAATTCATTAACTAACCGGGTACTAAATAAAAAAATTAATAATTTAATATATATTATTATCTAATAAAAAATATTAAAATAATAACATCTTATATATTAAAAATAACAACAAAATAAATCTCAAAGTAATAGATAATCAAGTTGATGAAGAAAATTATCGTCTACGGAACTTTATATTTTGATATTTTTGTATAATTATTTTATTATGTATGATATTAAATATTTTTTTCTCAATAAAATTAATCAAACAATTCAAAATAGATAAATTACCAAAAATATTATCGAAAAACACTGATTTTCAAAATCTAAGGGGCAGCTTCATTATGGATCCGCCAACTACAATGTTACCACGGCCTTTTCCAACCTGTGGAGCCTACAATGGGTATCCGTTTACTGAAAATTGCTCCTATTTTCAATCGCACAACGAAATTGAAGTCTGCATCATTTGAGTATAGGATTCAAGAGAGAGTGTTCTCAGTAAACTCGGGTTACAAAAGCTTCTCAAACTGTTGTAGCAGAATAATCGGTCGGGTCAGGCAACCACGGTACTTTAAGATACCACCAAAAACCAACGGTCAAAGTTTTTGTCTTGGCTTCTCTATGGCAACAAATTTCTGACAGGAAAAAAAAACCTCAGAAAAGAGGGATTAAGTGCTCTAGTCTGGTCTGAGTCTCCCGTACGACGCAATTTCTCTAATAGCACAGGAAAGAGCAAGTCTTGGCGTTGGACCGTCGGTCGATTCGCTGGAATATGTTAAACAAAATACAATTTGGGAGCATTGAATGGAGTGAGATAGGCAGCATAAAATTGCTCCGGTTGGTGACTCAGCTCGGTTTTGATTCGGCTCGAGCTAATTTGGTTTAAAAGTTAAATAAACTAAATTTGAGTTGAGTTGGTTCAGTTCGTGATTTGATTCAGGTTCGAATAATAATAGTTTATATATTTTTTCTGCTAAATCTTAATTCAATAATTTATATTTCATTATTTCTCATCATCTCATCATATCAGTGATTTAAAGACTTTTCGTACTCGCTCGTGACTCAGCTTATATATTTGACTCGATAGTTTTTTTTACTGATACATCCGTTTAAATTAGTGTAGCAAAGATTTCATTAAAAATATAATTTGTTGATATATTAATTTTATACTAACTCATGTATCATTTTTATAGATATACTAACGTATATGTATTGACTCGTGAGTCAGTTCGTGAGCTAACTCGAACATTAACGAGTCGAACTTGAACTAAACTTTTCAGTTCCAAACTTTCAGAGCTCAACTTAACTAAACTCGATTTTTATAAACCAAATTTAAATTAAACCCGTCTCAATTTGTTTGAAGTCCTAGAATGAAAAAAGACGAAAGATCAATTTTCAATAAGGCGATACTTAATTGGTTTCTCACTTTAGGACCAGTGTACCAGACCAGGGGACTGGATTCCAGATGACCCATTAATCGATCAACTGAGTCCTCTTTGGATAAATTTTTTTTTTTTTTTTGGAGCTGATAACTGCTCAAATACTCTTGTCCTCAAGTAAAATCTTTAAAGTTCCCCACACTCGGTCAATATTACAACCAGTGAGAATTTGACCACTCGTACCATCCTTCAATTCAGTAGACGTTGCATGTATTATTTGCACTAAATTTTCTTGCTATTTATTTTAAACCAGCTGATTATTAACATCTAGAATAAATTAATATCTAAAACTCTTTAAAAATGTTATTTGTACCAACTATGTGTATATATATACTTCACAAACGAATTATTTATATTTAATATATAAATATTACGATAATTATCATATGTCAATATTGTAATAAATGGTGTGCTTTGTCACATGTTTTTCATAATTATATTATTTATATTGATTAAGTGAATTATTTATATTTCACAAATAAATTATTTACATTAACTATATTAATATTTTATGATAATTGTCATGTACTAATATAGTATTAAATGACATATATCACCATCTGCTCCAGTGTTATTATACATTAATAATTGTTATATGCATACGATAACTTGTCTTACACATTTACTCTAGTATTATTAATACCAATTATTTGGATTATTTATATTCCATAAATGAGTCACCTAGATCAACAATCAACGATGTAAACATATTTTGATAACCATTAGATATTTAGATGCTAACACAATAGTCAGTAACACTCCTCTCAATGTCAACTTGCTTTCATTCATTATTTTCTGCTCAAAAAGAATCTAATAAAAGAATTATATATGTTTTTACCATAAAAATCCAATGAAACACTTTCAATTTATTGTAAATAAATCTCATACTCATGAAAGTTCACAAATTGATTAAAAAGGATAACTAAGAAATTCATCTTAACATATCTCAAAAGAAATATTGTATTATCCAAAGCGATGCATGGTTAGCAACTGCATCCCATGAACGATACAATTTTCAATAAAAAAAATCTGAAAAAAAAAAGTAAATTCATATTTAATTAGGATTCAAAATTCGTAGAATAAAGAGAAAAAAATTATCAAGCAATTCCCACTTCATTGATTTTAAAAGAAAGGGATAATTCACTATTTGACTATTTGGTCCTCGAACCAAAAAAATAAATAAAATAAATTGATCCCTGAATTTTTAATTGTATTAAGTAAATTCTTGAATTTTTTAAAATAATAAATTAGTTCTTTAACTACTTCAAAAAAAAATTGATACTTAAACTTTAAAGTGCATCAAATAAATCTTAAAATTTTCAATATAAAAATTAATTTGATCTCTAAACTTAAAAAAAATCTAAACTAGTCCTTAAAATTTAAATTAAATCGACCCTGATCCGACCCTGACCCGAACTTGTTTCTTCCAGATGATCAAACTAACTGACCTGACTAGCTCGAATTCGACCCATCTAATTGCCAGTTCTACCTAAAATTGACCCAATATCAGGTGACGGGTATGGTTTTAGGTTGTGTCAGGTTCGTGTTCGAGTTCGAGCGGATCAGTTTGATCTTCTAAAAGAAATCGAATCGGATCGAATCGAATCGGGTCAAGGTCCAACAAGGACCCAACCCGATTTGACCCGACTCGAGATTAAATGACTTGTAATTAAATTGAAATCAATTTAAAATCTGGAAAAAAAAATTAACATATAAATTTATCCAACTCTGACTCGACCTGATTTCTGCTAGAAGATCAAACTGACCTGATCTGACTTACTTCAACCTGAACCCGACCCGTCATCTGATATTGGGTCAGCTTTAGGTAGAGTTGGCAACCAGGCGGGACGGGTCAAGTTTTGGGTTCAGGTGTTAGTGATATGTGTCATAGACTCAATCATTAGATGACTTATTTTAGTTTATTAGTGGATGATTATATCATTTTATTCCTTGAGTTAACATATTTTTGTGAAATATTTGTGTTGATGACTTGAATTGTAGAACTCCACTAATGAAATAAATATGACTACTCTAAACGTCTCTGATCTTGGTAATTAGCAAGGAACACTAATTGACCATTATAAGATCAGTGTGTGAGGTAGATGTTAATCAAGTTCTACAGGTCACTCGATAAAAGAGTTATCGGTCTAATCACACAAGTGTATACAACGAGTTGTATAGCACTAGATAGACCAAAATGAAATATCATATGGATTGTGTTATGTGTCATTGATATTTCATTGTGTTTTGAATTCTAAGGTTGAGATATTTATTATTCCTACATAAGACATGTGCATTGTTGGTGTTGTCCAACACTTACTTTAATCAGGAGTTATACAGACAGTTACTGCAGTGTATATGATTTGTGCGGAGGAACAATACATGTTAAGATATCATTGCTCTCTATATATGATATAGATGATGATGTCTCTGGGCCCCTTGATAAAGATAAATTATGAGCATACAATATGATTAACGATTAATCATATCATATTTAATCTTCAGAAAATTAAGAAATAATAATTGACAAAGGATGACACATTCCTACTTTACAATTATTAAGATATCATCTGGCAAAGAATTGACACAAAACATATTCTTATGTTTCAGGGATCACGAATTAGTTGGCATATTTGTTCACATCATTTGGGTAATCAATGTACTTTGGCTAATTGTACTATTGATCAATGAAATTAAATGGTTTAATTTTATTGCCAACATAATAGGATTCCAAAGGGTCACACCATAAAAGATTGAAAGATAATATATTAATATAGCATATCGGATATGCATGTGACGTAGTCTAAATTAATTATAAACGTTATAATTAATTTTAGTAAGTCATATGATATTAATATATGAGCAATTTTATACTATTATATAGTATAAAATAATTCTAGTATAATTTATAACATGTGTGACATGATTATGAATTAAATCAACACATAAGAAGATAAATGAAACTCATATATTTATATGTGATATAAATTGGATATTGGGTTTTATAGAATGAGAGAAAAATAAGTAAGCATCATTTAAATAATATTGGAGCACAAAATTAGGCCATTTGATGACCCATGGTTGCTAGGGATGGATGACATTGGATGTCCTAAGTCCTAATCTATTTAAAAGTATATTTTTTTGTTCCATATGTGACTTTCTCTCTCTTCCACCATTATGGACGAAAATTAAAAGTGTTCTTTGTCTCTTCCTCTCCTCTCATGTGTTGAGAATAAATCATCCTCAAAAGTTTTAAATTTTTATAAGAGGTTTAAGTTAGGATTAAAGTTTTGCTAATAGTAAACTTTCTAGCCGAGATTGATTAACATCTTATTAATCTTTGGTGGATACCTTGGAGGCTTCACAATTGGGAAGCTTGCCACCACCACCATTGAAAGAGTAAGATAAGCAAGAGTGTTGTAGATCGAATCTTCTCCCTTCTAAGTTGATTTAGACATCAACTCAAAAGTTAATCCTCTCCCTTGTTAGTTAGGCGCTTATGCAAATCCGTTTGAAAACACTCTTGACACTAGATCTATTGATTAAACTTTAAAAAAATTTTGAAATAATTTCCCAATATCAGGTTTGAGTGGGTTAGGTCAAATTCGAGTTCGGACGAGTCGGGTCGAGTTCGAGTTCGACCGGTCAGATTAGGTTAGTTTGATCTTCTGGAAGAAATCAGATCAGGTCGGGCCGGGTCAAGGTCTAATTAGTTTAAAGTTCGACTAGTTTAGGTTTTTTTGCAAGTTGAGGGACCAAATTAGTTTTTATATTGAAAGCTCAAGGATTTATTTGATGTACTTTAAAGTTTAAGAACCAATTTAGTTTCTATGAAATAATTTAATGACCAATTTGATATTTTTTAAAAATTTCAAGGAATAATTTGATACAATTAAAAGTTCAAGGCTCAACTTAGTTTTTTGTTGAAAGTTCAAGGACCAAATAGTGAATTATCCCTAAAAGAAAAAATAATATTAATTAAAGTATATGTGATAAATCCAAATTAGTTAAATTTGTATGTGATAAATTCTGACCAATCAATTTTCATGTGATCCTGTTCAAACAAATAGTGTATATGTATTATGTGATAAATCCTGATTAATCATTTTTTTTATAAATCTAACCTCAGTACTGGAATATCAACACTCTATGGGAGTAAAAATGATGATCAGTTTATGGATATTAGATAAATTATGAATTTACGAATCAAACATCTAAGAAAAAGAGAATGACATGTTAGAAATGGAGAGAAATGGATTATGACCTTGTAAGGCATCATTTCATAATGAAAATTGATGGATACCTTTTAGTTTTTCTCTGATGTTTCTTGTCAGTCTCAGGAGAAGTTTAAAAGCGAGAAACCGCCCAGAATACAGTATTTAAAACATTTTTTAAATTTTAAATAGTTTGATTATTGCATTCGAAGGGGTGCATGTGCATGCACCCAGTTCATTTAAAATAAATTTTAAATTTTAAAAAATAATTATGGATGTCGATTAAATAATGATTTGGGGACAATGGCTGGGGACAAGTGAGCAGGGACAGTAATATTATTCCTTTTTTTGTGGGATTTAGATCAGACCTTTTCTCTTGTCTACTAATTAATGTATCCAAATTGGGAGGAACATCCTTAGTATCATACTATTATCTGATTAACGCACGTATATGACGAGTTAACGTCATTCTCACATAACCAGCTAGGAAAATACAACTTGCATTTTAAAACTATTATTGGGTTTTCATAGTTCCGAAGAAAAATAAAAGTTTGTTTTTCTATAATCTTAAGTAAAATAGAAGTTTGAAAACATAAAGAACGAGGCGGCATCCCACTAAATTCACTAATGTTTTCGCTTTAGTGGATTTATCAGTAATTTAACTTGTATATTATATCTTATTCTAATTAAAGAAAATGTCCTGTAATTAATCCCAAGCCTTTCAAAGCTTCCAATATGTTGGAACAATCCATCGAAAATACAGCGAACATTTTATTTATTTAGAATCAATTCGATAGATATATTGTGTACTCCAACACCGTTAAAGCAAAAAATAATAATAATAATCATTCATCTGATCAACATGATTTTTTTCTCCATGCAAGATGGATAATGCAAGCCCATTTATTGTATTGGTGGTGCAATGCCTATTTTGCCTCAATTCAGGCCCATGCATCCGCATTTTGCCTCAAAACAATTGAAGGAACCCAAAAACATATTTTCTCAAAATAAAAGCAGGCTCGTATTCTGTTTCGATTTACGTCAATTTCATTTCGTTATCTGTTTGTCATGTCAAAATTGTATCGTACCGTGATGATTTTAGCACCTGTATTCATTTCGTTATCTGTTTGCACCTGTCAAAATTGTATCGCCCATGGGTTTTAGTTGATTGGTATTGGATGCATAGATTTTTAAACAAATTTGATCAAAATCTTTAAAAGATCTTAAAATTAGAGAAATATTTATAAACATGTTGTTAAATTTATATATCGATTTTTAAAATATTTTGAAATTTATACAATTCAAATATTATTTAATAGTCTATCAAAAACTTATAAATTAGGACAATCTATTAAGTGTAATAATATATATAAAGAGAGTAAATCTTTTTTGTGTGTGTGTGTGTGATTTATCAAAATTTTCCTCTCAAACCGCATACTCGACAAAGATTTGAAAGCTCCACCTTAACTCAAAGATGCTTTCGCATGTTCATGTCCTTTTCATATCTCTAGAATGCTCCAAACTAAGACAGTTCTACAGTGGCACTGACAGTATGCTTGCTAACATATGCTGCTTCTCCCTCGTTAGTCTATTGAAAATTGAGATATAATGATATCTATGTATATACATCACTTAGATGCTTTTACAACATAACATGCTTCTTTGTGTCATGTCAATATTAGAAGGTTCCAACATTAACAAGAACAGTATTAATTTTGGTCCAATCAAATACAAGCATCACAATTTACAATTCAAAAATATGGAGGATGTTCAGAATTTAATTAAGTGGAGATATTTTCAAGGAGATAATTATTGTGTGCAGCGAAAGCTCTCGGTTTGTTAGGAATAATAGAGAGGCTTGATCAAAGAGAAACAAGAGACATATTATCAAGAAGCTTAATTGAATTATCTTAAATTGATTTAACTTGAGTTGATATTACATAGATTATAAAAGACCTATTTATATAAAATAAAATCTCTAAAAAGAAATTCTAACAAAAATAAATCGTTCTAAAATATATTATTTCCATAAATATGAAAAAAAATAGATTTTAACCAGGTGCGAAGATAAGGAGGGTTGGAAAGCCCGCCCCCTTCTTCTAATCTCACAAAAAGTTACATGTCGAGATTAAAATTTATCATATATTTTTGTTTCAAAGACCATCAAAATATTATGTATTTTGTAATAGATTTCAATTTAACGATCTGTGAAATGAAAATGAAATTACATGAAATTTGAATCACCATCATTTATAAGTAGAAGAACATATTTATAAAAAAAAATCTATTTTTCATATTTATTTGAAAATCCATGGTTAAGATTGTCAAGTGATCCTTCCCTTTTATTTTTGGGGTTAACATGATATTAACCGTTTGTATTTCTAACCTGTTGTTGTCTTATATTAGAGGCATGTCTATATAATTCAGTAATTACTACAGCAATTATCCTACCATAGAATTTTTTTTTATTCTACAATAGCATATAATGTAATTGTTTCCGTAGACCAAAATTTTCCAGCTTTCGACAAGTCTCTCTCTCTGTGGCTCTCCAACTCAGCATGTCAAGCCAAAAAGGTCAAACTTAATCTTATTCTACCAGAACGTGCACCACACAAAGTGGACGTACGGATTATGCCACAAGAGAACCTACTGTGTCCTCACATGTCCCCACGACAATATGTATAATAAAAGAACAGTAAAAGATGCCAGCCACCACACACATGACATGTTTTTCATGAGTAGGAAGGAGATTAGCGATGGTGGATGCCATGTCACCTCGTGTCTAATTTAAAAAAGGTTAAACGGGAAAAAGGAGAGAAATGCAAGCTGCCACTGCCAGTAGGTTTGTCTAGTTTTTTTATTTTATTTTTGAGAAAAAGGTTTGTCTAGTTGAAGCGAACCTATTGTCACCTATATGTTATTGATATGATGTTGCCTTATCCACAATTCAACACCTCATGCCCCAAACAACCAATCCCTCTAGGCTGTAGCTAAGGGTCAAGAACTGGGTGGCACGAAGACGGGGATAATAAAATTAGCAAGTGCCACAGAAAACCGAAACAAAAGTGAAAAGAAAATCGAGCGTCAAGAGTTATTTATAACTAGACCTTTGGACCGAATTTTTTTATTTAAATATAAAAAAATATTACATAATAATATATATGTCATTCTAATATGAAAAAAGATCAATTATAAATACTATATCATATATAATCTCACCTGATCTCTCATAACTTTTAATTTTTTCTTCTATATGACAAAAAAATGAAAAATAATACAAAATAATGGACGTTATCGTGTTCGTCTGATTAGTCAAAATTAATATAAATTATTAAATGAGAGGTATTTTGAGATATAAAAAATTTAAAGAAAATGATAAAAATTGGACCCATTTGATTCTCAACTGCTTTATATAATAATATAGATTTATTTATATAATAGTATATATTTATTTAGTTACTTTAATTATGATCGAACGCTTTAGATTAAAATTTTAAAAGCATACGACTTCGCTTGGAAGTCTCGGCTTTGTTCGCTTCAACTAAAAGAATTCCACTTTGTGGGAGAATTAGAATCACATGAGAAAGTTAAACTTGAAATTCATTGCTAGATGCTCCATCCATTTAGTCCAGGAAGATTCTATTTCTCCGGATTTATAATGGAAAATTAGTCATTGTTCGGTTGCAAAACGTGGATGTTAATTAAAAATAATTAAATCCTGTACTAGTAAAATCATGATATTTATGCAAATCTTTTTTATTGATAAAAATACCAGGTATTTGTCACGTGCTTGTTAGAAGAACTACTGAATGGTGCCTAGAACTGAAGCTAAAAAAAATCACATTTTTCTATTAATAAGCCTGATTTCCCCTATCAGTATCAGGCAAATTAGAACGATAGAGCAATAATGCAATGACAAGAAAGCGACAATAGTGAAATATTTTGCACCACAATCACCACTCTTTCTAAGAGGAAGCAATTAAATGATACACGTTTATCACACCCCTAACAACATATTTTAAGAAAGAAAAATGAACATTCACAAAACTAATTAGTTTGGGAAACAACTTTCTTCTCTGATTTCAAAAGCCTGAAGAACAACCCTAACGTACATATTAGCATCCATCCATCTATTGCACAACCTCTATATACAATTACAAGTACAGCAGAACATAACAACAACAAAAATTACATACTTAAAACTAAATTACTCTAACACCTCCCACCTGGTGCAGGCGTTCCTGCTACTCTGGCATAAATGGCCGAATGAAGCTGTTCTTGGGTGTAAACACGACTCACCATCTTCACAGAGACTTGTTGTATCATTAAATCACTTACACAAGACACATTTGCATGACAAACTTCTAGATCAAGGTGTTTTAATGCAGACATGAGCTGTGCTGCTGGGTGGTTCTTTTTGTTACATTGTACCCCGATCATTGCTTCAGTTTGCAAAATTTTGACCTCAAGCTTAACACCATGGCACCGAGGTACATTGAGTCCATTCACAACTTTACTTTCACTCTCGTTTGATGGCAGCAGTGGCCTTGCATCCCTCTCCTTTTTCAACATCTCAATTTGGCTTTGCAATGAATCCTTGTCGGATTCTAGAGTTTGCAACTTTGCACGCAATTCATTTATGTAAGAAATTGCATCACCAAGAAGGGAAGCCTTGTCCATTTTCGACACATTGGGGACCACAGCACGAAGAGCATAGAATCTTTGGTTGAGTTTCTCACGGCGTTGTCTCTCAGCCTCTACATGGTTAAGTGGCTCTTCTCGGCCATTTGCTGGTTTCCGCCCCCTCTTGCGGGGCCTTTTTTCAGGCTCTACAGCAGGTAGCGCAACATAACTGCTATCCACCTCCTTGACTGATGCTTCCAGGTCCGAATGATCAGAATCAGATTTGGCTGTTTGGACCCGGGCAGTAGAAAAAGAGAGCATGCCTTCAGTGTTGTGACTTGTCGTGCCATTAATTGCATTGATGTTTGTGTTGCTTGCTCTTGATGTGGCCTCCATAGATCGTTTACTATTGTTAACTTTTTTGTTATCTATGACTGTGGCGGTATGTTGTGTATGCTGTGAGAAGGGGCTGCTGCTTCTGGGCCCGGGGGGAGCAGGGGAGGGTGATACCTGTCTCTGGCTTGTGTTATCTCCCCCAAAATTTAGCATGTCATTATATTCAGGCTTGAAGCTGTGATGAGTCGGCACCGCCTGTTGGTTTGCCGCATACTCTGAGAAATTGAGCTCTCTCCTGTAGAATGATTGACCATTGCTGGTGTGATTTTGCTGTTGAATATGGACTGAAGGACTCGGGTTTGGGGCTTCAGTTAAAGTGCTGGAGCTTAGGTTCTCAACTGAGTTGATTTGAGGCTTTGACACTGAGACCTCCACGGAATCTTTAATCTCCACTATTGATGGATCTGACAGCCACAACACCGAGGGGTCAGTCTCAGCCGGATCTGTCAAAGGTGTCGACACAGCCGTTGTTTGCTGTGTTGCCATAGCAGGTGCCGGTGCACCCATCCATGAACTGACACCAGCACCTGAACCCGGAGGGAACTCAGTCCCAGATCCGAAATTAAACAAAACCCGCACTTTACCCATAATTTCCGAGCTGGACATAATAGCCTCGGTTGAGCCAAGCTCTAAAACACCGTCACCTACTGGGACGCACACCATGGTCTGAAGGCCGAGCATGTTGGCTTGCTGGGCCCGCTCGCAGGGGGCTGCGGCAAGCCCTTGACCACCTACAACCCAAATCGGGTTTCCGCTAAACATGGCCTGACCTGGTAACCCGGATCCGTTAACAAAATTGTGAGTCATAGACACCAGGAAGAACCACTCGGTGTCTGTCACCTCTTCTTCCACCGCGTCATCAGATCCACCTCCCGCCATTATTGAATTCAGCTCTCGCAAGACCCGCTTGCGGTGCTCCTGCTCGATAGCGGAGGCAGCAGACTGGTGCTTCCCCTTGTCTTGTTCGCACCCCTTGTAATAGCCGTCGCCCCAGCCGAGGAGAGAAGCGCCAGTCTGGATGTCGACCGACGATTGCCAGAAGATAGCATAGGTCCAGGAGGGGAGGCGATCTCCTTCAATTAAGGTTTGCAGTCTCTGTTGGAGGCTCTCCTGGTTGGAGAAGACAGGTTGAGGAGGGGGCTGAGGTGGTGGTGGAGTGACTGCGGAAGGGGCGGAGGAGAGCCAGGGGGTGAAGTCAGAGGGGAGGAAGGCTTCCATCACGGAGTTGCTGTCATCGGCCCAGAGATTCATGTCGGATCTATGGTTTGGGAGGGGGGAGGGAGCGAGAGGAGGGAGTCAGAGGTAGGAAAAGCAAGGGGGGCGGTGGATTTTGGAGTAGAGAAAGGGAGGTCGCTGAGAGTAAGAGAGGAAATTTTTTTACTGTTCGTGGTCCATTCTATCCGGTTGCTTGCATTATTTCCAGAAGAAGAAAAGGAACCCCCTTCTTTTGTGTATTATCCTGAAATTCTCCTCTCTTTCCTTTTCAATGGTACTCATAAATTAAAGGGAATAGGTCTGAAATCTTCGAAATGGTTATGTATAATAATGAAAAAAGGGCAAATACACCGGAAGTAAATTATAATTGGGTAATGAAATTACAAACTGTTTTGATTCTTCTCATTTTGTACTGTCTGTGAGTATGAGTCTATGAGCAGTAGTAACTTTTTTTTTTTTTTTTGAGAATTGCAGTAGTACCTTCTTTTATGGTCCGTTTGACAAATCAAGTAATAGATTTGGAAGAGTGATAGAATAGTAATTTTTTTGGAAGAGTGGTAGAAAAGTGTTATTCTTGACTATTCGGAAGAGTGAAAATATTGTTTGGCAGTTGTTACTCAGAATAGTTAAAATATGAATAACTATGATACTAATAATGATGATAATAATAATAATAGTAAAATAATAATCATAATAGTAAGATAATAATAATAATAATAAAGTAATAAAAAATAATCATAATAAATAATAATATTATAATAGTAATATAATAAAAAAATAAACATAATCATAATATAGTAATATAATAATAAAAAATTATAATTAAATCATAATTATAATAATATAATAATAATAATAAGTAATCATAATTTTAATAATATAATCATAATATAATAATCATAATCATAATCATAATAATATAATCATAATCATAATCATAATAATATAATAATAATAATAATATAATCATAATCATAAAAAGAAATATAAATAATTATAAGTATAATAATATAATAATAATTTAATCATCACTATAATCAACATATAATAATATAATACAACATAATAAAATAATAATAACTAATCATAATCATCATAATATAATAATATAATAATAAATAATCTTGATCATAATAATATAATAATAAAATAATTATATTTATATTCATAATATAATAATATAATATTTAAATTATATTTATAATAATAATAAATAATATAATAATACTAATGGTAACGATAATATAATAACAATAATGATAATAATAATATAATGATAATAATAATAATAATAATAAATAATAATCATAATATTAATATAATAATAAATTATAATCATAAATATAATATAATAATATAATAATACTAAATCTTAATCATAATCATAATAATATAATATAATATAATATAATATAATCAAACAATAATCGCTATTCCGAAATAGAGCTAATCCGTATTCCACCTATAAGTTGGTATACCGGATTAGCACTATTACGCACTCTTCTACTTAGTCTAAAATTTGTTTGGCAAATTAATTCGTCAGAATAGCTATTCTATTCCAACTTTTTGCTATTCCATTGAGTACCAAACACTCCCTTAGTTGTGTTTAACATCACGTGACTATCATCCGAGTTCTTTTTATTTTCTCTGACTTTCAGATAGGGATGTAAATGGGTTAAGTTCGGGCTAGGTTATATTATTTTTTTATTTAATTTGTACCCGATTAAATTAAATTCGGGTAAAAAATCTTAACTCATATATGATCCGATCCGTATAAAATAATTAAATTGTATTAATTATTTTTATATAATTTTAAATAATTAAATATTAATTAATTTATAATTAATCTTAATTAGTATATATTTAAGTTTCAAATTAATACCCGACCCATTTATTTTCAGATCATGTCGGGTCGGATCAAATTCGGATCCAGTCGGATCAATAATTGACACCCCTACTTACTTTCAGGCAATGAGTTCAAACTTTAATTACTGAAAACAACACTTGTGTAAATATGCAAATGATATTGTAGCATTTTGATATTTTTAAAAACAACACTTGTGTAAATATGCAAATGATATTGTAGCATTTTGATATTTTTGTAGATTATGTAGCTTTTACAATCGTTCAAGTTTTTATAGATTATGTAGCTCTTACAATCGAGAATATGGCGTTGAATAGTGAATACAGTAACAATTCCGATTTTATATCTGACATATGTTTTTTAAGTCAATTTTATCAACTATACTGCTACGTTGTATATCTCATTGAAAAAATCATTTATTAATTCCATGACAAAAGAAGAATTTATTATGCAAGGTACGCAAAAATAGGTGAAATTGGAATCGTTCAAAGCCACATTCTCAATTACCATTTTGTCAAATTGTCCTTAAAATTTTAAAAATATCAATATGAACCTTAAAGTACCATCTTATTATCAAATTGGTCCATAAAGATTAAAAAAAATATTTTAGTCCATAAAGTTTTTAATTTATACTAAATTGGTCCTATATTTAAAATTTATTCAAAAATGATATATTCATTTATCATAGCGTTATTTTAAAGCATTGAAACTAGTATGATTATAACAATAAAAATACTACACTATTATTTTATTATTATAAATCAATAAATGTGATATTTAAATTTTTTTCATAAATTATAACATATGTTATATGACAACATGTCAATGTAAATATGCATTTTTTTAGCATTGAAAATGATAGGATATTTTTTTATAAATAAAAATTTTAAGGACAAATTATAAGTTAGTAAAAAATTTAAGGACTAAACTAATATTTTTGAAACTTTAAGGATCAATTTGATAACTAAATGGTACTTTAAGATAAAATTGTTGTTTTTGAAATTTTAAGAATTAGTTTCATAAAAATCATACTTTAAGAATTATTTATGTAATTTATACGTTTTCTTTTTATTAACTATACAACCGTGCCATTGTTAATCTAGAATAGTATAAAAAAAATCGTATCATTTTTTTCCGTAATACGTGCATTGTTGTTTAATAAAAACTTGGATTTGCAATGATTCTTCACAAAGAACGACCCAATTGAATTAAAAATATGTCATACTAAACTCAAAGATCACAGTTTTTCTGATTTATTTTTATAATGTTCCCCATCAATTCTAAGTTTTCATATTTTCATTTAGTAATCCAAAATGATGCGTGCAATTGTCATTGCATGACCGCAAAGCAACCAGCTGATTCTGGGTTTAATCCCGTCTACAATTGCACGGTGCTCATCGAATCTGACCTGCGGGGTCCACCATCCGCGGTTAAATTACGAATCTACCGCGCGCTTTTGTACTACAATTGCACGAATAGGGTGTCAAAGCATAACCAAAATTCCAAAATCTGATCCAAATTCGCATGAATAAATTCATATATGTATCTAAAAAAATTATTCGATAGTTTATTAGTTTTACATATGAATCTTAAAAGTGAATCAGTTTTACTTTTTAGATCCGCATTTAGATCTTACATGATCCAAATCTGAATTAGTTATAAATTCAATCAAATAATTATCTTCTAATTTTTAATATTTTCTATAGAAAAATTAATAATAATAATTATATTAGTTACATTAATTTTAATAATAATAAGATCATATTATTTAAAAATATATGTCACGTAAGTTAGTTCAATTAGTATTTTAGTATAACATTATGTTTTATAATATATATTATACACATTTTATTCATATTAAATATTAAAATTATGATTATAAATATTTAAATATAAATTTAGATTATGATCCGAAACCAATATGATATCCGCTATACAAATGAATATGTATCCGCATTTGGGTCCTCAAATTTTAAATGGATTTGAATCTATATTTGGATCTTATAAATTTTTAATGGATCTACATTTGGATCATACAAAGATCATATCTGAATCCGATCCATTAACATCCCTAATTTACACGATGAATGAATCCTAAAATAACAATAATTATAATTTAAAAAGAAAAAATATACACAAATAGATACAAGTTATACAACACATAATAAATTAAGTTGTCTTCTGTGAAAATTCACAAGAAAAAAACAATTTTCTGAAAATTGTTGTAACGTCATCAATGTAGCTATGAAAACGGAGGATCTTTGCAAAAATTTCTATCTATTTATTGCACTGGTTATCTAATTATTAGGAAATCCGTGCTTGAAATTTTACTTTGTCATATTATTTATGATAATTTTAATGTGCAAAAAGTTATTTAAGGGTTGGACCATGTTAAAAAAAATGCTACCCCCCCCCCCCCCCCCCCCCAATTTCATGAATTAGACCCTTGGTTGTCTCTATCTGTCATATACATCACCTCCAAATTATCAACGCACTATTTGTACCTGGTTCGGCAAAAAAAAAAAAATGGTCCACACGACATCAAATGGAATGATGGGAACATTGTAGTAAGTCTATGTTTGGTCAGAGACTATGATTTGTAATTGTGAAAATAATATAATTAGCTAGTATTAATTTGAAACATTCTAGAAGTCTTTGTTCTGTCAGAGACTATGATTTATAATTGTGAAAATCATATAATTAGCTAGTATTAATTTGAAACATTGTAGAAGTCTTTGTTTTGTCAGAGGTTATGGTTTGAAACGGAATTTTAGCAGTGTAAAAATTTAATCCAATATACAATAATCTCTCTACTCATCGACTTTTATTCAAACTTTAAATAAAGATAGTAGTAGTAAAAATTAAAAAAATAATAAATTGAGCTGGGCTACATGTTAAGGTCGTTGTTCGGTGCAACACTCACCACTGACCAGTGCTTTAAAAGTAACGCAGGTGAAATAGGGGTGCGTATTCTCCGGAGTTTTTTTTTTTTTTTTTGCAGATTTTTTAAAAATTAATCACAACTGCTCGTTTTAATCACAAAGACTGTAGAAAAGTCTAAACACAATTTTAATGCACGGAAAATTTATTATTGTTAAATAAAAACCGTCGATCTCTGATCGAACGGATCAAATAAAAAATACTCCACGTAGAGATTTTTTTTTACTGTCCAGAGATATCGTTTTGATGAAATAGTATGATTGGAAAGTGGTTCAAATGTGCCATTCAAAATGTAACCTGAGGTACTACTCGACAATCAAAAATTAAAAATAATATAAAAATGGTGAAGAGGCAGAACATAGAGCGCTATTCTGAATTAAGCCAAATCTTCATGGACAACATTTTTTTTACCAATTCACAGTATAGACCGATCACTATGAATAAATATTTACTTTAATTTTAGATGTTGGAATAATTTTTAGAATATATTGAATAAATCTGCAAAATATCGAACACAAAAAAATAAAATGAAAAAATTAATTAATTCATATCATATGTTGGCAGAAATTTGCTGCCTAATTCCTTTCAGAACAATAACTGTGTGATAATAAGATTTTCAAAGCACTTTCCTCTATGAACTAAAAAAAATAAGAGTTCCAGATAAAATTATTTATGAGAGAAACTTTCGAAATAAACAGAGCAATATTATCTGCGTAGAATGTTTGAACATCTTTATAAATATTCAAAGTTCAATAATTCAGATTCTCATTTTTTTTAAAAATATCGAAATAAAAAAATCAGATAGATATTCACGAATTTCTTGAATAGTAATATGAGTATATGTTGTTTTTTATTCTACAAATTTATAAAAAAAACTCTTATCTATTCAATACATATATTAAAATTACTTACAAAATTTACTTTTTTCTTTCAATAAAATAATATATCTGTACATTATCTGAATTAAGAATAAAATATTTTACAAACTAAACTCATATTTTATTAGATAAATCATCAGATTATTTTAGAATTTCCAATTTGCAGTACGGAGCTGAATGGGCATTATTTTTATTTTTGTAAGTGAGAAAATAGCAGCCGCCTTTTTAAATATAAAACCCCTCAGAAAACAGGTTATGCGCAGCCGTCTTTTTTAAATGAAAATTCAGGCGCAGCCGCCTATTTTGAATGTCAAGGAATGGAACCTGGTCGTCTACATTTTATCAATTGACATCATTGCGTAACGAGTCATATATTGTTCTATAATCCATAATTAACGACCTCGACAAGGAGAAACTAAGATAATAGCATCAAAGGATCACATCCTGGATGTGTTTGCAGTCGGCTTATTTGTCCACGCGTTGATGCACGTGCCTGAGTGGAGCTGGCGCCATCTCGAATTAAATGTAGATAATCCGATTAATAGGATATGTTATTTGAATTTGAATAAAGTTGAATATTTTTTCTAATTGCAATACGGTACTCACAAAGCGGCAGAGTCAGAATTTTTACATTCAATTAATATTATTTAAATAAATCATTAATATAAATAAAATTATTTATATTTTTATTATATTAATATTGATTCAAAATTTAAAGTGGGTATAAATTCATGTTAAAAAAAATATTTCTCATGAGTTCAAAAAATTAATTGGGTCAATAGTAGAAAACTAAAAAAAATTTAGTGAGTTCAAATTACTATTATAATGAAAATTATTATTATAAATATATCATATTTCAGTGGATTCAAATTACTATTAAAATGACAAATATTATTATAAATAAGTCATATAAGAAATTTATAAATTCAGCGTCGTCAATTGACACCATTTTCATATATGTAGACTCCGCCATTGCTCACGTTTGCATTAATGCATTTTATATATGGATACTATATGATACGTTTTGGTATAGGAACTCATACCATATGTAATATAGACAAGTTTTTAAAAAACAAAAAGTTTTAACCATTTTAACGGTTTTGATAGACTATGGCGTTAAGTTTTTGAGAAAAAAATGGATTTAACGGGTTTTCTGTGATTTAACCGTTTTATCTCACGTTAAACCCGTTAAAATCATTAAATTTAAAAAAACGTATTTAACGACTGAAATTTTTTTATTTTAATAATAGTTTGTGACTCTAAAATTTTATTTCCTTTTTATTTTTTGATGTAAATTAAGGCCCTAATAAAAATAGAAAGCAAATATATCATGTAATAATTTAATATAATTTAAGATTTTTAACTTTTAAGTACTTAATTAATATTATAATTATTATTTTTACTTAATTTTATTAATTATGAAGTACTAATGATATAATAATGTATTTCTTAGATTTTTAAATATCAATTAATAGGTAAAAAATGATTGACTATTTTTTAATTTAACGGTTGTGAAAAATCGTTAATTTGTCACCTCACCGTTAAGAGCCGTTATATAAATGAAGTATTTGGAGTATTTGAGTGTGTTGTTATATGCAAGAGCTACTTTGATCTATATATTCTATGTGTTTGTGAAAATAATGATCTTTTTTTTTGAAAAGAAAAGAGAGGTAATTTAATGCATGTATGCCAGAAATCAGATAGAGAATTAGTAGGAAATAATCGCCCTTGTGGAAAAAGCTGAAATAGTAATTGCCAGATGGAATGAGCAAGAGGATAAGTGAAAAATAAATGATCAACAGATTCATTGTGAGAACAAAAAACACAAGAAGCCGACCCCTGCCATCCTCGACGTAGAAGATTATCTCGTGACAATATACGATTGTGAAGAGCAAGCCACAAGAAAAATTTAAATTTAAGTGGTATTCATAACGACCAAAACGATCGAATTACCGGTGTATGCACTCCACCAGAATTAAGAAATTTGTACATATAATGAACAGTAAAGATGCTAGATTTATCCAAATGCCAAAAAATTGAATCAAAATCAGAAGAAAGATGTAAATTGGAAAGAATAAAGAGTAACCGTATTTTTTCAACACGCGTAGCAGAACTAACTCCCCTGGTTAAGAATAGTTTGGTGTTACCAAAATTCCATACTTGAGATAGAGTAACTCTATCAGATTTGGCCTTGCTAAAAACTAAAGGAAATTGTAAAGCAAGTGAACAGTTATTAAACCAATTATCATGCCAAAAATTAATAGACTTTCCATTACCTACCAAGCGACTAGAGCCAATAGAGACAAAATATAAAACTGAACAAACATCCCGCCAAAAGGGAGAACAAGCGGAGGTAGAAAAATTCTTATATTTAATGGAAACAAGTTCCTTCCTATAACCTTGTGAGTCTTTGTAAAGAAATTTTCAACCACATTTACATAAAAGAGCACAGTTCATCTGTGCCAAATTAATAATACCCCGGCCACCAAATTCCTTAGCACGACATACGGTGGCCCAACACACTAAATAATACTTTCTAGTAGCGGAGGAATTCACCCCCGCCCATAAGAATCGTTTCCTAAGTTGGTCAATTCGAGAAAGCACCCATGCAGGGATCTTAAACAAGGAGATATAATATAAAGGAATAGAGGAAAGTACAGAATTAAGTAAAACTAATCTACCACCGAGAGATAAATGTTTACCTTTCCACTGAGATAGTTTCTTATGAATTTTATCAATTAAAAACTGCTAGTCACTTTTAGATGGCTTTTTCCAATGTAAATTAACACCTAAATATTTAATAGGAAGTTTCCCTAAAGAACAGTTTAAGAGACTAGCAAGATATTGACCCTGAGCAGGATCTAAATTTAGAGGCACCAATTCTGATTTAGAAAGATTAATCTTAAGGCTAGATATATTTTCAAATATTAAAAGCGCCCACTTAAGTCTTTCCATCATATGAGGATCAGCCTTAAGAAACAATAAAGTATCATCAGTATATTGTAAATGCATAATTTTGTGTTGACTAGACAGAACTGGACCTAAGCCCTCAAAGTGTCCCTTACTAATACCAAGAGACAATTTTATGTAACCCTTCCACAGCCAGTAAGAAGACATAAGGAGAAATAGGATCTCCCTGCCTAACACCCTTACGACATTCAAAATATGCACCTTCAGATCCATTAATCATAACAGCACTATGACCCCCCATAAGAGTTTTTGCATCCAGGACATCCATAACGGATGAAAGCTCCTATCTTGAAAAGTTTTTAGTATATATGACCAATTAACATTGTCGAATGCTTTTTCAAAGTCTAATTTCAATATAATACCTTGTTCTTTATGTAGTTTAACATGATGTAAAACCTCATGCGCTGTAACTACATGCAATGGTATTAACGTGAGTTAATGAGATTTTAAGATCATATTTCTTGAAGGGTATTAACGTGAGTTAATGAGATTTTAAGATTGAAATCATGGCATTAAATACGCATGATCATATCTCTAGCTACATGCAATGGTTGTGATATATGAGATATTAATGACAACAATGGTCGTCGATCGTATGCGAGATGTGTATCAAGTAGTTCTCGAGCTCGGTAATATTTGGTTCTAGAACTATTTGAGATGAAATATTGGGTAAAGTAGGCATTATATGACGTAATTAATTAACGTCTCAAGACTAAGTGTTTGACTCTTAAATAATAAATTAATTAAGTATTCAAAAATAGAAATCTATCATTAGTCATCAAAACCAAAATATATCAGAATGACATTTTTAAATTATATACTACGTAACTATATATTTTCAGAATTATAACCTATCACTCTCTGTACTGATTAAAAATGAATATTATTCATCGAATATTTGATATGAAGCACGGGGCATGAGGCGAGCAGAAAAGGGGCAAGTAGTATTTGTAATTTGTATAAACTTCCAAGTAAAGAGTATGATATTGCTACCATGAATGGCACGATGTTGGTGGTAGCTTAGCGCGCGTGATAAATAATTACTCTGCACGCAAGTTGGTGGGGTCAATGCTCCTCTATGCAAAAGATATGATAGTTACAAAAAAAGTTAATATCTTATTTTAATTTTGAATAGTGATAAATGATTATCACGTCCTTCCCACTAAAGTCAAGACATATTTTAATGCAATTATATGGATGTCCGTACATTTCAATGTTCATTATTGCACTTTTATGTTTATTTTTTTATTTTCATATATTGATCTCTCATCATTATTTGTCATAATAAATTGTCAATTCCCTCAGAAAGGAATCGGTTGATTAAAAAGAAACATTTCTGTTAATTTGTTATTTCAAAAAATTATATGAAAATGTACAATGGTATTATAATTTTTTCCAAAATATTATTTCTTTGCATGTATCATTTAAAACAACTTTGAATGTCACAACTTGAGAAAACTTTTGTCGCAAAGAAAATAAAATTCTGTTCTGTTGTAGCTATTCCGGCCTGAATTCACCATAAATTGGATTGTGTCAATTTTGACGCAACCCTTATGTTCTGGACAATTATCTTTTATAATTTAATTATTACATTAAATATATTATTGGTGCCATAAATATCCATCCCCTAAAGTCCTAAACAAAAAAATTGATGTCAACCGCTTTTGGTGCTAAATCAGTATCACCGAAATAAACTTAAAAACAGATATTTTCTGACAATTTCAACTAATAAAGTTAATTACCGAAAAATATATGATTGATGAAAGTAGACGTCATGCTAGAGATTTAATCAATTGACTCAAATGATTTGTTCCTCCATTTGTTTGAGTGCATTCTGGGTACATGTAGACAATTCTTCAATTTGTTATAGATTCCGATTTAAATAATGATAGCGTGAAACATCAGCATTGGCACGTTTTGCTCGCAGCTGTCCAGAGAACAATTCCCACCTCATTATTTATTTTATATTTTTTTTGTCTAAACTTTCACGAGTACTTGTGGATACTCCAACATGTGATTGATAAAGCTAAGTAAATTATTGATTCTATTTTATATTTCTTTTTCCCGATAAAATATCGTCGGCATCTGAACGAAAGCGATTTTTTTATACAAAATTTCGCCTTAGAAAATTTTCTTTTAGTTACAGTTTTCTGTTTAGCCAATCTCTCTTTAAACATTTATTGTATTTTTTAAAAAAAAAAAAAAAAGTACGATATGCAACAAGCAGTTTCACGCAATCTAGTGTGCCTTTTATTATGAATAGGCCGTTGAATATAAAGTGAACGAATCAAAATTTAAATTTTTATTTGCGGAAAATAGAGCTTTCACAAAATTTAAAATTGCATTATTTTATAGAGAGGTGAGACTTATTATCCTTTGTAATGGATTTGCAGTTTATAAATGAATCAAAGCTGGCATGTCGAATCAAATTTATATAACTTATGAAATTTGAATTCATTTAGTATAAAACATAGTAAAAAATTAAAGGTTTATTAAAGCCTACCATCAAAACCAAGCTAACATCATTAATACTATATTTATATAACTAATTTATAAAATTTTGAGTTCATTTAATATAAATCAACCCGTCAAAAACAGTAAGGTCACATTCGATGGTACGAATTCTTTTTTTATATATATAAAATTCTAACTAATGTAGGCTTTGGCTTGCTCAATTTATTTTGTGGCAAGCCATATATTTATAAATTAGGCTTAAAACTGCACATTTCAATACGCCATGCATTTATAAATTTTGTTAATGTGTTCAGTAGAATAACTTTGGTATTTGGTATATGCATGAACCCACTTAAGCACCATGATGAGTAAAACTTTTTCATTGTTTATTCAACAAACTTTAGATATTATTTTTTGTGGGCCCTCAAAATTGAATTTTATATTTATTTTTTGGACATGCTCACCTTGAAACCGATCAAACATAGAAAAATGTGGTCAAACTTGATTTTTTTTTCTTCGGAGTATTTTTTTTTCAGTTCAAAAATTACGCTTTCTAACAAATGTTGCAAAATTGAACGGTGCCTAAAGGTTCTAAATTTTGATTTTTATGTCACAATTCTTGATTGGAGTTACCATGCATGGTCTGAAATTATTGTGAGATTGATTTATTTGTTCTCCTATTAATATTTCTATTGTTTTATAGCTATATATTATAAAAGTAACTGGCGTTATTGCCGTCCCGTCTTTTGACAAAAAAAAAAGAAGAAAAATATCACACAGTCGACACAGCGTCCTGTAAATTCAGTATTTTGTTTACTTTAGTTTCAAATTAGAAATCTTGGACTGAAATAGATAAAAAAATGTATTCCTAAAATAATAAAAAGTATGGATATAATCAATCAATCATTGATGTCTCTCCGAAGTCGAAAATGCTACTAGTAAACATTACTTCGATCCTGCTATTATTGGGCCGTGTAACGTCGTTAACTTAGCTTGTATAAATATAATTTGACTTTAACAAACTTTTTAGCTGAATTTTTAAAAAGATCCCACTTAAGAAATGTACTATAAAAAATTACCTCGTTAACTATTTTCTTTTTTCTGAAGTTTCTTTTCTCCTAACTTAGATTTTTAGTTTAAGTTTTTTTTTTAAACAGCTGAAAACGATTGCCACAATTCATTCCTTCCATTTCCACTTCGCATTTTGTCTATTTTTTCTTTGACACTGCCTCTTCATCGTATCAAAAGATAATTTTTACAAATAAGATAATTAAATATTTAGTTATCCTTCGACAATAGAGCTTGCACCATACATTCAATATAATTTTAATTATACAAAATTTTATTTTGTGAGCCATTTAAAATTGCTTATATAACATCTATAATTTAAGAAATGTGAGAATATATTTGTTATTGCATATCTTTATTTTTTTTTACTGAAATATTATTAAAAAAATTATTAGTTCATAAGTTTTATTTTTCTTAGAGTACACATCCATAAACATACGTATATCCTATAGTATGTACATATAAAACAAGTTTTTTTTAATGTTTAGCCTTGAATTGGTGGATTAAAATAACAGCTAATTTAATAGTATTGATATGATGGATAAATAAGAAATGAATTATAACACTTGAAGGGTAAATAAGAAATATCAAAGAGTTCATGAAGAAATAAGAATTTGAAGAAAAGTTCAAGGATATATAGAAAATTAATCATTTTTTAATAGACTTCTGGGATTTCTATCATAAGTTCTCTCTCACATCTTTTATGCATTTCTTCCAAATCATTTATTAATCTCTTATATTATCTCATTTTCCCCACATTCACGAATTTACATCGTCTGTATTATTTTACACATAAAGTAACTGATTAAGCTATTCACTCTGTGAATCTAAATGAACTTCACTTTCACGGCTATCCAGTTAATGATATTTCTCTACCCTTCCACGGCTCGAATTTGCTATTATCCGAGCCGCGATAGGACCCTATTCTCCCGATCGGACAGTCAAAATCGTCGAAATTCAGTTGTGCGAATCTTAAAAATGATAAAATGAACCTAAGCTGTCGGATTCCCGCGAACAGGACCATGTTCGCCGATTCGACGAACAGCAGATTTGAAATCCCCTTCCACCTGCCCTTCTCCCTTCCATCCTCTCTGATCATATCTCACTCAATTGACCTCCGATTCTACCTTAATTTCTTCCCTAATAATCTTCTTTCATCAAGTCTATTTAAAACAGTTAACATCATAAAAGCTATTAGCAATTAAAATCTTGTCTTTCATTCAACTCAATATATCAGACTTTAGTGCTCCTATAACAATCGCCTTTAACGTGAGTAGTGTTAATTAGGCTTGCTCAAAACTTGCTCCAAATTAAAAAAAAAAATCATAATATACACAAGATACAAACAACTCAAATGAGGGGTGTCCTCAATGGTCATACAGTAACAGTACTATAATTTAGCCCCATTCAATTCAATGTGCAGCTAGCAATTAATCTCTCGGTTTTCATTATTTGACAAGAGGATTAAGCAAGGGACAGGCTTTTTGACAAAGAGGGATTAATGATGAGGAGGCTGTTAAGCTTTATTCGAACTTCCACCAACCACTTTCATCATTTTGTAATTGTTCCCTTTGGATGAGTTCTTTTCAGAAGACTTTTGTATGTATGAATTAAAAATACTTACGGGATCAAAATAAAAATAGTAGGAAATATGTGAAAACGACAAAAGAACAAAAAACGTGCTTTGCTTGCCAATGGAGACAGGTGGGTGGTTCTGGACTTCTGCTCCAGCATCATATCATGTGCATCACGACTTTATTTTGATTTTCACCACTATTAAAAAATTCAGCATCCGACGTGGCCACGTGACACTATTTGTCCCTACTCGGAGACCACTTGTGTTAATCATTGAGGACTCGCCAAAGCCAATTTTTAGTAATAATTATTATTATTAAATTAATATTATTAAAAATAAAAATGAGAATCGTAAAATTTTAAATATAAAATACGTAGTGACGCGTTTTATTATTTTTATAAAATACGTCAGTGCCAGGTGACGTGTTTCATTATTTTTATGAAACGCGCAACTGTCAGTGGCGCGTTTGGTTCTTATATATACAAAACGTGCAACATCTCTCAATCTCACTTGTGCGGGATTTGCGGTAGCTCGTTTCATTATTTTTTTGAAACGCGCCACTGATAGTGACGCGCTGCCATTCATATATTTGAAATTTTATCATCCTCACTCTTATTTTTAATAATATTAATTTAATAATAATAATTATTAATAAAAACTGCCCAAATGCGCGAGAGGCATAACGACAAGAGAAAATTCACACGCGTCGAATCCCTTTGGCGTTTTAAGGTGGTTGTGTTTGGCTTCGTGTAGCATATGTGTTCGCTGGGTGGTGCTGGTGCACGAGCACGAGGACCACGAGGGAGCCCTTTCCCCGTGCTTAGGTTTGAAGCATGTGTGTCTAAGTTTATTTAATACGGATTTTATATGTATACAGTTAGTTATTACATTAAAAAATGCGATATTCGAATATTTATATGGTATAATATGTAATATATTAATATATATATTTTTAGAATTTTTCAAAATATTTAAATTAATCATTCATTTAATTTTTTTAATATAAAATAAAAATATAATAAAGTATAAATATAATTTTGAATTTTTATAAAATAATACCATCCTTTTATTTATGTAGCATAATAGTGCATAAACATAAGTGAACTACATATACTATTATGTAATCATATTTTAAAATAATGGTGTGTGTAAAAAAATATGCGGCACCAGTCTAGTGGTCTCGGCGCACAAATTTTTTTTAGTAAATAAAAAATTAAACGAAACTGGCCAAAAAAACCCGTCTCTTTTGCTGTACGAGCCTAGTCTGAGTTTTGAACTCGGGTCCGGCATATTTTTTTCCGTTTTTTGCTGTTAAGTTAGTTATTATGTTATATGAAAGTATATTATGTAAATGATTATTATGTTATATGAAATTATATTGTATAACTGATTATTATGTTATATGAAAATTATTATTATTATTATTTTGCTGTTAATGTTTTAAAAATTGTTATGTTATATAAAAATTTGTAAGAAGTTAATGTAAAAATATAAATAAGGAAAACTAAATTTGAAATTATAAATGAGAAAATAAAAGTAGATATATAAACAAAAGTCATATAAAGAACAGTTTACAAAAAATACATAAATGCTTACGAACACATCCTCTGAATGAGAGACGAACTGTATATGTCTTTCGGCTGAATTTCACGGCGAGGGCACTCGTGTCTTGCGTCCGACGGTGCCTGCGTCTCGGGCACTCGGGTAGACGGACCAAGAGTGTCATACGATAACGCGCATGGAGCATCGTACTGGGTAGCAGAGATCTCGGCACCCGGATCGAGGCTCATCTTACTCATGAGTTGAGAGTATGACATGAAATATCCCTGGAATAAGTCAAACTCATCAGTCGTCGGCTCCGACACTGGGTCAGGTGGGTCGCTGATCGGACGATCATCAGCAGAGATATCGATGTCCTCAGGATCCGTCGGAAGACCTGTACGAGTAAATTACACATATTTACATGAATTAAATTATCAAAAATCAGTTAAATTAAAAATACCTACAAGTTAAAATAAAAAATTTAAATATTGACCTGCAGAATCAAGTATTGTAGTGAAAATATGTGGATGACCTAAATCATCCATCAAATACTTTATCTGACGTAATTCATGCTTGCCAAACTTATATACCCGGGTGTCGTAAGCCAACCAATGGCGGTAGCTGTATTTTTCACCAAACGGAACATCTGCATATAATTTTTTTTTATTCTATAGTGTAAGTTATGTGTAGAGTTTAATTAAGAAAAGATAGATATGTTAAATGCTAACCGCTCGGGCAGTCTGGTATGTGAATGTGGTACGTACGATAACTCATCCACAGGCTCTTTGGGGTGCGATAACGGTTGGCTCAAGTGCTCATCAATGTCCATACCGTACCATATTGTAGTTATCCCTCTCTTGTAGTACCACCATATGTACGTGTAGTGCTGGGCATAGTCGTACGGTCGCGACTCCGTGATAGACAACTCGGGCTCGTCCTGTGCCCACTTATAATAATGCGCTCAATCGATATTTTGCCCTTCACCGCCTCCCGACGTGTGTTTGTTCTTACGGTAAGTCAGCACTTGTTGGTAATCGATCGGCGCCGGCAGAGGAACCTACTGGAAAAGACCGAATCGTCGCATGACTCTATCTGTATAGTGATTCTCAATCATCCAGAAGTGAATCATCCACATGCATAAGTTACAATTAGCAAATGAAATTCATGTATCAATTGAACTACATAAATTTTATTGATTTGAGAAACTTACAAATTAAAATGCGCGTAATACACTCAAGGCAAGTCATCGTGGTAGGCACTATACGACGTCCAATTAAAGTAATTGTCTTGCAAATTCTCGAACTGATCCCGAAAGTGCCCGGGTCCTCCATGTCGTGACCTATACTTGAATAAGTGTTGGATCGCCCATTTGACACCTATGGAGGCTGCAATTGAGGCTCGGGACCGCCAAGTGGAGGTTCCTCACTTCTACACCTGTACCGTCAATAAAATATGAAAAAAATATGATTTTTTTTCAATTGAGGTGAGTAAGAATGATTTACCTCGGTCTCCCGATCGGGAATCGCGTCCACGACCATATCTAAAGCAGAAGGAGTGGTCCGGCTATGCAATCGATCGGCTCGAGACATGACCGAGAGATGTTGAAGTACAAGCAAGAGAGTACTGCCTACCCCCAATCATAGCCGTCCTCCGATAAGTTGAGCATATCGTCAAGAAATATCAAATACACTGTCGGCACCGAGTCTGCAATGTTATTCGGGAACATCACGGACCCGAATAAATCCAAGCAAAATGCTTGTGTGTACTTACAAAAAAAATTAGTACTCTTATGTACGTACAAAATAAATTCATGTACTGAGTAAAATTTGTATCGTCGGACGGTATCTTCATCTAAATAAGGAGGTAACTCTTGAAAACGTTTTCGCAAACATGCGAGCCGGATCCTGAATGTGGAGAACTGAATGTACTCGTTCTCTTTCCCCCTATTCCTTATCTTAAACGGCCATGGGTTATCGGTGATGTCGTCGTAACTGTATGGATCGGCATCCAACCCAAATAGCATATCTACCGTCCCGCTCCATTCATCATCGGTCACCCCTGTTATTGATTTTTTTATATTTTTCAAATTTGCAAAATCAGATTAATAGACTTAAAAAATATATAAAATAACATACTAAAAATTTAAAATACCTTTCATAGGCAATCCCCATAGACATCACACGTCCTCTAGCGTCACTGTCAGCTCGCCGACTGATAGATGAAATGTCGACGTCTCTGGTCGCCACATCTCGACAAGCGCTGTCAGGAGTGATTTATCTAACTGAGAATCACCCATAATCGCTATCTGAATCAGACCCAGTCGATGCAGATATGGATCAATCTGCACGTTGTATGGTATATTCGGACGATGTGCGTTCAAACAGAGAGTACTATGAGGCTACAAAAATATTTTATTACATATGACATGCTAAAATTAATTATAAATTATATTTTTTCTATATTATACGATAGAGAATACTTACATTGGTTCTGCCTCTATGACTTATGTTCATTTTAGGGCACGATAAGCAGTTGCAGATACTCCATTTTTCACTATAATTATTTAAAAAAATTGCAAATTTGGTACAATTTTAGTAGAATTAAATTAATTATAAATTTCATACAATTTGGTATAATTTGGTATAATTTGATATAATATGGTAAATTTTGGTGTCATTTCATGCAATTACAATTTGGTGCAATAATTTGCTTAATTTCATGCAATTCGATACAATTCGGTATAATTTGGTACAATTAAATAATTTCACATAATTAACTAATGCACATATAATTATTAGTATTTGACCTAATTTAATCTAATAAATTTAAAATAATTATCTTCGTTAGTGCTAATACACTATTAAGCTAATTATAACAAGATATTTCAAAATTAACACTAAAAATCAACACAAATCAAACTATTTTAATTATATTTCAATTATCACTATCTCTTTCTAACGATAAGAAGTTTCACGCAAACGGTTTACAAATTGGAACAAAAATGGATTAGATCTAAAAAATTGGAGAAATTTTTTTCTCGGTTTTGAGAAAAATGGGTTAGAGGGGAGAGAGACACGAGTTTTGAGAAAAATGGGTTGGGGGGGGGGGGACCGGCCGGATCCGAGTTTTGAACTCAGTCCCAAGCCTCGGACCCGAGTTCAAAACTCATATCTGTAATTTTTTTCGATTTTTTTTTTTTTTTGTATTTATTTAAAAACCTATTATCAAAATCATCTAACAGATAACCCATTATGAAGGAATCCCTTCTCATTAATTAAACTGTCTATTTTAGTGGTTTCTTCAATTCCTCATTATTCTCAATTAACTCTTGAGCACTTCCAAACTTCTACGCTCATCCTTAATATATTAGAATACATTATAAAAGGGATCGTGGATTTTTTTTATTGAATGGCATTCCTAAAAGGGTGAAGTCAAACTATATATCCTGGATTTATCGATAAACGACGAAAATTTATCACCACTATCGTTATTATAGCTGTAACTCTTAATTTGCCCGACAGTACTCAAATAAATAATTAACAATATAAAATTTTAAATATATTTAATAAAATTTTACATTGAAAAAATTTTAGACACAATATTTTTAAATAGTAAGTAATAATAATTATAATAGTAATTAAATAACATAACTAAACATATAATAATTTATGAATGATCATATAAAAAAGTTGGATCATTTTAAGAGTTAATTTTCACCTTAAATATATTATACATATTAGTTTAAATGAGGAGAGAGAAACTATTTCATGTGAATTTTTAGATTCAAGAAGATGAAAAGATTTAAATAAAATCAAGAATTTTTGGGTTCACTATGAAGTATGTATTCTTTTTAACTTCCTTGAATCGTGTTATGTTTAGTTTGGTATCTCAAATGTACGGCGAAGTTAATTATAGCAAAGCAATATATTTGCAAACTTTGTAATGTTATGGTTTCATCTTAATGAAACGAGCTAGACAGCCTTAAAAAAAGCAATATTATATATAGCAGATTATCGAGAATTACTTCTAAAATAAATTGATAGTTGTGGATAAAATTTTAGAAAGCAACAACACGGTTAAAGTTAAAGGTACATTTGGCAAATCGGTCTTAGTCTCTTAAAGGTACATTATAGCATGTGTATCGCTGAAATTTTAAATAGGTTTGCAATTCATATCACGACAAAAAAAATAGACATCTGCTTCTCAGAAAGAAATAGATGCATCACTGAAATTGTCTAAAGGTTAATTTTGTAATTTATTTCAGCTCATGTAGTTGCTCTGCAAATACAATTGATCAAAATAATTATTAAACTATGATAATTATCTAAATTTATATTCCGTTATTAATATTAAAATGATAATTGTCAAATTAAATTTAACAATCAATTTGACATAACGATGCCAATGCTCTTTAAATAAAATATGAGACTGGTAAAACCATCACTTCAAAGTTTGAACCCAAATTTTGATCCATAAAATAATCCATTGAGAAAAAGGGCCGTAGGCCCAAGTCCAGTTGTTGCACTTTATTATTAAAAATGCAGCTTGTATGATATTTTACATGCACAAAAAGAACTGAAAAATATGAATATCTCGGCCGCTATTTAAACAGAAAAGACGTATAAATAATGGGTGGGTTCCGGTTCCTCCCCACAAAACCAGTTAATTGAACCGATTTTTTCCGGCCCAAAAAAAAATGATTCTTGTTCTGAACCGAACTTTAATTATAACCGCGTCTGAATTTTCCGATCCAGTTTTAATAATAATAAAAATAAATAAGACATTATTTTTTAATAAATTGTGAATGTTTTTCTTTCTATTTTCGGCCTTTGCTTAGTGCAACTGAGAAATCATATGTCATGTTCAAGTTCACTTTAGGAGAAATGCATGTTGGTCGAATTTCTTCCGTCAATTATATTTTCTAATTGTTGTTATTTTATCTTTTATTTAAATATTTTCTATTCTACTCCACAAAAAATCTCAGTCTAAATTACAATTTAGAACATATATAGTCAGAGTTTCTTCAGGAGATTAGCCCTAGGCCTAAAGCCTAAATTGCCACCTGCGAAGCAAAATAATTTTCTATTTTTCCTCATTGCATTCTCGATTTTTTTTTCTGAATTAGTAAGACACATGCCCGTTGTGCAGGCCCTTGTATCTTGTTGACTGAAGTTTGAATTTCTTTTTATTTTTTGAGATGGTGAGATTGAAAGAAATATAACTTTTGTTGTAATATTAAAAAAAAATACAAAACTTTGAGGACAAAATAATCATTTTAATTAGCAGTTGATGGCATGACGAATATGTAAATAGGATGGTACTATTGCAGAACACCTGACTCCCTTACAATGTGATAGATGCATCTAAATATTCCGATTGAGGCAGATATATACGTACGGAGGGCTCAGATGTACAATTAATCTACGATTAATCTGCACAACAGTTTGTGCACGATCATAAGTTACGAAAAATAAGCCTGCTTACATTTCACGTGCTCAATTGAATTCGTCTCTCCTCTCCTACTCCTGTTTGGCTCCGAATCCGCTGCTCGAAATAAGGGCGAGCAGAAAGCTGCTCGTAAAATCACATGGTCAACGAGCATGGAAGAGTAGATCACTATAGCAACAAGTTGAGAAGTGTTGTCGGATGTGAATGAACATGATGCTGCTTGTTAATTCTCTGAGTAGCAGATTTCATCCCCTTCTACTGTACTCTAGGTGATTTAGGGAAGTGGGAGGTTCAAAATACTTTGAATAAAAAAGTTGGTTCGGAGTTTTCTCGAGCTGTTATTTTTGCATCAAGATTTATAACGATCATTTTATAAAATTTTAAAAATTAAAAATATAATTTTAATATAAAATCAGAAGATTTCAAACTAACTTTTTGATTCAAAACACTTTAAACCCCCTACTTCCGTGAATTTTATCCTGATATTTATTTATTAATGTTGGGCCCAGAGGTGAGGTGAAAGTTCTCTCTGATTTTAGGCCCAATATAATAATAGATATCTTTGGATTGCGTTGCTTAATGCTTTCTTCCTGACTGCTGGTGGTCATTGCAAAGGCCCAGTCCAGCCTACAAATTATAACTTTTCATTTTTTTCTATTCAGAACATCTGGAATGAATCTATTTTTATTAAAGAAAAAAAATAAATACTTGCTATTTCTACCAGCTTTGGAAAATAAAACCAAAGAAAATTCTCATTTGGTTGAGCACAATAACTTGACTATTGCTAACTATAAATCCTCCGAAGCAACAGATGTGTTTCAGGAGGAGGCTGTAGCGATTGAAGCCATGAGATCAGAGACGAGGCAGGATTTTTGATAATAAGGTCAATTTTTATTATTATAATATTATAATAATAAATAATAATAATGATAATAAAAATAATAATATTAACAATAGCCACTGGGATTATTATAATCATTTTCTCTTTTTGATATTAGTAATTATGTTATAATAATAGTAATTATTATTATTATTATTTTATTAGTTAGCTCAGTCTAACTCATATTAGACTTGTTAATTTTTATGGAATTGAAAATCAATAAATATATTGATAAGTTAATTTGAGAGAAAGTATAAAGTGAAATGAGTGATAAAAAAATCTAATGGAGTCATAAATGAGGGATGTAATATTTGATAGAGGTAAAAAAAAAAAAAAGAATGCTGAAAAAGAAGAGAGGAGGTCAAAACCTAAAAAGAGAATGATACAATTAAAAATTGTATGTGGTATGAAAAATATAAATGTGATACGAGTACTCAATTGTACATAAAATCATAATTATTTCATGTATACTTTTTGCAAATTTAATGAGGATGAACAATAGAAATTTTATCATAATACCGTGGGGTTAATTTTAATGTAATTGTAATATTTTCATTAAAATACATGATAAATTAACGGGGTCAATTAACAATCGAAATTTCATCATAATACTCAATGAATGTGAATTCGTCTCTGACGATAGATATTTTTTCTTTCAAAAAAAATGAGGGTCAATATTGTATAATTTAAAAAAAAATAAATGAGGGTCATTTTATAACATTTGTAGCATTTTGATCTACATAATATAACAAAACCTAACCTTGATGAGTGATTTTAGCAAATTAATGGGGGCCAATTGACCCCATTGGATTGAGGTGGATCCGCCTCTGTATGGGATGTATGCTAGACCAGTTTGAGTATAATCCAAGAACATTAAAAATATTTTACACTGATTGTAAGCAATTGTAAAGATGGTATAAGGATCCGTAGAATAAGTTATATAGATGTGTTTGGATGGTGAAAAGATTAGTGTAAGAATAATATTTTTTGGGTTAGTAAATGAGAATAGTGTGAGATTAGTGATATCTCGAAAAATATGAAAAATATGCTAATTTTTATTATTCCGGATAAGTAAAATATTGTTTGAATAATAACTTGAAAACAGTGAAGGAAATAACTAAAATAAATAATTAATTAATTATTATTATATTTAATAATAATATTTATTTAATATTACTTTATACTAATATAAAAATATTATTATTTTCACTATTCTCATATAGCACTAATCCATTAACTCATTGTTTCCTATGGTCTAGTGAATTAGTACTAGTTCTGCTTGCTATTCTCAATTTTATTTTTATATTTGAATGATTATTAATTAACCAAAAATAACATTATTGTTCTAAGAACAACGCTATTACTCACCATCCAAACAACACTAATCCGCCATTGTAAGCATTTATATATACAATACATTTCATTGTAAGAAGATTTAATGCGGAAACCTTCCAAAGAAGTGGCCACATCCAGGGTTCGCGGAGCACCATTGGTTAGTGAAGTTTCAAATAAATTAAATTGGATCAAATGTTATTGTCTTTTTTAACTTGTGTTTGGAACTCAATTTATGTATTTCGTTTCATTGAAATTATTTTGTTAATATTTGTTTGAAAACAATCAAATAAAACGTGTTATTTCATATTTTCTATGCTTAAATGTTTTTGGCCAATAAATGATTTTTCCAGTATCTGCTGCTATTGTGAAGGAAAATACAATTCAGCTTTCTTCTATCACGCCATCAAATATATGGACTATCTGAATATACTATTTTCTTAAATGAAATCACATAATATTCTCGACCAATGTGCCAATCAAATTAATGAAACTCAATATGTCATATTCAATAAAATTATAGACAAAGTAGATAAACATATTTCAGAGTACTCAAATAGCCAAAGCAGATAAATATATTTCAGAGCACTCAAAACTATATATAAATTGCCCACTAAAAAAATTCTCTCTTGGCCCGTCTCATACATTACAAAAGTCTACCTGCTAAATATAAATATCTTTAAAATTAAAAGAATCTGTATAATGGATAAATTCTCTACTAAGAATGGAGGTTAACATTTATAACTTTGTTTATAATATGTTAAAAGACTTTAATATCCTTTGGCGGGCCTGTAGAAATTTTGGAGGGAAATGAACTAGTGGTGGGGACCATTGTCATAGAAAGACAGTAATAAGGGTAAATTTGGTATAAATTTTAATTCACTAGATTTACACCCCAAATCGGGGGTGACAAATTTTGAGAAAAAACTGCTGTTAGGAACCTTTTTTATCCACTTATTTCCACACATTAACTCACTGACAAAGTCAGGAGCAGAGTTTTAAAATATCTCCTCATTTCCTTTCCACCATCTCACCCAGGCTTACCTCCTCTGGAGCATAGCCTAAGTAGATATAGAAATATTAGATAGTTTATCCTCAAAATATCACTTTTGGACCTGAAAATAGTACCCCAAATCAGCTCCCATCCATTGAATTTAGGCCTAAACTCCGTTCACTGCGCGAAAAAAAGCAATACAAATGATTTTTAAAGTAATTTACTAACAGTTTTGCAACCGTTAGTAATGGGAGAGTTAAGAAAGATATAAGCAACCGTTAGGAAAAAGAGAAGCGCTAGACGGATATTTACTAACGATTTTTAGCCAAAAACCGTTAGCAAAAGGTGTTGTGATTTTTTTTTAAAGTTTTGCTAACGATTAGAAAAGGGTGTTTTGAATTTTTTTAATTTTTACTAACGGTTTTGTGAAAAAAATCGTTAGCAAAGGGTGTTGTGAAATATTTTTTTTAAGTTTTGCTAAAAAATCGTTAGCAAAGGGTGTTGTCAATTTTTTTTGAATGTTTGCTAAAACAAATGGTGTTGTGAATTTTTTTTTGAATTTTTGCTAATAAACCATTAGCAAAGGGTTTTTGATTTTTTTTTAAATCCAAAATTTCATGAGCCTAGATATAGAAAATTTGGCCAAGTCCGCATGTAAATAAAAAATAATCAATTAATTTGCAAGACATAATTTAACTTGAAAATTAAAATAAATAAATAAATGAGATGAACATCAAAATTGACATATATATAAATATATTTTCAACACAGAAAAATATATATCATATCATATGTAAATAAAATAAACAAAACCTAAAGAAAACACAGAACATATGTAGTAATCTGAAAACCTATAAAATTTCTAAGAAAAAATTAAATAAAAAACAGAAAAAACAAAACTTATAAACTTCAAATGCATTTTTTGAGGGTCAAAATGATATTTTTTGGCCCGAAAATGGCAATAACATCTAAAGCGTTAACCCCGTATATCTCGTCGTAAGCTTTCTGTAGTCATGTAGTACGCCTCAATCGGAATTTTCTATCGAAAGTTATGGCCGTTTAAAGTTGAGATGGTCGGATTTCGATTTTTATTTTTTCTGTTTCTTTTCTTTTTTCTCTCTATGTCTCTCATCTTTCTTTTTATATATAAAAACAAATGACAATGAGTTGGTCATCCATGAGATTTTAATTTTTGAATTTTGATTTTTCGATTGTTGGATTGGGATGAACGAACGGTGAGATGAGGCAATCCTTAAGAGAAAATGTTATTGGTGAGATGATATATATTAGATTTTTTTTGTGCATGAACTTTTGCTAATGTTTTTTTCTAAATAACCATTAGTAAAACACAGTGCAAAAAACTTTCCTAACGGTTTTTTATAAATAACCATTAGCAAAATTCAGCGCCAAAACATTTGTTAATGGTTATTTATAAGAAACCGTTAGCAAATGATTGTCCGACAATTTTTTTACATTTTCTGACACATTTTTATAATGTTTTCTTCTTCCAAACCATTATAAAATAGTTGAACTTATTTTTCAAAATGTTACCACCTAATGTTACTAACGGTTTTTACTAAAAATCGTTAATAAATTAGTATTAGTAAAACCCAATTCTGTTGTAGTGGTTACCATAAAACATTATAAATATTAACCCATTAGAACCCCGGTGATGTAATCCAAAATTCCAAAAGTACAATCTCTCCCGCTAATTAGAATCATGGATGAAACCCTTTTCATGTTCGATGATCTGAAGAAAATCCTTGACACTGAGCAGGCAAAGTGCAAAGCCTCGGTGACAAAACTACAATCTCTCCCCAAAACAATTAAAAACAAAAAATGAAATGCGTTACATATAGCTTGAGTTGAAGAAGCGGTAATTAACTAAACACATGGAGGTAGTTGATGTCGAGCAGAAAAGGATCAAATCTATTGTGGCACAACTCAATGACAAGCAAACAAGGATCAAATCAATGCTGGCAAAAACATGATGGATCAAATCCGTGGTGGCAAAAGTCGAAGTATGGGCGGATGTAGGATTTTAGTCGGGGGAGGGGGCAAATATCGGATTGTAATAGTTTATCGGGTTTAAATCCATTAACTAATCGGGTACTAAATAAAAAATAATAATTTAATATATATTCTTACCTAATAAAAAATTTATTAGAATAATAATATTTTATATATTAAAAATAACAATAAAATAAACCTCAAAGTAATAGATAATCAAGTTGATGAAGAAAATTTTCATCTATAAAACTTTATATTTTGATATCTTTGCATAATTATTTCATTATATATGATATTAAATATTTTTTCTCAATAAAATTAATCAGACAATCTAGAGGGGAGGGCAAACTACAGAAAATATTATCGAAAAACACTGTTTTTCAAAATCCAGGAGGCCCCCCCCCCCACTATGCATCCGCCCCTGAGTCGAAGCCAAGCTGGAAGCCCTAGATGCCGATATATAGGGGATCCCATCACAGCTGAAGTGGTGCCCGTCAGGCAGGAAGTGACCGATGTGCAGGAGCATAACGCGGTTGTATTCGAAGATAGAGATATAGATTTGGGGAGTGGAATTGTGTACCGTATATAGCGATACCAGGCTTTCTTAGGTGTGGGCTACACTCATTTGAGCTGTTTCAATGTTTCTTTCAGATGTGGAATGGGCATTAGCAGATTATCTCTGATTATATATATATATATGCTGCAAGAGTGAATAATGTTAGTAACTAAGTGTTCAATCGGCATGGAATTGTGCACTTGTTTATTTTTTTAATTAATGCACTCACGTGATGTTATTAGCCGCCAACTTTATTAATCTTTTGATTGCGGAGGAAATCTATAAAAGATTTTTCTTTTTTTGAATCAAATTCACTATATATTTGTCACTATCCTCTAGTAACACATGTATTCGATGACGATGCATATTGTCAGATAGATTTCATTATTATGGTGCAAACTAACAAAACTAATACGTTTAAGTATTAGTTGAGCACATTTACTTTAATGAATGAGTTATTTATTAGTTGAGCATGTTTACTTTAATGGCGTGTAAATAAATAAATTAATTAATTAATTATTCCTCCCTTATTTATTAGTTGAGCACATTTACTTTAATGGTGCATTAATTAATTAATCGGAAATTTTGTAATGGAACAAAACAATTTCATACTGTTCAGTTTTATTTTTGGATGGTTGAAATATTTTTTTGTGTGATTAAAGAGAGAGGTTGATGAGAAAAAAATCATTGTTTTTGTCGTTGATTAATAAATTAATGGTAACTCCAGCAGAATTAGCCTTAATTAATTAATTACTTATACTTTTAGGCCCATTGATACGTTTCGGCTGATAAGTCTAAATCGTTTACATATTTTCAGCCCCCAATTACCATTTAAAAATTAGGCCCAGGTAAAGAATTTGTTTTTATCATAATTTAACGCCAAGCCAGAAAATCAATTAACAAGGCCTAAGAAACCATTCATTAGCAGTTGCCCACTACAATAAGATCATTTTTAGCGATTTTTCTTATTTTCATTACATCGGTATTAGACTATTAGAAATACCGATGTAATAAGATCATTTTTAGCGATTTTTCTTATTTTCATTACAATAAGATCATTTTTAGCGATTTTTCTTTATTTTTACGTAGAGGTGAACTACGTTTCTGATAAAAATAAGAAAAATCAGAATTCCAGTACAGTGGTGTTAAATCATAGTAACAAAATTGTGGAATATTCACATCATGCATAATTCTAATAAAATGGTGTTGGAGCACTAAATAAAAAGACTGTTTAAGTACGTGGGCAATTACTGTGAGTTATTTCTTTTTTTTTTAAGTAAAGATGAGAGTTTAAATTGCTCGATTTTTAAATATTTATAAAGAATTTTCTATCTAAATTTTTAATTTATGACTTTTCACATTTAAGTCTTTATCACTAAATCAAAAGCGTACAAAGAAAAAGACAATTTTGGGCATCCATGAAATCAAAATCTCCTATCATACAGAACTAATTAGAGCTCGATTAAATCTAGTATTCTGCTCTGGACTTAATTGTTTGCCAACGAATTTCGAACTTTGACTCATTTACATATTAGCATGTATGAGAGGGAAGCTATTAATTAAGGACATAACATATCAGGTTCGAATTCAGAAAATAAACACTATATAGGAGCTATATTCTAAAAGTTAGAATGCCAAACTAATACATTTAGAAAAAAGAAAAAGAAAAAGAATTAGAAATATAATATATTTCCCCCCTAAATCTCGCTGTTTCTATCTAGATGTTTGCACCGATGAGGAATCAATATTAGTATTAAAATTTGACCAGATTTTGTTAACATATGGTTATGTTGAAGGTGTGTTTGGTTGGCACCGGATTTATGAATAGTAGCTATTCAGAACAGCTCGTGTTATCTAAATATAAAATTGCTATTCGGAACCGCTGAAGTTAGCTACTATTTTGCTAATCTAATGAAAACTTGGTTCTTGCTTACTAACTCAATGAAAATTCCACTAATCCATCCAAAATAATAATTATTATCTCAATCCTCATATTTTACTATTCTCAATCACTAACTCAAAAAGCATCATTCTTTCACTACCCCTTCCATCATCCAGACAGAAATTTTAGCAAATTAAATTTGAACAAATTGATAAAATCTGATATATTTTTTCATTTTAACAACAACAAAGTTTTTAATCTCAAATAAATTGAAATAAATTAGAAATGAAACCCAATCCGAGATCATACAGATCAAAGATCTAAAATATTAAAATTCAATGACAACAATCATAATAATAATCTTAAAAATAATGATGATGATAATATGATAATAATATACTAATACTACTACTACTACTACTACTACTACTAATAATAATAATAATAATAATAACAATAATAATAATAGCAATATACTACTACTAATAATAAGAACATTCATAATAATAATAATAGTCATGATAAATATATACTATAAATTATAATTCTAATACTAAATTATAAACTCTAAAATCTAAAATTTAAGAATCTAAAATCTAAAACTTTATTGTTAGACTCCTAGATCATGATTTTGATATGTGGATCATCATTTTTAGGCACTCATATCCGAAATATTTTTTTTAGATATATTTCAATCATTCAAATATATTTTTATTGTTTCTTCCCATATTAGTCTTGGTCGACTTATGTGTATTTTTGTATTTTTGGAATGACTTAAATTTGAAGAAATAAATCCAATTAGGGGCAGACATATGATTTTGATCAGGGAGTCAGTAGTCAGATTGCAATAACTTATCGAGTTCAAACTCATTAGCTAATCAGGTACTGAATATAAAAAAAATTAACAATTCAACATGCATTCTTATCTAATAAAAAACTATCAAAATAGTATCATTTTGCATATTAAAAATAATAGATAATCAAATCGATGAGAAAAACTTTCTTTTGTGAGATTTTATATTTTAGAATATTTACATAATTCTTTCATTATTCATGATATTAAATATTTTTTTCTTAATAAAAGTAATCAAATAATTTAAAAAAGTTAAACATTAGATCCAGAGGGGTCAAATTAATAAAAATATGATTCAAAAATTACTATTTTTAAAATTCAGAAAGACAACTAACCACTAACATATTCTAGATTAGCTCTTGAATCCAACTAAAGATTAAAATTATCCGGTTAGAGATGAAATTAATAAATTAGTTAAAACCCTTATGTGTGACAATGAGGTGGGTAACTCTTATCCATGCATATCCATTCCTTACAAGCTACAAAAAGCAAAGGTCATGGAGCAAATATACTGCCATAGATCCACATGTGCAATTGGTTGATTTGGTTCAAACTGAAATAAAATACATGCATTCGAAGTTTTATTTAATTTTTAAATTATGAACCGAATCAAATTTATAAAAATATCAACTGAATAAATAAAAAACCAAATAAACTGAAATTTTATTCGGTTTATTCGATTAAACTAAAATTATATTAGTAAAAAAATAAATGAAAAATATGAATATATTAAAAATTGATAAAAAATAAATAGTTTAAAATAAAATAAATAACTAAATTCAGATTATTTTTATATGATCTTTATTTATATCAACTAAAATGAACTGCTTAGTAAATTTTAGTTCATTAGATTTATTCGGTTTATCCGATTTAAAATATATAAATTAAACTAAAGAATAGAAACTGAATTAATCAAAAATTTCTATCGAATTAAAATTTTTAAACAAAAAAATCAAACTAAATAATTTAAAATTTAATGATTCAGTTTAAAATCAATTAAACCGATGCGCTTGCATACTCATATCCACAGAAATATAGACAAGGGTACATGTTGTTGTAGTATTGCGGAACCCACAAATCAGCCACAATACTGTTTTGGTGCTAGCCGAGATAGAGACGAGGACACAAAATCGGAAGAGTTCCCAAACTTTTGAGATCAATTTTAGTTCCAAGAGTTATTTTAACTGTCGGATTAATATTGAGATTAGAACAAAATATAAAAATAAAAATGAATTTCGTTAAAATTAATGATTAGATGCTAATTCAACGGTTAGAAATAATTCTTAGAAACAAAATTAGTCCTAACGGTTTAAAGCCACAATACTGTTTCGTACAATCCCACCTAATTCGGATTCGTAATTACGCAAAGATACTAAACGATTCTACGAAACACATAATTGACCTTCCTCCGAGGCTTCGACCCCACGAGTCCTCTCCTCTCTACTCTCTTGGCCTCTTTATTTCACCAAAATTTAAAACACAAACAATAACAGGGACTCAGGGTCAGGGAGGCAGGAAAACTTTTAGTTGGTTCTGTGATCTCGATATTTCTCCAACCGGCTTGTATCGTCGATTTTCCCGAGACGAATCTGATCGCCGGTTGGTCGACCTCCTTTTGCATGGCCATGGACAGTTTCTCGGACAAGAACGCCGTCTTCAGAAAACTCAAGGCGAAATCCGATAACAAGGTAAATTGCTCATCTTTCACTTCTTATTTTGTTAGATCTGGTGGATTGTAGTTCTTAAGTTGTCATGCGGATCTGATGAAGAGCGGCCATCAGATCTGAATCGCTGATCGATCTGGATTTTGGATCTGGATTCTTTTTAATCTTACCGGCAAATATGTGTTGCATAGATGTGCTTTGACTGCAATGCGAAGAATCCGACATGGGCTTCTGTGACTTACGGAGTGTTCCTATGCATTGATTGCTCAGCTGTGCACCGAAGCCTCGGCGTACACATCAGCTTCGTCAGGTATTCCCACTTCTTAAATTCATAATTAGATTATATTCGAAGGGTGTTGAGCTAGTTATCTATTTACATGATTTTTTTATTAGCTACTCTCAGGCCACATGACACTGTTCTATTTTGTTCATATCAACACGTGTACCATGTTTGTATTGCAAAATGAGAGGCCTTTTGATGGTAGCAGGTGCTTGAAGCCTTCTTTTAAATACTGAAATTTAGGTATCAGGTTATATTATTACACCTCAACATCTTAGTTTGTAGTACTTTACACAGATTAAATTATCACTGTAGGCATGATTATGAAATGTTACCCAGTGAAGTTCATTTCCATCTTTGTATTGATTCTGTTCAAATTGAATTTTTTGAGTAATAGAAGTTGGAACTATATAAATGATTGTTGTCATACTCTAGGAGTACATGTTCCCGCATATTAACAACCATTTATTTTCATAAAAGATATATTTAAGAGAATTGCTATGTTTCTATATTGTATAGGTCAACCAATCTGGATTCGTGGACACCAGAACAGTTGAAGACAATGGCATTTGGTGGGAACAACCGCGCCCATGTCTTCTTCAAACAACACGGGTGGACAGATGGAGGAAAGATAGAGGCCAAGTACACCTCCCGTGCAGCTGAGCTTTACCGTCAAATCCTCTCCAAGGAGGTTGCAAAAAGCATGTCAGAGGACACCTCTGGTGTCAATAGTAACACCTCTTCTCCTGTTACGCCTAATATGGTTGCAACACCTGAGCCAGTCAATGGCATGCCAGAGATTAAGCTGACAGAGCCAGCAGTCAAGGTGACCATGGCCACTGAATCTGAAGTTGTCAAGTCGCCTAAGGCACCAACTTATCCCACCGCAGTTAAGAAGCCAATTGGCGCAAAGAAAACTGGAGGGAAGATTGGCGGGCTCGGTGTGCGCAAGCTTACTACCAAGGTATAGTGACTATGGTTCGTCCTCTGATTTGACAAATTCGTATTGCATGGTATATCCATGATTGCACCTGCATTAATGTGATGGGGTGTGGGCTTTGTTTTATTACATGTGGTCCAAGTTCTTTCTCTTTCAAAGCCAAAAAAAAAAAGATTTCAGACCTTTCTTTCCTTTTGGGTGTGTTTTTTTATCAATAGTTTTTGCTATCATTTCTGTAGTCCTTTATCCTTAAATCCCTGCAGTACCTATAAAGAGGCCTATAAGTGGTACAAGTGAGATAAACACCAGCAGTATTCTTTTATGTTGTAAACATGAAATATAATTGTCTTAAGTTGCTACCGCACTGTTTAGTTAATGTGAAAAATACTCTCTCTATCTTTGTTGCCAAAACTAATTGAAATGGAAAATGGATAAATGAAATGTCATTAGCTTTTCAATTATTTTTGAATGAAAAAACTAACAAGAGTGACTAAATATGAATAAATATCAAAGTTCAGTGACTAAAAATGAATACATAAAAAATCAGTGATCAAATATGAATAAACATCAAAGTTCAGTGATCTATTAAAAAATTAACCCTTCTTTTATACAAGTATTGGACAAAAACTATGCATTATTAGATTTAGAGTAAATTACACAAATGATCCTTAATGTTTCATCACTTTATCAAATTAGTCCGTGAAGTTTCAAAAATATCAATTTGAACCTTAAAGTATGATTTTATTACCAAATTGGTCCTTAAAATTACAAAGGTATCATATTAGTCCTTGAACTTTTAATTTAAGTAAATTGGTCTTATATTTAAAATTCATTAAAAAATGATATTCTCATTTATCATTTTAGCATTGAAACTAGTATGAATATGACAATAATGTCAAATGGATTAATGGATGTCAATGTAAACATTCATTTTTTAGCATTGATAATGATAGGACTACTTTGTTATAAATAAAAGTTTAATAACTAAGGGTTTGTTTGGCACTTGGTGGAATAGCAAAAAGTTGGAATAGAATAGCTATTCTGACAAATTAATTTGCCAAAAGAACTTTAGACTAAATAGAAGAGTACGAAAGAGTGCTAATCTGGTATACCAAGCTATAGGTGGTATACCAGATTAGCTCTCGTCGGAATAGCGATTATTGTTTGATTATGTTGTATTATATTATTATATTATGATTATGATTATGATTTATTATTATTATATTATTATATTATGATTATGATTTGTTATTATTATATTAATATTAATATAATAATAATAATAATTATTATAATATTAATTTCACCGTTAGTATTATTATATAATTAAATTTATTATTATTTATTATTATATTATAATCTAAAGACACTTGGTGGTGGAATGATGGAGTACAAAAGGCTATCAATGAGAAGAAAGAATGTTACAAACGTTTACATCACAACAAGAGTGATGAAAACATACAGAAGTACAAAGAAACTAGAAGAAACGCAAAAAAAACTACGAGCGAAACAAGGGGTCAGGCATACACGAAGTTGTATCGGAAATTAGATACGAAAGAGGGCGAAAATGATGTCTACAAGATGGCTAAACTTCGAGAAAGGAAGACAAGAGACTTCCACCAAGTTAAATGTATTAAGGATGAGGCTGATAGACTTTTGGTGAAAGATGAGGAGATTAATTACAGATGGAGAGCATACTTCGACAAGCTATTCAATGACGAGAGTGAAAAAACCGCGATCGAGTTGGACGACTCAATTGACACCAATAGGCGATTTGTTCGGAGAATTCAAGAGTCTGAGGTGAAAGAAGCTTTAAAAAAGATGAAAACAGGTAAGACGTTAGGACCGGATGGCATCCCGATTGAGGTATGGGGATGTCTTGGAGATATAGCAATAGTGTGGCTCACTAAACTATTTAATACCATTTTTCGGTCCAATAAGATGTCTGATGAGTGAAGAAGAAGTATATTAGTACCAATCTTCAAGAATAAAGGAGATATTTAAAGTTGTACTAATTACAGAAGAATTAAACTCACGAGTCATACCATGAAGCTTTGGGAGAGAGTAATCGAGCACCGTTTAAGAAAACTGATAACTGTCTCTAAAAATCAGTTTGGTTTTATGCCTGAGAGGTCCACTATGGAGGCGATTTTCTTGATAAGACAACTTATGGAGAGACATCAAGAACAGAAAAATGACCTACATATGATATTTATTGATTAGAGAAAGCGTATGATAAAATTCCGAGAAATATCATGTGGTGGGCGCTCAAAAGGAAACTAGTCTCAACAAAGTACGTTACCCTTATTAAGGATATGTACACAAATGCTGTGACTTGTGTCTGTGCATGTGACGGCGAGTCCGATACATTTCCTATTAAGATAAGATTACATCAAGGGTCAGCATTGAGTCCATATATTTTCATCTTAGTGATGGATGAGATCACAAAGGACATACAAGAAGATATTCCTTGGTGTATGCTCTTTGCTGATGATGTGGTGCTGATTGACGAGAGCAGAATTGAAGTCAATCAGAAACTAGAGTTGTGGAGACAAACTTTAGAATCGAATGTTTTTAGACTTAGTAGGACAAAAATTGAATATATGAGGTGTCAGTTCAGCGGGGAAAACTTAGATGACGGATATGTTAGTTTGGATGGACGAGTAGTACCCATGAATGACACATTTCGGTATTTGAGATCGATGTTGCAGAGTGTAGGAGAGATCAATGAAGATGTTAGTCATAGAATAAGAGCTGGATGGGTAAAATGGAGACAAGCATCTGGTGTTCTTTGTGACAATAAGGTCCCAAACAAACTAAAAGGCAAGTTCTACGGACGGTGATTAGACCGCGATGTTGTATGGCGCGAGAATGTTGGACTACAAAAGGACAACACATCCAGAAGATGAGTGTAGCTGAAATGCGGATGTTGCGCTGGATATGTGGCCACACGAGGAAAGATCGAATTAGAAATGATGATATTAGGGACAAACTTGGGGTAGCACCAATTCAAGAGAAGCTAGTCCAACATCGTTTGCGATGGTTTGGTCATATCCAACGAAGGCCTCCTGAAGCATCAGTACGCAGCGGTATTTTAAGTCGTCCTGAAAATACAAGAAGAGGAAGAGGTAGACCGAGATTGACATGGGAGGAAACAATAAAAAGAGATTTGAAGGAATGAAATATACCCAAAGAGCTTGCTTTGGATAGGAGTGCGTGGAAGATATCGATTCATGTACATGAACCATGATTTAGGAGTCTAATAGTAGAGTTATAGACTTCATGTCACACCCCAGAATAATCAAAACGGATTAGGAGTGCTTAATCCCGCCACGTACGCACGACGAGACGTGCGTACGGAAGGCTAAATGAATAAAATAAGGCAATCACAGAATAAACAAAACAATAATAATATAAATATACATGACCATACAGTCCAGAATGAACAAAGAGAATACAACGCCTACATAAAGGCGGGGCTAGCTCCATTGGAATGGGCGAAGAATCTCTCAAATAAAAACCCAAAAGAAAGAAATAAGACTCAAAAACCCGATGGATCCTATTCGACTACCCGCTCACATGCAAATGCGTGCGAAGCATCCACGTCATCGCGCGGGTCATGTCCCTAGCACTCACTCGCTCAAGAAAATCCCAAAATCGAAAATACATGGATCCCACAACCACCGTGGAAACGTGAGTAATTTAAAAATTACTCAGTACGGATTTAGATCCAGCCTTAAGATTTGATCTTCTTCCCTAGATTGGACCCAAAAACCGATACTGATGTTTGAAATGCAATATAATATTGATGAGTAAATATAATAATATTATCATGCACATTTGACCTACATGATATGACATGATATGGTGAAGAAACCCGAAATAGAAATTCGGTGGAAATAATAATATAATATAATATATAAGGTACGAAAATCAAACACCCGAAATAAATATCCAGATTTGTAAATATGCCAGATCCATCCCGAGCGGGTACAACCAGGGTCCAACTTACTACCTCGGGCCTTGCCTAAGCGGGCACAATCTGGGCCAAACTTACTAACTTAGGACTTTATGTTTGTGCAAACGACAATTCGGGCTCCCGGGACGATAACGCCCTAGGAGAGTGAACGGCTATAAAGCACGTACTGCGTCTCAATCGAATCGGTAATTTACCTTACAAAATATAAACAAATGGATATAATATGTATTCAGTTGTCATATCGTAAAAAGGAGATAACTACCCGTGAATTAACAAATCGGAAACAAATGGGAGCCTACACTATACCAACCAAGGGTCAGAGGACCGCATCCCGTAAAAGTATCAAAACGAAATATAAACAAATAGGAGTCTACACTGTACCCACTAAGGTCAGCGGACCGCATCCCAACTTTCTCTGTACCAACTAAGGGCCAAAGGAGAAAGCCCTTCGGACAATACTATGATCCTAAATAAGCGGATAAATATAATAATGTAGTATCACGAAATAGATTCCAGTTTCGGATATGACCGCCCACACTAAACACTGAGGGATATGGTATCCTAATCGCTCAAATTTGGATTTAAAAATGAAATCATATTAAGAATAGTAATAAGAATATAGTATTGATCAAAATAAAACACTCTGACATAGCCGAACCCGCCAAATGACGGGATCAGTGGATAACCCGACAGGCAAAGATGCGCAGTACATATACGACATGCCAGGTGGGTCCCACGGGCTATGGGTCACCGTACGTAACACAACGACGTGATGCAGTTATGCAAGGCAACTCATGATCGAGAATTACCGGTCCGTCTCTCAAGCACTCCCATGCATTTAATGCATGATTAACTACCTAACTTAATAATAATTAGTAATAGTAATAATATTTTCCTAATAAATATAATCTACAATTTGAATTATTTAATTCTATCTATCTATCTCGGGACTATTTCCGAATCCTACTCTATCATGTCTACACATGCAATATGACATGATATGACATGCGAATGCGGGTATGTCATGAATATCTTTGGTCAATTTACTGGATGCATATGACGAGATCAAATTTGGGTCTCTAATCATGTTTGGTCATGAAAAATACCGCAATTCGATTTATTAAAAACGATTTTATTTTTGGTTTGGATTCCTAATTCTCGAAAGAAGAAAATCGAATCCCGAAACCGTACACGAGAGTCTTTGGCGAGGATCACGAAGTCGCTCTACTCGGAGGTAGAACACCGCCTCGGGGTCGGTGTTCGCGTACGTCGGTCGGGAGTGACCTCGTACTCCGCGAGTGGATCCGAGTCGACTATATCATCTATTTTAATTTAAATTAGATGTTTATTAGTTTTAACTTGATTTACTTCATAATTAATAATTAAATTAGATTGATAATTTAATTAAATGTTTTTTCGGGTTTTATCGTCTTTTCTTGAAAAAATTTCGGCAGCATTTCTACTGCATATATGCGGTGTCGGAAAAATCTAACTAACGTGGTTTTTATTCATAATGCCATGTATGTCCTTTTAATCATCTCTTCATACGTTTATTTTATTTTGCTCGGGTTTGTAGATTTTAATTTCGTTAGGGTTTAGAAATGAATCCCCTTTTTGATTAATTTAGGTTCCGATCAAAATTACCATTTGTTTTACTTGTTCATTATTTTTATCGTGTTTTATTTAATAAGAATTAAGTTATTAACTATTCGATATCAATAATAAATCAGTATACGCACATCGGGATGATTATAAAAATCATAATTCATTTTATTAATTTTGCTTCGATTACATATACAACTTGCAATACAACGGAATAAGAAATACAAAAATAAAAATCCTACGAAATGAACTAAAAACTAAAATAAAACAATAGTTAAAATTAAAATAAAAAAATAGAGAAATTAATTAATATATTATATATATAATATTTTATTTTAATATCTTTTATTTATTTTAAAAATAGAGAAATTGATTAATATATACTCTAATATATATATTAATTCTATTCTAATTATTATTTTTATTATATTTTTAAATTATATAATTTACTTTATTACATATATTAATATTATTAGTTTTTAATAGTTTGAAAAATAGTTCGGTGTAATAAATAAAACAAGAAGAAAAGAAAAATAAAATAAAAAATAAATAAATTAAATCAATTAAAGAAAATATTTTATTTTATTATTAATGTGTTGGTGTTTTAATGAAACGGGATCATACGCGACTACCGAGCGTTGTGCTGTGCACGACTGCAACCCGAAACGGGGCGATCGGGGAATATAATTATTTCCCGAATTAAAGTTTACGTTATTATCCATGGATACCGCCTGACCTTTCGGGGCGGCTTCCAATTCATTAGTCACATTTTAAATTTAATCACTTTATTATTTGGGACTTTTAATTATTGGGCCTTATTTAATTACTCCTAATCCTAATTAAGTTATAAGTTCATTTATATTTTATTTCTCGTCCCAATAATGATTTTTTTCTAAGTCCAAGATTTTTAGTTTGGGCGAGATCCTTTTTGTTATTATTCCATTCCTAACCATTTAGCTTAGGCCCAACTAAATTTAATTATTTTCAAATTAGCCACAACTTAATTGAATCTAGTTAACAGAATACCACTACCAGCAATAGACCAGACAGAGAAATCAATCCAATCGAGCAAACAAGCCACAGAGCCAACAACAACAACAAGCACAGAACACAGGACATGCAACCAAAATAGAAACAGGCAGGCCACAAGTCAACATAAATACCAGCAAGACAAAGACAACAAGGTACTCAGATGGTACCAGATCAGCAACAACCTGGTACAGAGGTGGCATTACCAAAAAAACCCAGAAACTAGTATATACCAAAGGGCGATCGACCTACTCTTCATTGTACCAATGGTACCAGTGTACCAGAGGTACTACTAATACCCATCTAGCCAACCCACACCAGAAACCAACCGACAAAGCAGCAAAATCCCCCATTCAGAAGCAACAATCAAACCAACAAAACCAGTAAATCCAAAGTCCAAACAAGTTATAAATTCACAGTTCAAAGGCATCAACCAAGCAACAGCCCACATTCAACCTAATAGTTCACATGCAAATTATACCATAGCAAACCAACACAGGAAAGCAAGGCCCAGCAATAGAAAACAGCCACACATAGAGACCAACAAACAGAATAAGCAACCCCTTCGACAACAATGGCATACCAGTATTAGTGAAAAAAAAGTTAAGACAATAGGGGAGGGAGAGCACCTCGCTTCACTGGCACCTTAGGCACCTTAGTGTACCAAGCACCAAGTAAGTACCAAGCGGCCAAGTCGGGCAGATTTCGATTAACAAATGCAAAACAAAAACATCGACATTTGAAAGAAAAGCAACAACTTAGCTCAACAGTAAACCCCCAAGTCCAAGAAAGAAATCAAGTTAGGGTTTATCAAGAACAGAAATCGGGTAGGCAGCAAAGGGCAACAAATCGGACAAAGCAAGGCAGAAATCGCAACTGGCGAGTACCTCCTCCCCAAGAGCCCCGACTTCACCCTCCTTTCTCAGAAATTACAACAGCACGACCTTATCAGAAAAAAAAAAAAGAAGGATTTGTTCTTATCAAAAAAGGAATGAGGCTACTTCTCAACGCATGAGACAACCAACAACAGCAAGAGAGAGAGAGTGGAGTCAGGGGCCCTTATAGAGGAGCTAACAAGCGCATAGTCACAGGAAGTGACAGAAAAGAGGGGACAAGTCCAGGCCAGTGACCCGGCCTAGGTAGGGTGGAGCCTTACAGGGGGGAAAGTCAGAGGGCGGATAGACCATTTCGAGGGAGGGTCGGCGTCGCCATTATGACGACAAGAGAGAAATGGGGCAACTGGGTACGGATCGAGAGCAAGGGGGAGAGAGCGATCGGGCGAGGGTTTCATAGAGAGAGAGAGGGAGATGAATCGGGAAGGGATCACCGCCACAATAAATGATGAGAGAGAGAGAGACCGAGAGAGAGAGAGACAAAAATGGTTTTAGAGAACCGGCGGAAAGAAAGAGAGAGGAGAGAGGGCCTGCAGAGAGAGAGAGTGAGTGAGTGAACAATTAATAGGAGAGAGGGAGAGAGAGAGGGATTTTTTGTGGCAACTTGGTGTAGTCTTTTGTGTATAAAGGGTCTTGAGTGATGTTAATAATCGTTATTTCGATTTTGATTCTTGTTAACAAAGTTATGATTTATCGATAGCCGTTCGGTTTAAAATTTCTCGAGTTTTTGGATTGTTTCAGGTTGTTTTAAATTTTAAGTTTTGTTGCACTCCATCAATTAAATTAGAGTCATTAAGTTATTTTGGTTTACGATTGAATTACATGAATACCTTGTCAAATTTTTAGATTACTAAAATAAATTTTATTTATTATCTACCAACATTTTATTTACCATTAATTCCTTAGATGAAAATATTTATTTCGTTTACTTAAAGTTAATTCGCTTATAATTATTTATGTGATTATTATTATTATTTCGACTTTATTTTCGTCATTGTCGGCTTTCGTATTGTTTAATTTACTTAGTCCCAAATTCGATTGATCTATTATTCGTTTTAAATTTTGAATTTTATTTTTCTTTATTGTTAACTTTAGTTATTTATTTATAGTTGTATAATTACATACATTTCTTTAATTGTCATTTTAAGTTATTTACTAATTTGTGTTAAATTGATTTATTTGTTATCTTAGTTATCATTATTTCTTAATTAAATTTCACGGTTTAACACTTCATATTCTTAGATTTTTTAGGATTTTAGAATTTAGAATTTAGAAATAAATTTCAGAAATAGAGGTTTAGATAGGATTTTAGGATTTAGAATTTAGAATTAGGTTTTAAAATAGGATTTTAGGATTTAGAAATACATTTTATAATAGAGGTTTATTGTACTATTATTATTATTGTTATTATTGCTACTATTATTAGCATATTATCATTATCATTATCATCTTTATTTATATATTATTATTATTATTTTATTTATTTTTCTTCCATCATATTCATTTTTATCACTGATATTTGAGATCTTTGATCTTATGTTTTCCGATTGGGTTTCATTTCTAGCCTACCCTAATTTATTTGGGATTAAAGGCTTTGTTGTTGTTGTATTATATTATAATAATTATATTATTATATTATAATTTTAAATATGATTATATTATTATGATTATGATTATTTATTATTATTATTATTATTATATTATTATGATTATGATTATTTATTATTATTATAATAAATTATTTATGATTATGATTTTATTATTATTATATTATTATATTATGATTATGATTATAATTTTTCTTATTATATTACTATATTATTATGATTACGATTATGATTATTATTATCATGATTATGATTATTATTTGATTATATTATATTGTATTATTATTATAATTATAATTATAATTATATATTTTTATTATTATATTATGATTATGTTTATATTTCTATTATATTATTATGATTACAACTATGAATGTTATTATTTATTATGATTATGATTATGGATTATGATCATTATTTTATTATTTTTATTATATTGTCATTATTATTATTACTATTATTATTATTTTACTATTATTATTATTATCATCATCATTGTTAGTATCATAATTATTCATATTTTAACTATTCTGATTAACAACTGTCAAACGATATTTTTGCTCTTCCGAATAGTAAATAATATCACTCTTTTACCATTCTTCTAAAAATACACTATTCTATCACTCTTTCAAAATTACAACTATTCCAAAACTATTCCTTGATTTGCCAAACAAACCCTAAATGATAAGTTAGTGAAACTTTAAGGACTAAGATGATGCCTTTGAAACTTTAGGGACAAATTTGATAGCGATGTGATACTTTAAGGATTTAATTGTTACTTTTGAAACTTTAAGGATCAATTTTGTAAAGTGATGATACCTTAAGGACCATTTGTGTAATTTACTCTTAGATTTATTAGATTATAAAAGCTTTTCCCCTATGTTGGGATGAAAAGGTGCAACATTATGTCCAACTGATTTATCTATTATTTGTATAAAATACAGACAAGTGAGAGCTTATATGATCAGAAGCCAGAGGAACCAGCACCAGCCCTGCCAACTCTGACCAGCACAGCAGCTGTCACTGACAAGAAGGGTCCATCCTATCCTTCTCGGTTTGAGTACATAGAGAATACTGGTTCTGCTGAGACCAGCTCAGGTGGCTCTCAGGTTATTGGCCATGTGGCCCCACCTAAATCTTCTAATTTCTTTGCTGAGTTTGGCATGGACAGCAGCTTCAAGAAATCTTCTTCTTCATCTAAAGTTCAGGTATCATCATCTAAAGTCTAAACTATTGAACCTCAGTTTTATTGTTTGACATATCAACTAGTAAGCACTGCCCTGTCTGTTACCTTTGCAGCTTTATTGTTTTGACCACAAGGATGATGACAATTTTTGTCCCTATGACACAGATATGGATATATGAGTATCATAGCTGATATAATACAGATAAAGGAATACACCATATTTCAAACTTTGAGAATGCTGTACAATATACATATAAGCAAATTTGATTAGATTTTTATAGCATATATTAATGACCTAAGAATTAATTTTAATACAGGAATACACCATATTTCAAACTTTGAGAATGCTGTACAATATACATATGAGCAAATTTGATTAGATTTTTATAGCATATATTAATGGCCTAAGAATTATTTTAATATAATGATGTAAGAACATGTGAAGTCATATTTGATGTATACAAGCCATTTTAATAGAATTTTCTAGACATTTTAAAAGAAAATTATATATGTTTTTTTTTATTCCGCAAGCAATTAATTAGGGCCAGGTCACTAGTTTAGTTGGCTAAAAAGAACTACATGCAATTTGACAAAAAGTTTATTAAAAATATCACTACAACAGCAAATTTTTTAAATTCCAGTGGGATCAACTGGCCCCTCTTTCATCTCCTCTTGTAGCACTCAATATGTCCATCGTTTTTGGTGAAGTCTCAGCTTTTTTGACTATTAATTTTGGATCAGGTTGAGGAGACTGATGAAGCAAGGCTAAAGTTCTCCAATGCAAAGTCTATTTCTTCAGCACAATTCTTTGGTGACCAGAACAGAGCTGACCGAGAGACTGGGATCTCCCTTCAGAAATTTTCTGTATGTTTATTTTACTTATATATTCACTTGCATACTTTTTTTTTTTAAATTAAAGTGATAGATATTGGCCTAGGAACAAGCTTTAAATATGAAACTAATTTTTCGCTTTTTGGACTTTAATTGCTATTATTTGTGTTGTTTTGTTTCTTATTATCTATATTATCTATATTTATTTTTCATGACATGTATAACATATTCTATTAGGCAAGTGAACTGGAAGCTTGCATAACAATCTGATTGATTGAATCTAGAGAGCTTTTCCACTTAGATTCAGTCGTGCTTGGCAGAGTGGAATTGATATGAAATTATTAATCCAGTCAGTTGAGATATCTCCTCCTCTTTTCCATCCATTATTCTGTAGCTCAGATTTTACTCCTCCCTGTGGATATCTCATTCCATTTGTTGGAGGATCAGAAGGGTAGACGTAAATTTTCTCCTCTATTCCACCTTGTTATATTCCTTAATCATTTACAATGTTTTTGCCCTCTTCCACTTGTGCCCACACCTATTCCAGGCAATTCCACTCTCTTTGATCTTATTCCAACCTACCAAACAGCATCTTTCTTGTTAAGCTACTCTGGTATACCATATTTAACATTACTAACCCTGAGAGTTGGTTTAAGCTGGATTTGTTTATTCTGATAGCAAGGAACAGTCGAAAATAATAACATATATAAACATCATGAAGGCATATTATTTACCTGTTAAGTTAAAAAGCTCAGTGTAACCTTTGGACGTTGAAATTGGCAGTTAATTTTTATTGTCTTTTGGTAATTTGATAGGGGTCGTCATCGATATCCAGTGCTGATCTTTTTGGTCGCGATAGGGATGATTCTCAACTTGATGTCAGTGCTGCTGAGCTCATTAACCGTCTCTCTTTCCAGGTAAAGTAGGCTATAAGAACAGTTCTGACTTGTCACCAGACACCAGCTAAGGGCTTAATGAAGTCCTATCAGTTCTGACTTATCACTGTTAAGTTCACATTCTAACTGAAGAATATTGCTGTCATTTATAGGTTAATGTGACTATCATACAGTAAAGATAATTAAGTTAAAATTAACCAATCAAATGACTTATTTCTGCAATTTTTTTGATCGAAAAAATTATGCCTAGGGACCAAAACAGCAAAAAAGTAATACTTTGAAAACCTTTTTGTTTAATTTAATTTAAACACCCCACTGCAAAATAAATAAATAAATAAATAACATAGAGATGAAAGTAATTTAGCCCCTTGTGATTCTTATTTTACTTGTGTTTTTCTAGGCGTCTCAAGATTTGTCGTCACTAAAGAATATGGCGGGAGAAACCAGTAAAAAGCTGACATCACTAGCTTCAAGTCTCATAAATGACCTTCAGGACCGGATCCTCTAGAGAATGTACATCTTTATTTGAGGTGTTATGTCAATATATATGACTGTCTCCAAGCGGGTTATGGCATATATACCTTGACGCCAGATCTTTTTTTTAGCCAATCAAATGTTCTTTAGATTTTTCTTGCCATTCATAAAGGGCTGCGTAGTTTCTGTTGTGGTTAATTGTTTTTTCTTCCATCAGTTATAGAGTGAAATTAAACTATATAGAACAGGCTTTGTATTTGCCTACTGCTACAGATACTCCTGTTTTGTTACTCGTTGAAGTTGCCTTTAGTATTTGGCGTGTTTCAATGCATAGTTAAATGCTGTTACATTAGTGAGAACTCGAAGACCCTTATTCTTTTTCAGACTAATTACGTTGTAACCAATGTTTAATGTCTTTTAACAGCGAGATTATTATTTAATGGTTTAACATAGAATTGGGAGACCGTTGAATTATAGAGTTGTGCTTCAATGAAGATCAGAATTATGCGTTGTTGAATTTTTCTGATCAAACGGATCAAATTAGTTTCAAACCGGTTTGTTGGGGTTTCAGCCGGTTACCACTGGGGTAACAGCCGATTACCAAGAAATAAAAAAGGAGTATTTTTCGTTAATGGTGAATGAATAAATTTGGTAAGTCTCAATCCTCCAATTTTAAGGGTGGTAATTGCTTGAGTTGAGTTTGGCAATATTATTGTTTGTGATCTTTTCAAATTTGTTACTTGCGTCAAGTTTATTGTTATTACTATCAGAATTAATACATTAGTTAAATTGTAGTGTTAGCACTGATATACAGGAAGACGCTGAAGCAATTGAGATAGTACAAGACGATGCCACACAAGAAGATATATAGAAACTATTGTAACAAATCTTTGTATTATAATTATGGATGTAACAAATCTGTAACAGATTATTGTTATATAGAGATAGGCTATAAATACAGTTGTAAGAAACGATTACAGATAATGAGAAAACATTTCATTCTCTTCAATCTCTGATTCAACATGATATTAGAAAGCTCATAATGCGTACGCGATTCAACTCTCTTTCAGCTTCCTCTCTCTCTTACTTGAGATTCATGGCGTCTGTTATTCACCCTACTGCCTTTTCTTATCAACTCTCTATCAAATTAAATCATGACAATTCTCTTTTGGCAATTCTTGATATCCCTCATGTGAGAGGCCATGATCTAATCGGGTTTCTTGATGGCACACGCCTTCCTCCATCAGATTCTATCTCCCTCATTGATGAATCTCTCGTTGTCAATCCTGATTACATTGCCTGGACTCGCCAAGATCAGCTGCTATTGTCTTGGCTCTTGAGTACGATTTCAGAATCAGTTGTGGCATGAGCTTCAGACCCGGTACTCATCCCAATCTCAGGCTCGGGTGATGGATCTTAAACTGCAGCTTCAATCACTTCAGAAAGGTCATCTCACGATGCAAGCTTATCTTGATCAGAAAAGAACTTTGACTGATCGTCTCAGATAGATTGGATCTCTTGTCTCAGAAGCTGACTTACAATTGTTCATCCTTCATGGATTAAATATTGATTATGATTCCTTAGTAGTTTCCCTCACATCCAGATCTGATGCAGTCTCCTTCAATGATCTTGCTGGCTTTCTTCTCACACATGAACAGTGCCTTAACGGGCATGCTATGGCAATTGCTGGATCATCTACACCAAGTTTCCCTGCTTCCCTCAAGCCCTTCCACATCTGCTTCAGCATTTTCTGACACAACTCAAGCTAATCTTGTTGTTTCATCAGTTGATCCTGCTTTCATGGAGCAACTTTCTCCTGGTTTCCAAAGGTGCCTGACGTGATAAGGCTCCTAACAAGGCAACTTCTGCTCTCTCCTTTGATAAACTTTTATGTCAATTATGCTTCAAGAAAGGACACACTGTTGATCGTTGTTATAAGCGATTTGATCACACTTACAAATGACCACCACCTCGGCCACCCCTAGGCAATCTCCTTGGTACCAATCTCCTCCTCATGCCCTGTTTGTTCAGCCTGGCCAATCTCTCCCTAACTCCTGGTATCTTAACTCAGGCGCCTCTACACATGTGGCACCCGATCTCAATGCTTTCACCTCTTATACACCATATAATGGGACTGATAAACTCTGTGTTGGTGATGGCAAAGGCTTAAACATCTCCAATATTAGATCGGGTAGTTTATTTACAACTTCAACTCATTTACATCTTCACAATATCTTACACGTGCTTGAAATTTTAAAGCCTTTATTAAGTATCAGTCAATTACTTACTGATAACAATGTGTATGTAGAATTTAACTTGAATTCTTACCTTATTAAGGATTAGGATAGCCATCAGATTCTGCTCCAAGGTACCAGACATGATGAGCTATATGTTATCTCATCTTCTTCACCCAAGCCTTTGTTATGTGAAAAAAATTTCATATAGCTGTGGCATCAAAGACTATGTCATGCATTTGCACCAGTGCTTCAACATTTGATTACAAATAGTTTGTTATCATGTAATAAAAGCAATTTAGGAGTTTGTGATTCTTATTGTCTTGCAAAGTCCCATAAATTTCCCTTCACTTTATCTACTACACAAGCAAATAAACCTCTTCAGTATGTTCACTGTGATGTTTGGGGCCCATCACCTGTTATTTCTCATACAAGGTTCATATATTATATTCTCTTTACTGATCAATACTCACAGTTTAGTTGGATATATTTCTGTTCTCACAAAAGTGAAGTATCATTTATTTTTCACTAATATAAAAATACCTTTGAGAATTTGATTTCTTGTCATATTCAAAAGGTTCAGATTGATGGAGGCACAGAATTTTGACTAATCATGCGTTCATATCCAAGCATTCAGTTCCATATCTCGTGCCCATATACCCCACAACAGAATAGATTGGTTGAGAGAAAGTATCGCTAGATCGTTGAACTTGGTTTAGCATCTATGCTTCATGCTGGAATTCCTTCTCAATATTGGCACGACATCTTCGAGAGTGTTGTCTTTATAATTAATAGTATCCCCTCTTCATATCTTAACTTCTCTACACCTTATAACACTCTCTTTCAGAAAAATCCAGATTACTCGTTCTTTAAAGTGCTTGGATGCAAGTGTTATCCATATCTTCGGCCATATACTTCTCATAAGCTTGTACCAAGATCTGTTTCATGTGTCTTTTTTGGATATCCCCACACCTTAAAGGGTATAAATGTCTTGATCTGCAAACTAACAAAATATACATGTCAAGACATATTTATTTTCGATGAGAATTCCTTTCCCTTCAAACTTCAATCCCTCTCTCCAACACCATCAGCTTCAGATGCACCTTCCTCATCACCTTTAGTCATTATACACTCACCTTCTTCTGAGCTAATGTCTACTTCTTCTCTCCCTCAGTCTGATGCTCCTTCAATAATGTCTTCTTTAGCATTGTATAACCCTCCACTTACTAAAGTATATACAAGATGATGTTCTCACAAGAATACTTCTCTTCCTTCACTTCCATCTACCCCACTTTTGTTCATACAATGCAGACTCGGTCTAAATCTAAAACTCTCATCAATCCTCCTCAAGCTTTTCTCAGTTCATCATATCCCTTGAATAACATTGACTTGGAACCCAACACATTCATTCAGGCTGTTAAACACGAGAATTGATGCATTGGCTCAAAATAAAACCTGGTCACTTGTTCCATGTTCCGAAGCTACAAATGTTGTAGATTGCAGATGGGTATATAAAACAAAACGGAAAGCTGATGACTCGGTAGAACGCTATAAAGCACGCCTGGTTGCCAAAGGTTATACACAACAAGAAGGCTTGGATTATACTGACACGTTCAGCCCCGTAATAAAATCAACTACCATTAGACTGGTACTTAGCCTGGCAGTCACTAAACATTGGCCTATTCGTCAGTTGAACATTAACAATACTTTCTTACACGGTGACTTACAAGGACTGATTTACATGTCACAGCCATCGGGCTTTATTGATGCACAGAACCCCATACATGTGTGTAAATTACATAAAGCCTTGTATGGTCTACGGCGGTCCCCTCGAGCATGGTACAATAAACTAAAAGACACACTGCTACAACTCGCCTTTACCACTTCCACATCTGATCCATCACTTTTTCATTTTCATTAAGGCTCAGATTTGATCTTTTTGTTAGTATATGTCGATGACATCATTCTAACTGGTAGCAATACTTCCCTAATTTAGCGAATTATTCGGTTATTAGATCAATAGTTTACCATCAAGGACTTGGGAGACTTGCACTTTTCCTTGGTATTGAAGTTCATCATCAAGATGGTGACCTGCTACTTACACAAACCAAATATATATATATATATATATATATATATATATATATATAGAGAGAGAGAGAGAGAGAGAGTAAATCTACAGTGAGCTTAAGCTCACGGAAGAACTCCGTGAGTTTAGCTCAAAAAATATATCAAATGATATTCAAATTTTGATTTTTCAATCTCATTAAATCCTTCATATTGAAATCTTGCGGGTTACAAAAATTTGAAATGTTTTGAGTTTTCTAAGTCGCTCTTTTTATTTTTTGAAAATCAGCTCCAAAAATAATAATAAAATATTCAATATTTGTAAATTATTTTAAAAAATTGAAAAGAGCGACTTAAAAAACTCAAAAAATCCCAAATTTTTGTACCCCATAAGATTTCAATATGAAGAATTTAATGAGATTGAAAAATCAAAATTTGGAGATCATTTGATATATTTTTTGAGCTAAGCTCACAGAGGTCTTCCGTGAACTTAAGCTCACTGTAGATTTACTCTATATATATATTCCATTTTGGATCGAGCAAAGATGGAAGGAGCTAAATAAAATGCTACACCTATGGCAACTGGTAAGCCACTATCTAAATTTGATGATGCAACTTTTGAAGATCCATAATTATATCGTAGTATAGTCGGTGCATTGCAATACATTATCATATCAAGATATGATATTTCATATGCTGTAAATCGAGTTTCTCAATTTATGCATGCACCAACTTATGTGCATTGGGCAGCTGTAAAGCGTATACTACGCTATCTAAAGGGAACAATCGATTTTGGCATTGAAATCAAGCTGTCTTCATCGCTTTCCATCACAACATTTTCTAACTCCGATTGGGCCGGCTATCCCGATGATTGCAAATCAACTACTGGGTATCTTATGTTTTTGTGTCCAAATCTAATTTCTTGGTCTTCTAAGAAACAAACTATGGTGACACGCTCGAGTACTGCAGCAGAATATCGAGGACTCGCTGCAGTTTACTGCTTTGAAATAGTCTGGTTGCAAAGCTTGTTCATTGAGTTGGGATTTCAAATACCGGCACCAACCATTTGGTGTAATAATCTGAGGGCAACTTTCTTGGCCTCAAATCCAGCATTTCACGCAAGAACAAAATATATTGAACTCAATTACCACTTTGTACATGAAAAAGTAACAGCTGGTTTGATAAACGTGAAATTTATTTGCTCACAAGATTAAGTTGCTGATGCATTAACAAAACCATTATCAGTTGCTCATTTTAAAAACCTATGATCCAAGTTTACTGTGAATTGCTCCACCGTGCGCTTGAGGGGCCCTGTTAGCACTGATATACAAGAAGACACTGAAGCAATTGAGATAGTACAAGACGATGCCACACAAGAAGATATATAAAAACTGTTGTAACAAATCTTTTGTATTATAGTTATGGATGTAACAAATCTGTAACAGATTATTGTTGTATAGAGATAGGCTATAAATACAGCTGTAAGAAACGATTACAGATAATGAGAAAATATTTCATTTTCTTCGATCTCTGATTCAACATGTAGTCATGAAGATATAAAGTCTTCAATAATCAAATGAAATTTTGTTCTTTCAGAACTATATATGTTTCATACCAAGCCCCAACGTGACAAATGGAAATTGAATATAGATAAATATACAACAATATGCTCCACAAGATTTATCGTCAGTGTCACAAGTAATGCATTATACTGTAAAATCAATTATATGTAAATGATAACTAGTTATATACCCGCGCGTTGTAGTAGACTCTTTTATTTAAATATTAAAACATTATAAGATAAAAAAATTCATATTTATCTAATATTAAACTATAAATTCACCAAATTATAGAGAAAATCTATAATAAAGACTATATTTAATCTTGGATGAGATTTTTGCACAATATGAGTTAATGATTCATGATTTTATGGTTAGAAAAGTAATTTATTATAACATATATTATCACCATTAATTTCTTATCAAATATGCACAAGGTTGCTAAATAAAAATAATAATATTATGGAAATAATAGTATATAAGGGAAAGAAATGGAGAGAAATAGGGGATCAATGGACGCGATCACATACGTTCGATCAACCAAAAATAAATATTATCCGTCTAATTGAGGGATAAAATGGGTATCATAAAAAATACCATGACAAAAAATGGACCCTCCAATTCTTAGATGCTTTATATAATAGTATAGATGAGTTGGGCCAGCGTAGAAATATTTTTATATTGCTGAATACAAATAACTATTATTGTTAGTATATTATCACCATCATCATCATTATCATTATTATTATATTATCGTCATCATTCTCATTTTTAATTTAATTTAATTTATTTATTTTTTATCATCATTATTATTACTATCATTGATATTTGAGATCTCTGATCTCATGCTTTCATATTGGGGGTCGTTTCTAGCCTATCTCAATTTATTTGAGATTAAAGACTTTATTGTTGTTGTTGTTTGTGCCTGAATACAAATTACTCAAAATTTAATTTTATAATGTCCGAAATTTAAATTCAAGTTGCTTAATAAATTCTACACATCAAAATATTTTAGAATCGAAAATTTTATATAATCATTAAATAACTTTTAAAGATATTTGTGTCTCATGATTTTTGATAATTAAACACTAATAAGATTAATAATTATTCATAAAATTTTATTTATTGATTTAACTTTGTTGTGTGAAAAATACAACTATGTACTATCCCTCAATTTCTTTGGTGATAAAATATTTTACTTATTTCCTAATTCTCCCTCATTTTTTATAAAGCAATATTTTCATGTTATGTATTTTATTATTCGATTTAAGTATTTTATATTTTATCATTTATGTTATGGGGTTTAGTGATATTTTATCATTCATGTTTTATTTTTTCTTTCACAAATTTTTATACTTAATGCATTATAAATAATCAATAAAATAGTTCTATTATCTATCTAGACCTTGAATAACAATAAAATTAATGCACATATCAGTCTACAAATACCTTTTTTAATTTTGATTATTTGGAACAATTGAAATATATGCATTTGCAAAAAGAAAAAGTCTCATAGATTGAGAACAAACAAATTTAGATGTCAATAAAAATAAAAACTCCAATATTTTATAATTCAAAATATTAAGCTCCTTATTTTAACATATTGAAGTATTATTCAAACAAATAAAGTGTCCATGAAAATGTGCTTCACAAGCTTCAACTGTAAATAAAAAAATAATAAGAAACTTATCAAGCATTATGAAAAAGATAACCAAAAATCCAAATTTGACAATACAAAAAACTAAAAATAATGTATGAAATATTAATATTAAGAAGGTTAATTATTTTTAAGTATCAATAAATTGTTCGATATTCGGAAATATGATTAGAGGCTTCAAAATTTGGCAATAATTTAAATATCAAACTTAGAAATTTTAATTTTGAAAGTTGACAATTTTTTGGAACTTTTGATGACAAAAATAATGATTTCATATCATATATATATATATATATTAAACTATATTGATTTTAGAACTAATAATTTTATCATTCAACAAGTAACAATTACCGGCCTTAATCATAATTATTGAGCTGTTATTTCAAATTAAAAATATCCATCCTTAGTTCAGAATTCAGATACCACAATTTAGATGGAGGAATAAAGATTTTTTTGTTTCTATCAATGAACTACTTATCTGATTCGAGTATAGGAATTGAGAGAAGAGAAAAAAAGGAAAACACTTTACCACAGCCAAGCTGCCAAGACATCACACGTCAATAGTTAATATAGCTTTGTATCTACAGAGAGTAATGAGAGAAGGAATTGGAAGGATTATTTTGAGAGACTTGCTCAGGCAAGAGAAGACGAACATAAGAGGACTGATAATAAATATGGTTTGGAATGGAAGATGAGGGTATTTTATTAATACCTAAATTTATTATATTTTCATATTTTTTTAATTAAATATGAAGACGAAATGTATAATTATGATGATTTATTAAATTTAATGAGTTTAGAGTGATAATTTATTAATTTTAAATTTTGAATGATAATTTTTATAATTTTGAATTTTGAAGTGAAAAATAATAATATATTTTCTAAAATCGAGATCTATTCGGGAGCGAGCTAAGAAATTTGGTAGACCTTTTAAATATGAGAAGGGATCGGTTGACAATGGGTTATTTTGACAACTTTAACAATGGATCTCTAAATAAATATAAAAAAAATCTTAAAAATAGAAAAAAAGTTTATAGATGTGTTCTTCTACTTTTAGATTGATAGTCATTCAAATTTCATGTAATTTCTTTATCGTTTGATAGTCCATCAAATTTTCATGTAATTTACAATGGTTATAATTTAACGGTCTTTGATGAACTATCAAACGATAATGAAATTACATGAAATTTGAATGACCACCAATCTAAAGATAGAAGAACACATTTATAATTTTTTTTTATTTTTTAAATTTTTTTAATATTTATTTAAAAGTTCATTGTCAAAATTATCAAAATAACCCATTGCCAATGGATCCAGTCTTAAATATACGGCAACTGCCGAAGGATGACTTAATTCGAAAATTAAATTTTATTGGGGCCGAATCCAAAAAGAAGGGCCGAAAGAGCAAATATTCTTCTCCGAACCCCCGAAGCCTCGAATAGCATCTCACTAGAATCCAGATCGTCTCCTCCCAAGTTGAAGTCATCGTCGTCTTCTGCGGATTAAAAATCTCCTCTCCGGATCTAGACCGACCTACGTCACCTCTCTCTTTTGCACGCGTCTTCTTTCTCTCATGGCTCATCTGTGACTGGTGCGGTGCTGTCTCTCTTTTACACGGCCCTTTCTCTCATGCTTCCCTGATTCTTCTTGTTTCTGAATTAGTTGAATTTTGAAAGTTAATTTAGGTATATTTTGAGTTTTGCGGTAACTGTGGATAAAATTTTGGAGGTCTTTCTGTTCGGATATTGGATAACACTGTCTGCAGTCTTTCAGTGGTGTATCATTTCCTTCAGCAGGGCTATAGTCAGGGGCGGAGCTTAGTGGAGACTGGGAGCGCAGCCCCCTAAAGTTTTGAAAACTCTTATATCTATTTAAGACATTTTGTTGTGATTATACTATGGTTTTGTACTGCAGTCTCTCCAAAATTTTGAGACATAATACTTTAGGTCTGCATAAAATTATTTTAGACCCACCCCCCCCCCCGAAATTCAGGTCAAGCTCCGCCACTGGCTATGGTCCAAAGTCCAAACCAAATCTCATATAAGTAGAGACATAGGCCCCAAATCTCAATTAATTTTCTGATGATCAAATTGGCGACATGTAAACAATTTTCTGATAACCACTGGCTATCAGCTCACAGATGTATTTTTTGAGCTTATAGAACCCTAGACTAGATTCCATCATCATCATTATTATTATCATTGATATTTGAGATCTCTGATCTTATGCTATCAGATTGGGTTTCATTTCTAGCTACCCCAATTTATTTGGGATTAAAGACTTTGTTGTCGTTGTTGTATAGAACCCTAGACTAGAGCTGTACCATCTCAAGCATGATATTGTCTTCATCTTTACATGCTCATCAAAATGTAGCACCAACTTCATTTATTGTTTCATTTCTTGTCACTTGTTTGTGTATGGACTCTTCTCGTCACTTGTTTCTGTATGGTTGTGGATATCGGTCTTTTCTAATCCGGGTCAAAGTATTGAGCATTAGTTGAGCAGGGCAGGGTGTGGGCTTCAAATATTTTGATCTGGGATAAGATCTGGACCTTATGCTGTACTGTTCAAGTGAGCAGTTCTTGAGCCAAACTGCAGCCCATTAACAGGCTTTTGTAGTACAGGAGTTTCGCAGTTCATAAATGAAAGAAAATATGTTGTGTATTGATTAATGCGTGTTTGACTAAGTATCTCTTTTGAGCTTCTCACTTACGTCTTATAGTTAATTCAGGCTATTTTACACTTTGAATTCTTTCAAGACATGGTATAAACAGATTGACTGGGACACATTTAAAATACAATCTTCACTTGATAATCACGAATACTTATTTGCTTTGCTATTGACGGAAGAATTATGACTAAAAATGACAGTGGTATATATCATTACTTGTTTACAATTTACTTGGTAATCCGTTTGCCCAACAGTTTGTGCAGCATGGGAGCTCTGATCATATATATATTTTTTCTTTTGCAGGGGGTTAATTTGCAGAAATAAGCATGCGGGATCCTTTCAATGTTCCTAACCATTACATAACTTCTGATCGTCAGTCATCAACTGATATGACACGACCTGACGGAACACCTTCTCATACCGTTTTGGCGAATGGCAACAATGACGCAGTACCCTGGAAACCAAGTATTGAGTCCTCAATAAGGTCATTTTATAATTGTTCCAAAGACTGAAAGTTCTGAGTGACCATTTAAATTACAGTAATCTGTTGGTATTTGTTAGATATAGCAAGTATTGATGGATATTAATTAGTATTAATTAGAATATCAATCAGTATTTATTAGGATTTATGTCTTTCCTATTGTACACCGTTGTACGTCTATATAAAGGCATTGGAGTAATTGAATAAAGTAAGTTCATTTTTATCTCAAATTCAATTTGGTATCAGAGCTAGGGTTGGTTGTTCCATGGTACTGTTCATCTCGCGGCTACTGTAGCAACAGCCCGGCAGCCCCTCTGTTTTTTCCTCTCGCTTCCTTCTCTCCCTGAGGTCGAGCTCCTCTCTTCTAGGGCCGGTCGTAGACTAAGTCGACCCCGTTGGTTGATTAGGCCAGTGTGGAGGGCCTACACCCCACGATACCCATGGTAGGGTGATCGGGCTTGGGATCTCGGTCTTGGATGGTTAAGTAGATCAAGATCGGGTTTTGAAGAAAAGAAGGAAGTCGCACACGTTCAGTGATCGGGACTTGAATCTGAGTAAGAGATGTTTGAAGAAGGAGATGGTGTGGGAGGTAAAGGATTGGAGCTTCTAGGGAATATTAATCCTGAGGTCCTAAAAGTCTTGGTCGGGCTCATACAAGGAGCGAGCATCTCAATGAGGGCCACTAACTCCACATCCGCTCAGGTACAGGTTAAGCTAGATCTTCCTCCCGTGGATCTGAAACTTGATGGACTGGCTACATATCTGAGTTGGTCGCGTTGGATTGAGGCCGTTCTAGTTAGGAAGAGACTAGAGGGATATCTGACAGGAGCCGAGCCAGGTAGTGACAGTGCTCAGGCCGACGAATGGAGGACCACACATGCTCAGTTGTTCTCGACGAATGGCATTCAAATGGTGAGGGATATCTGAGCAAAGCTGAAGAGTATCTACGCTGGAACTGAGAACCACATGAGGGTGTTTCAGATCTAGCAAGATATAGACGCAGTGGTACAAGGTGACAAATCGATCCAGGAGTATGCCATCTATCTGGAGCGGATATGGGCAGATTTGGATCACTTCTCGTCAATGTCAAGCTGTAGTGACCCGGAGTGCAAGAAAGGGAAGATCTTTGCACAAGGGAGGACGATGAAGTATCTAGGAGGTCTGAGCCCAGCCTTTGACCAGAGGAGATCAATTCTCCTAGCCCAGCCAACGATTCCATCATTGGATGAGTCTATTGCGGCGATGATATAGGAGGAGAGTCGCATGAGGCTACACTCTGAGCAGAGTATGCATTCTGGCACGCAATCTGCCTTGGCTACTGTGATCTTAGGTATGACAGGTGCACAGGTGGAGACTCGTAGGTGCTTTAACTGTGGGGGAGATAGGCCACCTAAGGCAGGTTTGCCCTAAACCACCCAAGAAAAGAGATTCGGGTGGAGGGCAGTCTGGAGGTAGGGGTCGTGGCCGTGGAAGGAAGCTATCGGACAAACATGTGTAGCATGACAGAACCAAACACGTGGAGATTATAGATTCTTCATCAAGGAGAAACTAAATAGCAGACTACTAGATCTGAGACGTAGCCACAAGGGAGCAAGTGACTGACTGTCTAACAAAGGGGCTTAATTCGCTAGATTTGATTAGATTATGTGATAAGATGAGCTTAATGGATATTTTTTATCCATCTTGAGGGGAAGTGTTGGTATTTGTTAGATATAACAAGTATTGATGAATATCAATTAGTATTAATTAGGATATCAATCAGTATTAATTAGGATTTATGTCTTTTCTATTGTACACCGTTGTACGTCTATATAAAGGCATTGGAGTAATTGAATAAAGTTCATTTTTATCTCAAATTCAATTTAATCTTTTCACATGTTGGGTTCACATTCAAATTTCTAAACCTGTGCAATATTACTTTGCCAATGAAATAATGATCACAATATATGTAATAAAAGATTTTTTTTAAAAGCTTAAATGAAAGGACTGCAAATCTTTCTAGATTCTGATGAGTGTTATAATGCATGATATTGGATTGGGTTGATTTTGAGGCACTTGAAGTTGTGCATGAAACTGTGTCATTATTGTTTGCAGGCATCAATTTCACAAAGTGGTTCTCCCTGATGATAAAGAGTTGGATCCTGAACTCAAGGTGAACTACAAACAAGCCCTTGTACTTTGAGAGACTTTTGAGAAAATTCTCTTAAACTTAGAAATATGGAATATGAAAAATAAAAACAGTGTGCTGCCAATTATGTAAGTCAACAAATAAAGTGGTCTATGCCTTGTATATGTCTGCCATTGCAGTGGCTCTGTGGGTAGTGCCCAAAGCCAGATCCCATAATTAATCATTGAAAGTTTTTTGAGGGGTTTAATGAATTTTTTTTACTGGCAGGAGCTCGTTTATAGAACAAGGTCACTAGAGGAAGAGGCATTGATACTCAAAAAGCAAGTGGCTGATGCTGCATTGAGAGTATGTAAACTATTAAAGATTCCCCTCATGGTTGATGCATATTGATAGAATGAGGGTCAATTATTCTTTTTTAAGAAAGCTTTCTGAATGTTATATTTTTTGAGTGTTTTACACGAACGTTATAAAATTGACCCCTCAATTCGTTTCTGACTTGTTATTGTTGATACCCGTACTTCTTCCAAAAATAAAAATCAGAAACACTATGTATAATTGTGTATGTATTGAGCCCCCATAGCCAGAAGTTCAAACTCCACCTTGGGTGCCCTTAAAATTTAATATATTTTTGTAGGAAGACTGAAAGCCTCTGTGACATTTTAATCATGACACGTTCTTTTCCTTATTAATTTTGCAGGAACTGCAGCTACTAGGTGAAAAGCACATTTTGGAAAGAAAGCTTACTGAGTTGAGAATTGTATGTTCACATGATTGCTGCATTCTTACTTTCCATTAACCTTTTCACTAGAATGTTAATTGTTGTGTTTTCATTCATTTTCTACTTTATTTTCAATTCAGATGCTAGATGAGAAGCAAGATGATGCCATATCCAGCACCTTAAAAGAACTAAATCAGAAAAAGCGTCATATTGAAGAAAACCTTAGACTGGCCAATGAGCTAAAAGTATGCAGGCAATTCTATGCGAACTTATAATAGACATATACTTTATCTGTAAAAGCCACTAAAATATATCATTTTCTTACGTCATGGCAGATTGTAGAAGAAGACGTATACATATTTACTTCCTCATTACTTAGCTTATTATCTGAGAATGAAGTTCGGCCACCCATAATAAATGCATTGACAATTTCAAGTGGCACTAAGGTAATATAATATCCTTTTTCCTTTTCTTTGAAATAGTCAAGGATCAGTTGTTTCCTATTAACCAAAACATTTTTTACACATAAATTACTTCAAACCTATACCATCTTTTTACATATTATCAGAAAACAGAGTGCATGTCCAGCCTTCACTGGATTAAAAATGAGCCAATCAGAACCCATCATCTGTTAAGAGTGCAACAACAGGCAAGCGCCAGTGCTCTGCATCAGCAGTATCACCCTGCCAATTATTACAGACAAGCAAAACCATTAATCCACAGTTTCTGATTTCTACTGAGGCAATTTTTGCAAGCATTGTTCCGATTTTAGAATGATCTGTCAGCCTTCGTGTTTATACAACAATAGCCAAGCCTTCATGAGCAGTACTTTGCCATGTATGCCTGGTACCACCTCCATCATCCACAATGGCCCAGGAAACAAAGTTAATCTTTTTGAGTGAACCTATTCCTTCCAGTTGTCTCCTAATTTACAAATCCAAATTTTGATGACAATGTTATCCTAGCTGCCAAAGATCTAATAAGCTTAGAGAAGTGTTAAAACAAATTTCATTACTTGCAACCAGAACACCCATAATAAGCACAAAATACAATTTGGTTATATTTTCAAACTGGCCCTTTTATTTTGTAAGTTTCTTGCCACTGCCAAATTTGTTTAGCGTCGGAGCATTGCTAATGAGATAGTTAATGGTTTCTACTTGATCATAAGAGCTGCATTTAGGGTCAAGAGGCATCCTCTTATAAGAAGATTATCTTTGGTCAATATTTTTCTATGAATGGTTAACCACCATTAGCAAATATTAGCGATATGCCAACCATTAGCAATATAGCAAACTTCATATATCCAAATATTAGCAAGATTTTATTTTTTTAATACCACCATTGCATACCTGATCATATGACGAACTCATGGAAATTTACCACCTGTTCCAACCTTAAGGTAACCTAATATGAATAAGAACCATTTTTGTTGCAACTGATAGGTCTATGCCTGGTGGTTGTGCCTCACAATAATTTTCTGTTTTTCTTTTTCATTGGGAACTATAGAGAGTGTGTCAGCAGACGAATTCGAAGCTGAGATCTTTTTCTGTAAGCATTGTGTATCTCTTCAATTTACAAAAGAGGTGTTGTTTCCTCATAAAGTTTGTTGATTATGTTTATTATATTTCTAATTACAGACCAGCCTTGGTGGTGCAGATGCTGACTTAAGAAATGTGGCAACTACCTCAAGAGACCAACTTTCTTCATATATGGTACATTATGCAATTTGAAAAGCCGCATTTTGTAATTTATATTAATTGAGAAGTTCAGGCTGAAGTCACACCATAGGTCAATTATATTTGTAGGACTCCAGAAGGAATGATTTTAATCAGCAACCACGGTATGGATTAGTTAATCAACAGTATGAGCTGGCATTTGAGAGGCCGAGATATATCGATGATTACAGAATGATTGATCCAAAGGATAATGCTGCACAAAATTCAGATGGGCTTTATTCTTCTTACATCAACGACCAGCCAAGGCAAATGTTTCTCTCTCATGAAAGGGGGACATCTTGTTCTTGTTTGAGGAAAATTTTCATGTTGACCTGGAAAATCTCAAACTGATCCATGCTTGCAGACAAAAAAAATCTTATTCATACTCCCAAAATATATAGATGTTAAGCATACACCTGTAAAGCGTTGGTAATTTGGGTCTTTTGTATGAGAATTGTTTGTTTATATTTGGTTTTAATTTCTTTTCAATTACAAAAAACTGCTTTCGCATCTTTTTCAACCTTTCTTCTGCAAAGTTTCTCTCTAGATAAATCATGGGGGGTGGGTAATTTGGGTCTTTTGTATGAGAATTGTTTGTTTATATTTGGTTTTAATTTTCAGGGAAGTGGCAAATGCTTCAAATCCCAACTTTTATGATGATAATTCTGGTGATGGAGCTGACCGAAGGTCAGAGTACTCTGGTGATGGTAATGCATTAAAAAAATTATATTCTTGCTTCACTTTTGTTGCTCGCTGGTTTTTCTTTGCTTTTGCTTTTTTTTCAACTCTTGTTGATTGAGACAATCTTTTATTAGGAGAAGAAATGTTACCTGGTATTGAAGGGTTTCAAATCAATGGCACTCCTACACCAGGTAACATGTTAACAGCCTGTGGGTTTCCTACAAATGGGACCACTCTTTGCACTTTTCAGGTATGAACTTTTTTTCAGTCAAAGCTCAAGTTTAAGGGGCATTTTTAAACAGTTCCTATAAATGGGAAAGAACTAAATTTTTTTTTTGTTGACTTGGCTTGTAGTGGGTTCGTTGTCATGAAAATGGAACCCCGCAATCAGTTGAAGGTGCACTTCTGAAGGACTTGTTAAATAATTTAACAGAGTGATCAATACATTCAATTAATTTGACATATTTTTAAAAATTTGTAATTTAGGAGCAACTGTACCAGAATATTATGTAACAGCTGATGATGTGGACACATTACTTGCTGTTGACTGCACCCCAATGGATGACAATGGGCGTCAGGTTTTTGTTCCCCTCTAGATGGTTTTAAACAATATCGCATCACATTGTTTTGATTGGATTAATTTCAATTGGTAGGGAGAACCAGTGAGGCAGTTCGCTAACAACCAAAACAAGATAACGTGTGGTGAGTTTCTCTTTTCTGTTTCAGTGAAACAGGTGGCGTAGTCCACTTTTATCAAAAAAAAAAAACAGAGAGAGAGAGAGGATAAATTTGGTGTGTTTATCAGTGGTTCTTTAATTTTGCGCTTACAATTTTGTGGAACATTAATTATGGCTTTAGCCAATAACCGTCATGTGTGAAAATACTGGTAAAATGCATGTGTGTATTGCAGATTTTTTTGGATAAATATATTATGAAATATTTCTATATAGGTAAGAAATACATATATAGTTGTATCTAATTGATGTTTTAATCCTAATTGAATTAATATCAATTACTAAACAGATCCGAAGATGCAACATGAGCTTGATTCCTATATATCATCTGGCAAAGTGACTTTTAATATATTCTCACTGGTAACCCTAGAATCTTTATTTATAACACTGTGCTTCTCTTTTGCTGTGTTTGTGTAATTATATGCTTTATTGAACTATCCAGTTATGTAACACAAAAACATAATATTAGAAAGTATTTTAAATGCTTGTAGAAAACATAAGATATTCCTTTATAAACCGTTCCCTGCCTATGTTCCTTTTGCTAAAGAAATTATGAATTTATTTCCATCATTGTTCTCTCCACATGAACTGGTCAGAATAGCAGGATATTTTTTTTGCAAAGATTGTACGAAGTATGTTTAATTTTCTTTTAAAACAAATTATATTATAATGCAACATAGGTAGATTCTTCAGATGACTGGGAGCTGACAGTATTGACATTGAAACGCTCGACATACCAAATAAAGGTACAAAGGACCGATTCTGTTCTCATTGAAGAGAAATATTCTTCGGAGCTCTCCGTATGTATTTTTCTCCTTAGTTTTTATCAACCCAAATTACTTTCCTTTGGTGCAGATCTAAATCCGTTATTTTATTCTGTATAATTGTAGATGAAAGTTCCATCTGTGTATTCTACCCAATTTGTGTTGGTAAGCTTGGGTCGAATAAGTGTTCATTTTACCACAGATGGTGTCTCTCATGCGAATTCCATTGAAGAGGATGTTAGGTACTCACTAATTTCTGGTTTATGATTGTTTTATAATTCTTGCAAGTAGAGCCTGATGCTTCTTAGTTTTAAGTAATTGCAAATCCATTTGGTTGCTGTCTGAAAAATGCCGAATGATTAAAAATCAAGGTCGAGCCACGAAATAGACTAGCTTGCTCCTTGGCATTCAATGACTAGCCGACTTATTATAATTGGTTTATGCTATTATAAGAGAAGTACAGCTCAGATGCTTGGTTTTAGTTCAATTTGATTTTAGGAGTGTTTGTTAGGGTCAGGGCATGACTTATCAACATACAACATTTTGTTATCAGCAGGCAAATCTAGCTGGTGGTGGTAGCAAATAATTAAGAACATGTGATGTATTTTGCAAAACTTCTTTTGCTTTCTAAATTCCTTTTCTTTGTAAACATTTAGAATCAAAATTTTTACTTACAAGTAATAACATGAATCATTCACTTTTCTAGATTGAGGGATCTAATAGTGCTCACCATGAGAACTTTTAAGAATAAGGTATCTCCTTTTTAAAATTATTTTGGCTATTGGACAAATTCTCTACCGACAATTAGTGTACTGTGACCGGTAATTGTATCCGTACCATAGTAGCCTGATCAGTAGTTGTACCTACACCATGCTAAGGGCTAACTACATCTCTGACCATCATATTGTTATGCGTGACTAATTGATTTTAGACGGCTTGGTACTTACTACTCCCCAAGGAACATGCAAAGGATATATAAAATAAGGCATCTTCTGTACTAAATAGTGAATGATGTTTACAGGCCCTAGATGGTAAAAGGAAAGGGAAGGCTTAAATACATGTTTAGAAGTTGATAGTATTCGCAATTTTGGTGATTTCTTTTCTACAGCTGAAAAGTAAATAAATTTCTTATTGCATATATGATAAATTTGTCATTATTTTGAGGGAGAACATGTAAAAGCTAGTATTGCCATGTAAATTTTTTAATCCTTATAAAATAATGGAATTGATTCTTGCTCTCATGTTTAGGCTAGGATATGTTCAATATCTGTAGTGTTAATGATTTATCTTTTGTATGGGGATGAAATTGTTGTTGTTGCAACTATTCTTTTCTCGAAATCTGGCATTATTTTTTGAGCATAGGTTATTACTAATGGCTGGTTGTAGATTTGTTAACTCGGTGGTATAGTATGATTTGAAATTTTGATTAATGTTATTAGATAAGCTTGTGCTGGATGTCTCTAAATTTTTTTTTATGGAAAATGTATGGCGACAAGCTCGTACACTTTGTTTATTTTATTTCTGAATGTATTGTGTAACATCGCTTGTTAAGAGTTGAGTTCTAGAACTAGAAGTGTGTAATCTTGTTCTCGCAAATTTCTATTCCGTGCAATTCTTCAAGTTTGACATGCATAATGTTCTCATATCATATTTTCTTTGATTTTAAGCATGAACCACCCAAATTCAAATCAGTCTTATTTCTAGCTCGTCCTTCTATGGATCGATTTTAGCATATAAAACTTCTTTCCGACGTCACCTCAAACTAAAAGAATCGTCATTCATTGACGAAGCATTTCTCGAACAAGTGGTTTTCAATTCAACTGTTATTATTATTATTATTATTATTATTTAAAATCTTTACAAACATTTTCTTAAATTATGGATTAATTCTGTTTTACATTTCATTCAATTTGAGTATCATTGGATATTCCATAAAAAAATATATGATGATTATAACAATTTAAATTTAATAACCTTTGATGGAATATAAAATGACACTCAAATTGCATAAAATTAGAAACACAATCAACTCATAAATCTAAGAATATTTTTGTAAATTTTTTTCCCCATTTGTATGGACTTTTTATGCATTTATATGAATTTGGTTTTCAAAATTATCAAAATATACAGATGTCAAGGAATTCCACCCAAATTTTTAGTGATTATCTTGTGACGAGATCTGAAAAAGTATATAGCAAAACTATCTTACATAACATCAATTCATGTTTAATATTACGTAGTGTTACATAATCTAACAGTAATGAAATGAGAAATTCGAAGCGAGATTGATAGCTGATTTATTACTAAAATCTCGAGTTCAAATTGATTACCGTCTAATAGAGAAGGTAACAATCATAGTAAAGTGTATTTGAGATAGAATGACAACATTTACAAAAGGGCACGATCTGTTGATAATGGTTGACTTGACAAATTTAACAATAATTTTTCAAGTAAGTTTGAAAAAGTTTTCAAATTAAAAAAGTTTTTAGATATTTTCTTGACCATATAGATTGATTTATTTCAAATTCTATTCAATTTACAAATTTATTTTAATATTTGAAATCATCGAATTTTAAATTGTTATAAGATCCATAAATTTTAATATTTTTTATAACACTTAAATTACATGACACTTGTAACATAATTATCTTATAAATTTAAGAATATGTCTAAAAATTACTTTATTTTAAGACTATTTACGAACTTCTAAAAATTAAAGTCAAAATTGTCGAGTTAACCATTCGTTGAAAGAAATTTGAAACATGAACAGATGGATGTTCCTTGTTCAACTCCAATAACCACAAAAAGACTTCAGTTGCCCAAAGACTATGTGTATGTTTGGATGCACAAAAAATATGGCATAACACTTTATTTTGAGTATTGGAAAAACAACTTATCATCCAAACGTAATTTTACAATTTTGGAATAGTGCATATAAGTGCTATTATGTTGTTTCGAGTTAGAATTGAAATAGTTTTTTTTTAAGGAAAAGATGGAGATCAAACTCCCAAATTTCATTAAATTTAATCACAAAGGTATGATATTAAAAGTAATTTACATCGAAGAAAATTAGAAACCAGAAAAAAAAACTAGGTACTTAAAAGCTAATGAAAAGGTTTTCTAATGTACAAGTTACTCTGCTTTGCTCTAAAACCCTGATCTCATGACTCTAACCATTCATTCTCTGTATTGTTGCATGATTTATGTTGTTAACTGCACCCCATCTTTAGAGTTCTGAGAAAATTCTTCTGCATCGCTCTCTCCAAAGTACAAAAACGGTTATTGCTTCAATTTTCCGCCAGTATTGATCATTGGAGTGTAATATCAACTGTCCAATCGGTTCTAGTGCAGTAAAAGCCAGACAATTAGATGTTGTAGGAGGTTGAACAGCAATTATATATCCTCTGAGTTTTTGTAAATGTGCATTCATCGAAGAGATGTGTTGATGTCTCGCTTTGTTCTCTACACATATAGCACATGTTTGGCATTATCCAACCTCTTCTAACTAGATTATCGGCTGTGAGCAGCTTATTTTTGAGCAATAACCAAACGAAAATTTGCACTCTGATCGGTAGTTTTGTCTTCCAGATAAGATGAAAATTGCTTGTAATATGTGGACCTGTTGAAAGGAATTTTGAGCTGAATGCACATGTAGATCTTCTTAACCAGATGAGAGAATCTTTGAATTGTTGCGGCCTTACATCTTACAGTTCATTTTTCAATCTTATCATCTCTTGGTGTCCCTCCTGTGGTAGGATCCTTGATGTTGGGATATCCCATGCCGCATTCATAAAACATTGCTGAACAGAAGCGTCTGTGTATCTGACCTGCTAAAAAAGGCCACTAAATTGGTGTATGAGAGGACCTTGGTGCTTGAAAGACCATCATCATCCTTTTTTGTTTAGTTGCTTCTCCAATTATTTTCTGGGTATAATGAAAGCCATGCAAAATATTCCTACCCTTCATGAACCCGGTTTGAGTTGACGTTAACAGCTTCTCCATGTGTAATTGCAGTCACTTGGCTAGAATTGAAATATTTATTGTTCTCACATTTCAATTAATTAGAACAATTGCTATTTTGAACATACAATCTAAATAAATATTTTTACCGTCAGAATAGCATCATTTTTTTAATTATTCTCGTGATAATCTAAAAATTACTATTTTTCAACAGAGTACTTCAAAAAAAATAAAGGATTAATCCGTTCTTGATAGTCATTTCTTTAATCAGTGAATAGGAGCATACACTAGATCGGAATCGTAGGGAAATACTACTTGATCATTTCTATCAATTGCAAGTCCTTATTATGATTCCCTATTTACCATTATCAAAATTTAGATGTACCTATTCGCTAGAGCAGCAATAATCCGTCCATAAATACACACACAATTTTCTCCATAATATTTCTCTATACAAGATTTTATTTTTAAACTTGTCAGCGTATTTTGTTTTCGTAAGTCTTTGTCCTTGTGAATCGGAACAAAATATGATTTCATTCTGAAATGCTTTGATAACAATTTAAAATTGTCAGCATATCATGTTTTTAAAAACATAAAAGTCTTTGTCCATGGAAATTGGAACAAAAACATGATTTTGAAGAAATAATGTGCAAATTATTGAAACCATATTTAATGTTGTTACACACAATGATTTTGAAGAAATAATTTGCAAATTATTGAAACATATTTAATCTTGTTGCACATAATGATTTCGAAGAAATAATTTACAAATTATTGAAACCATATTTAATGTTGTTACACGTATGACATAAATTGAGTAAAAATAGCATGAGCTCAACTCAAAAAGTACATCAAATCATCTCTAAATTTTAATTTATCATGCTCATTGAATCATTCATATGAAAATCTTGTGGAATATAAAAATTTGGGGCATTTTGAGTTTTTTAATTCATTATTTTTAATTTTTAAAAATGATATTCAAACATTAAATATTTTGTTATTAATTTTAGATCTGATTTTTCAAAAATTAAAAACAGTAATTTAGAAAATCCGAAACGCCCTAAGTTTTTGTATCCCACAATATTTTTATATGAATAATTTAATGAGCATGATAAATTAAAATTTAAAGATAATTTAGTATATTTTTTGAATTAAACTTATACTTTACTCACATAAATCATCATTAGTCGAAAATTAATTATGTAGAATTATTTAATATCAGCCGCTAACTTAATTGAATGGTAAATTAAAACTCACTGTCAACAATATTAGATCATACACCAAAAAGAAAATAACAAAGTCAGATGAACAATATTGTTAATTTAGTGATGAGACATACGCGCCGGTACAGAAATGAAGGCAGGTGTGCTGCTCTCACGAGTCCGGTCCAAATCTGCTACAATAGTAGGTTCTACTTTTAAATTAATGGTTTTTGATGAACTATCAAATATTAATGAAATTATATGAAATTTTATAGACTATCAATCTATAAATAATAGAACATATCCATAATTTTTTTCTATTTTTAAAAATTTTAAATACTTTTTCCTATTATTTATAAAAATAATAACTGATTTGGATCCCATACGCCAAGCTTGATGAATTTACATCCTATAAGGTATTCCAGGATGTAAAATACCTGCCTCAAAAAATAACCCAATAAAATTCACATAAATACGTACTGTCTGCCACAGTGTTATATTTTTTATAATATATCAAATCTGCCCATTTCTTCTCTGAGGTGAAAAGCTTGATAACCACCACTTTTTGATAGAATCAATTCAAATGCTTACAATGATATCTTGGAAATAAATGCCACAGCTTAGAATATAGGTTTTGTAGTACATCTCCCTTGGCAGTTCTTTCTGGTTTCCTTCGTGACCAAGTAGTCAAACTAAACTGGACCGGTGGAATCAGATCAGCTGCCGCGCGGCACCGTGCAGCGCGGCAGCCACGGTGTCGTTCGATCACTTTGAGATTCGTCTAACTCGAATCTCAAAATACTAACTCGAATTTCGAAGTGATCGAACGAACACCGTGCTGCGCTGCACGGTGCCGCGACAGCGGATACGCTTCCCTGGACCGGTGGCTTTTGTACCCGAGTCAATGAGCCAGATTAGTATGTTAGTGTTTTTTTTTTTTTTTTTGACATGATCCCAGACACCAGTTCCCCACTACTGTTGCTCTGTACTTGTGTGGGGAACAGAATCGGACCAATCCCGATTTCTTATGACCAATTAAAACAATGCACTATTGTACGGTGGTTTGGTGGACATTAAAGGACGGACAACACGTGAACATTTTTTTTTTCATGTACATAAAAATTAAAATACAAACTTATAGTTATGTCCAATGTTTTGAAATGATGGCGCATATAGTCATGTGCTGTCAAACGGCCGAAACGGTGACGAAACAGTGCCGTTTCGTTAACCGTTTCGTTTAATAAACGAAACAGAAAACAGTTTCGTTAACCGTTTCGTTTAATAAATGAAACAGAAAATCGTTTCGTTAACCGTTTCATTTATCACGAAACGCGGTCGAAACGGAATTTTACACTGAAATACTCTTAACGAAATGAAAAATACCGTTTCGTTAACCGTTTCGCGAAATAAAAAACAGTTTCGTTAACCGTTTCGTTTAATAAAACGAAACAGAAATTCATTTCGTTACCACGAAACGAAACGAAACGCGGTCGAAACGGAATTTATTGACAGCCCTAGTCATGTAGTTATGCTTAATGAGGCGATATGCATAAGCATGGTAGTTTGAATTCATATATTCAATATTATAATATAATTTTAACTTTTGTCTAATTAAGCTTATGAAATTGATCACATAAAAAAATTAAATTAATATATTAATATATATTCTTTATTGAAATTCTTTAAAAAAAGTCTATTTAGTTCATATATTTTGATTTTTCTTTTGGAATATATATTCACATACGTTGTTAGACTTTCATTGGGATTTCCGTCACATAACCCCATGGACATGTTCTGTGTGTTATACCTCTGTTTGGCACTCCATGGAATAACAAAAAGTTAGAATAGAATTACTATTCTGATGAATTAATTTGCCAAATAAATTTTAAACTAAGTAGAAAAGTGCGGAAGAATGTTAATCCGGTATACTAACTTATAGGTAAAATACTGAATTAGCTCTCGTCAGAATAGTGATTATTGTTTGATTAAATTATATTATATTATTATATTATGATTATAATTTATTATTATTATATATCATCGTCATCCTTTAGTAGTATTATTATATTAAATATTATTATTATATTATAATAAATATGATTTTAATATTATATTATTATATTATGAATATAAATATAAATATTTTATTATTATATTATTATGATCATGATTATTTATTATTATATTATTATATTATATTATGATTACATTTATGATTATATTATTATTATGATTATGACTATAATTATTATTATCATGATTATGATTATGATTATTATTTGATTATGTTCTATTCTATTATTCTATTATGATTATATTATTAAAATTATGATTATTATTTATTATTATTATTATTATTATTATTATGATTATGATTATGGTTATATTATTATATTATTATGATTATGACTATAATTATTATTATCATGATTATGATTATGATTATTATTTGATTATGTTCTATTCTATTATTCTATTATGATTATATTATTAAAATTATGATTATTTATAATTATTATTATATTATTATGATTATGATTATGGTTATATTATTATATTATTATGATTATGACTATAATTATTATTATCATGATTATGATTATGATTATTATTTGATTATGTTCTATTTTATTATTCTATTATGATTATACTATTAAAATTATGATTATTTATTATTATTATATTATTATGATTTTGATTATAATTATATGGTTTAGTACTAATTAAAGCTTAAATCTATACTAATTATATACTAATTAAGATTAATTATAAATTAATTAATATTTAATTGCTTAAAATTATATAAAAATAATTAATTATTTTACACGGGTTGGGTTGGGTCGGGTCGACCCGTGACCCGATCGGGTCGGGTATGAGTTAAGATTTTTTGACCCGAATTTAATCGGATCAAGTTCGGATCAGATAAAAAATAATAATAAAATAATATAAGTCGATCCGAACCCGACCCGTCCCGTCCCATTGACAACCCTAGTTTTAAGAAAAAACACGTAACATTGTCCAGAGAACGAATTAGCCTCTTTTATATAGGTTTTTGCCGCAATGATCTATTTATTTGATTAATTTCATAAATTAATTTACTAGCATATTCCTTTCTTTATTCCGTTCTATGTAAAATATACTATTACCTATCCAACTATATATGCATGCCGCTTAGATGTATGCAATAATAAAACTACACATATACTAAAAATCATATATTAATACACTAAATATATTCAGAAGAAAGAGCAAAGCTGAGGAGAAATGATAATCCTTACAAGCGGTGGAGCCAATATTTCCGAAAAGGAGGGGCGAGATAACAAGCGGTAATCAAAAACTTTAAAATATTATAAAAGATAATGAAGCATAAATTTTAAGTTACAAATTTTCTATTAGTTATAATGAAAATATTATCAATAATTTTTAAAATTTATTTTTATAATTATAATTATTTTAATATTTTTATGCGGCATGGAATTTGTTGCCTATGCAATCGAAGAAATCACAATTTATGACATAATTTTTTGTAGTATATTAACTGTAACGTCAACTGCATTAAACTAAAAATTCCAATCAACATGATTGCATGTCGCAATCTTCTGATTTAAAAAGAAAATAGAAAAAAATATTTTGAATGAAAATTATTTAAAATAGTTGATCAGCAAATGTAATGATAGCCAAAAAAATATTAATAGCTTGAAGGTTTTTTAACAACCTTGATTGGAACACAAAATTATATATTTTAGAATCAAATAGTTGGACATTCTAACCATAATTCAGCTTAATTCTCAAAGTGAGAAGTAAATTAAATATATCAAGTAAATGAAAATAATTATAAGCTTTGAGAGTAAAGGAAAAGATTGGAACAATGGATGTAATTTTCAACAAAATTTACAAACTAAAGATAAAACGAAATTATAATAGTTTATCTTATATAAATAAAATTTACTGAAATATAACTCACAAATTTCGAAAAGGAACCAATTCATATATATTACTTAAAAGTTTTTAAATAATCATACTTAATACATAATTAAAAAAAACATTTAGATGCCAAGAACAGCGTTACTGAATCCACAGTTGCTTACACCTCCTCCCTCCGCTACTGAAACCACAGTTGCTTACACTTGTTCGTCCCACCGTTATAACTACAGGAAACATTCCACAGGAACTGACTTCATTCTCATTTCATTATCAAATTGATTATCAAATTTTATGTAATAATTATCACTTGAAATTCAGAGATATAAAAGCTAGTCAAAATTAAATAATTATCTAAATTTAACAGTCAATTTGATAAGCCACGTCAGCGGAGAAGCAACAAATTAATTATGATAGTGTTATTTTGATAATTTCATTCTATTCAGTGATGCTATTTTTAAAAGAGAGTGTCAATTTTATAATATGACATAAAATTTTATTTTTGACAATCATCACCAACGTGAATACTATCTGAAAATGGTTCAAGTGATGGGTTTTTGGAAGATGATAACACGCAAACATTAGGAAAAACCTAAAAGGAAAAAAGATGGTGCAAACATTGGGAAATAGCATTGTGCCACGATATGCATCCGTGAATTTAAACCCATAAACACAAAATAAAATTTCTGATTCAGACTCATTTTTCTCTAAAAAAAATTATCTTAATAATTTGTGCATTTATATGTGATTGAGTGATTTATATCTGTACCGACATTCATCTTTATCTCCAGAAAAGTCTGATTCTTTTTTAAACCAATTCGTATATGCATTCTTGCTTGCGTTCTCAACTAGCGCTCTAGTTTTGAACGCGAATTTTACTACAAATTGATTAAGCTTATAAACTATTGACATTTAAATTAAGCTGTCATTGGTTTAATTGATGCAAACATCTGAGTAATTGGTCGACTCAGGGACAGAGTTAAAATTTGAATATAGGAGGGAATGCAAAATATTGAATGATTAAATAAATTATAGAAGGGACCAACTGATGATTTTTATATAAATATAACCAATTTTCATAATATCTCCATACATTTACGTAAATTATATCCCCATCGTCTCTGCCCTGGGTCGACTTCTGTATTAACAGTTTATTTTCTTTTGAAAGAACATTTAAAGCGAACTTCATTTCAACGTTTATATTTAAGCATATTTATAGATAAATGTGTTAGTTTACTAACCATAAAATGCTCTGCAATGTGAGATGCTAAGACGATGCTTTCCATACTTTTCAAATTCTAACCTGGAGATGCAATAAGTAACGAAACATCAAATTATGAATTACAATTAGTTTGATAACTTACGGAGTTTCAAATAACTTCATAAATTCTTATTTCAGTTCTGTTTAATTAAAATCGGAAGGTAAACAAACAAATTAAAATGTAGAAAACTTATTTTGTTGTGAGTAATTTTTTCCCCGGAACTACAGTGCTCATGCCTCAAATTTGATCTTTTTAAAATTCCGTAATATTATTTTTTTCAAATTATATATTTAATCTATTTTGTTCTAAATTTTTTGAAAAATTGAGACAAGGTCAACACCTCTGATCTTTTCTCTATCATTCAGGCTACAGTTGTTGCTCGGACATATTCTTTACTTCTTTCAAAAGCTTTCAAAAGGTATATAGGAAAAAATCAAGAGCTAAGGAAGACGAAGAAAAGTCTTGATTGATAATTGGAAAACAATAAATAAAAAAGAGAAAGCGATTTGTTACAGAAAAGAAGAAAAAAAATATTATCATCACTCTCACGATATATATATATATATATATATATATATATATATATATAATTAGGCTATGGTGCTTTGCAAAGCACAAGTGCGTTGTGTGTTTTGCGCTCTATTATTAATTTTAAGTCAGAAATAATCGATTCAAACCGCTCAATCTAATCTCTATATCAAAATCTATTAGTAAACCAAATTTTATATTTTTTAGAATTTATTTGTTATTTTTTTGGATAGAGGAAAAACCGTCATTTTTGGATGAACCAGAATTCTCAGATCAAGTCATTTTCTCCTCATCAGAAAAAATAACAAAAAAATTCTAAAAAAATATAGAATTTGATTTATTAATAGATTTTGATATGAAAATTAGATTGAACGATTCAGATCGATTATTTCTAACTTGAAATTAAAAATAGAGCGCAAAGCACACAACACATCTGTACTTTGCAAAGCACCATAGTCGGACTCTATATATATAGAGTAAAGATACTATGAGCTTAAACTCACGGAGGTCTTTCGTGAGCTTAAACTCACGGAGGTCTTTCGTGAGCTTAAACTCACGGAGGTCTTTCATGAGGTTAACTCAAAAATACATTAAATTATCTCAAAATTTTAATTTAACATCCTTATTAAATTTTTTATATGAAAATCTTGTGGGACGCAAAAATTTAAATTATTTTAAGTTTTTTAAGTCACCGTTTTTAATTTTTAAAAATGATATTCAAGTCTTGAATATATTATTATTATTTTTAGAGCTAATTTTTAAAAATTAAAAACCATGACTTAAAATGCTCAAAACACTCCAAATTTTTGAATCCCATAAGATTTTCATATAAAATTTTTAATGAGCATCATAAATTAAATTTGGAGACGATTTGATATGCTTTTTGAGTTAAACTCACGGAAGGCCTCCGTGAGTTTAACACAAATTTCGAGCTGAAATGCTTATGGCTCGAATTTCAAAATCCCGTGCTCGAAATTTCAATTTACATATCTCAAAAGATTTTTCATAAAATAATCTTATAGATTATCAATTTTCATCAAATTTAGAGTTAATTAACTATGCTTAATAATTTTTGAAAGATGGCTCTAAAAATAATTAAAAATACTCATTTTTATAGGTCAAATATTGTTATCTTTTAAAAATTATTAAGCATAGTAAACTAACTTTAAACGTGATTAAAATTGATAATCTATAAGATTATAATATGAAGAATTTTATGAGCTATTTAAATTAAAATTTCGGGCGTGAAATTTCAAAATTCGAGCCATAAGCACTTGGGCGAAGTGCTTATGGAATCACCGTAGCCTAACTATATATATATATATATATATATATATATATATATATATATATATATATGAGTTGAGTTATGATGCCATACATAGCACGATTATCTCTGTACTATGGATCAGTTCTTCATTTTTAAATTTTAAAAGGTTGATCTAATCATAAAATGATTTTTATATGCATATCTAGTTGTAGACCAAATTTTATATTTTTTACTATTTTTTTAGATAGTTAGAAAATGATAGCCCTAGGATGGTGGTATTTAAAGGCTAAAAGAGTGCAAGATTGTAAAGAACCTAAGGTAGAAATGTATAAACCGATTTGAGGCTTAGTATTCAAGTGTAATGACAGCGCAACTGGAAAAATTAAAAAATTTCTGGGAGCGCAACTGGCACTTGCATTCCTAGAAAAAAAAGTTGTTTTTTTTTTGTCGGAAGCGAAAATTTCTATGAAACGCTTATATTAGTCATTGTAATTAAGTTAGATTACAAGAGAGAAAACGACAAGTAGTTTATTAATGTCTTTTATAATGTTTTATATTATATATTTTTATTATCTATAAATTTCTAAAATTTAGTATTTTATCTCTTAATAAATGTAATTACATATAGCATAATTCTAAATTTGATTACTTCCAAAATTACTATAAATTCGACTACATTGAAATAACAATTTTATTAAATAGCATATAATTACTGCAAATCCGACTAGTTCCAAATAACGTAATACTCAAATAGCATACAATTACAATGCACGATTGTTCAGATATCAAATGAGGTGCATTGTTCTGAATCAGATTCATTCTGATATATAGTTGAACAAGTCTGTTTTAGGCATAATTAGAAGTAAATTTCTATGAAATTTACTTCTAATTATGCCTATTATATGATTGTTCAGTTAAAACTTAGATATGAATATTATATGATGTTAATTTTGCACAAAATATAAGTAACATGCATTAGAAACTGTTGTTTAAACAATTTGTTTAAGATTTTCAATATTTTGTACATCAAAACAACACATAATTTTAAGTGAATTAATATAAATACTCATAGCTATGTCTATTAAAGATTGTCAAATTAACACTTCAAAATGAAAATCATAGGACACTAATTTTAAGATTGTCAAATTAACACTTCGATATAAATATCATAGTACACTAATTTTTCATAAGACCTAAGTAAGATACATTAGAAATTACTAGTTTAAACAAGTTATTTAAGATTTTCAACATTTATTGCCTCGTAACAACACATAATTTCATGAAAATTAATATAACTACTCCTAATTATGCCTATTAGAAGATTATCCAATTAACACTTCGATATGAACATTCTACGACATGAATTTTTCATAAAAAAAAAGAAGTAAGATGCGTTAAAAACAGCTGTTTAAATAAGTTGTTCGAGTTTCTTTTAATTTTTGGCTGCATGACTACACATAATTTGACGCTAATTAATACAATTACTCTTAATTATGCATATTATATGATTTTCCTATTAACACTCCAATATGAATATCCTATAAGGGTAATTTTTCATAAAACATAAATAAAGAGACATTAGAAACTACTGTTTAAACAAGTTATTTAGAAACTACATATAATTTCATGAAAAATGATACACTTACTCCTAATTGTGCCAATAAGAGGATTTTTTAATTAATACTTTGATATGAATATGCTACGACACTAACTTTGCACAAAACATAAGTAAGATGCATTAAAAAAATAACAGTTTAAACTAGTTGATTGAGTTTTAAAAAAATTACCGCATAACTACGTATAATTGCATACAAATAAATATAATTACATCTAATTATGTCTATTATGAGATTATCAAATTAAAACTTTGATATGAACATTCCGCGACACTAATTTTGAACAAGACATAAGTAGGATGCATTAAAAATAGCTATTTAAACAAGTTGTTTGTGTTTTTCAAAATTTCTGGCCACATAAGTACACATAATTTCATTAAAATTAGTATAATTACTCTTAGTTATGTCTATTATAAGATGTTCTAATTAAAACTTCGATATGAATATTCTACGACATTAATTTTGCACAAAACATAAGTAAGATGCATTAAAAACAGCTGTTTCCACAAGTTATTTGAGTTTTTCAAAAAATTTGGCTGCATAACTACACATAATTTCTTATAAATTAATATAATTACTCCTAAATATGCTTATTGTAAGATTATCTGATCAGAACTTCGATATGAATATTCTACAACACTAATTTTGCACAAAACATAAGTAAGATGCATTAAAATCTGCTGTTTAAACAAGTTGTTTGATCTTTCCAGTTTTTTTGGCCGCATAACTGCACAAAAATTCGTATAAATTAAGATAATTACTCCTAATTGTGTCTTCCATAAGATATTTCAACTAACACTTTGATATGAATATTCTACGATACTAATCTTTCTCAAAACATAAGTAAGATGCATTACAAACTGCTATTTAAAGAAGTTGTTTGCGTTTTCAACATTTTTGGCCTCATAACTACATATAATTTCGTAAAAATTAATATAATTACTCCTATTTATGCCAATTAAAATATTATCCAATTAACACTTTGATAGGAACATTCTACGACACTAATTTTGCACGAGACATAAGTGGGATGCATTAAAAACAGCTGTTTAAACAAGTTGTTTGTGTTTTTCAAAAATTTTGGCCACATAAGTACACATAATTTGATGAAAATTAATATAATTACTCCTAATTATACATGTTATAAGATTGTTCGACTAACACTTCGATATGAATATCCTACAATGCTATTTTTTTCATAAAACATAAGTAAGATATATTAGAAACTGCTGTTTAAACAAGTTGTTTAAGATTTTTAACATTGTTTGACTCATAACTACTCATAATTTCGTGAAAATTAATATAATAACTCCAATTCTACCTGTTAGAATGATTATCCAATTAACACTTCGATATGAACATCGTACGACACAAATTTTGCACAAAACATAAATAAGGTGCATTAAAAACATATGTTTACACAAGTTGTTTGAGTTCTTAAAAATTGTTAGCCGCATAACTATATATAATTTCATAGAAAGTTACTCCTAATTATGCCTATTATATGATTTTCCAATTAAAACTTAGATATGAATATTATATGACGCTAATTTTGCACAAAATATAAGTAACATGCATTAGAAACTGTTGTTTAAGATTATCAACATTTTTAGCATCAAAACTACACATAAGTTTGAGCGAATTAATATAAATACTCCTAGCTATGTCTATTATAAGATTGTCAAATTAACACTTCGATATGAAAATCATATGACGCTAATTTGAAGATTGTCAAATTAACACTTCGATATGAATATCATAGGACATTAATTTTTCATAAGACCTAAGTAAGATACATTAGAAATTACTGTTTAAACAAGTTGTTTAAGATTTTCAACATTTATTGCCTCATAACCACGCATAATTTCATGAAAATTTATATAACTACTCCTAATTATGCCTATTAGAAGATTATCCAATTAACACTTCATATGAACATTCTACGAAACGACTTTTTCATAAATAAAAATAAGTAAGATGCGTTAAAAACATCCGTTCAAATATTGTTAGCCGCATAACTACATATAATTTCATAGAAATTTACTCCTGATTATGCCTATTATATGATTTTCCAATTAAAACTTAGATATGAATATTATATGACGCTAATTTTGCACAAAATATAAGTAACACGCATTAGAAACTGTTGTTTTTAAGATTATCAACATTTTTAGCCCCAAAACTACACATAATTTAGTGAAAATTAATATAATCACTCCTAATTATGCCTATTAAAAGATTAGCCAATTCACACTTCAATATGAACATTCTGTGACACTAATTTTGCAAAAGACATAAGTAGGATGCATTAAAAACAACTGTTTAAACAAGTTGTTTGTGTTTTACAAAATTTATGGACACATAAGTACACATAATTTCATTAAAATTAGTATAATTACTCTTAATTATGTCTATTACAAGATGTTCTAATTAAAAGTTCGATATGAATATTCTACGACACTAATTTTGCACAAAACATAAGTAAGATGCATTAAAAACAGCTGTTTACACAAGTTATTTGAGTTTTTAAAAAATTTTGGCTGCATAACTACACATAATTTCTTATAAATTAATATAATTACTCCTAAATATGCCTATTGTAAGATTATCTGATCAGAACTTCGATATGAATATTCTACAACACTAATTTTGCACAAAACATAAGTAAGATGCATTAAAATCTGCTGTTTAAACAAGTTGTTTGATCTTTCCAGTTTTTTTGGCCGCATAACTGCACAAAAATTCGTATAAATTAAGATAATTACTCCTAATTGTGTCTTCCATAAGATATTTCAACTAACACTCTGATATGAATATTCTACGATACTAATCTTTCTCAAAACATAAGTAAGATGCATTACAAACTGCTATTTAAAGAAGTTGTTTGCGTTTTCAACATTTTTGGCCTCATAACTACATATAATTTCGTAAAAATTAATATAATTACTCCTATTTATGCCAATTAAAATAGTATCCAATTAACACTTTCATATGAACATTCTACGACACTAATTGTGCACAAGACATAACTGGCATGCATTAAAAACAGATGTTTAAACAAGTTGTTTTTGTTTTTCAAAATTTTTGGCCGCATAAGTACACATAATTTCATGAAAATTAATATAATTACTCATAATCATACATGTTATAAGATTGTTCGACTAACACTTCGATATGAATATCCTACGAAACTATTTTTTCATAAAACATAAGTAAGATATATTAGAAACTGCTGTTTAAACAAGTTATTTAAGATTTTTAACATTTTTTGACTCATAACTACTCATAATTTCGTAAAAATAAACATAATTACTCCAATTCTACCTGTTAGAAAGATTATCCAATTAACACTTCGATATGAACATCGTACGACACAAATTTTGCACAAAACATAAATAAGATGCATTAAAAACATATGTTTACACAAGTTGTATGAGTTCTTAAAAATTGTTAGCCGCATAACTACATATAATTTCATAGAAAGTTACTCCTAATTATGCCTATTATATGATTTTCCAATTAAAACTTAGATATGAATATTATATGACGCTAATTTTGCACAAAATATAAGTAACACGCATTAGAAACTGTTGTTTAAGATTATCAACATTTTTAGCCCCAACACTACACATAATTTAGTGAAAATTAATATAATCACTCCTAATTATGCCTATTAAAAGATTAGCCAATTCACACTTCAATATGAACATTCTGCGATACTAATTTTGCACAAGACATAAGTAGGATGCATGAAAAACAGCTGTTTAAACAAGTTGTTTGTGTTTTACAAAATTTCTGGACACATAAGTACACATAATTTCATTAAAATTAGTATAATTACTCTTAGTTATGTCTATTATAAGATGTTCTAATTAAAACTTCGATATGAATATTCTACGACATTAATTTTGCACAAAACATAAGTAAGATGCATTAAAAACAGCTGTTTCCACAAGTTATTTGAGTTTTTCAAAAAATTTGGCTGCATAACTACACATAATTTCTTATAAATTAATATAATTACTCCTAAATATGCCTATTGTAAGATTATCTGATCAGAACTTCGATATGAATATTCTACAACACTAATTTTGCACAAAACATAAGTAAGATGCATTAAAATCTGCTGTTTAAACAAGTTGTTTGATCTTTCCAGTTTTTTTGGCCGCATAACTGCACAAAAATTCGTATAAATTAAGATAATTACTCCTAATTGTGTCTTCCATAAGATATTTCAACTAACACTTTGATATGAATATTCTACGATACTAATCTTTCTCAAAACATAAGTAAGATGCATTACAAACTGCTATTTAAAGAAGTTGTTTGCGTTTTCAACATTTTTGGCCTCATAACTACATATAATTTCGTAAAAATTAATATAATTACTCCTATTTATGCCAATTAAAATATTATCCAATTAACACTTTGATAGGAACATTCTACGACACTAATTTTGCACGAGACATAAGTGGGATGCATTAAAAACAGCTGTTTAAACAAGTTGTTTGTGTTTTTCAAAAATTTTGGCCACATAAGTACACATAATTTGATGAAAATTAATATAATTACTCCTAATTATACATGTTATAAGATTGTTCGACTAACACTTCGATATGAATATCCTACAATGCTATTTTTTTCATAAAACATAAGTAAGATATATTAGAAACTGCTGTTTAAACAAGTTGTTTAAGATTTTTAACATTGTTTGACTCATAACTACTCATAATTTCGTAAAAATTAATATAATAACTCCAATTCTACCTGTTAGAATGATTATCCAATTAACACTTCGATATGAACATCGTACGACACAAATTTTGCACAAAACATAAATAAGGTGCATTAAAAACATATGTTTACACAAGTTGTTTGAGTTCTTAAAAATTGTTAGCCGCATAACTATATATAATTTCATAGAAAGTTACTCCTAATTATGCCTATTATATGATTTTCCAATTAAAACTTAGATATGAATATTATATGACGCTAATTTTGCACAAAATATAAGTAACATGCATTAGAAACTGTTGTTTAAGATTATCAACATTTTTAGCATCAAAACTACACATAAGTTTGAGCGAATTAATATAAATACTCCTAGCTATGTCTATTATAAGATTGTCAAATTAACACTTCGATATGAAAATCATATGACGCTAATTTGAAGATTGTCAAATTAACACTTCGATATGAATATCATAGGACATTAATTTTTCATAAGACCTAAGTAAGATACATTAGAAATTACTGTTTAAACAAGTTGTTTAAGATTTTCAACATTTATTGCCTCATAACCACGCATAATTTCATGAAAATTTATATAACTACTCCTAATTATGCCTATTAGAAGATTATCCAATTAACACTTCATATGAACATTCTACGAAACGACTTTTTCATAAATAAAAATAAGTAAGATGCGTTAAAAACATCCGTTCAAATATTGTTAGCCGCATAACTACATATAATTTCATAGAAATTTACTCCTGATTATGCCTATTATATGATTTTCCAATTAAAACTTAGATATGAATATTATATGACGCTAATTTTGCACAAAATATAAGTAACACGCATTAGAAACTGTTGTTTAAGATTATCAACATTTTTAGCCCCAAAACTACACATAATTTAGTGAAAATTAATATAATCACTCCTAATTATGCCTATTAAAAGATTAGCCAATTCACACTTCAATATGAACATTCTGTGACACTAATTTTGCAAAAGACATAAGTAGGATGCATTAAAAACAGCTGTTTAAACAAGTTGTTTGTGTTTTACAAAATTTATGGACACATAAGTACACATAATTTCATTAAAATTAGTATAATTACTCTTAATTATGTCTATTACAAGATGTTCTAATTAAAAGTTCGATATGAATATTCTACGACACTAATTTTGCACAAAACATAAGTAAGATGCATTAAAAACAGCTGTTTACACAAGTTATTTGAGTTTTTAAAAAATTTTGGCTGCATAACTACACATAATTTCTTATAAATTAATATAATTACTCCTAAATATGCCTATTGTAAGATTATCTGATCAGAACTTCGATATGAATATTCTACAACACTAATTTTGCACAAAACATAAGTAAGATGCATTAAAATCTGCTGTTTAAACAAGTTGTTTGATCTTTCCAGTTTTTTGGCCGCATAACTGCACAAAAATTCGTATAAATTAAGATAATTACTCCTAATTGTGTCTTCCATAAGATATTTCAACTAACACTCTGATATGAATATTCTACGATACTAATCTTTCTCAAAACATAAGTAAGATGCATTACAAACTGCTATTTAAAGAAGTTGTTTGCGTTTTCAACATTTTTGGCCTCATAACTACATATAATTTCGTAAAAATTAATATAATTACTCCTATTTATGCCAATTAAAATAGTATCCAATTAACACTTTCATATGAACATTCTACGACACTAATTGTGCACAAGACATAACTGGCATGCATTAAAAACAGATGTTTAAACAAGTTGTTTTTGTTTTTCAAAATTTTTGGCCGCATAAGTACACATAATTTCATGAAAATTAATATAATTACTCATAATCATACATGTTATAAGATTGTTCGACTAACACTTCGATATGAATATCCTACGAAACTATTTTTTCATAAAACATAAGTAAGATATATTAGAAACTGCTGTTTAAACAAGTTATTTAAGATTTTTAACATTTTTTGACTCATAACTACTCATAATTTCGTAAAAATAAACATAATTACTCCAATTCTACCTGTTAGAAAGATTATCCAATTAACACTTCGATATGAACATCGTACGACACAAATTTTGCACAAAACATAAATAAGATGCATTAAAAACATATGTTTACACAAGTTGTATGAGTTCTTAAAAATTGTTAGCCGCATAACTACATATAATTTCATAGAAAGTTACTCCTAATTATGCCTATTATATGATTTTCCAATTAAAACTTAGATATGAATATTATATGACGCTAATTTTGCACAAAATATAAGTAACACGCATTAGAAACTGTTGTTTAAGATTATCAACATTTTTAGCCCCAACACTACACATAATTTAGTGAAAATTAATATAATCACTCCTAATTATGCCTATTAAAAGATTAGCCAATTCACACTTCAATATGAACATTCTGCGATACTAATTTTGCACAAGACATAAGTAGGATGCATGAAAAACAGCTGTTTAAACAAGTTGTTTGTGTTTTACAAAATTTCTGGACACATAAGTACACATAATTTCATTAAAATTAGTATAATTACTCTTAGTTATGTCTATTATAAGATGTTCTAATTAAAACTTCGATATGAATATTCTACGACATTAATTTTGCACAAAACATAAGTAAGATGCATTAAAAACAGCTGTTTCCACAAGTTATTTGAGTTTTTCAAAAAATTTGGCTGCATAACTACACATAATTTCTTATAAATTAATATAATTACTCCTAAATATGCCTATTGTAAGATTATCTGATCAGAACTTCGATATGAATATTCTACAACACTAATTTTGCACAAAACATAAGTAAGATGCATTAAAATCTGCTGTTTAAACAAGTTGTTTGATCTTTCCAGTTTTTTGGCCGCATAACTGCACAAAAATTCGTATAAATTAAGATAATTACTCCTAATTGTGTCTTCCATAAGATATTTCAACTAACACTTTGATATGAATATTCTACGATACTAATCTTTCTCAAAACATAAGTAAGATGCATTACAAACTGCTATTTAAAGAAGTTGTTTGCGTTTTCAACATTTTTGGCCTCATAACTACATATAATTTCGTAAAAATTAATATAATTACTCCTATTTATGCCAATTAAAATATTATCCAATTAACACTTTGATAGGAACATTCTACGACACTAATTTTGCACGAGACATAAGTGGGATGCATTAAAAACAGCTGTTTAAACAAGTTGTTTGTGTTTTTCAAAAATTTTGGCCACATAAGTACACATAATTTGATGAAAATTAATATAATTACTCCTAATTATACATGTTATAAGATTGTTCGACTAACACTTCGATATGAATATCCTACAATGCTATTTTTTTCATAAAACATAAGTAAGATATATTAGAAACTGCTGTTTAAACAAGTTGTTTAAGATTTTTAACATTGTTTGACTCATAACTACTCATAATTTCGTAAAAATTAATATAATAACTCCAATTCTACCTGTTAGAATGATTATCCAATTAACACTTCGATATGAACATCGTACGACACAAATTTTGCACAAAACATAAATAAGGTGCATTAAAAACATATGTTTACACAAGTTGTTTGAGTTCTTAAAAATTGTTAGCCGCATAACTATATATAATTTCATAGAAAGTTACTCCTAATTATGCCTATTATATGATTTTCCAATTAAAACTTAGATATGAATATTATATGACGCTAATTTTGCACAAAATATAAGTAACATGCATTAGAAACTGTTGTTTAAGATTATCAACATTTTTAGCATCAAAACTACACATAAGTTTGAGCGAATTAATATAAATACTCCTAGCTATGTCTATTATAAGATTGTCAAATTAACACTTCGATATGAAAATCATATGACGCTAATTTGAAGATTGTCAAATTAACACTTCGATATGAATATCATAGGACATTAATTTTTCATAAGACCTAAGTAAGATACATTAGAAATTACTGTTTAAACAAGTTGTTTAAGATTTTCAACATTTATTGCCTCATAACCACGCATAATTTCATGAAAATTTATATAACTACTCCTAATTATGCCTATTAGAAGATTATCCAATTAACACTTCATATGAACATTCTACGAAACGACTTTTTCATAAATAAAAATAAGTAAGATGCGTTAAAAACATCCGTTCAAATATTGTTAGCCGCATAACTACATATAATTTCATAGAAATTTACTCCTGATTATGCCTATTATATGATTTTCCAATTAAAACTTAGATATGAATATTATATGACGCTAATTTTGCACAAAATATAAGTAACACGCATTAGAAACTGTTGTTTAAGATTATCAACATTTTTAGCCCCAAAACTACACATAATTTAGTGAAAATTAATATAATCACTCCTAATTATGCCTATTAAAAGATTAGCCAATTCACACTTCAATATGAACATTCTGTGACACTAATTTTGCAAAAGACATAAGTAGGATGCATTAAAAACAGCTGTTTAAACAAGTTGTTTGTGTTTTACAAAATTTATGGACACATAAGTACACATAATTTCATTAAAATTAGTATAATTACTCTTAATTATGTCTATTACAAGATGTTCTAATTAAAAGTTCGATATGAATATTCTACGACACTAATTTTGCACAAAACATAAGTAAGATGCATTAAAAACAGCTGTTTACACAAGTTATTTGAGTTTTTAAAAATTTTGGCTGCATAACTACACATAATTTCTTATAAATTAATATAATTACTCCTAAATATGCCTATTGTAAGATTATCTGATCAGAACTTCGATATGAATATTCTACAACACTAATTTTGCACAAAACATAAGTAAGATGCATTAAAATCTGCTGTTTAAACAAGTTGTTTGATCTTTCCAGTTTTTTGGCCGCATAACTGCACAAAAATTCGTATAAATTAAGATAATTACTCCTAATTGTGTCTTCCATAAGATATTTCAACTAACACTCTGATATGAATATTCTACGATACTAATCTTTCTCAAAACATAAGTAAGATGCATTACAAACTGCTATTTAAAGAAGTTGTTTGCGTTTTCAACATTTTTGGCCTCATAACTACATATAATTTCGTAAAAATTAATATAATTACTCCTATTTATGCCAATTAAAATAGTATCCAATTAACACTTTCATATGAACATTCTACGACACTAATTGTGCACAAGACATAACTGGCATGCATTAAAAACAGATGTTTAAACAAGTTGTTTTTGTTTTTCAAAATTTTTGGCCGCATAAGTACACATAATTTCATGAAAATTAATATAATTACTCATAATTATACATGTTATAAGATTGTTCGACTAACACTTCGATATGAATATCCTACGAAACTATTTTTTCATAAAACATAAGTAAGATATATTAGAAACTGCTGTTTAAACAAGTTGTTTAAGATTTTTAACATTTTTTGACTCATAACTACTCATAATTTCGTAAAAATTAATATAATTACTCCAATTCTACCTGTTAGAAAGATTATCCAATTAACACTTCGATATGAACATCGTACGACACAAATTTTGCACAAAACATAAATAAGATGCATTAAAAACATATGTTTACACAAGTTGTATGAGTTCTTAAAAATTGTTAGCCGCATAACTACATATAATTTCATAGAAAGTTACTCCTAATTATGCCTATTATATGATTTTCCAATTAAAACTTAGATATGAATATTATATGACGCTAATTTTGCACAAAATATAAGTAACACGCATTAGAAACTGTTGTTTAAGATTATCAACATTTTTAGCCCCAACACTACACATAATTTAGTGAAAATTAATATAATCACTCCTAATTATGCCTATTAAAAGATTAGCCAATTCACACTTCAATATGAACATTCTGCGATACTAATTTTGCACAAGACATAAGTAGGATGCATGAAAAACAGCTGTTTAAACAAGTTGTTTGTGTTTTACAAAATTTCTGGACACATAAGTACACATAATTTCATTAAAATTAGTATAATTACTCTTAGTTATGTCTATTATAAGATGTTCTAATTAAAACTTCGATATGAATATTCTACGACATTAATTTTGCACAAAACATAAGTAAGATGCATTAAAAACAGCTGTTTCCACAAGTTATTTGAGTTTTTCAAAAAATTTGGCTGCATAACTACACATAATTTCTTATAAATTAATATAATTACTCCTAAATATGCTTATTGTAAGATTATCTGATCAGAACTTCGATATGAATATTCTACAACACTAATTTTGCACAAAACATAAGTAAGATGCATTAAAATCTGCTGTTTAAACAAGTTGTTTGATCTTTCCAGTTTTTTTGGCCGCATAACTGCACAAAAATTCGTATAAATTAAGATAATTACTCCTAATTGTGTCTTCCATAAGATATTTCAACTAACACTTTGATATGAATATTCTACGATACTAATCTTTCTCAAAACATAAGTAAGATGCATTACAAACTGCTATTTAAAGAAGTTGTTTGCGTTTTCAACATTTTTGGCCTCATAACTACATATAATTTCGTAAAAATTAATATAATTACTCCTATTTATGCCAATTAAAATATTATCCAATTAACACTTTGATAGGAACATTCTACGACACTAATTTTGCACGAGACATAAGTGGGATGCATTAAAAACAGCTGTTTAAACAAGTTGTTTGTGTTTTTCAAAAATTTTGGCCACATAAGTACACATAATTTGATGAAAATTAATATAATTACTCCTAATTATACATGTTATAAGATTGTTCGACTAACACTTCGATATGAATATCCTACAATGCTATTTTTTTCATAAAACATAAGTAAGATATATTAGAAACTGCTGTTTAAACAAGTTGTTTAAGATTTTTAACATTGTTTGACTCATAACTACTCATAATTTCGTGAAAATTAATATAATAACTCCAATTCTACCTGTTAGAATGATTATCCAATTAACACTTCGATATGAACATCGTACGACACAAATTTTGCACAAAACATAAATAAGGTGCATTAAAAACATATGTTTACACAAGTTGTTTGAGTTCTTAAAAATTGTTAGCCGCATAACTATATATAATTTCATAGAAAGTTACTCCTAATTATGCCTATTATATGATTTTCCAATTAAAACTTAGATATGAATATTATATGACGCTAATTTTGCACAAAATATAAGTAACATGCATTAGAAACTGTTGTTTAAGATTATCAACATTTTTAGCATCAAAACTACACATAAGTTTGAGCGAATTAATATAAATACTCCTAGCTATGTCTATTATAAGATTGTCAAATTAACACTTCGATATGAAAATCATATGACGCTAATTTGAAGATTGTCAAATTAACACTTCGATATGAATATCATAGGACATTAATTTTTCATAAGACCTAAGTAAGATACATTAGAAATTACTGTTTAAACAAGTTGTTTAAGATTTTCAACATTTATTGCCTCATAACCACGCATAATTTCATGAAAATTTATATAACTACTCCTAATTATGCCTATTAGAAGATTATCCAATTAACACTTCATATGAACATTCTACGAAACGACTTTTTCATAAATAAAAATAAGTAAGATGCGTTAAAAACATCCGTTCAAATATTGTTAGCCGCATAACTACATATAATTTCATAGAAATTTACTCCTGATTATGCCTATTATATGATTTTCCAATTAAAACTTAGATATGAATATTATATGACGCTAATTTTGCACAAAATATAAGTAACACGCATTAGAAACTGTTGTTTAAGATTATCAACATTTTTAGCCCCAAAACTACACATAATTTAGTGAAAATTAATATAATCACTCCTAATTATGCCTATTAAAAGATTAGCCAATTCACACTTCAATATGAACATTCTATGACACTAATTTTGCAAAAGACATAAGTAGGATGCATTAAAAACAGCTGTTTAAACAAGTTGTTTGTGTTTTACAAAATTTATGGACACATAAGTACACATAATTTCATTAAAATTAGTATAATTACTCTTAATTATGTCTATTACAAGATGTTCTAATTAAAAGTTCGATATGAATATTCTACGACACTAATTTTGCACAAAACATAAGTAAGATGCATTAAAAACAGCTGTTTACACAAGTTATTTGAGTTTTTAAAAAATTTTGGCTGCATAACTACACATAATTTCTTATAAATTAATATAATTACTCCTAAATATGCCTATTGTAAGATTATCTGATCAGAACTTCGATATGAATATTCTACAACACTAATTTTGCACAAAACATAAGTAAGATGCATTAAAATCTGCTGTTTAAACAAGTTGTTTGATCTTTCCAGTTTTTTTGGCCGCATAACTGCACAAAAATTCGTATAAATTAAGATAATTACTCCTAATGTGTCTTCCATAAGATATTTCAACTAACACTCTGATATGAATATTCTACGATACTAATCTTTCTCAAAACATAAGTAAGATGCATTACAAACTGCTATTTAAAGAAGTTGTTTGCGTTTTCAACATTTTTGGCCTCATAACTACATATAATTTCGTAAAAATTAATATAATTACTCCTATTTATGCCAATTAAAATAGTATCCAATTAACACTTTCATATGAACATTCTACGACACTAATTGTGCACAAGACATAACTGGCATGCATTAAAAACAGATGTTTAAACAAGTTGTTTTTGTTTTTCAAAATTTTTGGCCGCATAAGTACACATAATTTCATGAAAATTAATATAATTACTCATAATTATACATGTAATAAGATTGTTCGACTAACACTTCGATATGAATATCCTACGAAACTATTTTTTCATAAAACATAAGTAAGATATATTAGAAACTGCTGTTTAAACAAGTTGTTTAAGATTTTTAACATTTTTTGACTCATAACTACTCATAATTTCGTAAAAATTAACATAATTACTCCAATTCTACCTGTTAGAAAGATTATCCAATTAACACTTCGATATGAACATCGTACGACACAAATTTTGCACAAAACATAAATAAGATGCATTAAAAACATATGTTTACACAAGTTGTATGAGTTCTTAAAAATTGTTAGCCGCATAACTACATATAATTTCATAGAAAGTTACTCCTAATTATGCCTATTATATGATTTTCCAATTAAAACTTAGATATGAATATTATATGACGCTAATTTTGCACAAAATATAAGTAACACGCATTAGAAACTGTTGTTTAAGATTATCAACATTTTTAGCCCCAACACTACACATAATTTAGTGAAAATTAATATAATCACTCCTAATTATGCCTATTAAAAGATTAGCCAATTCACACTTCAATATGAACATTCTGCGATACTAATTTTGCACAAGACATAAGTAGGATGCATGAAAAACAGCTGTTTAAACAAGTTGTTTGTGTTTTACAAAATTTCTGGACACATAAGTACACATAATTTCATTAAAATTATTATAATTACTCTTAGTTATGTCTATTATAAGATGTTCTAATTAAAACTTCGATATGAATATTCTACGACATTAATTTTGCACAAAACATAAGTAAGATGCATTAAAAACAGCTGTTTCCACAAGTTATTTGAGTTTTTCAAAAAATTTGGCTGCATAACTACACATAATTTCTTATAAATTAATATAATTACTCCTAAATATGCCTATTGTAAGATTATCTGATCAGAACTTCGATATGAATATTCTACAACACTAATTTTGCACAAAATATAAGTAAGATGCATTAAAATCTGCTGTTTAAACAAGTTGTTTGATCTTTCCAGTTTTTTTGGCCGCATAACTGCACAAAAATTCGTATAAATTAAGATAATTACTCCTAATTGTGTCTTCCATAAGATATTTCAACTAACACTTTGATATGAATATTCTACGATACTAGTCTTTCTCAAAACATAAGTAAGATGCATTACAAACTGCTATTTAAAGAAGTTGTTTGCGTTTTCAACATTTTTGGCCTCATAACTACATATAATTTCGTAAAAATTAATATAATTACTCCTATTTATGCCAATTAAAATATTATCCAATTAACACTTTGATAGGAACATTCTACGACACTAATTTTGCACGAGACATAAGTGGGATGCATTAAAAACAGCTGTTTAAACAAGTTGTTTGTGTTTTTCAAAAATTTTGGCCACATAAGTACACATAATTTGATGAAAATTAATATAATTACTCCTAATTATACATGTTATAAGATTGTTCGACTAACACTTCGATATGAATATCCTACAATGCTATTTTTTTCATAAAACATAAGTAAGATATATTAGAAACTGCTGTTTAAACAAGTTGTTTAAGATTTTTAACATTGTTTGACTCATAACTACTCATAATTTCGTGAAAATTAATATAATAACTCCAATTCTACCTGTTAGAATGATTATCCAATTAACACTTCGATATGAACATCGTACGACACAAATTTTGCACAAAACATAAATAAGGTGCATTAAAAACATATGTTTACACAAGTTGTTTGAGTTCTTAAAAATTGTTAGCCGCATAACTATATATAATTTCATAGAAAGTTACTCCTAATTATGCCTATTATATGATTTTCCAATTAAAACTTAGATATGAATATTATATGACGCTAATTTTGCACAAAATATAAGTAACATGCATTAGAAACTGTTGTTTAAGATTATCAACATTTTTAGCATCAAAACTACACATAAGTTTGAGCGAATTAATATAAATACTCCTAGCTATGTATATTATAAGATTGTCAAATTAACACTTCGATATGAAAATCATATGACGCTAATTTGAAGATTGTCAAATTAACACTTCGATATGAATATCATAGGACATTAATTTTTCATAAGACCTAAGTAAGATACATTAGAAATTACTGTTTAAACAAGTTGTTTAAGATTTTCAACATTTATTGCCTCATAACCACGCATAATTTCATGAAAATTTATATAACTACTCCTAATTATGCCTATTAGAAGATTATCCAATTAACACTTCATATGAACATTCTACGAAACGACTTTTTCATAAATAAAAATAAGTAAGATGCGTTAAAAACATCCGTTCAAATATTGTTAGCCGCATAACTACATATAATTTCATAGAAATTTACTCCTGATTATGCCTATTATATGATTTTCCAATTAAAACTTAGATATGAATATTATATGACGCTAATTTTGCACAAAATATAAGTAACACGCATTAGAAACTGTTGTTTAAGATTATCAACATTTTTAGCCCCAAAACTACACATAATTTAGTGAAAATTAATATAATCACTCCTAATTATGCCTATTAAAAGATTAGCCAATTCACACTTCAATATGAACATTCTGTGACACTAATTTTGCAAAAGACATAAGTAGGATGCATTAAAAACAGCTGTTTAAACAAGTTGTTTGTGTTTTACAAAATTTATGGACACATAAGTACACATAATTTCATTAAAATTAGTATAATTACTCTTAATTATGTCTATTACAAGATGTTCTAATTAAAAGTTCGATATGAATATTCTACGACACTAATTTTGCACAAAACATAAGTAAGATGCATTAAAAACAGCTGTTTACACAAGTTATTTGAGTTTTTAAAAAATTTTGGCTGCATAACTACACATAATTTCTTATAAATTAATATAATTACTCCTAAATATGCCTATTGTAAGATTATCTGATCAGAACTTCGATATGAATATTCTACAACACTAATTTTGCACAAAACATAAGTAAGATGCATTAAAATCTGCTGTTTAAACAAGTTGTTTGATCTTTCCAGTTTTTTTGGCCGCATAACTGCACAAAAATTCGTATAAATTAAGATAATTACTCCTAATTGTGTCTTCCATAAGATATTTCAACTAACACTCTGATATGAATATTCTACGATACTAATCTTTCTCAAAACATAAGTAAGATGCATTACAAACTGCTATTTAAAGAAGTTGTTTGCGTTTTCAACATTTTTGGCCTCATAACTACATATAATTTCGTAAAAATTAATATAATTACTCCTATTTATGCCAATTAAAATAGTATCCAATTAACACTTTCATATGAACATTCTACGACACTAATTGTGCACAAGACATAACTGACATGCATTAAAAACAGATGTTTAAACAAGTTGTTTTTGTTTTTCAAAATTTTTGGCCGCATAAGTACACATAATTTCATGAAAATTAATATAATTACTCATAATTATACATGTTATAAGATTGTTCGACTAACACTTCGATATGAATATCCTACGAAACTATTTTTTCATAAAACATAAGTAAGATATATTAGAAACTGCTGTTTAAACAAGTTGTTTAAGATTTTTAACATTTTTTGACTCATAACTACTCATAATTTCGTAAAAATTAATATAATTACTCCAATTCTACCTGTTAGAAAGATTATCCAATTAACACTTCGATATGAACATCGTACGACACAAATTTTGCACAAAACATAAATAAGATGCATTAAAAACATATGTTTACACAAGTTGTATGAGTTCTTAAAAATTGTTAGCCGCATAACTACATATAATTTCATAGAAAGTTACTCCTAATTATGCCTATTATATGATTTTCCAATTAAAACTTAGATATGAATATTATATGACGCTAATTTTGCACAAAATATAAGTAACACGCATTAGAAACTGTTGTTTAAGATTATCAACATTTTTAGCCCCAACACTACACATAATTTAGTGAAAATTAATATAATCACTCCTAATTATGCCTATTAAAAGATTAGCCAATTCACACTTCAATATGAACATTCTGCGATACTAATTTTGCACAAGACATAAGTAGGATGCATGAAAAACAGCTGTTTAAACAAGTTGTTTGTGTTTTACAAAATTTCTGGACACATAAGTACACATAATTTCATTAAAATTAGTATAATTACTCTTAGTAATGTCTATTATAAGATGTTCTAATTAAAACTTCGATATGAATATTCTACGACATTAATTTTGCACAAAACATAAGTAAGATGCATTAAAATCAGCTGTTTCCACAAGTTATTTGAGTTTTTCAAAAAATTTGGCTGCATAACTACACATAATTTCTTATAAATTAATATAATTACTCCTAAATATGCCTATTGTAAGATTATCTGATCAGAACTTCGATATGAATATTCTACAACACTAATTTTGCACAAAACATAAGTAAGATGCATTAAAATCTGCTGTTTAAACAAGTTGTTTGATCTTTCCAGTTTTTTTGGCCGCATAACTGCACAAAAATTCGTATAAATTAAGATAATTACTCCTAATTGTGTCTTCCATAAGATATTTCAACTAACACTTTGATATGAATATTCTACGATACTAATCTTTCTCAAAACATAAGTAAGATGCATTACAAACTGCTATTTAAAGAAGTTGTTTGCGTTTTCAACATTTTTGTCCTCATAACTACATATAATTTCGTAAAAATTAATATAATTACTCCTATTTATGCCAATTAAAATATTATCCAATTAACACTTTGATAGGAACATTCTACGACACTAATTTTGCACGAGACATAAGTGGGATGCATTAAAAACAGCTGTTTAAACAAGTTGTTTGTGTTTTTCAAAAATTTTGGCCACATAAGTACACATAATTTGATGAAAATTAATATAATTACTCCTAATTATACATGTTATAAGATTGTTCGACTAACACTTCGATATGAATATCCTACAATGCTATTTTTTTCATAAAACATAAGTAAGATATATTAGAAACTGCTGTTTAAACAAGTTGTTTAAGATTTTTAACATTGTTTGACTCATAACTACTCATAATTTCGTGAAAATTAATATAATAACTCCAATTCTACCTGTTAGAATGATTATCCAATTAACACTTCGATATGAACATCGTACGACACAAATTTTGCACAAAACATAAATAAGGTGCATTAAAAACATATGTTTACACAAGTTGTTTGAGTTCTTAAAAATTGTTAGCCGCATAACTATATATAATTTCATAGAAAGTTACTCCTAATTATGCCTATTATATGATTTTCCAATTAAAACTTAGATATGAATATTATATGACGCTAATTTTGCACAAAATATAAGTAACATGCATTAGAAACTGTTGTTTAAGATTATCAACATTTTTAGCATCAAAACTACACATAAGTTTGAGCGAATTAATATAAATACTCCTAGCTATGTATATTATAAGATTGTCAAATTAACACTTCGATATGAAAATCATATGACGCTAATTTGAAGATTGTCAAATTAACACTTCGATATGAATATCATAGGACATTAATTTTTCATAAGACCTAAGTAAGATACATTAGAAATTACTGTTTAAACAAGTTGTTTAAGATTTTCAACATTTATTGCCTCATAACCACGCATAATTTCATGAAAATTTATATAACTACTCCTAATTATGCCTATTAGAAGATTATCCAATTAACACTTCATATGAACATTCTACGAAACGACTTTTTCATAAATAAAAATAAGTAAGATGCGTTAAAAACATCCGTTCAAATATTGTTAGCCGCATAACTACATATAATTTCATAGAAATTTACTCCTGATTATGCCTATTATATGATTTTCCAATTAAAACTTAGATATGAATATTATATGACGCTAATTTTGCACAAAATATAAGTAACACGCATTAGAAACTGTTGTTTAAGATTATCAACATTTTTAGCCCCAAAACTACACATAATTTAGTGAAAATTAATATAATCACTCCTAATTATGCCTATTAAAAGATTAGCCAATTCACACTTCAATATGAACATTCTGTGACACTAATTTTGCAAAAGACATAAGTAGGATGCATTAAAAACAGCTGTTTAAACAAGTTGTTTGTGTTTTACAAAATTTATGGACACATAAGTACACATAATTTCATTAAAATTAGTATAATTACTCTTAATTATGTCTATTACAAGATGTTCTAATTAAAAGTTCGATATGAATATTCTACGACACTAATTTTGCACAAAACATAAGTAAGATGCATTAAAAACAGCTGTTTACACAAGTTATTTGAGTTTTTAAAAATTTTGGCTGCATAACTACACATAATTTCTTATAAATTAATATAATTACTCCTAAATATGCCTATTGTAAGATTATCTGATCAGAACTTCGATATGAATATTCTACAACACTAATTTTGCACAAAACATAAGTAAGATGCATTAAAATCTGCTGTTTAAACAAGTTGTTTGATCTTTCCAGTTTTTTTGGCCGCATAACTGCACAAAAATTCGTATAAATTAAGATAATTACTCCTAATTGTGTCTTCCATAAGATATTTCAACTAACACTCTGATATGAATATTCTACGATACTAATCTTTCTCAAAACATAAGTAAGATGCATTACAAACTGCTATTTAAAGAAGTTGTTTGCGTTTTCAACATTTTTGGCCTCATAACTACATATAATTTCGTAAAAATTAATATAATTACTCCTATTTATGCCAATTAAAATAGTATCCAATTAACACTTTCATATGAACATTCTACGACACTAATTGTGCACAAGACATAACTGGCATGCATTAAAAACAGATGTTTAAACAAGTTGTTTTTGTTTTTCAAAATTTTTGGCCGCATAAGTACACATAATTTCATGAAAATTAATATAATTACTCATAATTATACATGTTATAAGATTGTTCGACTAACACTTCGATATGAATATCCTACGAAACTATTTTTTCATAAAACATAAGTAAGATATATTAGAAACTGCTGTTTAAACAAGTTGTTTAAGATTTTTAACATTTTTTGACTCATAACTACTCATAATTTCGTAAAAATTAATATAATTACTCCAATTCTACCTGTTAGAAAGATTATCCAATTAACACTTCGATATGAACATCGTACGACACAAATTTTGCACAAAACATAAATAAGATGCATTAAAAACATATGTTTACACAAGTTGTATGAGTTCTTAAAAATTGTTAGCCGCATAACTACATATAATTTCATAGAAAGTTACTCCTAATTATGCCTATTATATGATTTTCCAATTAAAACTTAGATATGAATATTATATGACGCTAATTTTGCACAAAATATAAGTAACACGCATTAGAAACTGTTGTTTAAGATTATCAACATTTTTAGCCCCAACACTACACATAATTTAGTGAAAATTAATATAATCACTCCTAATTATGCCTATTAAAAGATTAGCCAATTCACACTTCAATATGAACATTCTGCGATACTAATTTTGCACAAGACATAAGTAGGATGCATGAAAAACAGCTGTTTAAACAAGTTGTTTGTGTTTTACAAAATTTCTGGACACATAAGTACACATAATTTCATTAAAATTAGTATAATTACTCTTAGTAATGTCTATTATAAGATGTTCTAATTAAAACTTCGATATGAATATTCTACGACATTAATTTTGCACAAAACATAAGTAAGATGCATTAAAATCAGCTGTTTCCACAAGTTATTTGAGTTTTTCAAAAAATTTGGCTGCATAACTACACATAATTTCTTATAAATTAATATAATTACTCCTAAATATGCCTATTGTAAGATTATCTGATCAGAACTTCGATATGAATATTCTACAACACTAATTTTGCACAAAACATAAGTAAGATGCATTAAAATCTGCTGTTTAAACAAGTTGTTTGATCTTTCCAGTTTTTTTGGCCGCATAACTGCACAAAAATTCGTATAAATTAAGATAATTACTCCTAATTGTGTCTTCCATAAGATATTTCAACTAACACTTTGATATGAATATTCTACGATACTAATCTTTCTCAAAACATAAGTAAGATGCATTACAAACTGCTATTTAAAGAAGTTGTTTGCGTTTTCAACATTTTTGTCCTCATAACTACATATAATTTCGTAAAAATTAATATAATTACTCCTATTTATGCCAATTAAAATATTATCCAATTAACACTTTGATAGGAACATTCTACGACACTAATTTTGCACGAGACATAAGTGGGATGCATTAAAAACAGCTGTTTAAACAAGTTGTTTGTGTTTTTCAAAAATTTTGGCCACATAAGTACACATAATTTGATGAAAATTAATATAATTACTCCTAATTATACATGTTATAAGATTGTTCGACTAACACTTCGATATGAATATCCTACAATGCTATTTTTTTCATAAAACATAAGTAAGATATATTAGAAACTGCTGTTTAAACAAGTTGTTTAAGATTTTTAACATTGTTTGACTCATAACTACTCATAATTTCGTGAAAATTAATATAATAACTCCAATTCTACCTGTTAGAATGATTATCCAATTAACACTTCGATATGAACATCGTACGACACAAATTTTGCACAAAACATAAATAAGGTGCATTAAAAACATATGTTTACACAAGTTGTTTGAGTTCTTAAAAATTGTTAGCCGCATAACTATATATAATTTCATAGAAAGTTACTCCTAATTATGCCTATTATATGATTTTCCAATTAAAACTTAGATATGAATATTATATGACGCTAATTTTGCACAAAATATAAGTAACATGCATTAGAAACTGTTGTTTAAGATTATCAACATTTTTAGCATCAAAACTACACATAAGTTTGAGCGAATTAATATAAATACTCCTAGCTATGTATATTATAAGATTGTCAAATTAACACTTCGATATGAAAATCATATGACGCTAATTTGAAGATTGTCAAATTAACACTTCGATATGAATATCATAGGACATTAATTTTTCATAAGACCTAAGTAAGATACATTAGAAATTACTGTTTAAACAAGTTGTTTAAGATTTTCAACATTTATTGCCTCATAACCACGCATAATTTCATGAAAATTTATATAACTACTCCTAATTATGCCTATTAGAAGATTATCCAATTAACACTTCATATGAACATTCTACGAAACGACTTTTTCATAAATAAAAATAAGTAAGATGCGTTAAAAACATCCGTTCAAATATTGTTAGCCGCATAACTACATATAATTTCATAGAAATTTACTCCTGATTATGCCTATTATATGATTTTCCAATTAAAACTTAGATATGAATATTATATGACGCTAATTTTGCACAAAATATAAGTAACACGCATTAGAAACTGTTGTTTAAGATTATCAACATTTTTAGCCCCAAAACTACACATAATTTAGTGAAAATTAATATAATCACTCCTAATTATGCCTATTAAAAGATTAGCCAATTCACACTTCAATATGAACATTCTGTGACACTAATTTTGCAAAAGACATAAGTAGGATGCATTAAAAACAGCTGTTTAAACAAGTTGTTTGTGTTTTACAAAATTTATGGACACATAAGTACACATAATTTCATTAAAATTAGTATAATTACTCTTAATTATGTCTATTACAAGATGTTCTAATTAAAAGTTCGATATGAATATTCTACGACACTAATTTTGCACAAAACATAAGTAAGATGCATTAAAAACAGCTGTTTACACAAGTTATTTGAGTTTTTAAAAAATTTTGGCTGCATAACTACACATAATTTCTTATAAATTAATATAATTACTCCTAAATATGCCTATTGTAAGATTATCTGATCAGAACTTCGATATGAATATTCTACAACACTAATTTTGCACAAAACATAAGTAAGATGCATTAAAATCTGCTGTTTAAACAAGTTGTTTGATCTTTCCAGTTTTTTTGGCCGCATAACTGCACAAAAATTCGTATAAATTAAGATAATTACTCCTAATTGTGTCTTCCATAAGATATTTCAACTAACACTCTGATATGAATATTCTACGATACTAATCTTTCTCAAAACATAAGTAAGATGCATTACAAACTGCTATTTAAAGAAGTTGTTTGCGTTTTCAACATTTTTGGCCTCATAACTACATATAATTTCGTAAAAATTAATATAATTACTCCTATTTATGCCAATTAAAATAGTATCCAATTAACACTTTCATATGAACATTCTACGACACTAATTGTGCACAAGACATAACTGGCATGCATTAAAAACAGATGTTTAAACAAGTTGTTTTTGTTTTTCAAAATTTTTGGCCGCATAAGTACACATAATTTGATGAAAATTAATATAATTACTCATAATTATACATGTTATAAGATTGTTCGACTAACACTTCGATATGAATATCCTACGAAACTATTTTTTCATAAAACATAAGTAAGATATATTAGAAACTGCTGTTTAAACAAGTTGTTTAAGATTTTTAACATTTTTTGACTCATAACTACTCATAATTTCGTAAAAATTAATATAATTACTCCAATTCTACCTGTTAGAAAGATTATCCAATTAACACTTCGATATGAACATCGTACGACACAAATTTTGCACAAAACATAAATAAGATGCATTAAAAACATATGTTTACACAAGTTGTATGAGTTCTTAAAAATTGTTAGCCGCATAACTACATATAATTTCATAGAAAGTTACTCCTAATTATGCCTATTATATGATTTTCCAATTAAAACTTAGATATGAATATTATATGACGCTAATTTTGCACAAAATATAAGTAACACGCATTAGAAACTGTTGTTTAAGATTATCAACATTTTTAGCCCCAACACTACACATAATTTAGTGAAAATTAATATAATCACTCCTAATTATGCCTATTAAAAGATTAGCCAATTCACACTTCAATATGAACATTCTGCGATACTAATTTTGCACAAGACATAAGTAGGATGCATGAAAAACAGCTGTTTAAACAAGTTGTTTGTGTTTTACAAAATTTCTGGACACATAAGTACACATAATTTCATTAAAATTAGTATAATTACTCTTAGTAATGTCTATTATAAGATGTTCTAATTAAAACTTCGATATGAATATTCTACGACATTAATTTTGCACAAAACATAAGTAAGATGCATTAAAATCAGCTGTTTCCACAAGTTATTTGAGTTTTTCAAAAAATTTGGCTGCATAACTACACATAATTTCTTATAAATTAATATAATTACTCCTAAATATGCCTATTGTAAGATTATCTGATCAGAACTTCGATATGAATATTCTACAACACTAATTTTGCACAAAACATAAGTAAGATGCATTAAAATCTGCTGTTTAAACAAGTTGTTTGATCTTTCCAGTTTTTTTGGCCGCATAACTGCACAAAAATTCGTATAAATTAAGATAATTACTCCTAATTGTGTCTTCCATAAGATATTTCAACTAACACTTTGATATGAATATTCTACGATACTAATCTTTCTCAAAACATAAGTAAGATGCATTACAAACTGCTATTTAAAGAAGTTGTTTGCGTTTTCAACATTTTTGTCCTCATAACTACATATAATTTCGTAAAAATTAATATAATTACTCCTATTTATGCCAATTAAAATAGTATCCAATTAACACTTTCATATGAACATTCTACGACACTAATTGTGCACAAGACATAACTGGCATGCATTAAAAACAGATGTTTAAACAAGTTGTTTTTGTTTTTCAAAATTTTTGGCCGCATAAGTACACATAATTTCATGAAAATTAATATAATTACTCCTAATTATACATGTAATAAGATTGTTCGACTAACACTTCGATATGAATATCCTACAATGCTATTTTTTTCATAAAACATAAGTAAGATATATTAGAAACTGCTGTTTAAACAAGTTGTTTAAGATTTTTAACATTGTTTGACTCATAACTACTCATAATTTCGTGAAAATTAATATAATAACTCCAATTCTACCTGTTAGAATGATTATCCAATTAACACTTCGATATGAACATCGTACGACACAAATTTTGCACAAAACATAAATAAGGTGCATTAAAAACATATGTTTACACAAGTTGTTTGAGTTCTTAAAAATTGTTAGCCGCATAACTATATATAATTTCATAGAAAGTTACTCCTAATTATGCCTATTATATGATTTTCCAATTAAAACTTAGATATGAATATTATATGACGCTAATTTTGCACAAAATATAAGTAACATGCATTAGAAACTGTTGTTTAAGATTATCAACATTTTTAGCATCAAAACTACACATAAGTTTGAGCGAATTAATATAAATACTCCTAGCTATGTATATTATAAGATTGTCAAATTAACACTTCGATATGAAAATCATATGACGCTAATTTGAAGATTGTCAAATTAACACTTCGATATGAATATCATAGGACATTAATTTTTCATAAGACCTAAGTAAGATACATTAGAAATTACTGTTTAAACAAGTTGTTTAAGATTTTCAACATTTATTGCCTCATAACCACGCATAATTTCATGAAAATTTATATAACTACTCCTAATTATGCCTATTAGAAGATTATCCAATTAACACTTCATATGAACATTCTACGAAACGACTTTTTCATAAATAAAAATAAGTAAGATGCGTTAAAAACATCCGTTCAAATATTGTTAGCCGCATAACTACATATAATTTCATAGAAATTTACTCCTGATTATGCCTATTATATGATTTTCCAATTAAAACTTAGATATGAATATTATATGACGCTAATTTTGCACAAAATATAAGTAACACGCATTAGAAACTGTTGTTTAAGATTATCAACATTTTTAGCCCCAAAACTACACATAATTTAGTGAAAATTAATATAATCACTCCTAATTATGCCTATTAAAAGATTAGCCAATTCACACTTCAATATGAACATTCTGTGACACTAATTTTGCAAAAGACATAAGTAGGATGCATTAAAAACAGCTGTTTAAACAAGTTGTTTGTGTTTTACAAAATTTATGGACACATAAGTACACATAATTTCATTAAAATTAGTATAATTACTCTTAATTATGTCTATTACAAGATGTTCTAATTAAAAGTTCGATATGAATATTCTACGACACTAATTTTGCACAAAACATAAGTAAGATGCATTAAAAACAGCTGTTTACACAAGTTATTTGAGTTTTTAAAAAATTTTGGCTGCATAACTACACATAATTTCTTATAAATTAATATAATTACTCCTAAATATGCCTATTGTAAGATTATCTGATCAGAACTTCGATATGAATATTCTACAACACTAATTTTGCACAAAACATAAGTAAGATGCATTAAAATCTGCTGTTTAAACAAGTTGTTTGATCTTTCCAGTTTTTTGGCCGCATAACTGCACAAAAATTCGTATAAATTAAGATAATTACTCCTAATTGTGTCTTCCATAAGATATTTCAACTAACACTCTGATATGAATATTCTACGATACTAATCTTTCTCAAAACATAAGTAAGATGCATTACAAACTGCTATTTAAAGAAGTTGTTTGCGTTTTCAACATTTTTGGCCTCATAACTACATATAATTTCGTAAAAAATAATATAATTACTCCTATTTATGCCAATTAAAATAGTATCCAATTAACACTTTCATATGAACATTCTACGACACTAATTGTGCACAAGACATAACTGGCATGCATTAAAAACAGATGTTTAAACAAGTTGTTTTTGTTTTTCAAAATTTTTGGCCGCATAAGTACACATAATTTCATGAAAATTAATATAATTACTCATAATTATACATGTTATAAGATTGTTCGACTAACACTTCGATATGAATATCCTACGAAACTATTTTTTCATAAAACATAAGTAAGATATATTAGAAACTGCTGTTTAAACAAGTTGTTTAAGATTTTTAACATTTTTTGACTCATAACTACTCATAATTTCGTAAAAATTAATATAATTACTCCAATTCTACCTGTTAGAAAGATTATCCAATTAACACTTCGATATGAACATCGTACGACACAAATTTTGCACAAAACATAAATAAGATGCATTAAAAACATATGTTTACACAAGTTGTATGAGTTCTTAAAAATTGTTAGCCGCATAACTACATATAATTTCATAGAAAGTTACTCCTAATTATGCCTATTATATGATTTTCCAATTAAAACTTAGATATGAATATTATATGACGCTAATTTTGCACAAAATATAAGTAACACGCATTAGAAACTGTTGTTTAAGATTATCAACATTTTTAGCCCCAACACTACACATAATTTAGTGAAAATTAATATAATCACTCCTAATTATGCCTATTAAAAGATTAGCCAATTCACACTTCAATATGAACATTCTGCGATACTAATTTTGCACAAGACATAAGTAGGATGCATGAAAAACAGCTGTTTAAACAAGTTGTTTGTGTTTTACAAAATTTCTGGACACATAAGTACACATAATTTCATTAAAATTAGTATAATTACTCTTAGTTATGTCTATTATAAGATGTTCTAATTAAAAATTCGATATGAATATTCTACGACATTAATTTTGCACAAAACATAAGTAAGATGCATTAAAAACAGCTGTTTACACAAGTTATTTGAGTTTTTCAAAAAATTTGGCTGCATAACTACACATAATTTCTTATAAATTAATATAATTACTCCTAAATATGCCTATTGTAATATTTTCTGATCAGAACTTCGATATGAATATTCTACAACACTAATTTTGCACAAAACATAAGTAAGATGCATTAAAATCTGCTGTTTAAACAAGTTGTTTGATCTTTCCAGTTTTTTTGGCCGCATAACTGCACAAAAATTCGTATAAATTAATATAATTACTCCTAATTGTGTCTTCCATAAGATATTTCAACTAACACTTTGATATGAATATTCTACGATACTAATCTTTCTCAAAACATAAGTAAGATGCATTACAAACTGCTATTTAAAGAAGTTGTTTGCGTTTTCAACATTTTTGGCCTCATAACTACATATAATTTCGTAAAAATTAATATAATTACTCCTATTTATGCCAATTAAAATATTATCCAATTAACACTTTGATATAAACATTCTACGACACTAATTTTGCACAAGACATAAGTGGGATGCATTAAAAACAGCTGTTTAAACAAGTTGTTTGTGTTTTTCAAAAATTTTGGCCGCATAAGTACACATAATTTGATGAAAATTAATATAATTACTCCTAATTATACATGTTATAAGATTGTTCGACTAACACTTCGATATGAATATCCTACAATACTATTTTTTCATAAAACATAAGTAAGATATATTAGAAACTGCTGTTTAAACAAGTTGTTTAAGATTTTTAACATTTTTTGACTCATAACTACTCATAATTTCGTGAAAATTAATATAATTACTCCAATTCTACCTGTTAGAAAGATTATCCAATTAACACTTCGATATGAACATCGTACGACACAAATTTTGCACAAAACATAAATAAGATGCATTAAAAACATATGTTTACACAAGTTGTATGAGTTCTTAAAAATTGTTAGCCGCATAACTATATATAATTTCATAGAAAGTTACTCCTAATTATGCCTATTATATGATTTTCCAATTAAAACTTAGATATGAATATTATATGACGCTAATTTTGCACAAAATATAAGTAACATGCATTAGAAACTGTTGTTTAAGATTATCAACATTTTTAGCCCCAAAACTACACATAATTTAGTGAAAATTAATATAATCACTCCTAATTATGCCTATTAAAAGATTAGCCAATTCACACTTCAATATGAACATTCTGCGATACTAATTTTGCACAAGACATAAGTAGGATGCATTAAAAACAGTTGTTTAAACAAGTTGTTTGTGTTTTACAAAATTTCTGGACACATAAGTACACATAATTTCATTAAAATTAGTATAATTAATCTTAATTATGTCTATTATAAGATGTTCTAATTAAAACTTCAATATGAATATTTTACGACATTAATTTTGCACAAAACATAAGTAAGATGCATTAAAAACAGCTGTTTACACAAGTTATTTGAGTTTTTCAAAAATTTTGGCTGCATAACTACACATAATTTCTTATAAATTAATATAATTACTCCTAAATATGCCTATTGTAAGATTTTCTGATCAGAACTTCGATATGAATATTCTACAACACTAATTTTGCACAAAACATAAGTAAGATGCATTAAAATCTGCAGTTAAACAAGTTATTTGATCTTTCCAGTTTTTTGGCCGCATAACTGCACAAAAATTCGTATAAATTAATATAATTACTCCTAATTGTGTCTTCCATAAGATATTTCAACTAACACTTTGATATGAATATTCTACGATACTAATCTTTCTCAAAACATAAGTAAGATGCATTACAAACTGCTATTTAAAGAAGTTGTTTGCGTTTTCAACATTTTTGGCCTCATAACTACATATAATTTCGTAAAAATTAATATAATTACTCCTATTTATGCCAATTAAAATATTATCCAATTAACACTTTGATATGAACATTCTACGACACTAATTTTGCACAAGACATAAGTGGGATGCATTAAAAAGAGCTGTTTAAACAAGTTGTTTGTGTTTTTCAAAAAATTTGGCCACATAAGTACACATAATTTCATGAAAATTAATATAATTACTCCTAATTATACCTGTTCTAAGATTGTTCGACTAACACTTCGATATGAATATCCTACAATACTATTTTTTTCTTAAAACATAAGTAAGATATATTAGAAACTGCTGTTTAAACAAGTTGTTTAAGATTTTTAACATTTTTTGACTCATAACTACTCATTATTTCGTGAAAATTAATATAATTACAACAATTCTACCTGTTAGAAAGATTATCCAATTAACACTTCGATATGAACATCGTACGACACAAATTTTGCACAAAACATAAATAAGATGCATTAAAAACATATGTTTACACAAGTTGTATGAGTTCTTAAAAATTGTTAGCCGCATAACTATATATAATTTCATAGAAAGTTACTCCTAATTATGCCTATTATATGATTTTCCAATTAAAACTTAGATATGAATATTATATGACGCTAATTTTGCACAAATATAAGTAACATGCATTAGAAACTGTTGTTTAAGATTATCAACATTTTTAGCGCCAAAACTACACATAATTTAGTGAAAATTAATATAATCACTCCTAATTATGCCTATTAAAAGATTAGCCAATTCACACTTCAATATGAACATTCTGCGATACTAATTTTGCACAAGACATAAGTAGGATGCATTAAAAACAGTTGTTTAAACAAGTTGTTTGTGTTTTACAAAATTTCTGGACACATAAGTACACATAATTTCATTAAAATTAGTATAATTAATCTTAATTATGTCTATTATAAGATGTTCTAATTAAAACATCGATATGAATATTCTACGACATTAATTTTGCACAAAACATAAGTAAGATGCATTAAAAACAGCTGTTTACACAAGTTATTTGAGTTTTTCAAAAATTTTGGCTGCATAACTACACATCATTTCTTATAAATTAATATAATTACTCCTAAATATGCCTATTGTAAGATTTTCTGATCAGAACTTCGATATGAATATTCTACAACACTAATTTTGCACAAAACATAAGTAAGATGCATTAAAATCTGCTGTGTAAACAAGTTGTTTGATCTTTCCAGTTTTTTTGGCCGTATAACTGCACAAAAATTCGTATAAATTAATATAATTACTCCTAATTATGTCTTCCATAAGATTTTTCAACTAACACTTTGATATGAATATTCTACGATACTAATCTTTCTCAAAACATAAGTAAGATGCATTGCAAACTGCTATTTAAAAAGTTGTTTGAGTTTTCAACATTTTTGGCCTCATAACTACATACTATTTCGTAAAAAATAATATAATTACTCCTATTAATGCCAATTAAATTATTATCCAATTAACACTTTCATATGAACATTCTACGACACTAATTTTGCACAAGACATAAGTGGGATGCATTAAAAATAGCTGTTTAAACAAGTTGTTTGTGTTTTTCAAAAATTTTGGCCGCATAAGTACACATAATTTCATAAAAATTAATAAAATTACTCCTAATTATACCTGTTATAAGATTGTTCGAATAACACTTCGATATGAGTTTCCTACAATACTAATATTTCATAAAACATAAGTAAGATACATTAGAAATTACTGTTTAAACAAGTTATTTAAGATTTTCAGCATTTATTGCCTCATAACCACTCATAATTTCATGAAAATTTATATAACTACTCCTAATTATGCCTATTAGAAGATTATCCAATTAACACTTCGATATGAACATTCTACGAAACGACATTTTCATAAATAAAAATAAGTAAGATGCGTTAAAAACATCTGTTTAAATATTGTTAGCCGCATAACTACATATAATTTCATAGAAATTTACTCCTGATTATGCCTATTATATGATTTTCCAATTAAAACTTAGATATGAATATTATATGATGCTAATTTTGCACAAAATATAAGTAACATGCATTAGAAACTGTTGTTTAAGATTATCAACATTTTTAGCCCCAAAACTACACATAATTTAGTGAAAATTAATATAATCACTCCTAATTATGCCTATTAAAAGATTAGCCAATTCACACTTCAATTTCAATATTTTTGGCCTCATAACTACATATAATTTCGTAAAAATTAATATAATTACTCCTATTTATGCCAATTAAAATATTATCCAATTAACACTTTCATATGAACATTCTACGACACTAATTTTGCACAAGACATAAGTGGGATGCATTAAAAACAGCTGTTTAAACAAGTTGTTTGTGTTTTTCAAAAAATTTGGCCACATAAGTACACATAATTTCATGAAAATTAATATAATTACTCCTAATTATACCTGTTATAAGATTGTTCGACTAACACTTCGATATGAATATCCTACAATACTATTTTTTCATAAAACATAAGTAAGATATATTAGAAACTGCTGTTTAAACAAGTTGTTTCAGATTTTTAACATTGTTTGACTCATAACTACTCATAATTTCGTGAAAATTAATATAATTACTCCAATTCTACCTGTTAGAAAGATTATCCAATTAACACTTTGATATGAACATCGTACGACACAAATTTTGCAGAAAACATAAATAAGATGCATTAAAAACATATGTTTACACAAGTTGTTTCAGTTCTTAAAAATTGTTAGCCGCATAACTATATATAATTTCATAGAAAGTTACTCCTAATTATGCCTATTCTATGATTTTCCAATTAAAACTTAGATATGAATATTATATGACGCTAATTTTGCACAAAATATAAGTAACATGCATTAGAAACTGTTGTTTAAGATTATCAACATTTTTAGCATCAAAACTACACATAATTTTGAGCGAATTAATATAAATACTCCTAGCTATGTCTATTATAAGATTGTCAACTTAACACTTCGATATGAAAATCATAGGACGTTAATTTTAAGATTGTCAAATTAACACTTCGATGTGAATATCATAGGACACTAATTTTTCATAAGACCTAAGTAAGATACATTAGAAATTACTGTTTAAACAAGTTGTTTAAGATTTTCAACATTTATTGCCTCATAACCACACATAATTTCATGAAAATTTATATAACTACTCCTAATTATGCCTATTAGAAGATTATCCAATTAACACTTCGATATGAACATTCTACGAAACGACTTTTTCATAAATAAAAATAAGTAAGACGCGTTAAAAACATCTGTTTAAATATTGTTAGCCGCATAACTACATATAATTTCATAGAAATTTACTCCTGATTATGCCTATTATATGATTTTCCAATTAAAAATTTGATATGAATATTATATGACGCTAATTTTGCACAAAATATAAGTAACATGCATTAGAAACTGTTGTTTAAGATTATCAACATTTTTAGCCCCAAAACTACACATAATTTAGTGAAAATTAATATAATCACTCCTAATTATGCCTATTAAAAGATTAGCCAATTCACACTTCAATATGAACATTCTGTGACACTAATTTTGCAAAAGACATAAGTAGGATGCATTAAAAACAGCTGTTTAAACAAGTTGTTCGTGTTTTACAAAATTTATGGACACATAAGTACACATAATTTCATTAAAATTAGTATAATTACTCTTAATTATGTCTATTATAAGATGTTCTAATTAAAACTTCGATATGAATATTCTACGACACTAATTTTGCACAAAACATAAGTAAGATGCATTAAAAAGAGCTGTTTACACAAGTTATTTGAGTTTTTCAAAACTTTTGGCTGCATAACTACACATAATTTCTTATAAATTCATATAATTACTCCTAAATATGCCTATTGTATGATTTTCTGATCAGAACTTCGATATGAATATTCTACAACACTAATTTTGCACAAAACATAAGTAAGATGCATTAAAATCTGCTGTTTAAATAAGTTGTTTGATCTTTCCAATTTTTTTGGCCGCATAACTGCACAAAAATTCGTATAAATTTATATAATTACTCCTAATTGTGTCTTCCAAAAGATATTTAACTAACACTTTGATATGAATATTCTACGTTACTAATCTTTCTCAAAACATAAGTAAGATGCATTACAAACTGCTATTTAAAGAAGTTGTTTGAGTTTTCAACATTTTTGGCCTCATAACTACATATAAATTCGTAAAAATTAATATAATTACTCCTATTTATGCCAATTAAAATATTATCCAATTAACACTTTCATATGAACATTCTACGACACTAATTTTGCACAAGACATAAGTGGGATGCATTAAAAACAGCTGTTTAAACAAGTTGTTTGTGTTTTTCAAAAATTTTGGCCGCATAAGTACACATAATTTCATGAAAATTAATATAATTACTCCTAATTATACCTGTTACAAGATTGTTCGACTAACACTTCGATATGAATATCCTACAAAACTAATTTTTCATAAAACATAAGTAAGATATATTAGAAACTGCTGTTTAAACAAGTTGTTTAAGATTTTTAACATTTTATGACTCATAACTACTAATAATTTCGTGAAAATTATTATAATTACACCAATTCTACCTGTTAGAAAGATTATCCAATTAACACTTCGATATGAACATCGTACGACACAAATATTGCACAAAACATAAATAAGATGCATTAAAAACATATGTTTACACAAGTTGTATGAGTTCTTAAAAATTGTTAGCCGCATAACTATATATATTTTCATAGAAAGTTACTCCTAATTATGCCTATTATATGATTTTACAATTAAAATTTAGATATGAATATTATATGACGCTAATTTTGCACAAAATATAAGTAACATCCATTAGAAACTGTTGTTTAAGATTATAAACATTTTTAGCCCCAAAACTACACATAATTTAGTGAAAATTAATATAATCACTCCTAATTATGCCTATTAAAAGATTAGCCAATTCACACTTCAATATGAACATTCTGTGACACTAATTTTGCACAAGACATAAGTAGGATGCATTAAAAATAGCTGTTTAAACAAGTTGTTCGTGTTTTACAAAATTCATGGACACATAAGTACACATAATTTCATTAAATTAGTATAATTACTCTTAATTATGTCTATTATAAGATGTTCTAATTAAAACTTCGATATGAATATTCTACGACACTAATTTTGCACAAAACATAAGTAAGATGCATTAAAAAGAGCTGTTTACACAAGTTATTAGAGTTCTTCAAAACTTTTGGCTGCATAACTACACATAATTTCTTATAAATTCATATAATTACTCCTAAATATGCCTATTGTAAGATTATCTGATCAGAACTTCGATATGAATATTCTACAACACTAATTTTGCACAAAACATAAGTAAGATGCATTAAAATCTGCTGTTTAAATAAGTTGTTTGATCTTTCCAGTTTTTTTGGCCGCATAACTGCACAAAAATTCGTATAAATTTATATAATTACTCCTAATTGTGTCTTCCATAAGATATTTCAACTAACACTTTGATATGAATATTCTACGATACTAATCATTCTCAAAACATAAGTAAGATGCATTACAAACTGCTATTTAAAGAAGTTGTTTGAGTTTTCAACATTTTTGGTCTCAAAACTACATATAATTTCGTAAAAATTAATATAATTACTCCTATTTATGCCAATTAAAATATTATCCAATTAACACTTTCATATGAACATTCTACGACACTAATTTTGCACAAGACATAAGTGGGATGCATTAAAAACAGCTGTTTAAACAAGTTGTTTGTGTTTTTCAAAAATTTTGGCCGCATAAGTACGCATAATTTCATGAAAATTAATATAATTACTCCTAATTATACCTGTTATAAGATTGTTCGACTAACACTTCGATATGAATATCCTACAAAACTAATTTTTCATAAAACATAAGTAAGATATATTAGAAACTGCTGTTTAAACAAGTTGTTTAAGATTTTTAACATTTTTTGACTCATAACTACTAATAATTTCGTGAAAATTATTATAATTACACCAATTCTACCTGTTAGAAAGATTATCCAATTAACACTTCGATATGAACATCGTACGACACAAATATTGCACAAAACATAAATAAGATGCATTAAAAACATATGTTTACACAAGTTGTATGAGTTCTTAAAAATTGTTAGCCGCATAACTATATATATTTTCATAGAAAGTTACTCCTAATTATGCCTATTATATGATTTTCCAATTAAAATTTAGATATGAATATTATATGACGCTAATTTTGCACAATATATAAGTAACATCCATTAGAAACTGTTGTTTAAGATTATCAACATTTTTAGCCCCAAAACTACACATAATTTAGTGAAAATTAATATAATCACTCCTAATTATGCCTATTAAAAGATTAGCCAATTCACACTTCAATATGAACATTCTGCGATACTAATTTTGCACAAGACATAAGTAGGATGCATTAAAAATAGCTGTTTAAACAAGTTGTTTGTGTTTTACAAAATTTCTGGACACATAAGTACACATAATTTCATTAAAATTAGTATAATTAATCTTAATTATGTCTATTATAAGATGTTCTAATTAAAACATCGATATGAATATTCTACGACATTAATTTTGCACAAAACATAAGTAAGATGCATTAAAAACAGCTGTTTACACAAGTTATTTGAGTTTTTCAAAAATTTTGGCAGCATAACTACACATAATTTCTTATAAATTAATATAATTACTCCTAAATATGCCTATTGTAAGATTTTCTGATCAGAACTTCGATATGAATATTCTACAACACTAATTTTGCACAAAACATAAGTAAGATGCATTAAAATCTGCAGTGTAAACAAGTTATTTGATCTTTCCAGTTTTTTTGGCCGCATAACTGCACAAAAATTCGTATAAATTAATATAATTACTCCTAATTGTGTCTTCCATAAGATATTTCAACTAACACTTTGATATGAATATTCTACGATACTAATCATTCTCAAAACATAAGTAAGATGCATTACAAACTGCTATTTAAAGAAGTTGTTTGAGTTTTCAACATTTTTGGTCTCATAACTACATATAATTTCGTAAAAATTAATATAATTACTCCTATTTATGCCAATTAAAATATTATCCAATTAACACTTTCATATGAACATTCTACGACACTAATTTTGCACAAGACATAAGTGGGATGCATTAAAAACAGCTGTTTAAACAAGTTGTTTGTGTTTTTCAAAAATTTTGGCCGCATAAGTACACATAATTTCATGAAAATTAATATAATCACTCCTAATTATACCTGTTATAAGATTGTTCGACTAACACTTCGATATGAATATCCTACAAAACTAATTTTTCATAAAACATAAGTAAGATATATTAGAAACTGCTGTTTAAACAAGTTGTTTAAGATTTTTAACATTTTTTGACTCATAACTACTAATAATTTCGTGAAAATTAATATAATTACTCCAATTCTACCTGTTAGAAAGATTATCTTATTAACACTTCGATATGAACATCGTACGACACAAATTTTTCACAAAACATAAATAAGATGCATTAAAAACATATGTTTACACAAGTTGTTTGAGTTCTTAAAATTTTTTAGCCGCATAACTACTTATAATTTCATAGAAAGTTACTCCTAATTATGCCTATTATATGATTGTCCAATTAAAACTTAGATATGAATATGATATGACGCTAATTTTACATAAAATATAAGTAACATGCATTAGAAACTGTTGTTTAAGATTATCAACATTTTTTGCATCAAAACTACACATAATTTTGAGCGAATTAATATAAATACTCCTAGCTATGTCTATTATAAGATTGTCAAATTAACACTTCGATATAAAAATCATATGACGTTAATTTTAAAATTGTCAAATTAACACTTCGATATGAATATCATAGGACAAAATTTTTCATAAGTAAGATACAGTAGAAATTACTGTTTAAACAAGTTGTTTAAGATTTTCAACATTTGTTGCCTCATCACCACACATAATTTCATGAAAATTTATATAACTACTCCTAATTATGCCTATTAGAAGATTATCCAATTAACACTTCGATATGAACATTCTACGAAATGACTTTTTCATAAATAAAAATAAGTAAGATGCGTTAAAAACATCTGTTTAAATTAGTTGTTTGAGTTTTTGAAAATTTTTGGCTGCATGACTACACATAATTTCACGCTAATTAATATAATTACACCTAATTATGCCTATTATATGATTTTCCAATTAAAACTCCAATGTGAATATCCTATAAGGGTAATTTATCATAAAACATAAATAAGAGACATTAGAAACTGCTGTTTAAACAAGTTGTTTAAGATTTTCAAAATTTGTTCTCTCGTAACTACATATAATTTCGTTAAAATTGATACACTTACTCCTAATTGTGCCTATAAAAGGATTTTTCAATTAATACTTTGATATGAATATGCTACGACACTAAGTTTGCACAAAACCTAAGTAAGATGCATTAAAAAAACAACAGTTTAAACTAGTTGATTGAGTTTTAAAAAAAATACCGCATAACTACGTATAATTGCATGAAAATAAATATACCTATTATAAGATTATCTAATTAAAACTTCGATATGAATATTCTATGACGCTAATTTGGAACAAGACATAATTAAGATGCGTTAAAACTCTTAATTATGTCTATTATAAGATGTTCTAAACAAGTTATTTGACTTTTTAAAAAACATTAGCCCTATAAATACACATAATTTCGTGTAAATTAATATAATTACTCCTAATTATGTCTATTATAAGATTGTTCAACTAACACTTCGAAATTAATATTCTAGACACTATTTTCTCCCAAAACATAAGTAAGATGCATTTGAAACAGCTATTTAAAAAGCTTATTTGAGTATTTTAACATTTTTGGTCCCATAACTACACATAATTTTATGAAAATTAATATAATCACTTATAATTATGCCTATTTAAAGATTAGTCAATTGACACTTCAATATGTACATTATGAGATACTAATTTTATACAAGACATAAGTAGGATGTATTTAAAAATTGCTGTTTAAACAAGTTGTTTGACTTTTTAAAATTTTTGGCCCCATGAATACACATAATTTCGTGTAAATTAATATAATTACTCCTAATTATGTCTATTATAAGATTGTTCAAATAACATTTCGATATGAACATTCTACGATACGATTTTTTCATAAAAAAATAAGTAAGATGCGTTAATATGCCTATTAAAAGATTAGCCAATTCAAACTTCAATATGAATATTCCGCGACATTAATTATCCAATTAAAACTTAGATATTAATATTATATGACGCTAATTTTACACAAAATATAAGTAACATGCATTAGAAACTGCTGTTTAAGATCATCAATATTTTTTACATCAAAACTACACATAATTTTGAGCGAATTAATATAAAAATACTTCTAGTTATGTCTATTATAAGATTGCCAAATTAACACTTCGATATGAAAATCATAGGACGTTAATTTTAAGATTGTCAAATTAATACTTCAATATGAATATCATAGGACACTAATTTATCATATGACCTAAGTAAAATACATTAGAAATTACTGTTTAAACAAGTTGTTTAAGATTTTCAACATTTATTATCTCATAACAATACATAATTTCGTAAAAATTAATATAATCACTCCTAATTATATCTATTATAAAATTATCCAATTAACACTTTGATATGAACATTCTATGATACGATTTTTTCATAAAAAAATAAGTAAGATGCGTTAAAAACATCTGTTTAAATAAGTTATTTGAGTTTTTGAAATTTTTTGGCTACATGATTACACATAATTTCACACTAATTAATACAATTACTCCTAATTATACCTATTATATGATTTTTCAATAACACTCCAGTATAATATGCCACGACACTAAAAAATAGTAGTTTAAACTAGTTGATTGAGTTTTTTAAAAAAATTATCACATAACTACATATAATTTCATGTAAATTAATATAATTACTCCTCATTATGCCTATTATAAGATTAACTAATTAAAACTTCGATATGAATATTCTATGACGCTAATTTGGCACAAGACATATGTAAGATGCATTAAAAACTGCTGTTGAAATAAGTTGTTTGACTTATTAAAATTTTGGCCCCATAAATACACATAATTTTGGATAAATTAATATAATTACTTCTACTTATGTCTATTATAAGATTGATCAACTAACACTTCGATATGAATATTCTAGAGACTATTTTCTCCCAAAACATAAGTAAGTTGCATTAGAAACAGCTATTTAAAAAAGTTATTTAATTATTTCAACATTTTTAGCCCCAAAACTATACATAATTTAGTGAAAATTAATATAATCACTACTAATTATGTCTATTAAATGATTATCCAATTCACACTTCAATATGAACATTCCGCGATACTATTTTTGCACAAGACATAAGTAGGATGTATTAAAAACGGTTGTTTAAACAAGTTGTTTGTGTTTTTTAAAATTTCTGGCCGCATAAGTACACATAGTTTCATGCAAATTAGTATAATTATTCTTAATTATGTCTATTATAAGATATTCTAATTAAATCTTTGATATGAATATTCTACGACACTAATTTTACACAAAACATAAGTAAGATGCATTAAAAACAACTGTTTAAACAAGTTATTTGAGTTTTTCAAAAATTTGGGTTGCATAACTACACTTAATTTCTTATAAATTAATATAATTACTCCTAAATATACCTGTTATAAGATTTTCCAACTAACACTTCGATATGAATATCCTACGAAACTAATTTTTCATAAAACATAAGTAAGATATATTAGAAACTGCTATTTAAACAAATTATTTAAGATTTTATGACTCATAACTACATATAATTTCATAAAAATTAAATAATTACTCCAATTATACCCATTAGAAATATTATCCAATTAACACTTCGATATGAACATCGTACGACACAAATTTTGCATAAAACATAAGTGGGATACATTAAAAACAGTTGTTTAAACAAATTATTTGTGTTTTTCAACATTTTTGGTCTCATAACCACATATAATTTCATAAAATTTATATAATTACTCCTTTTTTTGCTTATGAAAATACTAGTTAATTAATATTTTGATATGAATATTCTACAACACTAATTTTGCACAAGACATAATGGAATGCATTAAAAACAGATGTTTAAACAAGTTGTTTGTGTTTTTCAAAATTTTGGGCCGCATAAGTACACATAATTTCATAAAAATTAATATAATTACTCTAAATAATACTTATTATAAGATTATCCGACTAACACTTCGATATGAATATCCTACGATACTAATTTTTCATAAAACATAAGTAAGATATATTAGAAATTGCTATTTAAACAACTTATTTAAGATTTTTAATATTTTTTGACTCATAACTATACATAATTTCATGAAAATTAATATAATTACTCCAATTATAGTAGTTAGAAATATTATCCAATTAACACTTCGATATGAACATCGTACGACACAAATTTTACATAAAATATAAATAAGATGCATTAAAAATATATGTTTACACAAGTTGTTTGAGTCCTTAAAAATTGTTAGCCACATTACTACATATAATTTCATATAAATTTACTCTTAATTATGCCTATTATATGATTGTCCAATTAAAATTTAGATATGAATATTATATGACTCTAATTTTACATAAAATATAAGTAAGATGCATTAGAAACCGTTGTTTAAAATTATCATCATTTTTTGCATCAAAACTATACATAATTTTGAGCTAATTAATATAAATACTTCTAGCTATGTCTATTATAAGATTGTCAAATTAACACTTCGATATGAAAATCATAGGATGCTAATTTTAAGACTGTCAAATTAACACTTCGATATGAATATCATAGGACACTATTTTTTTATAAGACCTAAGTAAGATACATTAGAAATTATTGTTTAAACAAGTTGTTTAAGATTTTCAACATTTATTGTCTCATAACAACACATAATTTTATGCAAATAAATATAATTACTCCTAATTATACCTATTATAAGATTGTCCGATTAACACTTCGATATGAATATCCTATGACACAAATTTTTCATAAAACATAAGTAAGATCTATTAGAAATTGTTGTTTAAATAAGTTGTTTAAGATTTTTAATATTTTTTGACTCATTACTACCCATAATTTTATGAAAATTATCATTACTCCTAATTATATCTGTTAGATGATTATCCAATTAATACTTCAATATGAATATCGTACGACAAAATTTTTGAACAGAACATAAATAAGATGCAATAAAAACAGTTATTTATACAAGTTGTTTGTGTTTTTTGAAAATTGTTGGTCGCATAACTGCATATAATTTCATAAAAATTTACTCCTAATTATGTCTATTATATGATTGTCGAATTAAAACTCAGATATGAATATTCTATGATACTAATTTTGCAAAAAATATAAGTAAAATGCATTAGAAACTGTTGTTTAAATAAGTTATTTAAGATTTTCAAAAACTTTTTATGAAAACTATACATAATTTCGAGCAAAATTAATATAATTACTTCTAACTATGTCTATTATAAAATGGTCAAATTAACATTTCGATATAAATATCATAGGACACAAATTTTCATAAGAGATAAGTATACATATTATATACATTTTAAATAGCAGTTTCACAAATTAAATTTCATCTTATTTTTCATTCCCTCCTCTCCACTGCACCTATTGTTCCTGTAGACCTTTAGATAACACTTAAAAAACTTCATTTTTTTAAGTTGCTTGACAATTGTCAAGCCGACTTTTACATTCAGAATTATTGCATGAGTGAGTAAAAAAAAAAAAAAAAAAATTTCTTGATGAAAATATGATTGCACGAACCTCCACTTCCTAGTAACCGCCGTCAAATTTTTACCGCACAATTTCTTTATCACATTATCGGTTTGATCTGCACTACAAATTTTCTAAGTCCTTTTGAAAATATTAGTTCGTTAAAGATAAAAAGTATTACACAGTTAGACACAAAAAAAAAATTGTTTCATGAAAGAAAGGGTCAAAAAATATATTGTACGAAAAATGACATGTTGCATGATAAATGTAATGTTAATATCTTTTATCTGTGTCAAAAACATCGTAGGGAAAGTATCTACATGTTTAATAAATTACGACATTACGATGATTTTTTTTTTAACTTTTCAAACGCCGAAAATTATCGAACGCGTGATTAACCTCACATATATATAATTATGTAAAATTATATATATGCAAGGATATTTTGTGAAATAAATAGTATATAATTAAGTTGGTGAAATTATAATGTATAAATTTTAATGTTTGCCATTTTACCACCGTACTATGCACTTGACACATATAGGGGTGGAATCAGAAATGATCGATAGGAGTTGTTTATAAATAAATAGAATGTTCGGGTAAAAAAAAATTTATTTTTTACCGTACAACTTTTATTTTTCAGTGAACCGAGAGGGTGTCCGGACGTCGGCTGACGCCTACCTTAATTTCGCCATGTTCTTACTAATGACCATCCTTAAAATCAATATAAAATTCTACTTACAAACTTAATCTTATTTTAATTTTAACTGTTATTATATCCTTAAAATTAAGACGTAGAGAAGGTAAATTCATATTTAGCATCTCTTCCTTCCTCTCCTCTCTCAAATTCACATTCTTTAGAGTACTCTATGGAATAAAGTGTCCGAATTAAGTGAGCTCTGTAAATTTAAAGGTGAAGATTGAATTTGAACAGCCCGTAGTACAAATTCGATGGCTATAGTGAGTTCAGACAATTATTCTACCGTAGAATACTCATCCTCCTCTCCCAGCCTCCCCTCCTAATTTTGTAAAATACACCCTAAACCCTCTTATAATTATTCTCATTATTATAGCAATTGATTTTTGTATTTAAATCTAAAATTTTGAATCAACAAATGAAAAATAGATTCCTAATGGTTAGTACTGCATTTAATATTCATTAATTTCATTATTTGTCAGTAAGAACGCCAAAACAAAATTTTAGGAAAAGTTTTTATCCTTTCAAAACATATTTCATTTTCATAAAAGAAAATTGAAGAAAGATGAAGGCTCCTCCAAAGTATGATCTCCTCTTTTCATACCTTCTGTTGCAATGTGCACTCATTAGTATACGGAGTACCAAATTGGATTTTCGTGAATTGTCTTCTTTCCAAAAACGAGATAAAGATGCAAGTGCAATAAATCCTCGTATCATCATGCACCATCAAAGATGCAGATATTTATTATCTTTCAAACGTTTACTTTAATTAGTTACACATGTTGTCGTTCTTAAGTGAATTTATATCTTAGCTTCCTCTAGATTGTAATTATTTAGGTTCGCGTAGTGTGTCACTAGCAATTAAACATTTGAACCTGTTCATGGCGTCATGTTTTTAAGTTGGCATTATATCTATTTGGTACTATTGTTGGGTCGTTGATAGAAATTAATCAATTTGTATATTTAATTCACTGATTGTTAATAGAGTTTGTGAATTAAGGGCGTAAAAGTCAAGGACCATATCAAGTTATCTACCATTCAGTATTAATTTCATCTAGCTGTTTTCGAAATGAAAAAGAAAAAGAGATCAATAGATTTTATTCCACCAATCCACTTGGAAAAGAAATCTTGAATTGAATAAATTCATGAAAAATCTAGAAGGCAATATGTCTTGGATTTGGTCGAAAATTTATTAGAATGGTAGATGCAAGTTAAGGATACCCATGTTTGCTATAAATTGATTTTTACTAATTTCTCTTTTTATTATTCCCCTTTTTTATTTTTTATTGGGAATTTCATGGGCAATGATGCTGCAAAGTGCAAACCTATTCTATGTGCGAAATCAAAATCAATAATGGAAGGGAGCTTGAGATACTAAAAGCACAAAAAATGAGAAATTTTTCAAAGTCGTGATCAAAATTCAAAATTGTCAGCAATATAGTATATCTGAAATCCTTTTGTTTTCTTTAGTAAGAGGTATGGTCTGATGATTTTTTTTCAGCCCTTCTGTTGGAGTCCCTTTCTAAGTTTCAACCAACCTAGAACATATTTGCACATTACTGGAGTTGTTTGAATATTCTATACATAATACCTTGTAAGTTGCAACTATATAATTGATTTTTTTTTCAATTTGGTCTTAGAAATGCAATTATTCTGTAGCTGTCCTCTATCATCCTTCAAGTAAAGCTATATTACTGTTCATAATGTTCCACAACCCATTTCATAGATTCTGTTTTCAAGAATAACATTTTCAACATTTCAGGACTTATTCTCTATATATGAATTGGGGGCGCAATTGATGCTCTTCCAGAATATAACTAATTGTGATTTTTATTTTTGAATGAAGAGAGACAATATATAGATAGATATAGATATAGAGTTTGTTTATTGTGCTTTCATGAGCACTTCACATCTAGTTATGTTACGATGAGTCACAAAGTTTTTATAATTCACGTTATATCTTTCATTATCAAATTCAAAAGACTGATTCAACCGTTCAACATAATATCTATATTAAAATATGTTGGAAATTAAATTTTTTATTTTTTGAGGGGTAGAGAATGCATTGAGCTAATGGTTTTCAATAATCCTTCAAAAATATAGCATTTTCTCCAAATATATTTCAATATTGAGATCACTTTGAACGAGTTGGATCATTATTTTGAATTTAAAAATGAAAGCATATATATATATATATATATATAGAGGTAGACTATTGTGAAAAAATAATAAAACTTATATGTCAAAAAAGTTTACTTTTTAAAAATCATTAAGTATAGCAAACTAACTCAAAACATGATAAAAATTAGTATTCTACAATATTATGCTATAAAAATTTTATTAAACTATTTAAATTAAAATCTTGAGCATGAGAAATAAAAATTTAGACCGGTAGCGTTTCGGTCGAAATGCTACCAAAGACACAATAGACAAACACACACACACACACTCTCTCTCTCTCTCTCTCTATATATATATATAGAGTGGAGATAGCGTGAGCTTAAGCTCACGGAGGCTTTCGTGAGCTTAACTCAAAAAAACATACTAAATGATCTTAAAATTTTAATTTATCATTCTCATTAAATTCTTTATATGAAAATCTCACAAAAATTTGGAGCGTTTTGACTTTTTAAGTCGCCGTTTTTAATTTTTGAAAATGATGTTCAAGTATTGAATATATTATTATTATTTTTAGAGCATTTTCAAAAATTAAAAACGGCGACTCTCTTTTTGCTCCCATGATATATAAAGAATTTAATGAGAATGATAAATTAAAATTTGAAGATCATTTATATATATATATATATATCTCCACTCATATATATATATATATATATATATATATATATATATATATATATATATATATATATATATAGGAAGGAATCACTTGACAATGGTTATCTTGACAATCTTGACAATAATTTTTTAAATAAATAAGAAAAAAAGAAAAAAATCTTAAAAATAGAAAATTATATGAATATGTTCTTTTACTTATAGATTGATGGTGATTCAAATTTCATACAATTTCATTATCATTTCATAGTCCATCAAAGACTATCAAATTATAACCGTTGTAAATTGTATAAAATTTTGATGGCCCTTGATGGAGTATAAAAAGATAATGAAATTGAATAACCATCAATCTACAAGCATAAGAACATATCCATAAGTCAATATTGTCAAAATAACTCACTGTCACGTGATCCGCATCCTATATATATATATATATATATATATATATATATATATATATATATATATGAGAGAGAGAGAGCTTAAGACGGAGGCCTCGTGAGCTTAACTCAAAAAATATATTAAATCATCTCAAAATTTTAATTTATCATTCTCATTAAATTCTTTATATAAAAATCTTGTGGAATGCAAAAATTTGGAGTGTTTTGAACTTTTTAAGTCACCGTTTTTAATTTTTTAAATGATGTTCAAGTATTGAATATATTATTATTATTTTTAGAGCTGATTTTCAAAAATTAAAAACCATAACTTAAAAAGCTCAAAACGCTCCAAATTTTTGCATCCCATGAAATTTTCATATAAATAATTTAATGAGAATGATAAATTAAAATTTTGAATGATTTAATATATTTTTTGAGTTAAGCTCACGGAAGGCCTTCGTGAGCTTAAGCTCACGGTATCTCCACTCTCTCTCTCTCTCTCTCTCTCTATATATATATATATATATATAGTTGGACTATGGTGCTATCATAGCACATGTCGCTCCCGTGTTATAGATCGATTCTTCATTTTCAAGGACTAAATGGTCAATTCAAATCGCTCAAAATGATTTTAATATGAATATCTAGTTGTAGACACAATTTTATATTTTTTACTATTTATATATATATATATATATATATATGAGAGAGAGAGAGGGGAATGCTAAAATACAACGTGTTGCACGGATGCACCCGTGCACCGTGTCAAAATATCAAAATTCAAGTTAAAATGATTGATCTAAACCGTTTAATTTATTTTTCATATCAAATTCTTGTAGAAAATCAAATTATATATTTTTTGAAACTTTTTTGCTATTTTTTGGGGTCAAGAGAAAGTTGCTTAATTTAAGGATTTTGGACGTCCAATAGTGATGATTTTCTTTCTATCCAAAAAAATAGCAAAATTTTTTTAAAAAAATATAAAATTTGATTTTCTACAAGAAATTAATATGAAGAATAAATTGAAAGGTTTGAATTGATCATTTTTAATTTAAATTTTAAGATTTTAATATGGTGTAGAGGTACATCCGTGCGACACATTTTATTTTAGTCTTCCTCTCTCTATACATATAGAGACACACAAAAGAATCAGGATACAAACTATCAGATTGAGTTGAACTCGTTAGGTAACACATTTTTTTTCGGCCTTGAAAATTTGATTATTCAAAAATTTCAAACCACACCGTTCACATACAAAATCGTTTGACGAATGGTGTATACAAAGCAGTAACACTGTTGACGCCAAACTAGTGTGATTAATAACCAAAATCAATTATTATTGTAAAAGGGTATGAACTTAATGGCCTATTGTTGTATCATGCTTGCGAAAGCAATTGATATTTTACGGAAAAGATGGGAATGCAAAACATGCGAGTAACAAGTTGCAATTAAATAAAGAAAACAAACAAATCAATGGAAAACTAGATAAATACAACAAACTGTTGCATGACACTGGAAAGAAGAAAAACATATGAGAACAGAGAAAACAGAGTTCTTTGCAATTGACTCATGAAACCCATGATAGATTGATGGGGTTACAGACTCAGAAGAGAAATAACACCACACACAAAAAAAAAACAAATCAAACTGATTAATTACTGTAATGATTATCTTAAAATTAATCAATTTATCTTCATGGATAATTCAACGCTATTTTTTTTATAAAACTAGTCAATTTATGTTTATGCATAATTCAACGCTATTTTTTTTATAAAATTAATCAATTTTATCTCTATTTAATAGATAAATTATAGGAACAGCTAGTAATTAGACATCTAGATATCAAAAAAACTCAAATCCTCAAATCAGGAGGCCTAGAATGTGTTTTTTTGTGCTAAAAACAAATGCAAGTTATGGGCTTTGTCCGGTAATCGCATGTAGATCATTTGGTGTTGTTTCGGAAACGTGGTTGTGTGTTTTCACAAGAGCATCGTATCAAAGTTATACATGTTTGAAGCTTGAATTTTTTTTCTTTGATTTATTGAGATTATTGTTCTTACTCATTTTAATCTGAATGATCGAAAATTTCTTCAACGGCACATTCATCATGTTTACAAATTAATATTAATTTTATTTTTTAAAAGTTTATTCAAATGCTCTTGTCTACAAATTACTAAAACTATTTATATTTTTTTAATTATTGAAATCATAATTACCATGATAATCATTAGAGCAATTAAACAATTTGAAAAGATTCAGAACTAAAGGGCCATGAATTTTGGAAATCAATAAACAGTTCAAGTTCGATTAACTAGAAGATATTCATGAAAATTATGATTAATTGTAAGACATTACTTAAAGTTATGATTTATAAATTATTTTAATAATTAAAATCATAATTGTTAAGTTAACAAAAATTCAGATCAAAAGGGTCCGAAAAAGATATAAAGCGGAATCAATTATGACCAACAACAAAAACAAAAAAAAGGGACCGAATTTTTTTCCGTGTGCCAACTAGAGGTGTCAATTATTGACTTTAGGATGTCAATGGGTCGGGTAGGATCGGGTTTGGGTCGGGTCATATTATTTTATTATTATTTTTGACCCGATCCGATTAAATTTGGATAAAATTTTTTCGATCCATACCCGATCCGATCGGGTCACGGGCCCGACCCGTATAAAATAATTAATTAATAATTAATTATTTTATATAATTTTAAGTAATTAATTATTAATTAATTTATAATTAATCTTAATTAGTGTATAATTAATGCATATTTAAGCTTTAATGAGTACTAAATCATAAAATTACTCTAAAAAATATAATTAATGGGATCGGGTCGGATTAATCCGAACTCGACCCGACCCAATTCGGATCAAAAAAATTAAACCCATACCCGACCCATTTATATTCGAGTCATGTCGGGTCGGGTCGGGTCAATAATTGACACCCCTAATTGACCCGATCCGATCCGAATCTGTTTCGACCCAACATAATCGAAAAATAAATGGATCAGATATGGATTTAATTTTTTTGACCCGAATCGGGTGGATCGGGTTCGAGTCAATCTGTCCCGACCTTATTAATTATGTTTTTCAAAGTAATTTTATGATTTAGTACTAATTAAAGTTTAAATATATATTAATTATAGAAGATTAATTATAAATTAATCAAGATTTATTTACTTAAAATTATGTAAAAATAATATTGTATGGGTCGACTCTTGACCCTTAATTATTTTACATATTTTTGGCTTTAATTTTAATAATAAAATATATTATGTATTCTATTACATTTTTGGTATCTGAGCAAAACATATTTTCATATAATATACAATATTATGATTTTTATATCAGAGATAAATCTATACCCGATCCGACCCGTGTAAAATAATTAAATATTTATTAATTATTTTTACATAATTATAAGTAATTAAATATTAATTAATTTATAATGAATCTTTATTAGTATATAATTAGTATATATTTAAGCTTTAATTAGTATTAAATCAGAAATTACTTCGAAATATATAATTAATCGGGTCAGATCGGGTTGATCTGAACCCGACCCAACCAGATTCAAATCAAAAAAATTAAACCCATACCCGACCTATTTATTTTTGAATTATGTCGGCTCGGATCAATAATTGATACTCCTAATTATGTAATTATGTGCTAGTTTATAGTTATGCTGATTTTCGTAATGAGATTATTATTATTAAAAAACTGCAAAAGAGTCCAAAAAAATAACTTAATAACCGAAATAAAAAATTATTTTGAGGGGCGGATAAGGGATTAATTTTATCTCGGTCATTTTTATTCCATCGAAAAAAGAATAATATTTTCTAAAAAAAAAACTGGAGGGGAATGCAAAACATGGAAGTAACAAGTTGCAATTAAATAATAACAAAAAAAAACAAACTAAATAAAAAGTTATTTATATACAACATATTAAATATTGTTGCAAGAGAACTGAGAAAACAGAGTTCCTTGCAACTGACGCATGTAACCCGTGGGTCGGGCCGTCGGGGTGAAGACTGAAGACTATAAGTCTCTATGCAAATAAACACCAGAAGAAAAGGAAGACTAGGAAATGAGGTGGTAATTTACCATGAATCACGCTCACTCTGCAACTTTTCTTGAATATGATTATTTTCATGAGATGACTTGGATATGTTTTACAATTTTATAGGAAAGATAATATGATGATATCATGAAAAAATTAAATCATAAAATTATTAGGAAAAGTTGTAAAATATATTTAGATAGACATCGATCTTGAAATTTAATTGGTCACTTCATTATGCAATCATAAAAAACTCTACCATTAAAAATGATTAAATTGTCTGTACTTCGAACTAGTCTTTTGAAAAACTCTGCAATAGGTTCTTTGAAATCATAAAAAACTCTGCAATAGGTTCTTTGATGCATGCCTACTTTATTTCGAACTAGTCTTTGAAATCTAGCAGACTAAAATATTCAATGATCTAAATTTGATATAAGTACTATTTAAAATAAAGGACAAAATTCTGTATTTTTAAATTAGAAAATTTGAACTATATATCTAATATATCAAACACATTTACATATCAATTAGATGATGCTAGAATTATCGTTCTCAATTTCAGTCAAGTTCTATATTAATGGAGGTGACAATCGGCGGGTCTAGTCGGATCAGTTTGATCTTTCTGTAAGAAATTGGGTCAGGTTGGATCGGGTCAAAATCGGATTAGGTCAGGTTAATCTATATGTTGATTTTTTTAGATTTTAAATTAATTTTAATTGGATTGCAGTTTGATATCAAATCAAATCGGGTTCAAATTGGATTAGTTTGACTTTTTAAAAATCGGATTGAATCAGATTCATACCTAAATGAATCATACAGATTTCTTTGATCAGGTCATATTTTGCGACCTATCATATAATATAGTCAATAAAATAATTTCTTGGCAAATTGCATTTAATTATATATTACAAACTTTTTAGGTTGGAATTCCTTGACAATTCTACTTTTGATAATCTTTTTATTACATTTATAAATTAATTTTAAGAAAATTTCCAAAAAAAATGACAAGATTATAAACTTGTTGGTGGACTTAATTTAATGTTCCGTCTATAATGTTTCATCATTGTCATGTACATCATACAAAAATGAATATAGTAAATATTAACATTTTAGATATTTGGTTTATTATATTAAAAAGGATCCATAACAGAACTAGTCTTATCTGTAGTCTAGTTCTTACCTGTAGTTCACATTGGCTTAAATATTTTTTATTTTTCAAATTCCAAACTTTTTTGTTGGGTAATAGGGTACAAATTTTAGGGAGACTTATCAGCCTTCTCCGACAAATATATTTTTTCCGAAATTCTCTCCGACAGATTAATAATAATTTTTTAATAGGATGCATAGCAGAACTAGTCTTATCTGCTGTTCACACTGGCTAGAATATTTTTTTTGTTTTTTCAAATTCCAAACTTTTTGTTTGTTAACAGGGTACAAATTTTCGGGAGACTTATCAGCCTTCTCCGACAAAAAATATTTTTTTTCCGAAAGGCTCTCCGACAGATTAATAATATTTTTTTTGAAGAAATAGAAACTTTTTTTTTCATGAGCGGATAAGAACGGACCCGCTAACCCAATCAATCTCCCATTTAACTACCTTAGTTGCCATTTCTCCTCTCATTTTCTCCAAGCCTCCACACCTCTCTTCCTCTCTCGTCTCCACTGTTCCTCTAAACCTACTACCAATCAATCAATTTTTTTTCAAAAAAAAAAAGAAATTCCCAAAAGCTCAATTCAACAATCTGGCGATCGACCACGAATCATCCCCATTCATGGAGTTCAAAACAAAGAACAGGAGAACAATGGTAAATCTTCAATGCTCTGCTTTTTTGCCTTTGAAATACTCATTTTTAGTATATTGTCTAATGTTAGGCTTTCTATATTGTAGGAAGAAGAAGGTGGAAAGTGGCCTCGATGGTTAAAGCCGCTACTATCTACGCAATTCTTTGTGCAATGCAAGCAACACGCTGACTCGCACAAGAGCGAGTGCAACATGTATTGCTTGGATTGCACAAATGGTGCTTTCTGCTCCCTCTGCCTCTCTAACCACAGCGAGCACCGTGTCATTCAGGTATCCATTTGATTTGTGCTATTTTATGTTTTAGCTTTGGGGGTTTTGTTAATGTTATTACTGCATTTCTACTAATTTATTTGTTTTACACTTGATTTTCTTCTTCATTTCTATTTATTAGTAGATTGCTATATAATTATGTTGAGTATATTTTTCTTTGAAGCAGAATGTGTTGTGTACTATTAATAATTGCAATTTCAATATAAAATGAACATCTTTGTGTTCAAATAAAGTAAAACATCTTAATGAGATACCCGACATATTTGCATCTTTGTGGTACTTCGTTACAAAGTTTTCTCTGTTTTATCAAATTTCTTCTTGTTTCTTTATTGGGTCATCAACTGCCAATCAGTACCCTTTTGGGTTCTTGCACATTGCTATTCTGGTCATTTCTAATAACCAATTTCGTCATTAATTTGATCAAATCATATATCTAACTTCTGAAATACAAGAAAACCTCTTTAAATCCAAACTTTAACAATGCACAGATTCTAATTATTCTGCTCAATGTGAGTGCAGATCAGGAGATCATCGTATCATGACGTGATACGTGTGAATGAGATACAAAAAGTGATGGACATAACCGGCGTGCAGACATACATAATCAATAGTGCACGTGTGGTTTTCTTGAATGAACGGCCTCAGCCGAGGCCGGGGAAGGGTGTCACCAACACATGTGAGGTCTGCTCTCGGAGTCTGCTCGACTCGTTTCGGTTTTGTTCACTTGGTTGCAAGGTTTGTTCTGTTCTATTATCTTCCTTTTTCCATTTTTTTCTGCCATCAATTAGCATTCGGTTCTTTTGATTGATATGCATTTTTGTTCCCTTTGTCTTGGTGCAATGTTGTTGGTTATCCGAAAGAAATAATCATAGCATTGGTACCCAGAGCTTAATTTTGGGTTGGAATGTGATTAGGATACTAGCAAGGGGTATTTTGTGAAAACAATAGATAATTAGAATATGAAATTTAAAATGTATGATCAACTGTAATTGTGTTGCACTGGTTCCCAGCAAGTGGATTTGAAAGATGCATAGTAGAACTTGTCGATAAAAAGGATGTTTTAGAAAATGAGCCATGGAAATCTTCTTTTTCAATTTTGACAAAGGTGAAAATGAAGTTTCCCTCTCTATTTTATCTTGTGATCATCAATTGAGTGGTTACTTTTCTGTGATAAAAGAAGCAAGTTGCAAGTTATTTTTCATCCTTCTTTTTTTGTCTTTTCATTTTAGACCCTAGTTATTATAATACCAGTAACAGATATATCAAGAACAATATCATATATAATCCTCCAATTCAATTCAATTCAATTCATAGAAATTTACAAAGTTAATATTTCTCATTTTCTGATAGCTGGCCATTGAAGTTGTAATCCAATATAGTTGATGTCATTTTCAGCCCAAATTATTTAATACCAATGTTGGAATTTTTCAACAACTGCTAACTGTGGGATTAAATGTCTATAGATTGTAGGCAGCTCAGGCGATCACATAGAGAGAAAAAAGAGAAAGAACAAGTTAATGAACTCTTCAGACTCTGAGGAATCATACACAACTACAGCAAGTGACAAGAGTAATATCACCACCCATAGCTTTACTCCCTCCACGCCGCCTCCAATTATGTCGGGGTTCAGGTCTCCGGCTAAACGCCGGAAGGGCATCCCGCACCGCGCCCCATTCGGCAGTCTCGTGCTAGAATACTAAGTGCAGCCATGTCAGCATCGTTGTATGTATCTATATGTTGTATATTGTATATTACAGGTGAATGTTATAACTTATAAGTATAGAAATAATAACGACAAGCATAATGTGCCTCTTTGGGTTAGAGGCCAATGCTTTGGGGTTAGCGTTTGAGTAAGAGCCAGACTGGTTTATAAGTTTAAAAAGAAAAAAAATGAAAATGTAATGTACTAGTTGGAGACTGGTAGAGGTTAGTGTCTAGTGCTCACTAGCTAATTAAGTTTTGGGGCAGGGTTTAGCTATTGTTAACTAGAGTTGTAAATATATAAAGATATAAGTTTGGGGAAAGAAGCAAAGAAATGATGCCAATGTTCAATGGATATGGATGTACAATAAAATGCCTAATGCAAAAATAGTTATGAAATTTGTTTTGGTTTCAAATTTTTTTTAACCCCACTTGTTGTTATTGGAATCTAATTATGTTGAAGGATATATGATTTAATTGTTTAATCAACATCAAGGAAGTATGGTACTTTGGTAAATCGAAATAAGGATTACCAATTTTTTTATTATTTTGTCATCATTTATCAAATGCATCCATTCCAAAATAATACTGTGAGAAAAAAACTTACTTTTTAATACTTTTTTTTTCTTTGGAGGAAAGACAAATCATATTTGAAATATGAAAATTGTGTGAAAGAGAATAAAGTAGGAGTCTTTTTAGTTGGAGAATGACCTAAGAGAAAATAGTGGATGTAGCTATGCAATACTATTAGGAAATAAATCTTAGATGCCATGCTAAGTATGGTTCCAGTATATCATTTAATTCCTGCACCATGGATAGTTTTCGACTAATAATGCCCCTTTTCCTTCATGCCTCGTTTGTCAAGAACTGACACAAGCTAGTCCAAGTCCAGTTTATAGTTGCAATTAGCATATATGCATTTATGTAGAAAAAAATATGCTCATCGCACTACCATTTGTATGCGGTAAAGCATAGACCTGTTGCATGCAAATCTTGTCTAGTGGAGAGGCATTTATTTTCGTCCAAGTTGAAGCCCGCGTCGACCACGGGTCTATGCGGTCCACGTCAGTGCAATGAACACGTGTGAAGGTCCTAAAGTTGGTGACGTGGCCACTGCTCATTGGATTAGAAAGTAAGTCGGTTTGTGGTCCTTTGTACTCCGTTTAGATGCAGATGTTCATACTATTTTGCTGCTCTCAAGTCAGAACCAATAACCAATTTGCATTTATTCCCATCAAAAAAGTTCTTCCGTCCAATTAACAATAATCACTTCATTATATTGAGATTGTAATTTTAAGTCAAAACCAGCGATCCATTGGTGCACTACATGTAAAATTCATCATTACAGAATGTATCAATCACATGATGAATTGCTTGCACAGTAGATTATCAAATGATCCGGGTACCTCCATAGATTAGTCATCATCCATCCTATTTAATTTCACTAAAAGACCAGCAACTCCGAAAATTTGGAAATCAAAGTGTAAGTGATGGAGATCTCCATTTTATTCCTAACGGAGAGAACGGATTTGAAGCGAATTTGCCTAGGTGGGCTATTGGGCTGTTTCTCGCCGCCTCCCTTCTTGACTCTCTCGAAAAGCGGCTCCGCTTGTGTCAGCGCTTCAGACCTTTCTCATTTATGCATCTCTCTCCTCTTACCACCCTCTGATAAAAAATCAACGGTTAAGATTCCTTCATCTCGAACGATCCACGCGCAACTCGCGAGATCATTTACATGAATCCGAACAGGGAACAGGATTTCGTGCAAGAAACACACGTAGCGTCGCAGCATTGCTTAATACCGTATCGCCGCCTTTTCCGGCGGCTGCATCGCTGTCGCGAGAAGTTCGATCCGGGATGGTCGTCGCCGTGTCCAGTGGAAAGTATCTTTCCCAATAGGAGCACGACACGTGTGAAACCCGTGGCGCGAAAACAGTTACAGACACAGGCACGGACAAACAAGTGGGTCAGACATGACCGGATGCGTGAAACAGGGTTTGGTCTACTAAATTAAGCTAAGCATCTCCAACATTTGGTAATTATTTGTACAAACAAACCTAACCGAGTTTTAATGTTGTAGCGCCAAATGCATTCCTCCTTAATTATGTCTCTTTTCCATGGGGTCATTATTTTGATTCAATACATAACCTTAGGAAATTACAACCTTGCCTCCTAATAGAGTATTGGGGATGTCTATTTTTTTTAATTGAAGTGGTTCAATTAATTTATTAATTTTATTTAGTACTTCAGCTTTCTTCTTACAACACACTTTTTGGTTTTTATTGATTTATTTATATAGGCTTGTAGGTCTTTCATATTAACTAACATATTTGTTTTATTCAAATTGTTGTGTTGTAAAGGATGACGATCAACGAATTGAAATAAATGATGGTCGGTCTTGTAATTAAGCACAACTTAGCGTTTGCAATAAATTAAGAACAAGTATATAAACATATTGGTAGCTATCAATACGTGTCATGTTGCTTAAACTATCATATATTTGAGTACATTCAACAAAGACGTCATGTATTGTATCAGTGTAAGGCTGTAAGCAATTAATTTATAGTTTTTGACATTTGATTGTATGTACTGTCAAAGTAATTGATGTTTCTCTACCAATAGCTTCATGCATTAATTTCAAAGATGTGGCTCCAAACCATTAATGTAGAAGGGGAACACTCGGGAGACACTGCGTTGATTTCTTTTTGCTTTGTTTTCTATGGGAGATTTGATTTATTGTAGAAAATAAACATTGAATGGAAATTTCGTTGAAAGAGAGGTCTATCATTACCCAGTAGTTGACCTCTATCTCCCCCATACAGGGCCGTTGGATGATGTTTTGTGGGCCCCACACCTCAACCGCCCATTTCGCACTCCATTCATTTCCAAATCCTGAATTCCTGATTAAGCCGTGATGTCATTTTCTATCAAAGTCTAATCTTCCACAAATCACACCACTAAAGATATGCATTAGCCACCATATAATCTGGCTTTTTGTGGCACCGAGTATCAGTACAAAGAGGGTTACACCAGGAGCTTCAGCATGACATTGAACCAGTTTTCTTAAAACAATATAGGAGTAATGTCAGAAACAAAAAATCTTTAAAATACTCAAATGATTTTTAATTGAAGAGTTTCAAAAGAAATTTCTAAAATACAAACTTGATGATGAGAATGGTTTAACTGAAGAAATGATTTCACTGTTAAAGAACTATTAACTTCTAAAAAATTTACATTGATGCCATTCAAAATTTTAAACCTCTTTTCGTTTGCATAATCTAATAATCAGGAGTCAAAAGAAAAAAATAGAAGGGAAAAGAAGAAATAACGAATTTGAAGGGGGAAACAGGGCAACTACAGTAAAGTCTGATCTCAATTTATGCTCACAACATCGCAATCAAGTTCTTTTTCGGTTCAATCCCTTCCTTCCTTGCAGGATTTCACCCACACAAATGTACCTGCTTAAAATCGTGCCATGTGAACTCGTCGCTTGCTCTTTACCCGGTCTAATGGTTCACAACAATAGTATTCTAGTTAGGATGTTAATTTTCAATCAATTTAATAACATAATAATAATATTATAATAATAATAATTTAGTTGTTATTATTATTAATGAAGTTGTTTCTCATTTGGCAATAAATTAAAAATAAATTAAAATAATAACTTTAAATTAATTTGAAATGTATCTAAATAATAAAAACTATCTATTTCCTTAAGAATTTTTGAATTTAGAATAGTGAAGGGGAGAGAATATTTTGAAAGTAAAATTTTGAAGATGCATGTTAATTTATTTTCTAACATCTGACGTTATTAAAATATTTATTTTCTAAAAAAACTGTTGCAGATGGTTGTATTTATTTTTAAATTAATTATAAGTAATTTCATTAGCAATGTATTGGGTATTTACATGAATATTAGGTTGGGTTGGGTTTCAAATTAGATATATAAATTAAATATACATATTGTATCTAGGGGTTTGAAAAAGAAATGAGGATTAATCTAATCTGGGATAATTCGTGGCCGCTACCCGAATCATTCTGAACCGTGTCATAAACTCGGACCGATCTGAGCCGTGACTTAGCACGATTCTATGATGGGTTGGATCAAAAATTTTTCATCTCGAACTGCTTTAACCTGATCCACCATAACTCGCGACCCGAAATTTATCCAAACCGTGATAATCCATTTCAGACCGTGATAGTTCGTGATAATCCATGCCAACCCGTGTCTAATGAATGTCTTTTAGTCTATTACTTTCTGAACTTTATACAGGTGCCTTATTGGTACATCAAAACTGATCACTCACAGACCAGTGCTTTGTCCAGTATGGAGAAGCATTGGCTGGTACAAACTGGCAGTGTAAGAAAGATAATGTGTAAATCTAAGAGAATGAGATGACAAGGGTTGGGTTTTAGGTTCAATTCAACCTTTGATTCATGTACTAATTTTTTAGCTCTTATATATTTTTTTGACCATTTCTTTTGGATTGTTGGCTGCTACAGTAAAATTATTGGTTCATTTTCTTGAGCAAGCCATTGAACCAAAGAGAGAGTGAGAAATATAGAGATAGAGTGATTGTTTGTTTTAGTAATTGAAATATTTTTATAATATCCTTGATTTATAGTAAGTTTGTTGGTTGTTTGTCTTCCGTTGGAGTAGGATCGACCGAACCACTTTATCTCTTGTGTCTTCTCTTGTGTGCTTGTTGAACTTGATTTATCCCGTGATAATACTTTTTACTTCATTGTGGTTGATTGATTGTATACATTGGTTGGTTATGTTTCTAATTTTTCGAGATCCAACTTATGTGCAGGATTGTCCTCTTTAGGACTGTTATTATCCTGCTTAGGGCTGTTGGGGTTGTTCTAATAGTTGCCACATACTGTACCAGTTTTGTATATATTGTACCAGTTTGTACGTCCCCAATTTGTAGGCCCAATAAGTGGTATTAGAGCATAGGTTCGGTGGTACGGTGGCGTAGTACGGTTGTCTGGTGCAGTTTTAACTTGAACAAGAACATGACAAACCCCATTATACCATCCACATTTGGGATTGAGAAGTTTGACGGGAAACAAAACTTTGCATTGTGACAAGACTTGACATGTGATGTTCTTGTGCTTCAGGATTTGGATGATGCCTTGAGTAGTACCAAACCAACAAAAATGGAGGATAACAAGTGAAAAATATTATGTCGTAAAGCCCTTGGTACAATCTGATTTTATTTATCAAATAAAATCAAGGCTCCTTTCATGACCGAAACATGCCCAAATGAGTTATGAATGAAACTGAAAGGCACGTATTTGTCCAAGTCCTTGGCAAATCGGACTGCTTTGAAGAAGTTGTTGTACCAGCTTAGGATTGAGGAGGGTATGGATTTGAGAGTTCACCTTGGTGTATTTAACACTTTGGTGCGAGATGTGTTCAATGCAGGTGGAAAGATCAAGGAAGAGGTTCAAGCTTGTTTGTTTATGACATCTCTATCAAAGTCGTATGATCCGATTATGATGTTTTTACTAAAGAAGAAGAGTGACCTAACTATGTCGGAGGTGATTGTCATACTTTTAGATTCTGAGTCCTTAAGACAACGTGAGAATGATGTGTTACGATCCTCAGCGCGCTTGTGACTGTATCAGATTGGTAGCGATGAAAAAGGTCGGGCCGCGGTACATGCCATAAGTGCAGCAAGCTCGGTCACTCTCGATGGGATTGTCCTGAGAGACAACTAGATCGTCCACCTACCCCTAGAGACGATCGCACTGTGATTGTGATTGGTGATGACCGTGATGTCATTGTGTGTATGGATGAGGAGGATGTGTATGAGTTTGTTGGTGATGGGACGGGCAGCGGTAGCGTTGATGTCGATAGTAGCTGAGTGTTAGACTCTGGGAGCACATTATATGTTTATCCTCGGAGGGATTGGTTTTATTCCTTTCGAGAGGTGTCTAGTGGGACCGTGACTTTGGCTGATGGATCGACTTTGTCGGTTGTCAGAGTTGTATGGTTAGGTTCCGGATGTAGGATGATATAATTCGTACGGTTATCGATGTTCGATATGTACCTAGTGTACGAAAGAGTCTTGTGTCACTTAGTGAATTGAATTCACACGGGTATGAGGTACGGATCCGCAGTGGGTCCATGGAGGTACTTCGTGGTGACATGATTATCATTCGGGGTACTATGCACGGTGATCTCTATGAGATTATCGGTACAGTGGATTTCGCGTCTATTGTCGTATCGGCTGGCACTCCTACTTGGAGAGTTGTAGGAGGTGATGACATGACTGGTTGCAGTGGTGTTGCAATGGTTGAGACATGTCACATGGCGGTGAGTGTCATTGCACAGTTGTCTGGACAAAGAGTAGCTGGAGGCAACAAGCTTGGCCATTTAGAGTTTCATAGACGCCTTAGGACTGATGGAGGTAGATGTGGATATGCGGTGGATGATGCTGCACGGGGCATTAGATCTGTGCGGCCATGGGCCGTGGACTCAGGTTTAATGTGGTGAGTCTCTAGATTAAGAGGCTCGGGGGAGACAAATAGGATATCGACAAACAACTATTAGGAGATTGTTGACATAGAATGAGTTACTGATTTGAGCTTATGATGGAGATTGTTGAGTTTTAGGTCCAATTCAGCATTTAACCAATGTACTCATCTCTTGGATTGCTGGCTGCTATAGTAAAATCGTTGGTTCATCTTTTTGATCAAGTCATTGAACAAAAAAGAGAGAGAGGAAATAATAGAAAAGAGAGAGTGAAGAAGGTAGAGATAGAGTGATTGTTTGTTCTAGTAATTGAAATACTATTGTAATCTATTTAATTTATAGTAAATTTATTGATCATTTGCCTTCTGGTGGAGTAGGCTTGGCCGAACTATTTTATCTCTTGTGTGCTTGTTGAAATTGATATATCCCGTGGTAACACTTTTTACTCCATTGTGGTTGATTAGTTATATACATTGGTCGGTTTTATTTTTAATTTCTCGGAATCCAATTTGTGTGCGGGATTGTCCTCTTAGAGCTGTTATTGTCCTGCTTAGGGCTGTTTGAATTGTTCTGATAGTTGATACTTGTTTGTATCAGTGTTATATCTATTGTACCGATTTGTACTAGTTTCCGATTTGTGAACCCAATAACAAGTTAGGTAAAAATGCTTCTGCAGAAATTAAGTGATCCATCACCAATGCTGGTAATAGATCCACTGGTAAATACCGAAGAAACTAAATCTGATTAGTACATATCTAATACACCCCATCTAAATCTTAGGAAGGTGGTACACGCCAGGATGGTATTGGTACATACATGTGATACATGTGGCATTGAACGAAACCAGTACGTAAAAAGTAGATATTTTATTGAACAAAATCTTAACTGTCCGGACCGGACTGTTTCTTACCCGACTCATCTCAATATGTGAAGTCTAATACACGATTTGGGTCAGAATTTTTTAGCTTTGACCGCTCTAATTTGAATCATCGAATTTGTACTAACCCGTGATTCATGACCCATATTAGTTTATGGTCCGGGAAGATTTGAACCGGACCGTTATCAAAACTCTAATTGTACCCATTACAAAATTGGTTTTAGTTTGAATATGAATCAGATATTAAAAATATAATAAATTTTGTGAACTTACCATGATTTAACTGATTTTTTTTTAAATTGTATCTATCCAATTAATCGGACTTGGATTGGTTCCGATTCACATCTAGTTTGGTAATGGATCAATCCAAGGTAACCATGGAGACTTTACTATTTATGTTAAATGAGTTATTATTCATATTAATATTTTGTTATTCAATCTATTTTATACAATACTAACATTATTAAATAAGTTATTATTTATATGAGCAGTATCTAAGTTGAAAATAAACGTACAATAGAAAATGAGTTGCATAATAAAATCATGAATAATAAATTAGTTATTAAAATTTATATCAATTTTAATATCTCTGGGACAATTTCTATCGGGCAAAAATAGCACCTACGGGTGCTATTTGATTTTTTTTCCCTTTTTGAGTATTTGTTGGTTGCAACCGGCTTCTTTATTTTTCTCGTGAAAATTAAGAGAGAATGGAACCTTTAAGGCCGGATATGGGTCACGCGTCTGTATTTATGATTCTAGACCCCATAATAATAATGAAAATTATAATAATAATAATAATAATAAAACAAGTTATCCTCTCTTTCTTGGATGTTGTTTGGTTATTTCGGCACCTTTTGCGCTTTCAAAAATAAGTATAGAAAAGACAATGAAAGGCTTCGGGTCCATTGTACTTGTTCTACCTCTAAATGGCGGTAGGCCATGGAGATTCTATTCTTTAATGCTTTCAATCAGAGATTTGAAAGTTTGGGAACGAGCTTATCTGGTTAGATATTGAAAAGTGAACCTGTATTCATATCTTATCATTAACTTAATACTTTTTTATTTGCTTCTTCCATAGGCTAATTTATGTTTTTTGGATTAATTCTGGGTGGTTGTTCCGTTCCATTCATACTAAAACTTCCTCTTTTTTAAGGTAATATGGAGTCAAACTTACAGAACTTTTAAATATCTTATAAAGAACTCCTAAAATTTTTCCTAATTTTAATGCAGGAGAAAAACAATCTAGACAATATTTCAATCTGTAATCAGTATATTCATAACAAAAAAATGAGAAAAAGAAAATTGCTAGAAGTGTATTTGAATTAGTTATATGTAAAAGAATAGCAGAAACACAATGACAGGGTAAAGGAAAAATGTAATTAATGGACTATTGAGATTAATACTAATGGCCTCAGATTGTCCAAATCATCACAGGCTGTCATAGATTGTACATAGCAACGGCTAGTATTGTGCATATTTAGAATTAGGCTATAATTAGGGAATTAGAATGTAATCAGGATATAATTAGGATCTATGTAAATTTAGCAACTAGAAAACGGCTAGCTTGTCCAATAGCCTATATATAGGTGTAAATCTCCTCTGTAAAGAATATAACAAAAATCTATTTTCTTCTTTCAATTCAATATCTCAATTTCCACATGGTATCAGAGCCAGGTAACTGGAATCTGGCAGCTCTCAGACCAAGCACAAAGGTGCGAATAGTAAGCAGCGCTTCAAGCCACAAAGGTGACGAGCACTGCACTTCATCTGTAAAGTCTGTCTTCATCGAGCTCAAAGGAATCGAGGAAGGCAACAAAGAAGAGGCAACAAGAAGGAACAAGATTTAAAAATCAACACTGCACTGCATTACCAGTATATCTAAACCTGTCATTTTCTTTTTCTTTTTTCTCTGGACTACTGTTCTGGCAACAACAACTGAAATTTACCAGTAAAATCAACAACTGTTTCTAACCAGCACATCAAATCATGACTGACAATAGCAAACTTACTTCTTACATTCTCACTGGTTCCAATAATTATGTACCATGGGCACGATCAGTAGAGATAGGATTAGGGGGTAAGGGAAAATTGCATTTCATTAATGGATCCAAAGAAAAACCGAAACCAAGGGATCCAGTCAATCCCACAACTGATGAAAAGACTACCATAGAAAATTGGGAAACCTCCGATCAACTGATTATGTCTTGGCTTTTAAGCACAATGGACACAAAAATATCAAGTGCCCTAATGTATTGCAAAACTGCCAGAGAAATCTGGACAAAGGCCAAAACTCGATATGGCCAAGGAAAGAATTTCGCACATATCTTTGCATTAAAACAAGAATTGTCCAATATCAAACAAGGGAATCTCACCAACTCGGATTTAGTAACAGAATTGTTGATAAAATGGGAAGAATTGCAGATGTATCTCCCAGAAACAGAAAATCCAGAGGAAATTCACAAAAGAAATGAACATGAGTTGATTTATACTTATCTTGGGGCATTAGATTCAAGTTTCGAGCCCATTAGGGCTCAGATCCTCTCATCGGCAGAAATGCCAACGTTTGATGATGTAGTACTCAGGGTTGAACAGGAAGATACGAGGCGACGGCTCATGAATCCGTCATTCGCAACAAACACAGAGAATCAGGCTTTTCGTGCAACATACACGAAGGAAAAAGGCAAGGGCAACATGTGGTGTGACCACTGCAAGCGCTCAAGCCACAACAGAGAAACCTGGTGGGTGCTACAACCCCATCTCAAGCCTCAAAGAAACAACAGAGGTGGAGGTGGCGGAGGTATCAATGGCGGCTGGCGCAGAGAGGCCAACTCTGCCATTGTAGAGGTAGCCAAAGGGCTAAACGAGAGGAGGGAAGTGAAAGAGACGCAACATCGCCAGGAGATGGCCTTCCTCTCAACTGGGCCAAACATCAACCAGAATTTTGGGCCGTGGAAGATCAAGCCAACAGAATCGGACCAAATAAGTAACACTCGTGCCCACAAGCCAACACTGGGCAAAACTCAGACCAGATGACCCAATTGCTAAATCAATTGAATCAACTGCTTCAATCAAGGCAAAAAACTCTCAGGTTCATCTAAACTTAATTTCTCAAACAACTCAACATATTTAAATAAAAATCAACATGAATCAAATTGGATTGTTGACTCAGGAGCAACACATCATATGTCATGCAACCCACACAATTTTTTAAATCTTGCTCCTACAATTGAATCACAATTTGTAACAACTGTCAATGGTGGTCAAACCAAAATTTGTGGTAAAGGAACCATCTCGGTCTTGAACCAACCTACCAATGATGCCTTATACCTACCAGACTTTCATTCTAACCTATTATCTGTCAACAAAATTGTCCGAGACCTCAACTGTGCCGTAATATTCTTACCAGAAAAGGTGATTTTTCAGGACAGAATCTCAGGGAAGATGATTGGTGAAGGAACACTTAGAAATGGCTTATATTATCTCAAAGACGATAATCGATGTTTTGTAGCAATCAAAAATAAAGATCGTGGACACTTATTGCATTTAAGATTTGGTCATCCATCCGATAGGATTTTAAATAAACTTTTTCATCATAATCATGATTCTTCTAGTTGTGATACTTGTAGATTTGCAAAACAAACTCGTTTACCTTTCTCAAGCTCTATGAGCAAAACAGAAAAATGTTTTGATTTAATTCACTCCGATGTTTGGGGACCATCTCCCTTAGAATCATATAATCATTATAAATATTATGTTACCTTTATCGATGATTTTTCAAGAACTACTTGGATATATCTTTTAAAAGCTAAAAGTGAAGTTTTCTTATGTTTTCAAGAGTTTTTTAACTTCATCACAAACCAATACAATGCTCAAGTAAAAACCTTCCGATCTGATAATGGTACCGAATACGTTAACAAAGAATTTTCAAAATTTTTTAAGCTCCATGGTATTCTTCATCAAACAACATGTGTACATACACCTCAACAAAATGGAGTTGCTGAAAGAAAGAATAGACATCTCCTTGAAGTCACACGAGCATTACTTTTCCAAAATAATGTTCCAAAACATTTTTGGTCCGACGCTCTTCTTACTGCTGTTTATCTTATTAATCGCTTACCAAGTCCACAACTCGATAATCTCAGTCCTCTTGAAATTCTCAAGGGAAGGAAAATTGACTTGAACCATATTAGGGTGTTTGGTTGTACTTGTTTTGTCCACATAAAAAGAATTGATAAATTAGATAAAAACTCCGTCAAAACAATTTTTCTTGGCTATTCGTCCACCAAAAAGGGGTACAAGTGCTTTGATCCCGAACAAAATAAACTGTATGTTTCCAGGGATGTTGTTTTTAGGGAACACGAACCATTCTTCACTCAACCACACAACACTTCCGCTGCAACTCCAAGCACTCTTCAGTTTCTCTCTCCTACCTTTGAATATCCGGACGTGCCTCAGGTACCTTCTTCAGGGGGAGATGAGCAAGAAGAAGACGGGGAAGAAGGAATGAACACAAAAGAAGAACAAGAAGGGAATATCGTCAGAAGACGATCCACAAGGCAAAGACAAACGTCGACAAGGTTAAGGGATTTTGTATCCCATCAGGTTTTGTATCCTATCCAAGATTTTATTGATTACACCAAGGTTGCTCCATCTTACCAGACCTACTTAAGTAGACTTGATAATAACAGTGAACCAAACTCATATGATGAGGCGAAACAAAACCCCATATGGGTGCAAGCCATGAATGAGGAAATTAAGGCTTTAGAAAAAAACACCACATGGGACATTGTACCTCTACCCAACAATAAGAAACCGGTAGGATGCAAATGGGTATACAAAATAAAGTACAACAGTGATGGTACGATCGAACGATACAAAGCCAGATTAGTTGCCAAAGGTTTTACCCAAACATATGGTATTGACTATCAAGAAACATTTGCCCCAGTAGCAAAAATGAACACTTTTAGGATATTAATGTCAGTAGCAACCAATCATGGGTGGGACTTGTTCCAAATGGATGTGAAAAATGCCTTTTTACAAGGGGATCTTGAAGAGGAAGTCTACATGACTCCTCCACCAGGATACTCCTACACCTTCGAATCCAAGATGGTATGCAAACTTCGAAAGGCTATTTACGGCCTTAAACAATCTCCTCGAGCATGGTATGCCAAACTTAGTACTTTTCTCATAGAGCATAACTTTAAGAAGAGCACTGCAGATTGCTCTGTATTTATAGAAAAGAATGATAACTCAATTACTATTATCCTAGTGTATGTTGATGATATTATCATTACCGGTAACAATAATCAAAGAATAAAAGAAGTCAAAGAAATGCTGAAAGGAAAATTTGACATAAAGGATCTAGGCAAACTCTCATACTTTCTAGGAATAGAGATAGCTCACTCAACCAAAGGATTGTTTTTATCTCAGAGAAAGTACACATTAGACTTGCTAAAGGAAACTGGTAAGCTAGGAACCAAACCAGCCACTAGTCCAATGGAAATCAATATTAAACTAAATACTGAGGATGGAAAACCATTATCAGACATAAGCCAATACCAAAGAATAGTTGGAAAATTAATTTATTTAACTGTTACCAGACCTGATATCACATTTGCAGTTAGCACGGTAAGTCAATTTATGCATGCACCTCGAACTTGTCACATGGAAGCCATTAATCGAATACTAAGATATCTTAAAGGTACTCCTGGACAAGGAATATTGATGAAACAAAATGCGACTAACACTGTGGTTGGTTTCTCTGATGCAGATTGGGCCGGAAGCTGTGACAGAAAATCAACCACCGGTTTCTGTACCTTCGTAGGTGGCAATCTAGTAACATGGAGAAGCAAGAAACAGAACGTAGTAGCTCGCTCAAGTGCGGAAGCAGAATACAGAGCAATGACATCAACCGCAAGCGAACTCATTTGGATCAAGCATCTGCTACATGACATGCTAATTGAAAGTCCAGAACCCATACAAATGTTCTGTGACAATCAGGCAGCACGTCACATTGCTTCGAATCCAGTATTCCATGAGAGAACAAAACACATAGAAGTAGATTGTCATTTCATTCGAGACAAAGTGCGGTCAAAGGAAATCGCGATTCCTTTTATCAGAAGTCAGGAACAGCTAGCAGATATCTTCACTAAAGCTTTGGACAAGAAAACGTCTCAACAAATTCTCAACAAGTTAGGCTCTTACAACTTGTACGAACCAAACTTGAGGGGGAGTATTGAGATTAATACTAATGGCCTCAGATTGTCCAAATCATCACAGGCAGTCATAGATTGTACATAGCAACGGCTAGTATTGTGCATATTTAGAATTAGGCTATAATTAGGGAATTAGAATGTAATCAGGATATAATTAGGATCTATGTAAATTTAGCAACTAGAAAACGGCTAGCTTGTCCAGTAGCCTATATATAGGTGTAAATCTCCTCTGTAAAGAATATAACAAAAATCTATTTTCTTCTTTCAATTCAATGTCTCAATTTCCACATGGACCATATATGATTTATCTCGACAGAAAGCAGGGAGCTTGTTTACTATTGTGGTGTTGTCATGAGTTACAACATACAGATGCATTGAACAAGCTTACGAGATCAATTAAAGAGAATGAAATTAGAATTAAAGATTACAATGTGTGTAAAGTTAAAATTAAGGTTAAAATAAATAAAATGATATATTTTTTTATTAACCGTTATTAAAAGTTGTTTTGAAACCATTGTAATAGTTGATGCACAATAGAAACCTCGTGAACAAAAATTACCATGGTTGTCTAAATCATTGTAATGGTGGTTAGTAAGTGTTTGACAAAGAAAAATAATAGAGAGGTAATTATTCTATTGGTTAGGGACAATTGTTGTAATAATTATGATTGTCTCACATAAGCTATTAGAAGCAAGTTCTTCGGCAGATTTTCTCCCTCTCCCTGCATGATTTTGAAGAGTTTCTCTCTGAGAAAACTCTAGCCTCTGTTATCAAACCTTGAAAATGTTGAAATTTTTTATTTTAATCTTAAAATTACTTCTGTAAATTTTAGATATAATTATTTAAAATGATTATTAAGTGTTTTCTTTGTGAGTTTTTCTTCATTAAATTTTTTGCTTCTTTTCTTTAATTGATGACAGTCTGTTATTTTGTATAAGGAACTGAAGATTCATAATTATACAAATATTGTAGTTTAGTTATTCGGCATGTGCATAATCTGACAATTGATGATTCTAAATGTCGAAGGCATAAACTCTTTATAGACAAACTCCGTTACATCTCAGCGTTGAATTGATAATTACTAGTCCACTTTTTTAATTTTGTGTTTTAATTAAAAATATATTAAAGTATTAAAAATCTAGTGCCATTGGGAAAAACAATGACAACATACGCCTTTTCTCTTTATTCATTACAGATTAAGATGGTTGGTTTGGGAGTTAGGCAGATAAGCACTCAACGTGGAGTCATTGTCTTGAATGGTGCTCACTGTTAGAAATTAATTATTATTAATTATATGTATGGGCTTATATATAATAAATATATATTATATAATGGATTATTAAATTATACCCATTATGAAATGATCAAATTATATATTATTAATCGGGTTTAATATGTGTCATGAGAAGTGAGCCATTTAATATATAGAATGCGTATTAATAACTTTATGATTTAGTGATGGTCTAAATTATATAAAGTTTGATAATAATATAATTATGCAATTGGTCTCTAGAGAACACAACTATAGACATTTTTCTGATTAAGCAGCGAATATGTTAAGAGAGATTTGGATTTGATATGGAGCCGCTAAAAAATAACCACTCTCAGTTATGGGTGTCCATTATATACAGGGATACTGTTGATTTTCGAGATAATTTCTCATTCTTTAATTTTCTGACACATTTTCGTTTTCCAACAGAATCAAATTATTCTCTCAAGATAGAGTTCCAAAAGAGAAGAAACTATCTTCGTCGGTCATCTCAGTCGCTCCATCGGATTAGAGGAATATTTCTAGAAATCTTAAAGGAGTCTGGTGATCAACGAGATTGTGTCTCTCTGAAAGATCGACATCATGGATGAAAATAATCTAATTTATAATTATGAGTTCACTAGAGAATCACGATCATAAAGAAATTTTAACAATCACAGCAAGCAACAAGTGCAGTGAATCAATTTCTTATTTCAAACAGAACAATTTTCACTACATGTAGAAAATCTTCCCCTTCAAAGAAAATCAATTCACAAGGATATATAGGATGTATTTTGATTTATAACTATTAGTTTCTTTCGAAGCAAATAGCATAATAGAATAAGACTCCAATACCGGAGGAACTATTTCGTCATCAACACAAATTTTAAATAAGAAATATCATCAACAAGTAACGTGCAAAAAATAATGTACCTGATCTATTTCATGACTTTTAGTTTTAAGAGTAATTTTATTTGTTCTATACTTATATTATCTTAATTTCTTCTAAGAAAATAAATTTCCAGCCCAAATCACCGCCCTTTCCTTTTTATGTTTTCCCCGCGCGTCTTTCTTGTATAATTGCACTTCTCCTCGTTCTCTTGCATTTTATTTTAATTGTTTAATAAAATCTGCAGATTTTATTTTGTCTTTTAATTCATAACAAAATATATACCTTTAATTTGCAGTTTCTTCATAGGCCATCTTTCCGTGACCATCCACGTGTACAATTTTTCTGGTGAAATTACCATAGCAACATGACAAGTAACAGAGAGGACCATGACTAGGTAGGAATATAATATATTATATAGTTTGGGATAGTGGAAGAACAAGGGTAAGAAGAAACAGGAAAATATAAAATTGCAATGCGGAAAAAAAGAAGGAAATTAAAGATGTTGCATTTTGGAGGCGCAACTTTTTTGTGTGAACGATGGTATCATCTCTTGATTAACTTTGCCATCAAAGAGAGGCAAACGCCAGTTAGTAATTTTTCAGTCTAGTGAGAAAAATGTTTTTTTTTTATGTGCATTGAATGTAGGACCGTCAATGGATCAGATTCGAATCGAATTTTGAAGGATCCAAATACGAATTCATTAATAATTTATAAGATCTATATGTAGATTCTTATCCAATAAAATTTTAAAAATCCAAATACGAATTCATATTTACTATTATAACGGATTTTATATCGGATTCAGATCATATTTCGGATCTTGTATTATAATAATATTAAAAATAACATAATTAATATATGATGAGAAAAAATATCATGTTATCTTAAAATTACTTCAAACGTAATAACAATCATAATTCATATTTGCTATTATAGAAATCTTAAAATTATTTGTTCCAATCATAAACGTAGCAACAATCATAACTATTTGTTTCAACTTTCAAAACATACAATAAATAACAAATAACATAATAAAATATACTTAATTAATACAATAACTACTATTCAACTTTATGAATCAACACAGATTGAAACATAAATATTGCTCTTCAATTTAAACTAAATTGAACATGTCTTTTATTAATTGACATATGATATAATTTTATTTATTTATCAAATTCATATTGGAATTGAATTCGAATCTTATAAGATCCAAATGCGGATCCATTATATTAGATGAATCATTTTTTAGAATCCATATGCGAATTCAATAAACTAACCAATATATTTTAAGCATTCATATGCGGATTCGGATCGGATTTTTGGATTATGGATATCCATTGATAGCCCTAATTGAATGTTCAAAATCCGAATATTTATTAAAAATAATAATTAAATTGGACGACTTAACTTTCATTTTTATTTTAGAAATATTACTATTTTGCAGATTTCTACACGTACGAAACGAACTTAATTCTTGTTTGAAATTTAAGTCTGGATTTACGGATGTATCATATTGCTTCGTTTCAGAAAATAAATACGACACCGTCCGTATCTTTTTCAGTCGAACTGAAATGAGCTTTATACACGCGTTTCTAGTTTCGTGTTTTTAGCTTTAATACTGAAAGAGAACAGGTATCATACCGTGTTTTTAGTTTCGTTCTCTTAGTCAAATCTCAAATTCGTCAAACATATAGTTCAAAGTTCAAACTTTTTTTTCCTTCTTTGGAGATAATGTTCAAAATTCAAACTAGTAATTGTTTGTGGAGTACAATAAGTCAATAATAGTATCAACTTGATAGGTGTACATAATTGCTCGAATAGCTGTTATATATGTCTGAGAAACTAAAAGACAATATGTATCTTCAGGTTGTGGCATTTGAGGCTCCTATGGTGATATTTTCTAGTAAAGACAAGGTGATTTGCTAGAGTATCATTTTTTATTAATATTTGAAACATTGTCATTTAGATTTTCAATGAAACCGTTAATTTTGTTCATATTTTTGAGAGATATATTCCCACAAAATTTTCATAATTTTTAAAATTTATTATACTAGATCAAGTGATAACAAAATAAAAAAATATATATTCAACCGTGATCGATTAATGCAGAAATTTTATATAAATAAAAAGAACTTTAAAATTCATGAAATTTATCATGAATATGAACAAGACTGACAGTTTGGGTTTCCACATTTAAATGTCTAATTGTGAAATACTAAAAAAAATGCACATTTTATGGCACCAAAAAACTTGTGGGGTGGAAACACCATCACATGGATTTTACTCATCATTTAACATCGCCGAAACAAATTTAAAAAGAAAAAAAATGGTTACTTGCTGGAACTGTCGACTTGTATCATTTTCAAGAAAATTCCCAAGGTTATCCTTAAAAATCTCATTTTAAGGGCATTCAAATGTGCATTAGATGCTGCAGCAGGCATGGATTGTGCTTTTACTGACCTAACTATTTTTTTCAAAAGAAGAAGGTAAAGTGAAATAAGATGGCGATTGAGAAGCTAATGAATTATTATCCTTTTCATATCCATTAATCATAGAGCGTGGTAGAAAAAACTTAATCAAAAAGTTAAACAGAAAACGTGAATGCTGACTAGGAATGGCAAATGTAATGCACTTTATTCTACTGGTAAATATCCAAGCTTCTGCTTTGTTAGAGTATATGAATAGAATTGTATAGGTTATTTGGAGATATTGTGTGATGTATGATGTGGGAGATATTTAGTTATTGAAATTAGTTAGTTAGACTAAGTGATTAGTTTGTTAGATCATTAATCTATAAATAGAGGCTTAGACATTATAATTATTTTATTCCAAGATAATCAAAGATTCATTTCTCTCTCACTCTTTTATTCTATCATGGTATCAGAGCAGGTCAACTGCTGGAATTAGGCTCACGTCTATTTCAGACACTATGCACCTTATCCCAACCCTATTTCGATTTATTCCAATTTTATTTCAGAAATTATACTACATTTCTTCAGTTATTCCAGTATAAACCCTTTTTATTCTTAGTCTATTTTAAAAAATAACTCTATATTCTCTCTCCTGTTCACCTTTCCCTTATTCCCCTCGCGTGGCAACTATTCCTCTTCTCTCTCATTCTATTATTCGATCAAGATCACTGCCCTTCGATCAGTGATTCTCTCAAGATTCGATCAGAAACGATCTTGTGATTGATTCTTCTCCGCTACTTGCTCTTTCTAGTCGCGCCTCCATGCACCGGGCTTCTATTCTTCCTTTCTTTTCTTTCAAGAGAACTCAAATGAGTTTTGAATTATTGTTAAAAAAGACAAAGATCCTTCTATTTGATGTTTCAAAATGACTCAAACGAGCATCAAACAATCAATAGTTTATTTCTTGAGCCAAAAGAGCTCTTCTTCCTTCTATCCTTCTTCAAGGAGACCCGTGATATAATTGGAGATCAAATTCATGAATTGAGATGTTATAACTCGTGAGATGTGCAAACTCATCATTTGTACCGCACGATGAGTTTGGGGGATGTTAGAGTATAGAAATAAAACTGTATAGGTTAGTTAGAGATATTATGTGATGTATGATGTGGGAGATGTTTAGTGATTGAAATTAGTTAGTTAGACTAAGTAATTAGTTTGTTAGATCATTAGCCTATAAATAGAGACTTAGACATTGTAATCAATTCGCTCCAAAATAATCAAAAATTCATTTCTCTCTCACTCTCTTATTCTTTCATGCTTCTTTTTTTTTACCAATATATATTCTGATGTGATCAGCGACAGATTCAAAGCTTCGGACAAAAATGGACACAAAAAATAAGGATAAATATTATTTTTATAAATTTTCTAGACTATAAAATTTTAAATTTTATATTAAGATTGTCTAATTTTAAAGAAAACTGATAAGATATAAATATATAATGTATATTGAAAATTAAATAAAGCAGAATGCTTCCCAATATAGTATGCCCATGATTTTTTTGTGTCACTTCACTTTTTTTTCTTTTTCAATATGAAATTAGGTGTTAAGATCCTCTTCTTTTAATAAATAGAGAAAAATAAATATGAAAGGTTTTAAAATTTGCAAGGATTTTATTCTTTTTCGTGCATTCTCTTTCTTTGCTTATTTTTATCCTAACAAAAATTTGTGTGACAAACCCATGCTTGTGAGAGCAATATGGCTTATCCGACCTCTTACAAAATATCTGTCTAACAAGAACATCTCCCCAATTTTCTCAGCGAAAGAGAAAAGGATAGATATCTCCCCAAGTGCGTTGTATGGATTCTGATTTCTGAATTAGTTAAAGCTATAACCTTCAGCTTCAAAGCATGATGTGTTTCCTACTTTTCAGGTTAAAGACGGAAGAGTGAAGGCATTCAAGTCAGAGAGTCAACCACAGGGTACGTAGGATTTTGGTCAAGGTTAATTATCAGATTATAATAATTTATCGGGTTCAAATCTATTAACTAATTGGGTTTTAGATAAAAATAATAATAATTTAAATAAAAAATCATCAAAATAATATCTTTTTACATATTAAAAATAACAACAAAATAAAACTCAAAGTGATAAATAAACAAATTGATGATGAAAATTTTCCTCTACGGAACTTTATATTTTGAAATCTTTGTATAATTATTTTATTATGCACGATATTAAATATTTTTTCTTAATAAATATAATCAAATAATTTGGAGGAGGGAAGCAAATTATCGAAAATATTATTTAAAAATACTGATTTTCAAAATCCGCCCCTGCTCAACCCACCTGTTAATTAATTTAGCTATGGCAGATTCTCCATGTTTCATTTCTTTTTGTACCTCTTCCAATAATTAATGCTAAGTCATAAGTCTCGAGTCTCCTGCTATCAATCTATTTACTAACTCTAGACGGCTCTGGAGTTGGTTCATTTCAAACCAAACAGATTAATAAATTGATGTTTTAATCTAACTTTTATGGACGGTCAGATTTTAAGAGCTCTGAACATAAGCTACATAAGAGTGAAGCTGAAGTGGTTGTGATCCGTTCATTTTTAGTCCGATGAAATTATTGCTGTACTATTCACAAATGTATTTTCACGGTCATAAAATAATGTGATATTTCAATTCCTTCTTTTTCAAAATCAAGTATATCAAGCAATATACATTGACACTATGTAAATATTTAATAGCGCATCAATATGGCTGTCTTAAGTTATATAAATAAAAAAAATTCAAGATGTCCCATATTATTCATAACTCTATTTGATAAAATATGTTCTAATAGACTTATATTACTATTTAGAGATAAATTTAGATAATTTATATGAAAAGATTGTTGGGATACTATAATTTTTTTGCAGATTTTTTGGTGCATTTATGAAATAAAATAATGTTTTTTTCTTTTCTTTTTTTAAAAAAAAGTACCTGAGAAGATTTTGAAATTAAATAGCAACAAAATAAAATAGCATCTCCAAATTAAAAAGTTTTCATTAATATTTTTATGGCTGGATGAAAGTTTTAATAGGTTTGTCTTTACTGGATCAATCTACAATTATATTTGGGTTCATAAAATCCAATATCGTAAGTTCATGAACTTTTAAAAAAAAATCAACAAACGTTATTCATATTTAAAGAAATTCAATATGCCTCAGAAGACTAATTGAATAAACATAATGAGATTTTAAAGATCAAATGAATCAAATTTTGCAATATGATATTTTTTTACATATCATTTCGCTCCACAAATGAAAACTATATTGTACACTTCTTATGTTTAGTAGATAATTATTATCTTACTATTTATATAGTCCTTATAACATTTCTGATTAAATAAGATTAACAGTTTAAATCAATATTAAAAGTTTCTTAAAGAGAATTGAACTAATTATAATTTGATTTTTTTTTTTTTACAAATGACCTAGTAGCTCAAATAGTAGCTAACTAGAATGGTCTCTTACTAGGTCAAGTAGTAGCTAATTAGAATGGTCTCAAAGAGGTTATGGGTTCAAACTCTATAGGTACAAAATGAAATTTGTGAGCAATTTTTTCTAATTTCATATTCTTAATTTTTTACTTTTTACGAGCAATGTATATTATAAATTTTATGAAAAAATGTATACAATTTGCCGAAATAACGTGAAATCATCTCTAGTTATATGAATTTCATATTTGCTGCTAGCATGTTCCACGAAAGGGAGCTGGAAAAACGGACTGTTTGTACACCAGTTGTACTAATGTACTGTATAGACCAACGAAACTTTATTGCCGTATTGTTAATATAAGTGATGTACATTAATATATTTACATGAGTTCACCTCTGATACTAATGTTAGTACAGATTAGTTGGCACTGATAATTTTTCATACCATCTGATTTGCATTACTATTCATACATAATTTGATAAGTTTTTAATTGCACAAACAAAATTGTCCATTATCACCATTTTTATCCCAGTATTTTATTCCATAAGAAAAGAATCTACATATATAAATGAGTAATATTAGTACAGGAGGCGTATATATCTACATTATATACATTATGAACATGAAAAGCTTTGTAGTATCATCTATGTAAGAAACCATAAAATTTTGAAGAGAAGGAATCAAATAAAGATGATTATTGATACAACATCATTAGCAATAAAATTAAATCTAAATAACTATTCTTTAGACCCTTAAATAATCACTAGTCCAGAAAGAAGATTCAGTGTCGCCACATTACTGTTGGATTATGAAAACAGATGACACTTCATTGTCATAATTACATCAAAATCGATGCTAATTGTCTATTTTTAGTGTCAAATTTTACAAATAAAAAAAAAAGTTGACACTAAAAGTTGAGAATTAGTGTTGATTTTTTTATGAAAAATCAAAATTGATGAGTCAATAAATATTAGTGTCAGTTTTTTTTTATAAAATGATGAAACTAAAATTGTGAAAAATCAAAGCTGATTTGGGTGTTGAAATATTAGTGTCGACTTTTTATTAAAAAAAATCGACATTATAAGTAGACAATTAGTGTCATTTTTTTGTGAAAAACCGCCCGTCACATCCTGGCATGGGAATTGGTTTCGCCCGAAGCATCGGAAAAATGATCACCCATGACTTCTGTGTCACACTAGTCACACAATGCACTTTGGTGTAATGAATCAACAATTTTTTTGTAAAAAACTGACATTAAAAATGTGAAAAAATCAATATCAGTTTTGGTTGTTAAAATTTTAGTGCTGATTTTTTACAAAAAAAAAATCAACATTAGAAGTTTTCCTATCTTTTCTATTCAAAAATTTGAAATTTCAATCTACGTTGGATTTTTATAAAATTTGTCATTGATTATATTTTTAATAGTAACCGTCTAATTTAAAATTATGATATTTAGATGAAAATTTGTGCTGAAACTGATAAATTATTGTAGCTCAATAATTCATCCTATTTTATAATTGATAGAGCTTTCATCATAGAATAATTTTATTCTAGTTATTGATTGATGTTTATTTATTTTATTGGATCAACCTTCATATTAACTTCAAATTTAATGAAAATTTATCAACATAATTATTTTACCGGACACTAAAAACTTACTTCGATAGATTTTGAAAAACACATCAATACCTTCATATAACTTACATGAAAACTTACATCTCTTCAAACTATTCCGATGAAATCCAAGCATATCTATGCATTCAAGTTATTTGCATATTTTTAATATTATATCGTCACTCAATCAAACCGAGATACATATACCATCCAATTAAAAATCTATCGACCGATGATAAAATGATAACTAATTGAGTCCAAATCTTGTGAAATAATTCATTAACTTATGAACAACAATATCAATATATATGAAATATATTTACAATAAGAAATTTATAAACAAACATTACTTCTAAATGTTGTGATTTTTTTTAAATAATCTAGTGTCGAATTTCTACTAAAAATCTGTCACTAATTGTAAAATTCCAACACTGAAAGTTACAACTAATAGATTCGACACTGAAAGTTTACGAGCTATTATATTAAAAAAAATTAAGACTTCAGTTAGTGTCAGATATTTAATAGATCCAACACTAAAAGTTACAACCAATAGAAATGCAAAAATAAGGCACTCATAGATTCTGAATCCTTATCATATTCATCGTTCATTATCTATTCTATCCAATGCTCCCAATCAAACATACCTTCCAATATAAGAGACAGAAAAAGAAGAAAAAATAAAGATGAGATTTGAAGGAAAAATCAAAATCCGAACACCTCATTTTCAAATGACCATAACATTTAATATGATTCAATCGGATATATTACATGGTCACAGAAATCACACAACGATATCTACAAAATTCATCAGTCATAGCCCCATGATATCATTTTGGGGCCCAAAAACACTATTTGATTCATCAAAACTCCATTTAAAGTTTTGTAATACTTCTTTCTTTGTTTTTTCAATTTCTTTTTAGAAATTATGTATTCTCGTTTGTGCTCATCATATCAGTTGTATTTAGTAGCATATATTATGTATTGTCAGGATAGTTACTTTTTAATTCTTTTTTGTTTGTAATTTTGTACAATTTGTATCATTGACTAATGTGATATATATTGATAATTCTTTTTTATGATTATATTTTAAGAAATATTATTCATTTCAAATATATATATATATATATATATATATATATATATATATATATATGATATTCATTCCTTTTAAAAAATTATTTAGCTGTGATTTTTTTTATAAGAAGCCGATACTTTCAGTTTCTTACAATATTAGTAATTAGTATCAGTTCTTTTATAAAAATTTAACACTAAATGTGATAATTTGTGTCTTTTTTTTCCCTAGTGTTTTATCTTGATTTCATACAAACCCATCAATTGTGAAAGGCATTTTCACTTATTCAGACTTACAAACAGACGCTACGAAAGAAAGGCCAGGTAAATTTAGTAAAATCTACAATGCACTTTATCAACGTGCAAAAGTTGAACCATGCGATGAGCTGATGACACGGTAAGCACTAAGGAAAAAAATAACGTGCACTTTAAAAGTGGAGAACCCTATTTTTTTTGAAAAAAAAAATACAAGGTGATGTCAGCATTGATCTGGACTGGAGTGGAGGGGAAGTAAGCGTCGTTGAAAAATGATATCAACAAGACTAAATTAGCGAATAATGGGCCTAAATTCTGAAATCAACGAACTGGGTCATTTTGCTAACTAGGTTAATAATTATCACATTTTGTTTCCCTTTAGGCCTGTACAGTTAATTAATTAATTAATTAATTTTCATTGGGATAAAAGATGGGCCGATATTTCGATCTTTCAAGTTTTCTGGGCTCTCAAATCCGGATGATATTGGATTTTCATTTTTTGTTGAGACTTGAAAGATGTACTTGTATTTATTTTTCTTGATCTTTTGAATTAATTGCCTCTGTTCTTCAACCGAGTTACTGAGACCAGGGCCGACCTTCATCTGGCATATTGGATTGCTCTAAAAATAAGGAAGATATTCTTCATGAAATCATACATTACACATTACCAGTGGTGGAGACAATTACAAAACCTCTAATACCAATAAAAATATAAATAAAGGAATGGCAGTGAGCATTAAACAAGATGCAATATCCATAAAGCACAAAAATAATACACAAAATCGAAACCACAACACCACCTCAATGTACAGTGTACACACATCTTTTTTCTTTTCTCCATGATGATTATGTATATCCCTGCTTGTACCGCCTAAAGATCTCATCGGTTTTAGCAGCACGGAAGGCGTAGCATCCAATAACATACACACAAATTAGAGTTACAAGTGTTAGCACGAGTATAAGGTCGGCCCGCCTCCATTCTCTCTTGACATTGGCAAGTAGTCCGGCCTTGCATGAAGAACATGAATAGCACAATTGTGTCTGGTCATTGCTCCAAAGCATGCAATCAGTTTCTGATGTGACGCTGATTGGGCTGATCCAGTTTGTCGGGTTCACATATGTGTACCCGCATTTTGTTGGAGGCTTGCAACATCCTGACTGTTAATTTTTTTCAGAATAAATATAACAGAGTTAGAAGGGAGTTGTTCTTGTTACATCATAATCTAACATTTAAAAAATGAATTATCACTGGAACAAAGCTTTTTATTCTATATTTCCTCTTTCTTATTGAAGTGTGCTATGATAAAAGCTTGATAGGCATAGGATATGAACAATTAAAGATCGACAAGTAATTTATACAACAAGAAAAAAACTTAGCACCTGTAATGGGGTAAGCATGGAATTGAAGAAACTCTGAGCTGAACTGTAAGTCTGGTTCAGATCTGCGCAAACATTAGTTGAACTAAGACACTCCTTGATCCTGTTCCACTGGAATGACCCCTCAACTCTATGCTTCAACCAACCCGAATCATCATCTAATTCATACTCCAAGAACAAACGACTTGGTGCAAGATGACCAGTCCCAACTGAGTTGGTCACAACAAAAATAAACACAACTAGACCGGCAAGTGCAAGTATGAGAAGAAACATTGCCACCAAGTAGAAAAGGAGAAGCATGGGGAGCCTCCAAAAGGCACCGATAGATCCCGCAAGTGCTACAGAAAGTACTAAGACACCAAGGATTATGATTGGCCATTGAAGCAAGTTCAGGCAGGAGCTATCAGCCTGTGTTGAGAGCCAGATGCCGGCAGCAATTATAGGGATTGAAAGGAGAATTGCAACAAAATTGATCGCCGCAATGACAATATGGTTTAAGGCCATTTGAAGAAGTAGGTTTGTATGAAGGATGTGTGCTCTTTATTTTTTTTAGATTTGGTTGCTTTATTACCCAGGAAGCAAAAGAAAGAATGTTGTTTGTTGGGAGATGTCTAAAGAAATTGTGTTTTAGTGCGCTTGTGAAAATGAATTAGAACAATTAGAGACGCGAAAGTGTGAAAATTGTCTTCTTGATTTATGCTTTTCACCTTTACCTTTAGCTGAGGCATCTGTTAGCTCTTAGCTGGTTGATTCTTTGCTTCAAGCGTGATAATATTCTCTTACAGTTAATGTGAAAGAAGTTGTATGGCAATTTACCTCTGTTAACGTTGCAAGTTGCAACCTCTTTATGATCCAGTTGTCAGAAAACATCATCATAAGCCTAAAATTGAGGCCCACAATGGTTCGTATTCAGACTAAACGGGCTTTAAGGCCTACATTCTTTTCTTGAGCATGGGTTGAGAAAGCCTTACATGGGTTTTGTTTCGTTTGTTAACTTTTCTTTTCCTCTACATCATTTATAAAAATTGAGTTTTAATTTCTACAATGATTTATAGAGATTTAATTTCTTAACTCAATCCTCCACAATCATTTATAGAGTTTTAATTTCTTATGATTTTCTGAAAACAAAATTGACAACATTTACATTTACATTCTGAAAGTTTCTTCTGAATGTCAACATTTACATTTTTAGATGAGACTGATTAATCACTCTCTAATTAACATTGACATTGTTACAATGAAATTTTTTTATTAAGAAAAGTGAAGCTAATATGAACTTAACCAATGAAAGTAGTTATTGAGGTCAACCCGACAACCAATAAGACTGTTCAATTTATATTGTGTGTGATGTCCTTATATGTTATATTTATTAATTTTTCCATTCATTTAGTGTAAAGTCAACAATAAATAATAATGAAAATAAATGTACTAAAATAACTTATAATTTTAGTCTTTTAACTATTTGAATTTACACAAATTCAAATAAAAAATTATATCTGAGACATAGACATATCATTTGATAAACCAAATCATTTTAATCATTTTAAGTCGTCAGTTAAACTCAATCCAATAAAATTTCGAGTTAAAACTTACCAACTATCTTATAAAATGGACAATAAAAGTATGTGAGTTTTATTTATATTTCTTTCTTGAAAATAGAATTCCATTTGCTATATTATAGTTTGATTAAAAAATTGTCTAGAATCTCTATTCCTTATTAAGCACGTATGTGTCTTGATTCTACAACGGTCTAAATTTTTTGCTGAATTTTTAGAGCTAATATCACTCATCGGATTGAGTTATTCATCAAATAATGTTATTATCTCTATGACTATTTGTGTTAAAGTTAAAATTTTCTCTCAATTTTGTTTGTTACATGAAATGCTACATAATCTAGGAGTACAATTGCTCTATTTTGTTTTCTTTTTTTATTAGATTATCATTAATTATGAATTTTAACTTTTCTTAAATGCTGAATGTTAACTTTTCTCTCAATTTATATTTATTTTGCATTAATTATGTATTCACGATTGAAATTTATATTAATTACAAAATTATCTTTATTTTTATTTTCTTATTTTCACATGAAAATATGAATTTTTATATTTCTGAAAGATATCACCGTAGCAATGCACGGATAAGACACTAGTCTAACATGACAGGCATTAAAATTTTAGAACCAAAAAAATAGGAATTTATTTTGTAATTTCTAGTGCAGATGTTGAGGATTTTAAAGCTTGACCACCCGGATTTCTCTCGTTCCGTCTAGGGATGGGGAAAATCAAGGGAATAGACAAAGGGGGCCGGAGGCTCACTCTAATTCCACCGATGTTGTTATATATCAGAATTAAAATTTATTATATATTTTTATTTTATAACATGTACCATGATCTTTTTAATTTATTAATTTTAATGTTCTAACAATGTGAACCCGCATTTCGACCTACTATATTAAAATTCTGATTCCGTCTTTTAATGAGTACTAAACTGACTATTGAAATAGCGAGTTTGTACCCGACCAATTCACGGAAAACCCCGGCCCTTACCGGTTATGTAAAATTTGAAGGCTTGTAAACTCGGTTCTGAAATTTCTACATTATCACGTTTACATGAGATCAAGGAGGAGAGGCTGAGGCAGCAAGTTTCTACGCATAGAAAGGCTGGTTAGTGGGTGTGCATATGCTCACTGCTGGCTATAACACAAGAGCAGGACAAATAACAACTTCATTGGCGAGCAGAGCATGCAACGCCGCAACGGCGAGCCACGACCAAGTTATTTATTGCGACTCCTAGCTGAATTTTAGAGCACCAAGTGTTCTTCATGGGCTGGGCTTATAACGGGCTTTGTGTTTGAGCTTGACTTGTACAAAAGTTTGAAGGACATGAAGGACATGTGTGGTTTCAGATCGGACTATCAGGTCGTGTGCAAACGGATTGGTTTAATTGATTTTGAATTAAATTATTAAATTTTAAACTATTTTGTGCAGTTTTTCAATTTAAAAAATTACTTCAATTGAAAATTTTAGCTAATTTGATTTTTTTTCTTTCTTTTGATTTATGTTTTTTCTAAATCGGATAAGATGGAATAAACCTAGTCCAGAATTTGTCAAGCAAATTCATTTTATTTGTATAAAATAAGGATCATATTGAATAGATTCATTTAGTTATTTTTAAACTATTTATTTCTTCTATCATTTTTATAGCTATCGATATTTTTCATTTCTATTCAATTAATATAATTTCGATTTAACCGAATAAAACTTTAGTTTATTCGGTTATTGATTTATTCAATTGATATTTTTATGAATTTGATTTGATTCATAATTTGATAATCCGGATAAAAATTTAAACATATTTATTTATTTCGGGTTAAACCGAACTGATCGGTTGCACACCGCCACTGGCATAGATACACAGGCAGCATAGTAGCATACGCATGGTATTTCTGGAGAGTATTTGTGCTTCCGCACGTAGAAATGTAGTGCTAGTGTTCTACTTTCTTTTACTGTACTTCAATAGTTGAAGTCCAAAGATTCATAGAAGTATGGCTTAATCAGTATGGGTGATGCAAATTATCTAAATGTTAACATTTTTAATATCAGATCCGAGAAAACGAGTTCCGATATTGTAATAATATGATATATATGGGTTTGAATTTTATTCAATTACCCTGACCCAATTCATGTTGTGTGTTCAGTAGTTTAATGAAATAAACCCTAATAATAGATAGTCGGCGGATGTAGGATTTTTGGTTGGGGGGCAATTATCGGATTGTAATAGCTTATCGGGTTCAAATTCATTAACTAATCGGGTACTAAATAAAAAATTAATAATTTAATATATATTCTTACCTAATCAAAAATTATTAAAATAATAATATTTTATATATTAAAAATAACAACAAAATAAAGCTCAAAGTAATAGATAATCAAGAAAGTTTTCGTTTACGTAACTTTATATTTTGATATATTTGCATAATTATTTCATTATGCACGATATTAAATATGTTTTTCTCAATAAAAATAATCAGGCAATTCAAGGGAGTAAAAAAATTTCAGAGGGGACAAATTACCGAAAGCATTACCTAAAAATACTATTTTTCAAAATCCAGGGGGGCAATAATAATTATTTATAATAAAATACGTACTAACATATACTATTTTATTGATGAATATTATTTATCATTATTATTGTCCTTTTATAACAATTATCATCGTTTTTCTTGCTTTTTCCATTTCCAAAAATCAAATAAATGGTTTGTAAATGATGAAATTTATCTTGCAAACAAATAATATTATGTTATGAACTTGTAATTGAGATACGTATCGCTATAAAGCATACACATATAAATTACTCTTTTTATATAATCAATGAGAAAACACAAACATTATACTTTTATCGGGACACATTATCTCCTTTTACAATGTGTTATCTAAAAAAAATCACAAAAAAAGAAGATTTAAGAAATAGACTGCAAAAGGATGTACTGTTATCTCAATAAATGTTTTTTTTTTTTGCTTTTTTGAGTAAAGTAAATGTCAAGCCCTTATATTGAAAAAGTCTTATAAATTTATAAAATTATGATCCCAAGAGTTTGGGATTGTTTCAAATATTAAAAAAATAAAAAATAATAAGATAAAAAAATAAAATACAAGTTCAGTTTTTTTTCTGACAAAAGAAGTTTAATTTATTACTTTTTAGAACATCAGTTTCTTCAACTTATCTATTGAAGAAGCTATTTACGCCAGCAAATAATACTAAAACTTATATTTTTTCCAAAATTGGAAATCATCAAACACGGAGGAAAAAAACAATAAATTGTGATTCTGACACGATCAATTTGTTGTTAATCTGAACGTCCCATTAAAAAAGACTTTGAAATTTTAGTAGTGGAACCAGAAAAAAAAAAATCTTAACTAATCTTGAAGTAATCTGCTTATAATTTTTTAATTGTTTTGTTCACCAATAAAAAGATCGTTTTAAATGAAAGTTGTCTTAGTATGCATTATAAACATGAAGAAAGAAAGTGAGCTTAATATAAAGTTTTACGAGGGTACATCCCCAAATGGGCATTAAAGTTTCGGTGCGAATATCTCAAAGAAATCTTGACGGATCATTTTAATTTGGATGACTGTGGTGAACTCTAAGCACGAATTTTTATGAAAAAATTATTTCTAATTATTAAATTATAATCATTTATTAGTGATCAGACGGATCATAATGAAAGAAATGCACAACCCGCGGAGGAAAATCTGCAGAGATATCGATGTAAGCGCTTGCCGCTTGCGGCGGCTTGCATTATCATTCCACAGAAAACTTGATAGGTCACATCTTCTCCACGAAGCGCTCCCTCTTGCGAATTTATTTTCTTCCTCCTATATAATATATATCCTGGTCATTCTAACTCGAAATCCCCTCTCCACCGATGGTATTCTCTTAGTACTAGAAACTTTTGTTTAGTTTCCAAAACAAAAAGTCACCTAGCAACATCAAGTGTACTCTAATGGCATGCCCTTCTCCTCTCCTCTCTCCCTTCCTCTTTTCTTCCCTCTTTCCTAAGCTCCTCTCTCCCCTCTCTCTCCAACCCAATTCCCTCGTGTCACACCGGTTGATTAGTTCAAGCTCTATTAGATTAGCAGGCTCCAATACAAGTAGTGTTAAGGTATGTGCAGTATTGCAAAGAGGCCATGAGAGCGAAGACGATGAAGACGAAGGAGAGATCAAAGATTACGAAGGGCAAGAAGACATGGTGTGATGCATTGTTCTTATGATTAGTTCAAGCTCTATTATTTCTGGGGAATGCATTGTTCTTATGATTTTCATTTCGAAACTATTTGAAACATTTGGCTTATTTTTTCTCTGCAATATAGCTAAATTATGCCGAGCCAATGTGCATTTTCTTTCTAATCTAGTGAAGGATGGGACAACTGGTATAGACGTACAATCATTGTTCTCACCACTCCTGATGCTCAACGTACTATGCTTGCATATCAGGTAATTACGAATGGTTGCTTAATCTTTCTTCTGAGGAAACTTTGTGGTTTTACTTTTTGACAGAAGATAAGTCCATGTTATATTGACCAGGTCATCATCAATTATAGTTATCTGGTGCATGGCCTGAGTTCCTTGGTTTTGTTCCCTTCATAGTTACTTTATTTTTATTATATACTATCAATTGAAGCTAAGGGTTTAAGAAAAGGTCTGATGATATCCAGTACAATGTTTTAAACACGTATATTTGCATGTCACAAATGCTTATTCATCTACAATCTGTTACGATCCATACCTGGCCAATGTAGTGTCAAAAACAAACATACTAAATGTAGAGGGTTACCTTTTTTAACTCCCGATACGATTGAAACCATCAAGAGAGCTTGTCAAGATGCATGTGCAAGCGGGGGCTCTAGTTGTAGTCACGGTATCTGATGTTTCATGCATCAAGAGATGTTATGATGACTTCTGGTAAGTTAATAGCACAACATATTGATATATAAATTTATTATGGTACTGGCTACTTATCATCTACTGGTAATTACTGCCATACAATCAAGTCTCCTAGCTGGGTTGTAATATAAATTGATCTATCATGATTTGTCAGGCACACACACATACTTTATACTACAACCCATGAACTCTTACCAACACTTAAAAAGTCTATTCTGACAAACACGATGCCTAATATCCAATAAGTGTTGGTAGCTTAGATATTTGATCATAATACCAGCCACTGATAAACTCAAGCATATATATTTGTTGCATCATAAATTTCTGATGCAGTGATATTAAAAAGTTGGAAAAGACACCTTGTTAGAGATTAGAAAGAGAATGTAATAACTGATTTGTATTCCATTAACTCAAGTGTTTACATTACATGAGGCTCTTTATATAGAGAGAACTGTTACAACTAATTGTACAGCAAACTAAATGAAATGAATACAAGGATGAGCTATAATTAAAGCTATGTAATCTCTTGTGTATGTTGTATTACTTTTTGTATCTTCCGTGTTGTTGTATGTTGTACATCTTCGCTAATACATCTTGTTCAAAGACAAAGAACTTTATTTTTGTACAGAGATATAATTAGAAACTACACAGACATCCTCTTTGCAAACAACAATGAAGCATGTGTATTTTGCAATCAAGCCCCATATGAGGCGCCAAGCTCGGTTGCACAACAACTCAGCCATATTGTTCCGCTAGTCTTTGTCACTAATGGTGCACAGGGCTCTTATCTAAGTGTGAAAGGCGATACAATTTATATTCCACCTCCCTCTTGTAGGGCGGTGGATACATGTGGGATGGTGATGCATATGCTTCAGGTGACTTTGATCAAATAAAAGTATACAATTAACTAATAAGCTAGTTGTTTGAAATTTTAGGGTGATGGTTTTTTTTTCAAAAAACAAATAACTTGTGCTACCAGTTTCATTGAACAAAGCTATGTTTGCATACCCAACATAACACAAATTATAATAATATGAAGCCCTTCCATCTGACTCCCCTTTAATCTTATATCAGTTTTTACCACTAGAAAAAGACTCATCCATTGCCATCTATATTATATTTTTGGTACTTATCCCAACCTAGTATCCTTGCGAGCACTAATTAGGGGATATATCTGGATCAGTATTTTCAGCTATTCTATCTTCGATATCATTGAATGCTCGAAGGTATTAAATTGACTACTCTAGTACTAGTATCAACCCAGTACATATGGGGCCAAAATACCAGAATACAACACCAAGTTAAAACTAATTATCTTCTAAACAGACATCATGTTACATACTACATGACATGCAATAAAATCTTTCAACAACCAGCAAAGGAGGTAGGATCCAACACTCGACTTAAATTTAAATCATGTTCAAGTCTTGAGGCTTCCATTTTTCATTTGATCGTTCAACTTTTATCGTAATAAATACACCAATTATTGATAAAGATAAAATTAATAGAATATTTTGTCTCCAAATCAACTAAAAAATTGCACTAAACAAAATAAAAAGCTTTCTTATCTAATGGGTGTGAATTTATAATGTCTTGTACATTATTTCCAGAGGCATAATGAAGTTGATAGTTGACCATCAAATACCAGATTGTGTCCACATATTTATAATTAACGAAGAGATGCACAATATTTTTATCCTTATCAAAACTTGAATTTGTTATTGCCAAACCGCACCTTTCTGCTTGTAAACATATTTACATATTTTATCAATACCTTTTATATGTAAGAGAGCCATAAAGGCTTCAAGTTTATGCATCATGTTAACATCCAACACAGACAATGATCCTAATTCCTGACACCTCTGAAATCAATTTAGGTTTATGAGGATTGAGGTGAATATTTAAACCCACTATCCCACCTACATTTGATACTATCATGTTCCAAGGAGGTAGCTTGGGAGCTAATTATCTATTAAAATTTTATTGACCATATTACTGATATGCAAATTTAGTGTATAAAATTATATTTTACTCTCATTGTCGGCTAAAATATTGTACACTGATTTAGAGTGGTCAGTGCAAAGATCTAACAAATGAGAGGGGAAACTGAAACCAAAATTACACATGTTTACCCCCTTACAGTGATAATTCCTTATTCATTCATTTATATATTTGATAGGTATTTTGTATGGGGTTTTGAGAGGTGCATCATATCTGAAAGGGATGGGTTCTTTGACATCCCGTGTGGTGGCTGTTGTGGTTGGTCAGCAGGAACTCGGTTGCGGTTCCATAACATAGAGAGACTTGCTGAATCCTTTGAATGGTATTTGGAGAAGTCAAGACTTATCTAGCTTGTGGTTCTGTGAATTCTTCTAGGTGCTCCCTGAGTTTGGTAAAGGGGGTGAATGGAGAAGCGATTAGAAAGGTGAGAAAACCTACATTCAATTTACTACTGAGTTTTTACTTTTGGATGGTAAAGAAAGGTGAAAATGGAAAGAATTCTTCTATTTGTTCTTTAGATAACGTTTCCTCTCAATGCGGAGGGTAACAAATTTAAATTTATTTTTTTTATTCTCAAATCAGGATCAGACTCTAGTATTTATCAGGGAATTAATTCTGAATTTGCAGGTACTTGTATTTCATAGTCTTTTTTGTTTTTTGTAAATGAAAATAGTTAGTCCAAGATTGTTTAAAGATATGTTACTCAATGTTTTTTTAAATATATGTGAAATTTTAATAATTGTCTACGTGATGTGGTTTTTGTTGATGATTATTTAGATCACCAATATCATCATATTGGACCTTTTAGAAAATGGAAGGCGTGTGATGTAATTTAAAAGCAAAGAAGAGTTTGTAGATGTAGTTGCTCTCGTCCCTCGTTACTTGAGGAACATAGATTGCTACTGCATCCTAGGCAGAGTCAGGATTTTAATATAAAGGAGCTGAGATATATATATACGTTACTAGAGCGTTGAAATTAATAAATTAGAGGGTTAATATACCGCATGTAATAAAAATATATGATAAATTTTAACTCCGATATGTAACTTTCGTGGGATTGCCCCCAGCCTCCCCCCTAATTTGCCCCTGACTGCACTCAGTTCCGATGTGTTTGGATGTATTCCTTAGTGTTACTTTAGAATAGCAATACTAACTCTAATAGTAGTATCAATCAAGCATAATATAAAAATTTAAAGTTAAACTCAGAATAGAGTTAATCTACTAAATCAATTATTTGATAGTTTAACATATTAGCACTCTGTGAGAGTAGCGAAAATAATAAAAAGATTATGTCTCATTTTTTTGTTCATTAGTAATAAATAAAATAAGAAATAATAATCAAACAAAATAATAAACATTAGTACTAAAAAATAACTAGATATCTTTATACATAATAATATATAAAATAATAATTAATAATAGTACAAAATAATATTAAATAAGCATTAATAATAATCAAAATAATATTCATTAGTATTAAATAAAATAATAATTAATAATAGTAAACATTAATATTAAATAAAGTAGTAATAAATGATAATAAATAAATAAATAATAAATAATAATAATAAACAAACTAATAAATAACCATTAGTATAAATAAAATTAAAAATAATTTTAAATAATAATAAACAAATTAATAATAAATAATAATATGAAACTATATTTTTTTCATATTAAATAAAATAAGAATCAATAATATTAAATAAAATAATAATAGTTAGTATCAAATAAAAAATAATAATTTATTATTTTCTTTTCTTTTCCATCACTCTTTTCAATTGACCAGCCAAATAATATTTTACTAACTCGAATAGTAAAAAGTTAGCTATATTTTTATTTTTTCCGAGATATCACTAATGACTAGTCTCATATTATTCACAATCACCAACCCGAAAAATACTATTTTTTACATTAATCTTTTCAGTTTTATTTTTGAAATAGAAAAAAAAAGTACTTTTCCTTATTATCAAAAATTCTTCCGTGCCTGATACTGATAGGAATAAACAGCTCGTGTAATTCCGAAGTTCCATAAATCAAAGCACTTGAGCGAACTTCTAGAATTTACATTTTTTTTAATTGTCCTTAAAATATCTCGGGACTGGTAGAAGTCTGATCATTGGTTCAAACTTCACAGGAAAACTGAAGCGTGCACTTTTCTTCAACGGTTGCTTTCAGTCACTAATTAATAATTAGTCATTTGTAGAACTAAATCAAGGAACTATTCCTCTCCAACCATAGGAGAACAATTGTATAGTCGTAGACAAATAGATGGTTGTTTATACCATTATTTAGAAAACATGGTCCAGATTTTCTGTCGTAATCTTCTATTTTCTTCTTGCAAGTAGAGAATCCAAAAGCGTGAAACAATGGGGCTACGGGCTACCTTACCTACTGTATATATTCATATATTTCTGGAGCTAGTGATGGCATCGTCGATGAAGACTGAATACCAATCGTTTTATGAAAAAAGAAAACAAAAAGGAAGGCTTGATTTAAAAATACTCATAAAAAATAGAAAAGTACAACCTAACCGGTGACTAAAAAGATTCTTTATCTTCTTCTTCTTCTTTTTCCTAAGAGCGGATGGATAGTCGCGTGAGATTGCCTCAGGAATAATTTTATTGTCTCTTTTATCAAAATATTCTTTCAGCCTTTTTTTATAAAAAAAATATTCTTTTAGCTGTTGACGAATAATAATGTTCTAGAAATGTTTACTGCCGTATCCAAGTACGTTTATTTTTTTTGATTATTTTCTATTCCGTGGTTATTTTATTATTGCTCATTTAATTCTCTAATTTGAACTATTTTTTTATCTTGGGTTTTAATTTAGATATTTTTACGATGGAGATATAATCATACATATTTGTTTATGAATTTTTGAGTCGTGTAGAGACGATAGTCCTCAGAAAATTATGATTTCATTTGTTTATGTCATAATCTGCAAGTTAACTGAAAAGGTAGGGAAATTCAAGTCTTAGTGCCTCCAGAATACATCCTACTTGATGGATATGCTGTCTTTTACAACGCTTGCTTGAGATAGAATGCAAACTTATTGGTGGTGAAGTGCATCCTGCATCTTAGTTTTTTAAATAAGACATTAGATTTTAATTAGTTTAAGATTGATTGATCACATGTTATAAAGTCATTAGAATTTCATAAATAAAAAAATTAAAACTAAAATTAAAATGTCTCTCTGGCGCCTGTTAGCACGTACATGGAGGTCTACTTTTTAATTAAGTCATTGATAACTTAAAAAATACAATTAATATTAGAAAACTAAATTTTTAGATGTGTTATTTATCTTCTGACTGGAGTTTTTTATATGTTTTGTATGTGATGCCATCCAGTGACGGATCCAAGGTAAGCACTAGTCGGCGCCCGGGCACTCACTCGGTTCACTGAAAAATAAAGATCGTATACAACAATAAAGTTTTTAATCCCAAATAAATTGGGGTAGGCTAATGAATATGATGGAAGAAAAAGAAAATAAATAAATAAAATAATAATAATATATAAATAAAGATGATAATGATAATGATAATGATAATATACTAATAATAGTAGCAATAATAATAAAATTATAAGGTGAGATCATATGATAAAAAATATATTTTTTTTATCCGAATATTCTATTTATTTAAATCGGACATCTCTATCGATCGTTTCTCCCGCCCCGATGCCATCGAAACACTACGGTAGCCAAGCTGTCATTAATTTTAAACAGTTCAATTCAATTTAAACAGGGCCCGTTAAGCTTATAAGAAATTATCTTAAATTAAATTCTCAAAATCAAAGTCAACAAACTATGGTTAGTCACTCCAAAAAATTAGGAATCGTACATTTCGATTTTTCGATCCGTTAAATACTTAGATTCCGTTCCCAAGCAACGAGCTAAAGGCTAAAGCTGAGAGAGGAAGGAACCTGATTCTCCGTGTCGTTTTCACCGAGCAACTCTTGTGTGTTCGACTCACTGTCCGGTGGGCCCAAGAAATCGTTAATCCAAAATTCCTTTTGTTGGTCCTCCACTGAATCTACCCTTGAACTTGAAGAAAGAAAGCGGGGATCTCTTTTATTTCTTTTTCCTTTTACCACAAATCCACTGGCGCTGCACAATCAATCTCATTCTCACCCTCCTCTTAAATTAAAATTCTAATTTAGCTCCTAACAATAAATTAATAAATCTAAACTACTTTTTTATTTTTTGGAATTACAAAATTAAATTTGAGATTAAATAAAAATTTGAGAATGTGATAGTTTGAGAAGAGATGGAGAATGAGATTTTGATGTGTTTTGAGATGTAAATGGGGGTGGTATTTATAGATATTTTTTTGTGGGAAAATTTTAGATTTTTTATTTTTCTGCAAAAGTAAAAAAAAGTGGCTTTTTTTTTGGGGATTTGGGGGTATTTTTTTGGGGGCTAGCACTTTTTATTTTAAAATAAGGATTTGAAGAGGGGGGCCGGGTGGGAGGGGGGGGTCCGGTCCGGGGGGCGGTCCGGTCCGGTCTGGGACGGTCCGGTCCACGATCCCGCACGGTCCACGGTCCGGTCCGGTCCAGTCCACGGGTCGGCACGATCCATTTTCGGGCGAAGGGAGAACCGACCCACCGTTGGACCGGACCGTGATAGGCCACGGTCCGGCCACGGTCCGGTCCGGTCCGATCCACGGTCACGGTCCGGTCCGAGACGAGTCGGACCGTGCGGTCCATTTCAATACTCTAATCTACCCTGCTTCGATTCAACTCGAGCTATGTTCTGACTGTAATTTGATCATAAATTACTCTTTAAATTATGGCATTTTAGTTTTCTCCTTTCTGAATATGATTATAGAGGAAAATCACTTAGACAATGGTTATTTTGATAATATATTAATAATAAGATTTCAAATAAATTTGAAAAAAATAAAATAGAAAAAAGTTTATAGATATATTCTTTAACTTCTAAAGTTGATAGTGTTTCAAAATTGATTGTAATTTAACTGTTATTTAATATTATAATAGAGACCATCAAATTTTATGCAATTTAAAATAGCTTTAATATAATGATCTTTAATGGCTTCAAATGATATTTAAATTGTATGAAATTTGAAGCATAATCAATATATAAGTACATAATATGTCTATAATATATTTCTATTTTTTCTAAGGTCTAAAAATTGATTTTTTTATAAATCTTATCATCAAGATCGTCAAAATAACTAGTCTAGTGATGCGACCCTAATTGCAGCAGCATATCATTCCACTATAGACTTTTATTTATTTATTTTCATTTGAGTTATTTTGAAAACTGGGTATAGAGATTGTCTTTCTAAGAAATGTTGATTATCTTCAAAATTTTGGAGTTTTTGGTTCAATATATTAATTCCAGCAATGGTATTGTTTGTCAGACATCATTTTTTGTTCTTTTTTGTGTGTGTGTGTGTTGTGATAAAGGTGAGGAACTGATGGTTAACACATCTTATCATTTCTTACAAATTTATAAGATGTGTATTATGTTGGTGAACTTAATATATTTTTTAGTAGTGAAGGTGTAAAACATGGGGCAGGTTTTTATTATTTTTGTTCAGAAAGAAGTTGAGACTTCGACTCCTATTTTATTTATAAAATAAAAAAAAAAGCTTTTGACAATTATTTTCTAAAATTTTGATGCTCATGATAAAAAAAATTCAGAATTTTCACTTCGTGGCAAACATTATATTTCCGAAAATTAGATATCACTTTATTAAGAAAAAGGCTAAATCACCGACATTTGGTAGTGTTTTTTTTATATATCTTTTTATAATTTTAAAGAGGTGGTCAAGATTACCTATTTCCGTCAACTATTTTTGGCATGAAATAACAGTTAAAATAGAAAATTTATTCTCATGACCATATTTGATTAGAGAATACAAACCAAGTATTTGATAAGAATGAACTAATTCCTAATTCTGGTATTTATCCAATGTGATTATATTATAAATGCATTTATTTTGTTTCGAATAAAAATATATATCGGTATTAAGTGGATGAATATATGAATCAAATATTAAACAAATACTAATATGAATTTAATTGAAATAATGAATCAGAAACCGTCCTCTCCCTCCATGAAGAAGGAACTTGTAGACTATGTTTTAATACTTAGTACAAGAGGTATATATATAAGATTATAGAAGTCTTAATAGTTATTACAAAAACTAGTTATTTTTTGCGAAATAACAAATTAATCGAGAACAAAATATTTTTTTTTCTACTTCAACGATCATAACAGTACCAAAGTACAAACGATACTATTACGGTTGACAGCTTGAAAATTATAGTCCAAAAAAAAAAAAAGAAGAATATAATCTCACTTAATATAATGATTTTAAATTAAACTTATCAAACGAATGATTGTGATTTAATTTTTTTTATTTTGTAAAGCGCAAAGTATTAATACTTAATGCATTGAAGTGCCGCATCAAGAAAGAAAATTAACGTTACAGAAAGATATCTTATCCTATTTCACCTGGGGATTATAATTTTTATCATTAAATAAAGTTTTTTTCTTAAGTTTTGTCCTCCTTAGGTGTCAATTATTAACCGATCTGATCCGATTAATTATATTTTTTGAAGTAATTTTGTGATTTAATACCAATTAAACCTTAAATATACACTAATTAAGATTAATTATAAATTAATCAATATTTTATTACTTTAAATTATATAAAATAATTAATAAATATTTAATTATTTTACACGGGTCAGGTCGGGTCGATCCGTAAACCGTCGAATCGGATATGAATCAAGATTTTTTGATACGAATTTAATCGGATCGAATTAAAATAATAATAAAATAATATAATCCAACCACCCAACCCAACCCATTGAGACCCTAAAATTCCTCCTAGTCCTACACATATGGGTCCGTTTGGCAAATTAAGGAATAGTTTTGGAAGAGTGGTAGAAAAGTGGTATTCTTGACTATTCGGAAGAGCGAAAATATCGTTTGGCAGTTGTTACTCAGAATAGTTAAAATATGAATAATTATGATACTAATAATGATGATGATAATAATAATAATAGTAAAATAATAATCATAATAGTAAGATAATAATAATAAAATAATAAATAATAATCATAATAAATAATAATAATAAAATAATAAATAATAATCATAATAAATAATAATAGTATAATAGTAATATAATAAAAATATAAACATAATCATAATATAGTAATATAATAATAAAAAAATTTAATTACAATCATAATTATAATAATAATATAATAATAATAAGTAATCATAATTTTAATAATATAATCATAATATAATAATCATAATCATAATCATGATAATAATAATTATAGTCATAATCATAATAATATAATCTTAATAATATAATAATAAAAATATAATCATAATCATAATAATAATTATAAATAATTATAATTATAATAATATAATAATAAATTAATCATAATTATAATCAACATATAATAATATAATATAACATAATAAAATAATAATAAGTAATAATAACCATAAGATAATCATCATAATATAATAATATAATAATAAATAATCTTGATCATAATAATATAATAATAAAATAATTATATAAATATATATATATATATTCATAATATAATAATATAATATTAAAATTATATTTATAATAATAAATAATAATATAATAATACTAATAGTAACGATAATATAATAACAATAATGATAATAATAATTTAATAATAATATAATGATAATAATAATAAATAATCATAATATTAATATAATAATATAATATAATAATATAATAATACTAAATCTTAATCATAATCATAATCATAATATAATAATATAATATAATCAAACAATAATCGCTATTCGACGAAAGCTAATCCGATATTTCACCTATAAGTTGGTATACCAGATTAGCACTATTTCGCATTCTTCTGCTTAGTCTAAAATTCGTTTGATAAATTATTTCGTCGGAATAACAATTCTATTCCTACTTTTTGCTATTCTATAGTATGCCAAACAAACCCATAGTTATGTTAAAATATCCAATCCCCCTTTATCTCCATCTCGTTTAACCTTTATCAGACGCAACTTTAAAAAATCAATGTAAAATTGACGTGCCTTATTTTAAATTGCCAAACTCCTAATTTGTGCCAATAATATTGCCGTGGAATTTTTATTCACACTTCCGAGTTCCGACCGTAGAATTCAGTTTTTAGAAACAATAGAAATTAAAAGGCATATTAATATAAGGTGCGGTGCGGGGTTGTATATTTTTAGGCAAATTTTATTAGAGGGTGAAAAATGCAAAAGTTCTCAACACGGACACCGAAATTGTAAAAATGGGTCGGAAAGAAAAGACGACAATTTCCATTTGTCTTCAACATATCTAAAACAAGATCCAGGCGTCGTCGTCATCATTGAGCTCCCATTTTTTCTCTTTACACCAAACCCACCTCATTTTTATCTATCTAATTATCTCTCTCTCTCTCTTAACTTTATACAATACACCATCATAAAAGCAACCAAACTCTGACTCCCTCTTTCACTCTCTCTCCCCGTGGCCTCCTCTTCTATCGGTGGCGATCGCTTGAAATTCTCCAATTCTCCTCTGTGCGAAAATGGTGTCAGCTAATCAGGAGATGGCGGTCTATTGCTTCGACACGCTCGTGGCTCACTATAACGGGGAACAATCGGCTCCTGCCGCTTTTGAAGAAGGCCAACAGTAGGAAATCCCCCCCCCCTCCTTTGTGTATAATTTTGCCTCCGTTGATCCTATTTGGGTAGGATTTTGGGGGTGGATTTAAAGGTTTTGGTTGCAGTTACTGAAATTTACTAGTTCAACTGGGGTTCTGATCGAATTGGGTTGGATTATTTTTCCTGTGTACGTTGTAGCTTATCATGGAGGCTTGAAAGGATGGTCTTTGCCTGATTTTTAATTTATTTCTTACATTCAGGCTAATGCTGGCTTGCTTTTTGTACAGCCTATATAGTGTCCATACTGATAGAGGGTGTCAATCTATATAGTTGTCAGTATTTGACCTTTTTTTTCATCTCAAGTAATTTAGCGTGATATTTGATAAAATTAATTGTTGGTTGCCTGAGATTTGAAGCGGTGCTTACTTTAGCTCGTGATATAATCAGGGACATTTATCATTAGTATACCAGTTTTATTGTAGTTATCTTTTGTTCTGATACTAGAGCTTATCGAGTTGGATTATATGTCATGTCATTTTATCAGTTAATCAGAATAGTCTTCAATTATAGCAACTAGCACGTGGATGTGCAAATCTCGTGCGTGCTTAGTGTATCCCATTTCTTCTGTATTTAATTGTGTTATTGTGCAAGTTCAAATCCTATATGATCATTCATCATTGTAAAGCAACCATGCAATATTTAAAGTTGCTTAAGTTAGTCATTTTAATGGTATAAAATGGGTCTAGTAGCTAAAGCATGTAGAAATACCTTAGGCAGGCGCTTGAAAATTCATTTATATACAAAACAGTTTCGCTTATTATATATTTCTTCTCTTTAAGATTGCTGATGGATTTTAACTTTGTTTACAGCCCATTATTTGTGACATGGAAGAAAACATCAAATGGCTCTGAGCCACGTCTAAGAGGTTGCATTGGTACTCTAGAAGCACGTCATATAATCAGTGGCTTCAGAGAGTACGCCTTAACTAGGTATGCACATTTCTTTGCACCTGTATAATACTAAATCTGGTAGCTGTGTCAGCGTCAGTATCTTGTAATCATGTATCATAAGTACTTGTGTTGGCACAATTATATTGGCTTCTTAACTTTTCCATTGACGAGGAAGTTCAATTAATTAATTATTTTATACAGATAAGAAGTTTTGACAATTTAAAATAATCAATAGTGCCGTTCACATAGCAGTTAGATTATGACATAAGTCATAAGTTATGATATTTAGGATTAATGACTGCAATGCATTGTAGTTGTTATCATTAGCCTTATTTTATTATTTTTTGACTAGCAGTGCACTCCGAGACCGTCGATTTCCACCGATACAGGCCAAGGAAATACCATACCTGGAGTGCACTGTCTCTGTACTAACCAACTACGAAGCAGCTCTTAATCACCTTGACTGGGAGGTCTCTCTCTCTCTCTCTCTCTTTTGATAATCTTGACAATGGCTGTCAAGAACAATGTCATTAAATAAAATGCAAATTGCATCATCACAATATATCAACACCATCAACGGGCTAACTAGCTCACAACCATAGAAGTTAGTATCTTACGATTCACGATACGAATCTTACGATTCGATACGATACAAATGGATAAGGATACGAATCTATACTTTGTATCTCTAGAGAGAAGAATCTTAAGAATCGTGTCTGTATCTTTTTGTATCTCGATACGATACGTATCCCAACGATACAATTATTTTAAAATACGTATATTTTTTTCGACTTTACCTCTTCTGTTCGATTTCACGCATCTTATTAGGCGATTAGAAAACCCTAGTGTGAGAAAAAAAAAGGAAAAAAGAGACAAAAAATGACAAAGAAAAGAAAAAATATACTAGCGATTGAGAGAGGAGTCAAAAACTCCAAGCACGAGACAGTGCAAGTGGGTAACTCTTATTTATTTTATTTATTTTCTTCTCTCATGCAGGGACAAATATAGTAAAGCCCAAGGGGGGGTCAGTTGACTCCTTAGATTTTAAAAAATAATACTTTTGGTTAAGTTATTACCCAATTAGTTAATGAGTTTGGACCCGATAATTTATTACAATCCGACTATTGACCCCCTTTAACTAAAATCTTGCATCTACCCCTACTCACATGTCTCTGTCTAACAAACACGAGTAGTGTTTCTATGAAGCATCCAAAACTGTAGGCAATTATATTAATTTTTGAAGACTTAAATAATGTAGTCAGGGTCACTAAATTACATTAATTGATTTTATTTATTTTATTCTCCTTAAATACTTCTTCCACACATGTTTATTGTAATTTATTTTGTAGTGATTTTATTAACTGAAATAAAATTATTTTGTTTTATTCTCCTTAGATATTAATTAATATTATCATTAAATTATCACATGAGCTATAATAAAACTCTGTGCTCATATTTATATACATATATATAGCTCACATAGTATAAATTATGCTAGTATACTATATAAATGTGATACAACGCTAAATAATAATGTTTTCAAGTGAAAAAATTCACTACATATTAAATTTAGTTAATATTTATTCATTTTAAGACAAGTTTAGCGTATCTTAACGATACGATACGATACACGATACACCGATACGATACAAAATACTACGATTCACGATACAAAATGCGATTCAACTTCTATGCTCACAACAACATCTAACAACACAGCCACATCTAACGACACAAAGACAACACAACAACAACAACAACAAAGCCTTTAATCCCACAACAACAACAACAACACATCTAACGACACAAAGACAAACAAATTAAATCCATCATCTCATAATCAAACAACGTTGTCTAGGACTTAGATGCACAAGAAGCATCTAAATACACAACAACCACGTCATTTTTTTTAAACCTTTGTCATGGCTGCAAAGTCCTGAGCAGATATTGAACTCTTAACCTTTGGGTACACAACAGTCCTAGGACTTTTTCCTAGCCAACTGTTCAACCACCCGTTCTCCAGGTCATTGTAGCACAAAGCTATGAACAGATATTTATCAACAATTGTCTTGTTAGGGCAGCTATTGGTTGGTATTTTCCAGCACCAAATTCCAGACCTATCTAAGCACCAGTTACATCTTTATTTTGGGTCCTTGGTTTTCATTCCAATACTTCAATTGATGGATTTATTAGTTTAATATACATGTTCTCTCATCTTTTTGGATCTTGGTTATTCTGATTAATCCATGGTTGTTGACTTGGGACTTGCTCTGAATAGTAGCTATTTTTCTCAAATTGAATTGTTTAAATGTCTACTCTTTTCCTACACAAAGGTTGGGAAGCATGGTCTGATCATAGAATTTACTGACCCTGATTATAACATGAGGCGTAGCGCAACCTATTTGCCTGATGTCCCTGCCCATGAAGGTAACAATTATTGTACTATTGCTGAAGATTGCTTTGAGTACATTGCATAAATAGTCCTTCATTTATCAATTTTAGCCATAAAGTTTTTGAACTTCACAGTTTGGTCCTTGAAGATTGGAATTTTGCAATTTTGGTTTCATTTATATAAATATTTAAAAATACTTGTCAAAAAGTGGATGTGAAATTGGGACTGTTACATTTTTCCTTCTAAGATTTCAACATAATTGCTGAAATTGCAAAAAAAAGGTAATTATTCTTTTCGGACAGAAGATGAAGTTGGGATCAAAGAAAGCAAAGAAATTTGTTCCTAGGCCAAAACGGGAAGGTCAGTGTTTGAAGGATAGCTATAGATAACACTTTTGGACTATTTGTGTAATCAATTATTTTCATGATTATCATTTCTCTTAGTACTTTTTAGCATCCATAAATCCTATTCATTGTTAGTGCTAAATTTTGCATTTGCTTATTTAAAGGATGGACTAAGATTGAGACCATTGACTCTCTGATGAGAAAGGCTGGTTACAATGGTGTAATAAATGAATCAATAAGAAAGAAGCTGAGAGTGACTCGCTACCAGAGCACCCTCTATACCATGCACTACGCTGACTATGTCTCCTATGTCAAATCAGTTAGAGGCGCCACCCCGACTATTAACGGGGCTCCTATCATTAATGGCTTTAAAACAAAGGCCAACCATTGATTAAGTTCAATTCTTTTAAGGGAAAACAAACCGTCTCCTCAGGGGCGTGGCGTTTGTTTGGGTGATAATTTATTTTCAATTCACACCCTCCTCGCTGCCCATTTATGTATCGTTTGTCCTTTTATCATTTTATTTATCGTGGGGTTGTATCATTGTCAAAAATATTTATAACTGCAACTGATCTTTGATACTTGCTATCGCCCCTCATTATGCTGTTTTCATAACACTGCTTGCTCCAGCTGATAATAATTAATAATATCGTCTATTTTATATTTTGAGTGTGGAAAAATGTACAAGAAAGGGACAGTTAAGTATTTGACATGCAAGAGAAAAGACCAATAAACTTTGCATTTCATATATGTCTAGGACCCATAAACAAAACTATAAGAAGACATTATTCAAATTCAATTGAGGAATAAAACCGGCTAAAAGTTCTTGACACCGGCCTCTCTGATTCATGGCAGTGTGCACCAAGTGTCTTCCACTTGGAGCAGGGAGCTGGTATTTCGCACACTATACAGTAGCACTGCACCAAGAAGATATTAAATGAAAGCATGGACAGAAGTACTATGTTTGCAATGGTTAAGAGTTACTCCCATCTGGCTACTGTGTAGCTAGAGAATTCAACGTACCTGTTTGCAATGTTTCTCGTGAGGAGTGCTGCTGAAAGGGAAGTTTGCACAGAGATGTCTAGGGTGTGGGAAAACTCTTAGTGCCACCTGATTTTAATAATTCAAATCAACATAACAACAAGAAGAAGATAACAATATATACTTTTTTTTCCTGAAAAAAATGCACACAAAAACACACATCAATCCGTCTACATTGACTACAAAATAGTCAGGCAAGGTGTGCAAATTCAGCAACCACTTATTATTTGTATGAAATGAAAGGATCAATTATTAGGCGTCATGTGTAAGTAAATAAAACACCTAATTATCAGAGTGAAATCTTACTGGTCCTTTGGCAGCAACAAGAACGACATCATTGTCGTCGATATCTTCAGGAACCTCAAGTGAAAGCTTTTTACTGATTTCAAGGGGTTTGATCACATAGCAATCATCATCTTCTTCACTTTGTTCTACTTCCTCTATCTTCATTTTTCCTGATTTCGGTACAGATGCAACGTTTTTTTGCAAGCAGATCAATGTACCAATCGTCCTGTAGCCTTACATTCATATATATATACGTATAATAAATACATATCACTCTTGAGAACATCAACAACTCTAATGCATGCAACGAACCTTTCACGTTCCCTCGTTCTCTTCAAACTTCTAAGCGTGCGTGGATGATGGATCTCATTTTTCGAACAGTCACCTCTTTATTGCCCCCCATTTCCTCCTCCCTCTGCTATTTCGCCGGGCTTAAATGACAAGCCCATTCTGGCATACAAGGGGCCTTGGCCTATTATGGTCCTTTGATATCGCTACATGGTCAAGTTATAAATAATTCCAGTCAAAGCGGCTCAAAGCCGACCATCATTTGGCATTTGCGGTTTAAAGAATACAAATTAATAAATATGTGGCAGGGATATGTGCGGCTGCACGTTTTGAAGAATGACTCCATCTTTTACCAGCTTATTATTGTATAGTTATTTAAAATCACAATTATTTTTTTGTCTAAATTTTTCTGATGACCATCATGATCATCTATACACCACAAAGAATCTACACTCCAGAAAAAAAGTATTAGGTCTCCTGTCAATTATGTTATGCCACATCATATTTGTCTGAAACTGTTTGATTCATTTGAGTTTTTTTTTTTATCATCCGACGGTTGAAGATGTATCTTGAGAATTTATTATTTCTCCACATATCTTTGTTTCCTGCATGTTTAAAACATTTAATGCTTCCGTACGCAGGTCTTAAATTTTGTTGGAAATAATTAATCTCAGAATAATATTCATCACTGATCCAATCAATCAAGATAATCAACTAGCCGTTACTCTTAATATAGAAACAATCAAGCCATTAGATTAGATTCTCTATCAATTGGCAATTAGGCAAAATAGGAAACAACGGCACCAATTATCCATCATGGGCCCGATCTGTCACACTTTCTTTACAAGGCAAAGATAAATTATCCCATATCACTGGTACCGGCCCAAAAGAACTAGCAACAGGCCTAACGGGTACTGTCACCATACCAGTAGGTGACACAGAACAACAACAAACAACTGTACCAGACACAAAAACCCAAATCGAACAAACAGACCCAAATTGAGACCAAGATGATATCAATATCATGAACTGGCTTCTCAACTCCATGGAGCCACAAATTTCAAGGTGTTCATGTATCTTGATTCAGCCAAACAGATCTGGGATGAAACCAAAGAAACCTTCGGTCAAGACCAGAATTTTGCTTACATTTTCCATTTGAAGCAAGAAATTGTACAAAGCAAATAAGGCATCAAAAAGATAACCGAACGCTATGGAGATCTCAAAGACAAATGGGATGAACTAGCATTATACACAAATACCACTGACCTGAAAACCTAGAACAGGAGCATGTGTTCCAATTCCTCTCGAGCCTTGACCCTAGTTATGAACAAGTTCGGTCACAAATTATATTATCCAAAGAACTACCCAAATTGCATGCTGTTGTGGCCACCCTTCAACGAGAAGAATCTCGTCGCCATCTCATGAACTCCTTCTCAAGTACTGAGTCAGAGAACTAAACCTTCTCGGCCTATAACCGAAACCCTAATCCTTCGGCTGAGACCTGGAGAGCTACCATAGCCCGATGCGATAACTACAAAAAGGAGGGTCATAGCCGCGATGAATGCTGGATCCTCTATTCGGAGCTCAGGCTGAAAAAGAAAGATAGGGGCGGCGACGATCGTAACAAGAAGAAAGTCTCAAATTGATTTGATCGAGAGAAAAAGGAAATGGGGCCCCTCTCGATGCCTCCAGTGCAGAGGAAATTAAAAGGGCGATACTCGACAGGAGATAGCGTAGCCCACTTGGCCCAACTCAATAATTTATTGCATGACTAGTTAACAAGTATATTGGCCCAACTGCTTGACAACTTCAGCAACAGAAGTAATTGCAGCTCAGGTAAATGCTATATCTCTATTTTAAATTCAAATAATTATTGGGTTATCGATTCAGAAGCGACTGATCATATGACTGAAACATTAGATCAGTTAAAAAATACAGTCCGATCAAAAAATTATCAATCGGTTATTATTACAAATGAGTCTAAAGTATCCATTGACCAAATTGGCACTACTAATATTTTATCAAACGATATCTTTGGAGTTCTCTATTTGTCCAACTTTACATCAAATTTACTATCTTTAATAAAATAACAAAGAGTTAAATTACAATGTGATTTTCTCACCACACAATTTGATCTTTCAAGACATAGTAACAAAGATGACCATTGATGAAAGAAAATTAGCAAATGAATTATACTATTTAGATTTTTCAATAAAGCTTTAGTTGCTAATAGTATAGAAGAAAATAAATTATGGCATTGGCGAGTCATGCCTTTGTTGTTGTTTTGAATAAATTATTTTCATTAAGACATTTGGATAATAGCAATTGTGATATTTGTCATTTTTCTAAACAAACTAGATTATCATTTACTTTATCTACTAACAAAACTTCAAAAGCTTTTGAAAATATTTGTATTTCAGCCAATATGCAAACAAATCTTTATATCGGCTGAAATGCAAACGTTTTCATAATAGTTTATCTCTTATAATTGTATATTTTTTTAGTCCTGATATAATCTTTTCTCAATAATGCTGGGTAGTGAGATTGGAATTTTTAAAATAATAATGCTGGGTAAGGACATTCTTTTTTGAATAAGATATTTAAATCCTTTTTTTTTTTGCTTTTGGGTCCTGATCTACATATTACGATGAATCACATCCTCTAAAGAGCTCTCTCTGCGGAGTTGTGCGGTTCTTTTATTATGAACCATCCGATCATTCATCATCATCATCATCATCATCATCATCATCATCATCATCAGAATCATCACATTCATCCTCATCGCCATTTTCACAACCTTCATCTTCAATGACTTTGCAATGACTGATCACATAATGTTTTCTATGATTGCTGTGATCTAGCACATAGCAATATCCTTCGTCATCATTGTCATCTTCATCTTCCTCTTTGTCATCAGTGAAATCAACCTCATAGCAATCATGGTGCTCTTCACTGCTACAATCTCTGTCGTACCCTTGCTTTCATTGACTTCTTTCTTTGGGAGGTTTTCAAATGGAGGAGAGGCAATGGACTCCGTAGACCTGTCTTGTTTCTCCTTGGAAGAATTAGAGAACTGAGAAATATGGGTGGTGCTTCTCTCTATTGTCGAGAATTGTTTAATCATTTATCACCATTTCATTCAGTTTTATGGTTAGGGAATATATATGTATGTATGTATGTATGTATGTATGTATGTATGTATGTATGTATGTATGTATGTATGTATGTAGAGAGAGAGAGAATAGTTAGGATTTTTTTTGAATTTTATGCTGGCCAGAATCATCTCCTTTCATGTTGGCTGTTGGAGATTATTTTCTTTCACTTGGCCTTTGCTTCCCATTATCCAGTTGCTATGATTGAAATGGAAAACACTGTGGAAAGAGAGAGTAGTGGAGAAGATTGAAACCTTTCCAACATTACATACGCCAGACGGGAGTTCCTCTTTTTGTGAATTGTCATTTTATATTAATTAATCAAAAAGATTTTCAGAATTGAAAATGAGATTTATTATAGGGAGCTGATACCTAGCATATTCATGCCAACTCATGTCTAACAATTAATAAGATGACATAGTATTAAAAATTCAGAAGAGCTGTTAAGCTTTTGCATTTAAAATGCATCATTGCTGATAGTCAGTCCAAAGGTGAGATTAATTAGAAAAATGTCAGTTTATAAATCACACCAGCAAACGTATATAAATTAATTGCAACAGTAGGTATACTGTACAATCCTTTATTCTTCTACGATGAAAATTATTTTCTCTCTAGGAGTGTTGAGAACAATATTTTTTAGAAAAAATAAAGAGCCACTATTTTAGCAAATAAGGCTTCAATCTATTTTTCCTAGTAATTGTACCGTTAGGCTAGAAATAGGCAACCGTTATACACAAATGTATAAATATCCGTGTACACTCTGTACAAAAGAGAACTCAGAAAAAATAATATTTTCCAGTTCATCATCTCTATCTCAAAAATTCAACATGGTATCAGAGCATATCTGATCCAGCTTCCGCAAAATCTCATACCAGTAAAAGCCAACAAATACCTATTCTCGGAAACTGTTCTTATCAGATCAATTCCTTTCAACCAGCACAGAAATTTCTTTGAAAAAGCCAAGAAAATCCTTTACCAATAAAATCCAAAAATGGCTCAAGAAATCAACAAATTGACTCCAGAACTTCTCAATGAAAAGAATTACCTGGCATGGGCAAAATCTGTAACCTTTACTCTTAGTGGCAGAGGGAAGCTGGGCCATGTCACTGGCACTAAAGAAATGCCAGTAGCTGAAAAGCCAGCAGAGCCCACTGCAGAAGAAACTAAGAAGATAGAGGAATGGCAAATGACAGATCACCTAGTCATGTCATGGGTGCTGGCCTCCATCGAGCCAAGATTGTCAAGAATGTTTCTGTACTCCAATAGTGCAAAGGAACTTTGGCAAAAGATTAGAAATGTGTATGGCCAACAAAATAATTATAGTTATATTTATCAACTCAAGCAACAAATCTTTCAGGCCAAGCAAGAGATGAAGAGCCATACAGAATACCTAGTAGAGCTCAATGCCAGGTTTGATGAGCTAGCCGAATACTTACCTCCTACCACAGATCCAGTGGAGATCGAGAAAAGGCAAGAGCAAGACAAGGTCTATATCTACCTGGGAGGCCTTGACTCGAGCTACGAAGCAGTCAGGTCGCAAATCCTCCTCAGCCCCGAGTTACCTTCCTATTCGGCCGTTATGGCGATGGTGCAGAGAGAGGATTCGCGAAGAGCTGCCATGAGCTCAGAGGTGCAAAGGTCCAACCAGGCGGTTGAGACACTTGCCTTCGCTGTCTCTGGCTCCAACCTGGACAGGGGGAGAAACAAGAGCGAAAAGTGCTCTCACTGTAAGAAATCGGGGCACACAAGTGATAGATGTTGGGTTCTACACCCTCATTTAAAGCCCAGGTGGAAGGGAGATGGTGGTTATCGGAGCCAGGGAGAGGTGGCGAAGAAGAACACCAAAACCCTAGACGGGCGACAAGAGGAGAAGAAGGGATTTCTGGCCAAAGGAGAAGCGAACAGATCTGAGTCGATTCCAGAAGCTTCTCGTCGGATCGCATCGAGTCTCACTTCTTGAGGCTCACGGAAATAATGGGTCAACAAATGGAGCAACGGACAAGCCGAGAGAGACGGGCCAGAAAGGTTTATCTGATCTCAATATTTATTCTGGGCTCAAATCTAGAATTAGGCCAAACTCTGAAAATTTATGTTTAACAATTGGTTTTTCTACTAAAAATTACCCAAATAATTGTACACGATGGATATTAGACTCGGGTGCTACCGACCATATGACAGGGAACCAAAACTTGTTACGAAATTTTTGTCCAATTTATAATGATCAATTTTTCACTGTCGCTAATAATGAAAGAATTAGAATAAAAGGATGGGGCATTGTTAGTTTATTTCCTAAAAAATTCTTTCAAGATGTTTATCTTGTTGAAAATTGCAACGTAAATTTGTTATCTATTAGTAAAATTTCAAAAGATTTGAATTGTGAAGTAGTGTTTAAATCGAGTAGTGTTGTTTTTCAGGATCTAATCACCAAGGAGAAGATTGGTGAAGGATTCTTAGAAAATGGTCTTTATTTTTTGAACACCAACAAGTCCATTTTGAATATTAGAAAAGAAGAGGACTTGCATGACCTTTGGCACAAAAGAGTTGGGCATCCCTCCGACAAGATTTTGAAAATTTTATTTAACTTTTCTCTAGTTGATTGTAGTAAGTGCGAAGTTTGCAAGCTTTCTAAGCACACCAAACTTCCTTTTTGTAAATCAAACTCTACAAGTAATGAAATTCTAGAACTTATTCATTCCGATGTATGGGGACCCGCCCCCTTTGTCTCTTACAATGATTTTAAGTACTTTGTGATTTTTATTGATGATTTTTCAAAAAATACTTGGACTTATCTAATGAAAAATAAAAGTGAAGTCTTCAATCATTTTCAAAGTTTTGCAAGCTTGGTAGAAAATCAATTTAACAAAAAGATTAAAATTTTTAGAAGTGATAATGGAACGGAATTTATGAATGAAAACTTCACTAAATTTTTTAAAGAAAAAGGCATTATTCATCAAACATCGTGTGTCTACACTCCACAACAAAATGGAGTTTCTGAAAGAAAAAATCATCATCTCTTAGAAATAACTAGAGCTATTTTGTTTCAAAATAATGTGCCAAATATTTTTTGGTCGGATGCCATTCTCACGGCAACTTATTTGATAAATAGATTGCCGAGTGTAAAATTGAATTTTAAGAGTCCTCAAGAAATTTTACATGGAAAGAAAATTAATCTTGATCATTTAAAAGTGTTTGGATGCACATGTTTTGTACATAAAAATCGTATTCATAAATTAGATTTCACGTCTATTAAAGCTATCTTTTTGGGATATTCTACTCAAAAAAAAGGATATAAATGCTATGATCCCAAAGAAAAAAAACTTTATGTTTCTAGAGATGTAACATTTCTTGAAAATGAACCATTTTTTAAAAACACACTTAAAGGAAGTTTTGAAATATCAACTTCAAGTGAGTTTATACCTTCCTATGTTACTAACAATGATGCAAGTGAAACTCTTGTAGTATCTAGCGATGTTGCTGAAAGTGGAATACATGAAGAACAAAGCACAACTGAAGGAAGTGAAGAAAACTTGCAAGGCAATGAAGGAGGTAATATTGAAGAAATTGTGCCATTGAGACGCTCAATTAGACAACTTCAACCATCTATAAGATTGAGAGACTTTGTAACATATACGGTACAATATCCGATTCATGATTATATTTCCTATGAGAATATCTCTTGTGATCACTTTGCTTTCTTAAATAAATTGTCAAAATTGGAGGAACCCGTCTCCTATGATATCGCAAAGAATGATCAAAATTGGTGCAAAGCCATGAAGGATGAACTTAAGGCTCTAGAAAAAAATGAGACTTGGGAACTATGTCCACTACCAAAACATAAAAAATCTATAGGTTGTAAATGGGTATATAAAATTAAATATAATTGTGATGGTACGATCGAAAGATATAAAGCAAGGTTAGTGGCTAAAGGGTATACCCAAACTCAAGGTATTGATTATCATGAAACTTTTGCTCCAGTTGCAAAAATGAATACCGTTAGGATTCTTTTCTCAATTGCAACAAATAATAATTGGAATTTAGAACAAATGGATGTTAAAAACGCCTTTCTTCAAGGTGCACTTGAAGAAGAGGTTTATATGAATTTGCCCCCGGGGCATAAATTGGAAAATGCTTCTAACATTGTTTGTAGGCTTAAGAAATCTATTTATGGTCTCAAGCAATCCCCAAGAGCTTGGTATGGTAAGCTTAGTAATTTTTTGACATCGTGCAAGTTTAAGGTAAGTGATGCCGACAATTCTCTATTTACTAAAATTTCTAATAATAATATTGTTGTTGTTCTTATTTACGTAGATGATATAATCATAACGGGAAATGATTCCTTAGAAATTAACAAAGTAAAAAGGGATTTAAAAGATAGTTTTGATATCAAGGATTTAGGTAAATTAAAATATTTTCTCGGTATTGAAATAGCATATTCTTCAAAAGGATTATTTATATGCCAAAGAAAATATATTCTTGATTTACTTAAAGAAACGGGTAAAATAGGATGTAAGCCGGCCAAAACTCCACTTGATACAAATGTGAAGTTAAATAGTGAAGATGGTGAACCATTGGAAGATGTAAACCAATTTCAAAGACTTGTAGGAAAATTAATTTATCTGACTGTTACGCGACCGGACCTTTCTTATGCCGTTAGTTTGGTTAGTCAATTTATGCATGCGCCTAGAACAATTCATTTGGAAGCAATAAACCGAATTTTAAAATATTTAAAAGGGTGTCCCGGAAAGGGAATATGGATGAAAAATAATAATACTAATATGCCATGTGACTATTCCGATGCAGATTGGGCCGGGGGCTACGATCGAAGGTCCACCACCGGTTTTTGCACTTTTGTAGGCGGAAATATAGTCACATGGAAGAGCAAAAAGCAAAATGTCGTGGCTCGATCAAGCGCCGAAGCGGAATATCGAGCCATGGCATCCACCGCTAGTGAGCTAACTTGGATAAAGCAAGTGTTGGCCGATTTGAACATTGAAATTAAGGAACCGATGAAGATGTATTGTGATAATCAAGCGGCGAGACATATTGCGGCGAATCCCGTTTTTCACGAACGAACTAAACACATTGAAGTGGATTGTCACTTCGTAAGGGAAAAAGTTCAATCAAAAGAAATAGAGACTCCGTTCGTAAGAAGCGAAAATCAAAAATTCAACAAGGAGTTGCAATCTCCACCTTTTCTCTGCTTTTCTTGGAAATAATGTTGCAATGCGCATTGCTTCCTTCCCAGTTTGAACAAGGCACGACCACTTCACACAAAACACAGTAGCACTTCACCAAATTGCAAAATAAAACATCAGATAACGCTCTTATTATATTTTTATTAACTATTATTTTTCTATTGCAAAAGAGGAAAAGTAAAGAAGGCTGCTAATATTAATATACCTGACTGCAGTAATTTTCATGAGGGGTGCTATCAAATGGAAAATTTGCACAAAGGGTTCTTGGATGTGGAAAATCTCTCAGCGCCACCTGTTAAATAACAACCGAATAAGATAATCAACACTCAAAATTTAACAAACTGAAATAAATTGGTGACAGATCCTGGTTCTGTATTCCCTAAAACAAAAGCTAAAACAGACACCTGACTGGTAGAAAACCCGAATATACCCAGCAAGTAGCCACTGTGATGAATATAACAATGCTTACAGTTAGCAAAATCTGACATATGTTACTGATGCATTTGATCTTTACCAGCATAATATTTCGTCCTAGTATTTGTCATTTGAATAGCTTTCTACTACAGCATATTATCATATAATTGTTAACTCTGGTATACACTTGGAGTTGGTTTAGTTATCAGCAGATATCTTACACCATCCTGTTTGTCAATTTTGCAACATACTTCCAAAATTTTGAGTTATAGGGTTTTATTTTGGTACGAATTGTGAAGTTTCACAAGGTAATTTTTCATGGCATGCACTTATTCCATTAAATTAATTTCAAAAGAATAGTTATTTATCGGATGGAGAATCAGAGAGAGAGAGAAAGAGAGAGATCGTACCGGTCCCTTGGTACCAAGCACAACAATCTCATCGTCTTCATCGGCATCATTGGAGGCACTAATGGAGAGCTTTCGTGAAAATTCGACCAGATCGATTTCGGAACGATCTTTGTTGTTCTCATGATCCTTCGCCTGCAATTCCTTCTCCACTTTCACCTTTTTATCCTCCTCTTTTTCCATATTTTCTTCTAATTAAGTATTATTGAGAGACTGCGATTTCGGTCCGTCTTTCCTCTTTAGTCTATTATTCTCCAGCAAACATTCTACTTTTTCTATGAAAGAGACATGTTTAATAAAATAATCACTATTTATAATATAAAGTTACCAAATTCATTTTAGTAATGTATAACAAAAGTATTTTTTTACTAATACAGCTTAATTTGATATTTGTAGATGATTGAATTTATGCTTTTGAAGTATAAAAATTGAAAAAAAAAATCGAAATTCAAGGAACCGATATGTCCAAATTTATCATGCTTTTCATTCTAAACATTATCTTTTTATAGAAAAAGTCGTCGAATATATGTTTGCTAGCGTCATTGTTGTAAGATGGTCGTGAAAATATAAGCCCTTGAGTGTGCACCAAGCTGTTGAGTTTCCTTTCTATGTTTGTTTTAAATGTCCAAGGAAGTTCATAAATATTGTGATCTAGAAATTATGTAAAAATGTAGACTGCTCTCGACCCCACAAGCTTTATTTGCATCCCTCGACAACCCAGCAACAAAAACCTGGATACATATTTTCCTCAATTTTCAGATAGTTTTGCCATATCATGCATCCCCTCAGCCAGACCAAACAAATAATAACAGGTGAAAATATTGAAATGTTAGGCAAGTTAATCCTGGACATGAATAATCGCAATATAGTAATGGCATCCAGAGCCAAACATGAACAGTTGGTGTATAAGGAATAATTACACATCATATTACTATAAAAAAATTTAGCAACATACAAAAGTATGAAACACCCAAAACCAAAAAGGAGTTGCGCTATTGCAACTGAGGCAGTGACAAAAGATTTCCAAGAATAGAATCAGAAATTTCGAACGCCATGATCTATTGGACGCTCTTGGTTGAACAAGGATTCAACTTCAAATTCCCATCCAGACGGAATGCTTGTCTTTTACTCTCCACCTTGTGCCTTGATTTGAGGCATGGCAATGCCCATTCGGTCCCTTCCAGTAGCTGCACGGGGCCAATACATCACATACATAGCAGTAGCACTGTTTAAATCAGAAAAATACAAAATGGCAACGGCCGCTGATTTCTTTTATATATTCTTTGTTCTTTTGTAGTTACTAGCATGGAACCCACTCTTGTTCGGACCTCTTAATTTTAAAAATATTTATATCTAATACTAATTTTATTATAAATAAATAATATATTTTACTTAAATATTATTTATATATAAATCAATCATTAAATTCTTAAATTTTTAAATAAAATTAATTTATTATTTAATAAATTTTCTTTTTTTAGTATGATTGTACAAACATATTTCCTTTTTACAATAAAATTAGTATAAAATTATAAGAATGATAATAAACAAGAAAGTGTGCAACAAATATGAGTTGCATTTCTAATATGTAAACTACCTACTTTTTTTTTCACAAAGAAGTCTCACGATCTTAAACAAATTAAAACAATAGAGAACTAAAATTTGGAATGGAATAGTATTGCTCTATACTGAATTTAACGGCACAAATTCATTGTTCTTAAAATATATGCCTTTTCTTTTATTTTCTAATTATTTTTTAATTGAGACAACAAAAGGCAACATAAATTATTTTATTCCCAAAGATCAATGCTCATTACTAATCATGATTGCTTTTGCCTCGTTCATGACTACTAAATAAAAGTAGATGAAATGCCCAATAACATTGTAATGATGTATGTTTGTCTAATTGGCACTTTATCTGACATTCTTGTTGTAGCTTATTAGTTATTTACTTTTACTGTTCATATATGCCTGAATTGGGACAATCTTTTCGTGCAAAAGACCTCTGATATTTACCTCTCCGATTGTGCAAAAAGTTTCATATATTGATTACTATTTTTTATTTGAACTATTCAAATTTTCACCAAAAGCAACCACTTAAACTTTTTATTTTATCTTTCGTATCTATAATTTGAATCTATATTTATTAAAGGAATACAGAAAAACCAAAAACTCTTTTATTTGGTTTTTGTTTCAAAAAACTTTTTGAATTTCCAATAGAAAGTGATTTTGCTAAAGAAGAGGCTTTTACTGCAGTGAAATATCCTTTTTTTCTCCAGATATTTCTACGAATACGTTTTTTTGACATAGAAGTACGTTTTTTTGGAACAGCCATTGAAAGAAAGTTTATTTTATTTTATTTTTTTATGTGAAATACATTTTTTTCAAAAAAAAAAAGAATTATTTTATTTATCTTTATAACTTAAGTTTTTTTATCAATAATTTTAGAATTGTTATTATTACGACTAGGTCCAGAAAAAACATAAATATTTTAAATTTTCAAAATAAAAAATAAAACATCTATTTTTTTAAATATAAAAAACAAAACATTTACGTAAAAACACAGCCTCCCCCTTCAAAATTTTGGATTCAACAGGCAGGGCCGGCAACTGCCCCGCCCTTGTTCAAAAAAATTCTTAAAAAACACACCTCTATTTCTGTGTATTTTTTTTCTGAATAGATACAAAAATATATCTAAATTTCAAAATAATTAGGAAATCATATTTCACCCTAAATTTTTGCCTCACTATAGTATATTTTATAGCTCCACTCCTGTCAACAGGTGAGTCCTTATCCTCTCAGTCTATAATCTCAATCCCTATGGAAAACCCTGTCAAATTTACGGGTGCTTTAATTCATTTAAGAAACAGTCATACCAAAAATGTTTGACCATATCTATGCTATATTATACATAGCTTATATAATGGAATTTATCCATTAATATTATTAGATAATGTGTAATGACTCAAATATCAATAATTTAATTTATAATTGAGATTAATTAATTTTATAAAAATAATGGTTCAGATTTCAATCAAACTCATTTTCCTCTCCATTCCATTTGCTATATTTTTACTATTCATTTATAGAAGGTCTAAAAATAATTATATATCAAATAAATTAAATATAAACTTTTAATAAAAAATTTTAAAAAATAAAACTACGCATTATACAATCTTATCTAGAAAAGAAAAAATATTATATTTTGTACATTATCTTTTATTAAATAATAAATTAATTTTATTTAAAATATAAGGCCTTTATAATTGATTTAAATATAAATTATATAATTATTTTGTAAAAAAAGTTATATTCAAATAAATTAAATATCAACTGTCATAATATTAGAACTTTCATTGCAAAGAAATAAATTATTTTTAAGTTTTCTTAATCCAACTATCCAAAACATTAATAAGGTCGATAGTTGTAAAAGCATTATAATTTAAGAAGGCGTGCAAGGCCATTGCATATTTCAATGCGGTCATTTTTGACTTCATTGTTGTCATTTACATCCCACCTCTGAATCAAAACTGCTTTAAAAAAAACAAAAAAGTTGGTTAATTGAAGCCTTTGATATCTATACTATTATATAAACCATCTAAGAATTGGAGGGTCCATTTTTTGTCATGGTAATTTTTTATTATACCCATTTTATCCCTCAATTAGACGGATAATATTTATTGTTGTTTGATCGAACGTATGTGATCGCGTCCATTGATCCTCTCTTTCTCTCCATTTCTTTCCCTCATATACTATTATTTCCATAATTTTTATTTTTTATTTAGAAACCTTGTGCATATTTGGTAAGAAATTAATGGTGATAATATATGTTAGAATAATTTACTTTTTCTTGCCGTAAAAATTATGAATCATTAACTCATATTATGCAAAAATCTCATCCAAGTTTCTCTATAATTTGGTGAATTTATAATTTAATATTAGATAAATGTGATTTTTTTTATTTTATAATATTTTAATATTTAAATAAAAAATTCTGCTGCAACGCGCGGTATATAGCTAGTACAATTCTTATAGAGTAAGAATTTCTATAATTCAAGACATATCTGGACATTCTAAAATCGGAAAGTAGCAGAAGAAGAGAAACTGTGTTGCCTTGATGGTAATAAAAAGGCAAGCAACGATGTCTGATATAAAAGTCTAAAAAAGTAAATGATTGTATCTTGGAGAGGAAGAAAGGAAGAAAACAAATGGAATGAGATCTTGAGAAATTGAGAACCTATCCAAATTTACTGCCACACGGCAAACTGAAAAATTATACTCAAGTCTTCTAACATTTTACACATTTTACATCATTGACTTTTTTATCATTAATTTTGTTAAAAAATTTTATTTATTTAAATTTAATAATTCATAAATAATTTTTTTCTCTTCTCATTCAAAATAATGTATGTAAAGTAAAAAAATTCGTATTTTGCATCATTGACCGGATGGATCGGTGATTGGACCGGATGAGTCCGTATATTTATAATGGGTCACGACCTATATTATCATCTCTAACCACATACTAGAGGGGAATTTAGAATTCTCACTGGATGGGCTTTTCTCCCATTGTACGAATTTATTGGATCATTTGTACACACTAGAGCTGTAACTCATGGCTGTAACTCATATTTCGTCCTCACAATATTATTTTTAAATAATTAATTATAAATATAAAATATAAAATATATTTAATAAAATTTCACAAAATTCAAATATAATTTTTAAATATAAAAATATATATATAATAATAATACTTATTATTATAAATATTATAATTAAGTACATGATAATCTATAAATATCATAAAAAATAGCTCATTTTAAGAGTTAAATTTAATCTTAAGTATATTACATACACGAGTAAGGGTATAGTGTTTCACGAAGTACAAAAACTTTCGTGTTTTGTATCTGTATTTCTAATTTAAAAGTTCAAGTGGCTGATTAAAACAGTTAAATATGATTTTCATATTAAAACATCATTGAAAATCATTTTAAAACAGTTAAATATGTTTTTTTGAACAAGAAAAAACATCATTAAAGGTAGCAAACAAATTCCATTTTTTTTCTTTCTTTTTTTCTGAAAATAATAATTGCATTTTAAAAATTCCGTCCAATAACTGTTTACGTGTTGTTTTAAAAATAAGTTATAATGAACTTTTCAATCATACAATTATTTTAAACGGAAAATTAATTCTATATTGAACTAAATCAAAAATAAGTTTCTCAACTTCTTTTATCATAGTCTCGACTCCTGAGCTATAAATAGACCAATAAGCTATCCACACATTAAAAAGAAAGTCGCACATGCAATTTCGTTTTCAAAGAATAAGGCAAAACCAATAGTATAATAACAATTAACAAGCCCCACTTCCCAATCCAAAATACCAACACAACATTCTCTCATCTCTGCCATCTACTCTCTACCATCTAGAGCGGAGCGACAACCCCAATCCTCGCGATCCAAAACGCATAACACAAATTATACTTTGAAAAATTCGAAAGGGGAGAATATGGAGGAATCAGCAGCGCAAGACTCAGAAGCCTCGCAGCAAGCTCCGACCGCCGCATCGCCGCCTCTTCATCCTTTTCAGCAACCTTCCCTGGGTCTAACCTCGGCCGAGTACGCCTCCCTGGCCCCCACCATCGACGCGTACCACACCTACCAGGTGGGACCGGGCCGGTGTTCCTCGCTTCTGTCACAGCGGATCCGGTGCCCTTCCAGCTTCGTGTGGTCCGTTGTGCGACGCTTTGACTGTCCTCAGATCTACAAGCACTTCATCCGCAATTGCGCGATCAAGGGCGGAGGTGGCGTCGAGGTGGGATGCCTCAGGGAGCTGCGCGTTATCTCCGGCTTACCGGCGAGTACCAGCACTGAGCGTCTGGATATATTGGATGAAGAGAAAAAAATCACTGGATTCACCATCATAGGAGGGGAGCATCGTCTGAGAAACTACACGAGCGTAACTAGCGTGAATCAGTTTCAAGAAGGAGACGAGATCTGGACCGTGGTTTTGGAATCGTACGTGGTGGATGTGCCAGAGGGGAACAGCGAGGAGGATACCAGACTGTTTGCTGATACAGTCATCAAATTGAATCTCCAGAAGCTCAAATCTGTGGCCGAGGGAGCCGCAGCGCAAGAACCCTGATTTGATCAGGGAGGTGAAGGTAAAAACTTGCTTTAGGTTTTGTTACTGTGGTTTTTGTTTGCTTTCAGAAATCAGGGGCTAAAATGCATGGTTTCTGATTTCCCGGGGATTGCATTTTCGTGAAATCTGGATTTGCTGTTGGTGTAATTGGTGTCCGCAACTTGAGCTTCAGGTTTAATGTGGAATCCATGGTACATAAGTACTGGGAGTAAAATCAGCAAAGTTTGTAATTTTTGTGGAAGTAATAGATAATTTAGTTGGGTGATAATGTAATATAATTTAGTGGGAAATTGAAGAAATCTATGGAACTTCCGCTGTTTACTCTTTTTCTGTCTCTGTTGGTCCAGTAATTTTCTTTTCCTTTTTTTTTCTTTTTTTTTCTTTTTTTTTATTATTATTTTTTGCCGTATGGGTCATGGGTGGGGTGTAAAATTGTGATTCTCTCTTAGGATGATTGTTCCGTGATATTTTTCTTTATCATGAGGAAATCATTGGTTTGCATGTTGTATTGAGGGTTAAGACTCTTTTTTCATGAAATTGAAATGAAATAAATTAGGGTTCAGATGGGTAGATAATGATGATTATTCTGCTAAACGAAATATACTTTACCTCAACTACCAAACTGGTTGTCAGTTTCTGGTTAAGTCGTTATCGTTTTCTAAGTATATCCTCAACTAATCGCAATATAAAAGTGCGATTGATAATTGAACTTTATAGAACCTGCCACTGGAGATGGAGTTAGCCTGCTAGGGGTCCGCATTCAATAGCTGCCATAATTTCAGACATTGCATCAAAGTATGATTTTATGGGTTCCGCTAGATCCGTGTGATTTAAATTTCATGTAAAAAGCAAAGATCAAGGAGATGCTAAATTCTATGAACCTTGTGTTGCGGAGCGAAGGCATCAAGAATTCAAGATTCAATGACCTGAGAATGTTGGAAAAGAAAAAGAGGCTTAAATATATGGCCCAAAATAACTAACAAGACTCTAGAATTTTGATAGTATGTGGTCACAACTGTTGTCATTGCATGCAGCAATTTTGAGTTGTAGGTCAGGATCTCCGACATAAAATTGTGAATTGTTGTGATGCATTCGATTAGAATTTAGATATCTAGATATTATTTTGATTCTTTTACCGGAGAATATTGGATTGTTGTTTTTTTTCATTGGCAATAATGATCGATAGACAAAAGTTTCTCAAAAGATGAACGATAATAAATTAATTTCATGACAGCGACCTAACCCTGTTGTCATTAACAGTTCACTATAGGATGAAAGCTTCCCGTTTACAATTTAATCATTTAAATAGGTTTTTGGGTATTCCCCTGTGTATTAGAGGAATAAAAAATGGAGATGAAAATTAAATAAAAACTAAGTCTGCTAGTTAGAAAAGATGTCTTCGACTTGATATTAAAAGTAAAACTAAAGAAAGCAACCTATCAATTTTATGGTGCTTGGTTACTACTGTTTACTGTTTGGCAAATCAGCTGAGAGTATAGAACTTTGAAAAGTCACATGTATAACTGATATGTGCTATAAAAAGAACCACGATTGGAGGGTTTTTGACATGTACTAATATGGTTCAGAATTTTTTTTGCATCAAGGATGATAGTCGGAAAAAAAGATTCCGACCATGAATTTTTTTTAGGGCTACTAGGTCCGAATGTTTAATTGGGGACATGTTTTTTTAAATGCCTCAAAGTAATAAATTCTGAACCAAATTTTAAAGTGAAAAGAAAAAAAATGATTTTTCATTTTTAGGACATTTAGAAGGAATAATATTTTTATTTTTAGTGCTTTTGTTGTTGAATTCAGTGATCATCTATAATCCTTCATTCTTAATTTCACTCTTTATAATACGAAAATCATTCCTTCTAAATGCCCCAAAGTAATAAATTTTAAATAAATATCGAATAAAATTTTCAAGTGAAAAAAGTAATAAATTCTATTTTTTATAAAAATCAGAAGGGTTCGAGATAAAATTTATATTTTTTATTTTTATTTTTATTTTGTTCTTATATTTTTTTTCCACTCAAAAAAAGAAAAAATATATCTTTCCTCATTTTCTGTCATCTCTCCCATGAATGAATTCGATCTCTGCCGAAAAAAAATAATTTCACCAATGGTGCTACCACTAAACTTTTCATGTTTAATTTTTAATGATAATGATTCTCTTTTTTTAATTTTTATTTTTAATCATGTAGTATGGATTAATTTTCATACAATATGAATTTTATTCAGCAATTATTTAAAATTTTCATATAATATAGATTAATTTTCATACATTATATTGTACGAGATAAAAATTCAGACCAGCATATTTGGAGGCATTAATAATTTACAGAATTTATTACTTTTCACTTTAAATCAGGGTTCAACATTTATTTAAAATTTATTACTTGAGGTACTTTTAAAAAATAAATATATATGTCTCGGATTAAAAATTCATACTACGTAGCTGTAAAAGAAAATAAAAAAATTCACAGTCCAAATTATTTTCCGGACAACCATACCTGATCCGAAAAAAATCCAGATTATGCACATGTCAAAAATTCTTCAATCATGCTAACACATGCGAAAGAATTTTTAGTTTTTCTATTTTAAAAAAAAAATGGAGATTAAGGGAGCATAGTCTCACTTGGCTGTGGCAACCTGTACCTTTAGGGTGTGTTTGGATCGTGCAAAAAATAGCGTAAGAATAGAGGAATCGTGAATTGCAAATGAGGATAGTGAAAAAATAGTGATTTTTCGGTTAGCGCGAGAATAGTAAAAAAATGATATTATTCCGGATGGTAGAAATATTATTTGGATTGTTTGTTGAGAATAGTAATAGAGAGTTAAGAAGAACAATAATTATTTCATTATCATCATAGAATAGCAGAATAATAGTTATTCTCACTGTTCCGAAATAATAAATTTACATTTAGATACACAACTGTTATTATTATTCTGAAAATAACAACTATTCTCTATTCCTGACCTATCCAAACATACCCTTAGTCAATTGCAGGGACCAAAGGACTGGAAAGTTAATTACGAAATCACCAACATTCAGATGACCGTAGTGCAAATATCTCTGTATCTTTTCTGGGAGAATATCTGTGTGGAACTGGTTGGTAAAGTGATATATTGTTTTTGACACTGCTCTTGACTTTCTTGCAATTTTGTCTTGTGTTTCTAGTGCATCGACCAACTACTTTTATGCTTTATTTCACAAAAGAGGAGTGAGAGCGAACAGAGAGAAAAAAAAATGAAAGAAAGGAGGAGAGTAAAATCTTATATTTTATTTTTGAAGGTAAATTTTTTATGAAGTTTATATAAAAGGTTTTACCTTCTCTGCACTTCTTTCTCGCTCCCCATCAAAATAATATATTATAAAATAAGTAAATTTTTTTTAACAAGTAAAATGTTAAACCAATCAATCTCATCTTCCCTTTCCTCCTCTCTTCTACCTTTGTCTAGAGCACGGTGTTATCCTCCGGTCAATATATGCATTGAGATTTCACCAAAAATAGAACATACAATAAGATTTGTACCTTGTACTCAGTGTTAATTATAATTATTTCACTCATTATATTCCTCTTGCGCTTTACAACATTTTTTTTCTGATAGCACTAGCAGTCATCATCAGACCCAATAAATTATTGATTCAGAATTTGACAAATTGCTCTTGAGATGACTCAAAAGAGCACTTGACAGGAATAATAGTACAAAGGAAGAGAAACTGCCCCACTTTCAGTTAGTGGTATACTGGTATTGCATCAGCGAATAGAATGAATGGTTCAATTAAATTAGCAGAAGTCATTGCTAGAAATGGTGATGCTTGCCTTCACAGAATTGTACTAATATCATTTTCCACCAGCCAATATCATGTTAATGAAATAAGTACTGTCTTGTTTTTAAGCTTGACAAATCATAAAAAGAGAGGAATCATGTGGTCAGTGGTGGTCACCAAGTCTTTTGGTTTTGGAACACTGATACTTGACCATGACCAAAAACTCTATATATGCATATAGTTGTGGAAAACATTTAGTTAAGGGAGCGAGTATATATTTAGAAAACATTTAATTAATGGAGCGAGTATATATTTAGAGTTGGCACGGATCGGATCGAATTCGTTTGACTAAAAAAAGATCATCAGGTTATTGACCGAATTGAGTCGGATCAGGTTCTGGATCATTTCTTATTGCCTCGGTCTTTTTGGGTCTCGTATAAATCCGGATTAGGTTAGGATTTGGACAGATCGGATTTAGATGAATTGAACGTGTTCATCGAGATTTTGCCCCTTTTAAGTGATAATTGGATGTCAAGTGGGTTCAGGCCGAGCAAGACCCGGTCAAATTAGTTTGATCAGGAAAATTTGTCGAGTCGGGTTTCAAAGTGTCTAGTGTCAATTGTTTTTTGAATTTTGGATCAATTAAGATCAAGTCGAGTCGGATTCTGATCAATTTGACTTCTTAGAAAAAAAAATAGATTAAATATAATTCAAATCCGAACAGATTTGACCGATTTTGCCATCTCTGAGTGCACCAACTTTTTACCCAATATGGTGGCAGGTTTAACTGGTTACCCTGCTAGGGGGGACAGAAAGGATAATTCCTCATGCCTGTGCTAATTGTATTTTACATCACCATGAACTGTACCATCACGTTCAAGTATCATAGCGGTAAGGATTATATATCTGAATTGGAATCAATTGGTACCGAGACACAATAATATTATTGAAAGTTGAGAGTTCAATTTCCTTTTGGGGTTGGGGACCGGATCCCATCAAAACTCTCCACTAGCCCTTACCCCCTCAGGTTTAACCTGTTTGGAAGCAAAATAAATAAAGAGAGAACAAAATCTTGGAATAAGCCTTATCTCACTTTAAATTCTCAAAACAAGTTTAGCAATATTTTAGAGGTAACTTTTGTTGTATTTGGAGATTGCTTGAATTAATTAAAGCAAATATTTATAGAGAATATAATACTCTTAATATAATTGACATATATTAGTATGCAGTTAGGAGCGGATGTAATGTAGACTAGTGGCAGCCCTTGAATTTTGAAAATCAGTACTTTTAAATAATACTTTCGGTAATTTGTTCCCTTTGGAAAAAAATTTTGCCCCCTGGATTGTTTGATTACGTTTATTGAGAAAAAATATTTAATATTGTGCATAATGAAATAATTATACAAAAAATTTAAAATGTGAAATTCCGTAGAGGAAAATTTTCATCATCAACTTAATTATTTATCACTTTGAGTTTTATTTTGTTGTTATTTTTAATATATAAAAGGATATTATTTTGATGATTTTTTATTATATAAGAATATATATTAAATTATTATTATTATTTATAACTCGATTAGTTAATGGATTTGAACTCGATAAGCTATTATAATCCGATAATTATATCCGACCGAAATCCTGCATCCGCCCTTGTATGCGGTGATTTCAATGAGTTTATCTAGGCCATTTAACTATAATAACACGCCCTTAATTAAAAAGTCCTTACAGCAAAAATCAGTCTCTAAAACTAAAATACATAAACATCAAAATACAAGTCCAATGGAGAAGACTTTCACCAACCTAGCGTGGTAATTAAATACCAATTCTAAAGCTTACTTTCAATGTCCCCTAAAAATACGGTGCTCATGCCGCATTACAGTCTAAATATTTTATTGCAGAACTTTTCCTCCATGTGTAAAAACAAAAGAGAACAAAACATCATCAATCATCTCGTAGTCATCGGAATGTATAATATTTTGATTCTCTAGCAAAATCAAGAGATTTATTTCATGAAAGAAACATATCTGACTTCTTTACGCAAAAATCAAAGTCTGTGGGCCTTTGGGAGAGAGAAATGTATTAAAAAGGAGAAGAGGGGGTTGGCGGGAACGTTGGATATTTTCATCAAAAAAAGAAGTAAAAGCCCAGAATATTACTATCACCTGTAGATGGTAGTGATAAGCAGTGAGAAAATTGAGAGAGAGAGAGAGAGCATTATCTCAGACTATCTCAATTATGTTATTACATATTTAACAGGATTAACAGTGATTAAATCCTTTATCCCTTGTTTATCCTGCTGTCAGACAGGGCTCAAAGAAAAGAACATTTCACATGCCTGGTTAAGTGGATAGTTACGTTTCTTCACTGGGAAAGGAGGAAAAGAAAACAAATGAAAGAAAGATAATGTCAATGAGTGCTTAACCACCACCATAAAAATCGAATCTAATAATTCTATACATCAACTTCAAAAAAAAAATAATATACATAACTAGATTTTATTCTAAAGTATTCTTTTTCTATTTCTGTTGTCCAAAATGTTCACTATGAGATGGTTCAGCGATCTACAATTATCCATATTAAGTCATTGTATTAAATTAATTAAAGAGTTTTTAAATATAAAAAAAAATAATTTCGAATCTACGATTTTTCGTACGGAAAACACCATATTGCACAATTTAAAGGCTAATTCTCAAATAAAGAATTGTATCTTCACACTAAAATAAAATTTCGTCTATCGTTATCAGTTCTGGTACATTATTGAGATACCCATTTATTCAACTCATGTCTACCTGAGTCCACAAATTTAATGTTTAGTGACAATGATTACAGACCTGCACGACAATAGGGCAGCGTCTAATGTTTTATAGTTTGGTAATCTGTCTCTCGGGAAATTAATAATATTTATCTTCAAAATCTTCTCATTGACATCTAACTCTTATGAATATTTCTTATTTGTCCATCTGGATTATTACAACGCATATAATTATAATTATTTTATTTCAAATTCATAATTAATATTTTAAAGATGAAAATGTTCTTATTTATTTTTCTTACTTTTCCGCTTCTTAATGTAAAGTAGACAAATATTATTAATAATTAATCATGAATTTTAAAGAAGATAGTTATAATTAAGTGTTATTGTAATTGATCATTTGTTTTTTTCTATTTTACTTTAAGAGGCAGGAAAGTAAGAAAATGATGAGGACATTTTCATCTTTAAAATATTAATTAACAATTAATCACGAATTTTTTAAAGAAGATAATTATAATTAAGTGTGTTGTAATAATTAAAGATGGGCACATAAGAAAGATTCATAAGAATTGAATGACAATGAAGAATTTTGAGCGGTTGAGGGAAAAATAAGAAAATGGAGAAGAACCGATGGACATACAAAAAATTAACCCATAAAGTAGTGTGAGACGTTGAGAGAAACCGTCACACATATTCACCCTAGATTGAACTAAAGTCAATATACTGGACTATGATGTGAGTCAATTAAATGAGAGCATCTTTCAAATGAAAAAGCCCCAAGAGAGACCAGCAGGAAATCTGATCTAGAAGTTACTGTGAGCTGTGAGTCTGTGACTTCCTAATTATACCGTTGCAGTTCTTCTAGGATTTTAATCCTGGTATTACGGGATTAAATAGCAGCAACGGTTGCTGGTACAGAATAGATACACCATATTCCATGGTCCAGACAGTTTACTCAAGCCCACTACAGTCTATTCATGTACCAACATTTCACCTTCACAATGTCAATAATTTACGTGTTATATACTCTACCTTCAGATGATACTATACCCAGGCTGGATACATTGCACGAAAAGGAAAAGATAGTAAGTGAGAAGATGCTTTTAGAATTGACTAATTTTTCAAATGGTAGATTCATCTTGAAATCTTTCATTCTGCCATTAATGCCAAAGCAACTAGAGTAATCAGTAAAGTGTTGGGAAACCATTTAAGAAATCAGATAATTGGGTTATTCAAGAATCCAACAGGATAGAAAGGGGAGAGAAAAGAGTACACAAACAGCCACTAGTTCCAACAAAACACAATTGCCAGTCCTAAATGGAGGAAATTAGGCAAAACAAGCAGGCTATTTACGATTACCAATTCATCAATGACCTGAAACCAAGAACAGAATCATCCAAGGCTTGACCGTGTAACCTCATACGCCAGAAAGCAAGCAGCATTGGCCGGTACACTACGTGCCATGGCAGGTCCAAATCCCTTGTACAGCCCCTTGACCCCTTCAGAGGCTAAAATCTTTCTAAAAGCATTTATAGACCCCTTATACTTCGGGTTCTTAAAATCATCAACCTGAATGACACTTTTCACAACATCAGTTGGATAAACTGCCATCCAGAAAGAGGCCCCACCTAAGCCTCCAGCAACAATAAGGGACCCACGGCCGAGACTGGAGGTGTCAGGCCCACCTGCGAAATACTGTTTGATAAGTTCATACACACCAAACAATATGGCATTACCAGGCACCTCACGGGCCAGTGTTGGTACAAGTCCCTTGAAGAGGCCACGGGTTCCGCCTTCAGCTTTGAGCACATGTCGGGCTACATCCATGGGACCACTGTATTTTACAGGTGCTGGTGCAGTCATGGTTGCAGTTGCAGTTGCTGCCCCAGCAGGAACAGTTGTGACACTTGCAGTGGCAAGTGCACTTTGAGCTTGTAATCTTGCAATAAATTTGGCATATATTAGAATATTCAGTCTTAATTGCTAAAACAATGGGTCATAAATATGAAAATTGGAATGATGCCATTAATGTCGTACATTTCCATGAAATTCTTCAATTATTTTTTCCAAAGTTCATTAAAGGTTGGTGGATATATACATAATCCAGCTGCGGGTAAAAAATAACTATGCCCTTATTATGATTATCAATCTGCTTAAATAATTTCTTAGATCCATCTGTAACAAAATATGATCAGAGGGTATTCATAGGAATGACATGCCATTAACACATTTGATTTGAAAGAGTAGATGCACAGTCATCATGAATTTTGACACAGCAAGGGATTATTACTATTACAATTATTATTATTCTTTATGATTCCGGACTGAGTTTCATTTCCAGCATACCCTAATTTATTTGAGATTAAAGGCTTTGTTGTTGTTGTTGTAATTGTTGTCGTCGTCTTTTTTGACAACATGGCCCAGAATATAGTTCAAGCCCAATAAACCCGAAACCAGAAAAACCCTATGAGAAATCAACACATCAAGCCCTTGGAAGTAATAGTCCACAATTAATGACAGTAACTAGCGGGACCCTATACACGCACACTAGAAACAAACCTGCATTTGATCAGCTCAGTGGGGCAAGCAAGAAATGACACTGCAACGCCAGCCCCAGCTCCACACACAAGCTGCTGATTCACAGTGAGTGGCATGCCTGGTTCAGAACGAAACAACGCCTCCATCTGTCCCCTGACAGTGAACAGCACAGCATTAAAAGCTGCCACTGTGGCGAGTGGGGCCCCCATCCCTTTGTAAAGGCCCCCCGGACCCTCTGCTGCTAAGGTTTGTTTCACCGCATCAATTGCGCCCGAATACTTCAGGAGTTGACCAGGAGGTGGAACTGGCTGACTCTGTAGTTTTACCTTTATTGTGTCAAAAGGGTGGCCGACAATTAGTTGTGCCGCTCCACCAATGGTGCCGGCTGTCAAGTCCTTAGCAACATCAGACATCTGTACAAATTATGAAGTGTTAAACAAAATCTCAAAGCCGGGTCACTTTTATATATCATTCAGAAACATAAGAAAATAAAAAAAAATTAAACCCATTTATAGCAGAATCAAATTTTAAGACCATAGTTTGAGATATTCTTATGGATACTTAGTTTCCAATTAGTCTACATATAGAACAAACAAAAACAGCTGAGCAACACACATCTTCTTATCCCATTAGCCAGCCAATGATATGGACCTGAGAAAAACTGGAGTTGCTACAATGAGAATTCGAGGATTTTGCAGATAGATATATTTTCTTAACGGTGCGTTATTTCACGGATGCCAAATTGTGACAACCAAGTGATATCAATTAATACTAAATACATCTTAGTGAATACCACAATGCAATGTTCTCTAGTGAAGGGCGTGATCAGGTCATCAACCTCGGCGAATACTGCCTACTTGATACTAAAAACTGAAGAACCAATCCAAGGTGCCATCTAGTCCAGTGAAGGACTGACCCACGGCACCGATTACTCATCATATTGAAACGAGAACAAATTCAAATACCAGGATCTATCATCTCAGATCCAACGGGAGAATTAACAATAGAAAGATCAAAATCACACCTTCTTCCAATATGACCAATTCAAACCGATAAAAACTAAAGATGATTCCAAATTAGAGTGGTGAGAAATTAGAGGAAACCTTGAGCTGGCGTGGCAATAGAAGCACCTATCTCCTGCTTGTGAAAATGACCGAGTGAGAGAGAAAGGAGATACTTATATAGATTTGGTTTGTGCTTTTTCTGAAGTGGTGGACGAAAATGATAGGAGAGAGAAGCAGATACCACTCAACGAGGAGTGACCGAGCGACTGGTTTCATGGGATGGTGCTAAAAGAGGATCGCCTTTTTCTCCACCGTCCGATCGTGCGATCGCGGTGAGGATCATTTAGGGAGAGCGGGAATGAGACACCGGGAGCGACGGTTGGTGGAGAGTTTCATCCCACAAAGTGGAATCTGAGGAAATGTGGGATTTTTTACTTAAACAGCTCAAAAATAAATCTTAACTACAGAAACGGTCTAAAAACAAATTTATTTTCACAAACGGTCTAATAAAGGGCGTGAGTTTAACTCACGCCCTTAAAACGCTATTTTCTCTGCCCGCCCGCTGCCCAAACAAAAGAGAGCAAAATGACCCAAATGACGTGAGTTGAACTCACGCCCTTTAAGTCTACATATCGCATTTATATCAAATTTTTTTTCACTTTCGGTGGTTTTGAAAGATAACAATCAGAGCACATCAACATCTAAAAGGCGTGAGTTGAACTCACGCCCTTTGTGTCTTTGGGCAGTGTTCGGCGAGTAAAATGGAGATTTAAAGGCATGAGTTCAACTCACGCCCTTAGTTAGGCCGTTTGTGAAAATAATTTTGCTCTAAGGCCGGTTCTGTAGATAACATTGATTATTAGGCTCTTTAAGTAAAAACTCCGAAATGTGGTCCGATCCGGTTCGATTCCTCTCAATTTCATTAAAATCCGGGATCCCTCCGGCATCAAATCCAACAGGTTAACAGCTATCACTCAACAATCAACAGGACATTAGAATTAATTCATCAATGTAAATTATTTCCAAATCAACCATTTTATTTTTTTTTAATCTTCTATCTTTTATATTTATTCAAATATATTGATCGATGTTAAGTTCTTGGTATAAAAATTGACCAAAAGGCATCAAAATTTTGGTTAAGTTGTTTAAAATATAACTAATTGTTAAACTATATGTATTGAACGGTACAAGATAGCTAACATTCGTAGTATTAATAGAATTCACCACTGTTAAATAAGTTGTCACATAACAAGTATTTAATAAATTTACACATAAATATAAATTTTCATGCATTTTTTATTGAACGTAGATATTAAGTTTGAATCCAATTGGAGTCGATTAAATTCTTTAGTTTTCAATTTTTTAAATGCATATAGACCGTATGAAATGACATATGAGCAAAAACTGAATATATTTGAGTGGCTAACATTCTGACAACGGTTTGCCTACCGCATACATATATATGACCCATAAGGCTGCATGTAAAAATATTGATTCAATCATATCTGTTAATTATATTATATTTATTGTATCCTAGTTAACGATTAATTCACTGAAATTTCAATTATTTTTATTCATAATATGGTATATTTTCCTCTATAACCAATCCAATAAAAAAAATATCACTGTTTATAAGATGAAGCTCAATTCTTGTTGGCGGAGGCAAAGATTGTCAATTTATTCAACATCTTAAACTTAATGTAAAAAAAACTCCAAAATAATATAACATTTAATTGCAATTTATGTTGCCAACTCCAAATGTAATTTATAGTAAGAATACATCGCCTAATGTTCAAATTAGTTTTGAGTTTTCATAATATATGCGGTGTAATATTTTTAATGAAACAAGATTCATATCATTTGTCTTTAAACTAAATAGTAGGTCTTGATATGTGGCATTTTAATTGACGATTAAGTTAGTTCCTTATTTCCACATTTCAATGCAGGTAACTATTAAATTTTTATAGACAGATTTTACAGAAATATCTGACGAATATTTCTGAGACAATTACTGAAATACATATGGATGTGTCCTGTTTCCATGCGACCGGAGATAGCTGTTCGTTTTGTTTAGTAGGAATTTTTACTTAAGCAACTTTATTATTAAATAAATCTACACTTATAGCCTAAGAACCAACTTATTTACACAGATGATCTAACTAACGGCGTGAGTTGAACTCACGTCCTTTAAATCTCAACTTTTTTGCCCACTAATTGACCACATCTTATCGAGTTTAAAGAACGTGAGTTCAACTCATGCCCTTAAGTTTAAGTTTAAAAAGCGTGAGTTGAACTCACGTCCTTTAACTTAATTATTTATAATTTTGTGTTATACACGTAGATATTTTCACAAGCTTTCCGAATTATATTTAAACATCTAAATTGGAGTTTCCTATCAAAAACTATTCTCCTATGAAGTTTGAATTATTCGTTAATAAATTTACAAAATTTCTCAAATAATTTTATTTTTATCATTTTTATATGATGTAGAAAATATTTAAGAATTTATTTATTCAATTTTTAAATTATTTAGATTATATTCTAAATTTATTTATTAAAATATTATAATGATATAAATTTACATTAATTATATATGTCGATGAATAATCTTAATAATTAAAAAATTAAAGTATAGCTTTAATAATTTTATATATGATGAATTGGTATCGAATTTTTTTTCAAATCATACAGTAAAAATAAAATAATGTAATAAAACTTCAGCAAAAATTATTAAATTATAATCTAAACTTCAAACAGGCATTAGTTTTGATAGAAACTCCGATTTGGATGTTTAAATATAATCCGTAAAGCTCGTGAAAAGATCCACATGTATAATATAAGAATATATATAATTAAATTAAGGGCATGAGTTGAAAATACGTCATTTAAATTTAAACGGAAGGACGTGAGTTAAATTTACGTCATTTAAATTATGTATAGTGTGGTCAACTCACGTGCTTAATTAGATTATCTGTATAAATAATTTGGTTGTTAGACTATTAACGTAGATTTATTTAATAATAAAATTGTTTAAGCAAAAAAAATCCGTTTAGTATACAGCTCATGAGCTCGGTATTTGTCTGCGCCAACTTCATAATAGATTGAAGAGAACAATTCAGTAATGGCCGCCAAATTTTTTAGTGGCCCAAGGAGCAAAGATGATTCTCCGTGATTTTGCGTGACGCAGAGGTCAGCATCTTGATCTAATCCACCAATTGCGGAATACAATCAATTGCACTCTTTATAACCTATTATAAAACATAATTAGCTACTAATGCTTTCTTTTTTACACATTAAATAATCCCAACACGAATAATCATTAGTAGTTAAATATGTTTTATGATAGATTATAAATTCCAACACAAAATAATTAGTACTATGTTTTATTTTTTACACATGAAATAATTCCAACATGACTAAACTCACTATTTCAGCCACAAAACATCCTTCACCAATTACCACTAAGAAGTGACGTGAACCCTGACCACTAAGAGGATTTTGATTCTCTGCTGCGTAGCACCGTGCACACACACCGTATAACACCGCATGTGATCCGTCAGATCCTACATCCATTGGATTCATCACTCATTCGGATTTACACGCTTCTTAGATCCAAGCCATCCGTTGTTCAGCGCAGCTATAGCTGTTGTCCAATTCCAAACTTACAGAATTGTGATGAGAACTCGGATGCTTGAAAATTCTGTGAGTATTACAATTTAGGTCATATACATATAATAGAAAAAGGATAATGACCACTTATTTATTAAAGACAGGAGACAAGCGTCTCCAACTTGCCATTAAAAAGTTCGAAATATAAATGTCAGGATTTGATGGGAGCAGAGAAGATTACAAAATTAGAGCACATAGTAATGACGATCTGCAAACCACCTGATATGAAATACAATATATTATTTCTTATTTAATAATTGCTTTCCACAATCAAAATTGCAATCAAATAACTACAACCATATCCCTGCCCTTCTATCAAGCAAATGCACCCTCTTTTTTTCAGTCACGGGAAAATTTTCACCCGCAGTTCCAAGAAAAAAATTTGGATAAAAACCAAATTAATATCCTGATGACCTCCCCATAAAAACACGATGTAAACCAAGCTACCAAAACTTCATAAATTTCTTTTTAAGAAAAAAAAAATCAACGCACCAAATTAATCAATCTTGATCTTCATCATCCCCGATCTCAAGATCCTCGAGATCTGCCACTAGCTCTTCAATGGGAACAGACGGGATCTCTTCACCATCCGCCATAGATGATTCCATCTCTGATGGCTCATAATTCTCATTCTTATATAGTGAAATATTAAACCTCAGCTCAGGATTCTCTTCAAGTTCTTCTAGGATCTTTTTATACTCATCATCTCTCTCCTCCTCTCCTCCTTTTCTCCCATTTCCAACATTCTCCACTATGTCAAGCATCTTATTTAAACTTAATTATTATTAATTATAATATGTATGGACTTATATATAATAAATATATATTATATAATGGACTGTTAAAACCGCATTCTTGAACGAGGTTCTGAATGAGAATGTGTACATGATACAATCTGATGGTTTTGTCGATCCTAAAAAAGCTAGAAAGGTATACAAGCTTAAGAGATTTATTTATGGATTAAAGCAAACATCTCGGAGTTGGAACATAAAATTTGATGATGAGATCAAAAAATTAGATTTCATGCGAAATCCAAAAGAACCTTGTGTTTATAAGAAAGTGAGTGAGAGCTTAGTCATATTCTTGGTATTGTATGTTGATGATATTTTTCTGATTGGAAATGACATTCTGATGCTTGATTCAGTGAAATTATTATTGAGTAAGGTTTTCTCAATGAAAGACTTGAGTGATACTACCTATATTTTAAGTATCCGGATCTTTCATGAAAAGTTTTCTCAATGAAAGACTTGAGCGATACTACTTATATTTTAAGTATCCGGATCTTTCATGAAAGGTCTAAGAGACTCATAAGTTTGAATCAAATTACATACATAAGGCAAGTGTTGGAGAGGTTCAACATGCAGGATTTCAAGAGAGGATTTCTACCTATGTCGCATGGTATCTCTCTTAGTGAGTCTTAGTGTCCTAGGACACGTGAACAGAGAGAGAAGATGAGAATGGTTCCATATGCTACGGTTGTTGGATCCATTATGTACGCCATATTATGTACACGTCCAGATGTGTCTTATGCACTCAGCATGACTAGCAGATATCAAAAAGATCCCGGGAGGATCATTAGACAGCTGTCAAGAATATTCTTAAATATTTAAAAAGGACTAAGATTTGATTCTGATCTACGGTGATGAGGAACATCTCGAAGTTACGGGGTATCACGATGCTAGTTTCCAAACCATCCGCGATGATTCAAAATCACAAACAGGGTATATGTACATGCTCGATGGTGGAGTTGTCTGTTGGAAGAGTTTCAAACAAGACAATACGGCTGACTCCACCATGGAGGCTGAGTATATGGCTACTTGCGAGGTAGGAAAATGAGGGTCTGGATACGAAAGTTCATCGATGAGCTTGGTATTGTTCCTAGCATTATAGACCCCGTACAACTTTATTGTGACAACACAGGAGCTGTCACCAATGTAAAGGATCATAGGTCCAGCAAATGGACTATGCACATCAAGCGCAAGCATCACGTTATTCTTGATTTCGTTGAGAATGCAGACATCAAAATGTGCAAAGTAGGTACGGATAGCAACACAACTGATCCGCTAACAAAATCACTTCCATTAGCCAAGCATGTGAGACATGTTGGCATTATTGGTATACGATATATCAGAGACTGAATCTTGGGCTAGTATTATTGTATATGACATGATAGAGCTCAGTACGAGGTACATAATTGGCTCTAGTTCAAGTGGTAGATTGTTAGTAAAATGACATAGAGGATCAATCATTTATGATGATGCTCTTATTTTATTTTATGTATTGGATGATTTATATCATTTTGTTCCTTGTGAGTTTTAATATTTTATAGATTATTTAAGTTGATGACTTGAATTGTCCCTAGTCCCATATCATTAGCATGAAACACTGAATGATAATATGGACTAGTATGTGGATTAATGTGTAATCATGTTTCACATATCACTGATACGGAGTATCTATTTAATCACATAAATATACATGTATGGGATGCATGATATTGGACCTGACCCACTTTGACTTGCTGTATGGATTGTGTTTGAGTCATCAGCAAGGTCATAAATTAACATTAATTCTATTATCTAAGATATTCATAATTCTAGATAATTAATGTATATTTTGTGCGATTATCAAACGCTACATTTAACCGAGAGCTATAAAGGTAATTTCCAAATATACATGAATTATACTATGAATTATGGATAATCAATAGGATATTTTGTCAATCTCATTTCTTATGAGATTAGTGATATCTCTGGGCCCCTTAATGCAGTAATAATTATTATGCATGTAATTTGTGATTATGGGATGATCACATATTAATAATTATAAATTGAGGATTAAGAAAATAATTAATGGTCAAGAATGACACATTCCGACGCTTGATATTAACTAATAGATATCACGTGACAAATGAATTAAAGGATCACGATTTTGTCTGTGTTTGATCGGGTGATCATAATGCATTGCTAAATGTCAATTATGATTTACAAATTAATATACATTAATTTAGTATTGTTCATGATATGGATTCTACTGGGTTGCTCTATCTGACAAGTTGAAGTATAGAATAATTAATTAATTTTACGGGGCATAATTAATTAAATTAAATTTGAATTGGATCAATTTGGACGAACCCCAAATTATGAATGATATGCACTTTGGCTCGGGGTGAGTTCAAGCCCAAAAAGTTATTTGGTAGAAATTAAAAAAAAAAGGAGTGCGGTAATGGGAGGTTATAACTCCAATTACTACTAATCAAGGATGATTAGTGCATAACACTCCACGCTGGAGCGGAAAGAAGTGATTTTTTTTTTTTTTTTTCTTCTCTGGCCCGATCACCAGGCCATAAAAATGATTTTTTTTTTTTAATTTGCTCTCTCTAGTTCGCAGCGGCACCGAACACAAACTCAAAGGAAAAATAAAATATTTTCTGCCGAATATTGCATTAGTGTTTTTCAATTCAATTGATCAATATCTCTCATGTGTTAAGAATTAAAAGAGATTTGATATTTTTGTTCTATTGAGAAGGTCTAGCAACCTTGTTTCGATGCGTCAAAAAGTATACGCGGTAGAGGTTTCACGCTTGGAAACCTTTCGAGAGACGAGATGACGTCTTTGTGGTGATTGATGAAGGCGCACGCAACCACCATCTAAAGGAAGTCATCGCGCTTGGTTACAATACCAAATAAGGTATATTATTCACAAATTTATTTGTTAGATTCGAATTTTATACACATGATCCTTGATTTTTAATTAGGTTGCATGAAAAAATTTGAAATTCTACATCTCATGCATGTCTCAAACCCAACAACTGATATCAAAATTATATTCGTAATGAAGTGATCAAATTTTATATCGGATTTATTATATGTCATGAGAAGTGTGTCATTTAATGTGTAAATGTGTATTAATGACTTTATGATTCAGTGATGATCTGAATTATATAAAGTCTGATAATAATACAATTATGTTATTGATCCCTGAGAACACAATTATAGATAGTTTTCTGATTAAGCAACGAACTCGTTAAGAGAGTTTTGGATCCGATATGGATCCGCTAAGATATAACTGCTTTCAATTATATGGGCGCCCATTATATATAGGGATATTGTTGGTTTTCGAAACTATTCTCATTTCTCAATTTTCTGTCAATTTTCTGTCACCCTTTCGTTTTCTAACATAGATCTATATCTCTCTAAACAAAGTTTCAGAAGATCTATTTCGCTCCATCGAATTAGAGAAAGATCGCTGGAGGACTAAAAGAGTCTAGTGATCAACGGAGTTGTGTCTCTCTGAAAGATCGACGATATAGATCAAGATAATATATTATATATAATTAAAAATTCACTCAATCATATAAAAATTCTAACATCTTCAGCTTGAAATTGCGCTGTTTGCTCCTATGTCGGGTCCGTGTCTTGTCATAACTCTTCTTCACAAGCACACAATCTGGCAACACCAATCCCTTGTACTTGTTTATTTCCATGTCATTGATGTTTGCGGCAAACAAATCATAACCAGGTGTGTTATCACCAACATTCAACAAATGCCCTATATGTGTTTTGACTGTAAATACATTTGAGAAGTCTGACATGCGGGCAACCTGGACATATGCCAGCTGGTACAGGGAACCAGCAACATTAACAATATCTGACTCGAGCTCGATATCAAGAATGGAGTATTCAACTAGCTGACGGCTAGACAATAAGGACTGGGTGGCACTGAGATAGGCAACCCGCAGAGTAAATGGATCCATTATGACAATTGAGTTTGACACCTTGGAACAGAGCACAAGGGGGGCCAGGTTGCCAAAGTGAGCGGGCCACCTTTGGTGGAAGACAAATCAAATCCTCACGGCAAATGGGGGAGATTTCCACTGAGAAGTTGTGTTTATAGTTGTAAACACTGGATTTTGAGTCATGAGAGACGAGTTGCTTATCTGTGCGGAAATGGATGGGGGCAACCTGTTAAGAGTATTTACAAGTCACAAGTTCAATATTATCATTGTAAACAAGCTAAGATTTATTAAGTTACCACATTTTGAACATTAATATAGAAAGTCAAAATCAGGTACTTCAACATATATTGAACATCTAGTAATCGTTATTCAAGTCCATAAGTTACTGTCTTCAACGTTGATATCATATACACTGTCGAAATCATCGTTCGGACTTATAAACATATTAGTGCAACTTTCTTAAGTTGGGATTGTACGGTTTGTTGTCTCAAGTGTGGTATCATGTTGCATGTGATCTTTGACATCTATCTAATCTTTCCAGCATATAAGTTTTTTGAAAAGATTTGCACCCAATTTAGTGTGTTTATCAGTCAAAATCCTATTCGTCAAACTAAAGCACGATTCAGAAGGAACCGTTGACACGGAAACTGCAAAAATATCACGAGTCATCATCGTCAATGTTGGATAGACAATTGCGTTCCTTTTCAATAATTGAGAATGTTAATTTCATCATCTTCCATGATTCTCAAACAATAATTTAGTAATTCGTTATTGTTAATTTGTTGATTTATAAAATCTTCACCCGTCTGCAACTTATTTAGCAATCCGGACGCACTATTACTTCTATTAGGATTAAAAAAAAATTGCATAATACGAGTGAGTAAACTATGTAATAAATAATATAAATTAATTAATTTTTCTATGTGTACCTAGTGTTTTGACCGGATGAAGAAGTTTGATTGATATTTCGTCGAAAGTTATAAATATTGAACATATCTTCCAATAGGCTAGACATGCGAACTTCCTTCTCAGTGTAAGGTAGACGTAGATTATTTTTGTATCTTTGAAGCATCAGTATAGTATATTTCTTCTTAAACGACAGATGAAGACAACTTACGATAATGGTCACTGCGAGTACTTCTTTCCCAATATTTGAGAAATTTCTCTTTCATTGCTTGTACGATTAGAACAAGAGAAATGTCGAGATTTTTCGCATCTTCCATCTCACGATAAACCTTGTAGAGGAAAATAAATAAAAATATATGAGATAGAAAAAATAATAAATTACAAAATTAATTAAATTTCAAAGAGATAATTTATCTTGAAAATTATATATGGATACTGAAGCAACTCATGTGCGGACAGTGTATATGAGCAAGAATTTTTTACGGTTGCGTTGAAAAAGACATGTAGGGAGTTTTTTAGTAACTCAAGTTGGTTTCATTCTCTTTCGAAGAGTAACAATTGAGGGTCCTCGGTTAAGTTATTCAAGATTTTAGTTATGGCACGCATGTAAGGAAAATAATGATGGAACATTCGATATGTTGAATTTCATTGGGTGTCTACATCACATGGTATTCTTAACTTGCTTAAGTTTAACCGCTCACATAAAACATAAAATTATTGTTTTCTTATATTGTTTGAATAAATATGGTGAAGACTATCTTTAAATTTCATAATTAATTGATCAACACCAGGTATTTTAATACCCGCATTAATAATGAGGTGAAGAATATGATAAGCACATTTTTGATGAAATATTTTTCCATCCATAATAAGATTTAGTGAACGAGTAAAATAATCAATTAATTTTATATGATTACTCGCATTATCAAATGAAATTAAAAAAACTTTATTTTTCAAATCTTTTTTTTAAGTTGTACTCTTGTAAAATAATTATAATATATTGATAAATAATTTGTGTAGTGTGTGAAAAATTCATGGTATGAAAACTTATGACTATTTTTTGTAACAATCAATTACCATCAATATAATGTGCAGTAATACAAAAGTAACCAATATCAAGTTACCAACAGTCCAAATATCAAAAGTAATAAAAACTTTATAGTTGGCTTATTCACACTAAACCGATGAAGAAAATCATCAACGGGAAGATTTGTCATTTCTATAAGAAAAAATAAAAAAAATACAAATAAAATAAAACTATAAATAAATAAAAAATAAATTTAACATAATTTAATAAATTAAAACTATAAATAAAATAATATGCATATAAATAAAAAATAAATTTAATATAATATAAATGAATTAAAACTATAAATAAAATAAAACTATAAATAAATAAAAAAAAATTTAACATTCTAATATTCTAACAATAAAAATAAATATAAATGAATTAAAACTATAAATAAAAAATCTACAAATAAATAAAAAATAAATTTAACATAATATAAATGAATTAAAACTATAAATAAAATAAAACTACAAATAAATAAAAAATAAATTTAACATAATGTAAATGAATTAAAACTATAAATAAAATAAAACTACAAATAAAATAAAACTACAAATAAGTAAAAAATATATTTAACATAATATAAATTAATTAAAACTATAAATAAAATAAAATATAAAATAAATTTAACATAATGTAAATGAATAAAATTATAAATAAAATAATGTGCATATAAATAAAAAACGAATTTAGTATAATGTAAATAAATTAAAGGTACAAATAAAATAAAATATAAATAAAATAAAAATAAATTTAACATAATATAAATGAATTAAAACTACAAATAAAATAAAACTATATATAAATAAAAAATAAATTTAACATAATGTAAATGAATTAAAATTATAAATAAAATAAAACTCAATAATTATAAGTCTAAATAAATTATAACTATAAACAAAAAATAAATTTATTTTTTTCTACACATAATAAACTATAATTAATTAAAAAAAAACTAACCTTCAATGCTTCAAATATTATCAGAATCGAAATACGGTATTGTTGGAAGCGGTATATGGTAAATTTGACAACACTTTCACTTCTTGTCCAATCAAAAATAAATAATAATATTAGAACTAATTTTTTAATTAGAATAATGTACTAGAACTATTTTTTTATGTTTTCTAAATGAAATTATGAAAAATTGAGAATGAGAGCTTAAAAAGAGATAGAAAGATTGAATATTTGGTGTGATTTTGGATGAAAATGGGGGGAGGGGGTATTTATAGATATTAATTTGTATATTTTTTAATTCTTTTCGGATTTTTCTGACATTATTTTTATTATTTTTATTAAATTTGAATTAAAGTAAAATTAATTTGAAACAAAGTGGGATGGATTTAAAACAAAGTGGGTTTGATTTGAAACAAAGTCCATTATTCCGTTTGGGTTTTCGGGTCCAGCAAAGAATACATGTCCGTGTATCAAGAGTCGGGTCCGGGTATCACGGGTCGGGTTCGGATTTTGCGGGTATGGGGTCCAGGTCTCATGGGTATTGGGTCCAGGTCTCATGGGTCACCTGTCGGGGTTTCACGGGTTTACTCGGCCGGGTATGAGTAGCGGGTCGGGTGAGCGCAGGACATGGGTGAGAGGGGGCGGGTATGACGGTCCATTTTTCAAAAAAATGAAATCCGACCCTTGCTAAGACCGGACTTTTAACGGGTCCGGATCTACCCATGGGTCTACCCGAAATGGTCCGGGATAGATGACGGGCATGAATTTGCACGAGATGATCTACTCGTTCGGGTTTTTTTTCAATTCTCTAGATTAAACAAAACCCAGAGAACCACTGGCCTAAGCGGAAACATTTAGCTAGCCTTTAGGCCTGGGTCAAGTCAATTCAATGCACATAAATAAATCTTGCACAAAAGCCAAGTAATAATCAGAATTGTGCTGGTGCAAGGTTTAATTCTTAGCTAGGAAACCTGAAATGTAATCAATTGAGTTCAGTTATCTAAACTGATTTCTAAATTGATGTTGAAGGGATGTTCAGAAATGTCTCCAAACCTTCTCATTATGGTTGGATAACACTAACCCCGATTACTGAAACAAGCAAAAGAGCTGAACTCAATTGACTAAATTTCAAGAAATATGCATCTGATATTGAAACCAATGGTACTGATAACAAGTCATTCTCCAATTCAATCTTAGTCAAAGGTTAAAGCAAAATAATCACATGCGCAGATCCCAAGAACAATAGGAATCAACTGGACCAACAAAGAAATATATAAGTAAAATTCCAAGTTCAAAACATAGAACCTAGTTTGATTAATTGAATTTGACTGATATATAAAATGATTAAGGTGGTCAGTATTAAGTTAATAAAATATTTCAAGATATATCGAAATATAAGCTAACATTCATGAAGTTTCCTTGATGAAACAGCTTTTGAAGTTTGAATATCGTTGGAATATGGATTTAATGACACTAGCATCCTAGATGACCATAATGAACTAAACTGATTTTCAAGTCAGACTTTGAATTATAATAAATAAAATGATGAGTAAAACGAAATTAATCAAAAGGATGATCAAGAATCAAAGCTTTTGAAAGTTGCTTGTGACTGGTACCGAGAAACAAAAATGGTACCAGTGTGCCGTTAATGTACTGCGACCAACCCGTTAAGGGACGGTGACGAACCCGTTAACCCACTTCATTCAAGAGACCCCGAATATAAAACGAAGGAAACGAACTCGCTTAGGTTAAATCAAGAGTGTGAATCTCATAGCAATCTAACGGAGATATACTGGCCAGAGTCTAGACAAGGAAATAATGATAAAATAGGAACCCTTTATCTAATAAGCATGGATCTTGAAGCAATCCAGTGGCTTGAACAAAGATCAACATTTTTAGGCGGACTCAAGGAATTAAGCTCACGGCTCAGATCAATAATAACTCCATCCTGAGTTTGCATAACTTACAAGAATTTATAACCGGCCCAAGACATATAGAGTTAAGAACGTACATGCTGGAACAAAGAAGTTAAGAATTAGATCAGCCTAGGAATTATAACAGCCTAGAGAGCAAATAAAAGCAACCTAGTTTCGTTAGCCTTGAAGATCGGACCAGCATACATATTGTTGATGATTGTCAAAAGTAAAATTTCATATTACATCATAAAATTAATAATTTTTTTAAGAATGATGTCTCTGAATAAAATGAAATTATCAAAATGATAATGTCATAATTAATTTTATGTTTCTCCGTTGATGTAGTTTGTTAAATAGACTGTCAAATTTAAATAATTGTCTAATTTTATTTAGTTTTTGTATCTCTGAAATTTAAATGATAATTATCGAATAAAATTTGATAATCAATTTGATAATGAAATGTGGATACTCAACTTAAATGATTTCGGCCACAAGCAAAGGATTTCAAAGAAAATTCGACCCAAGATTCACGTGGCCAAGAACTTTGAAGGAATAAAAATCAGTCCAATCTGCGAAACAAAGAGAAGGGGACTTGACTTGAGAGTAAGTTCACGGAAATAAAGAAGGCTCAACTTAAAGACTAAAATCATTTTTATTTTAAGTACATTTTAGTAAGAAATAAATATCTTTCACCTGATTATTAATAAAAATAATAATAGTAAAATAAACTACTTTATAAATATTAAAATAGAAACTCATCTTATGTTATTATTAAAATAAAAATGTCCCTTTTATAAAAAAAAATCATTTTGTCTCACATTGGAATAAATCTTTTAAAAAGATTTAACCTAAAACACATCTTACGTTATTATAAAAATAAAATATTCATTTTATAAAAAGATTAAAATTTCATTTCACTTCATGTTATAATCAAAGTCAAAACGAAACAAAAAGATATATTTAGTAAATCCCTTCAGTTTAAAAAAGAAAAGAAACTAAAATTAAAAATTATTTCATTTTATTCCAAAAATATAGATAGAAAATAAGTCACTTTCATAAAAAAAAGTCAAAACTAAAACTTATTTAAAAAATTAAAATTTTATCTCCTTTCATATTATCAAAATAAAATAAATAGATAAATACTTATCTTTTATAAATAAATACTTTGATAAGAAAATCACAAAAGTTTTTTTTGACAATGAACATAAATAAAAATATCAAAACTCTTTTTGCTTAAAAATAAATAAAAATATAAATTCATAATAAAACTTTTTTTTTGAAATCAACCATTTGAAAAACAAAAATATAGAAATAAGAAGTATACCGTAATTATCATTTTTAAAATCAAAATAAAAAGAAACAAAGCATTCAAAAAAGAAATAAACTAAAAAAATATTTCTTAAAATAAAACAAGGAGCAAAAGTTAAAATAAAATACATATATTTTCAAATTATTATCTATCAAATAAAATTTTAAATTAAAGAATTTGACCTATCAAATAAATTCAAACATCAATAAACAAAAGTAAAATAAATAAAGCTAAATAAAAGAAAAAAATAAAATAAAATAAAATACTTTACTCCTTTTATCAAATAAAAACTCAATTTCAAAAATAAATCAAACTCAACTAGTGCGAAAAAATTAATTCATGATCTTGATGTTTGAGTTAGTAAGAGACTTAACTCAATATCTTATATCTTAGGAACCATTCAGGATCATCGAGACTCTGAATTCTCAAGTTCATGTATTAGCTCAATGCTTCAGATTCATAATCTAAAAGATAAGTAAGATGATTAAGTGAATCAAATTATCTATCTTCTGACGTATCAACCTCAATGGTAAGCTGATATAGCACTTCCGATTTAAACTTATGTGATTGGATATGTTGTGTCGTCTTTGAAATAAAAGACACTTCTAGATTCATGAGATTCATAATCTAGAAGATCAGTTAAGACGTCAGAATAACATTCGGTCTTCTGATAAGAACCTAATAAGTTTGACTAAGTCTTGATGCTAAGTAGGCAGAGCGCTTGCGTTTACATCTTGTGTTTGAATTTCTAAGTTACTGAGTTAACAGAATGCTTCATATTCATAACCTAAAAGATCAGTTAAGATGTTAGAATAATATTTGATCTTCTGATAAGAACCTAGAAGGTTCAACCAAGCAAAATGAAACTCAATTACCTTTAAAAAGTCCTCCTTTCTTCTTACCCTTATCTTCTCACGATCATTTAGTAATTACTTAACTATTATATCAGTCTTTCCCTTTTAAGATCTACAAGCGCCTCAAGGTTCATAGTTCATGGTAATTAATAATGGGAGATTGTGTCCATTGAAATCTAAAAGACCTCACAATCTCTAAAACCTTTAAATATACATTCTAAATTCATATAAATACGCAAATACACACTTAGAGGGATCTCTATATCCTTCTTCCATAATTCATCGCTATTTTTTTCTCAACGATGAAAGACGCGAAAAAAGGTCTCACGGTCACATAAGGTCGAAACTGATGTAAGTAAATTTAATGCTATAACGCGATAATAAATATATTTTATAATTAATTTTAGCATATCTTATCTAATGATTTATTTTATGCAGTCGCATAGTACTCTTCGTTTGAACGCACACCGTCAGAAGATACTATACAACAAGTAGATGAATCCATATCTGCACAAACTCGGTTTATATTGGATGATGATTATGAGAGATTATCAACTTGATAAATCACTGCTAATAACACTTATTATGAGGTAGAGAACGGAGGCATCGACGTTTCATCTACCAGTCGACGAGATGATGGTGACGCTGGAGAGTGTTTGTTGTCTATGGAGATTGCCTATTTTGGATATTTTATTATTTTTACGTATGATTTTTTGTTATCCTTTAAACTTTACTAATATAATTTTTTAAATATGAAAAATACAGGAAAATCAATAATCATGATCACTGATGATGATTGGAGCATGATGCTGGAGATGCTACTTGGGCTGAATGACGTTCCATATAGCTACGAAAACCTCACTGATAATCATTGACAATTCAAGTCAAAGAACAAGAGAAAAGAGAATAAGTACGTTCAAATCTCGACTTGCAATATATGACTCGCGTGTTTGTGAAAGAATTTTTAAGAATTGTCTGCCAACTCCGATATCAAGACCGCCCAACAATACAAATCTGTTGCAAGTCACACGACATGTTTCTGAGTAAATAGTTGGAATATAAGGTAGAAGAACCCGAGATCATTAAAAAAAATCAAAGATACAAGAAGTAATTTCTTCTAAGAGATGTAGGATGTCAGGAGCAGGAAAACCATTGAAGAGATGATGACACTGATGAGGATTCTAAATTACTGAAGAAAATATCTGAACTAAATGACCCGACCAGAATATTTACTTTTGAGAGAGAATATATCCGAGGTATCACACTTCTAAAGCAGAAAAGCTTCCAGTGATAATGAGAAAAAAAAAACAGACAGAAATACATAAAACAACACAACATTACATAACGAAATGATAGATGGTCAAGCAAGCAGTCAACATCTCTCGTTCTCTGACAAAACATACAGAATAGCGTGAACAAAATATGATGATACGACGTAACCCAAAGCATAACTGTATTGCAACAACCATTCTCTTATCATATTTACACGAGCCGTTTGTTCTTCATTCTACTAGGACCAACTACCAAAACAGAAAAGGAGTGAGAACCCGAAAAAAAAAACAGAAAAAGAAAAAAAAAACACACTTTTATTATAGACATCTAAAGCATCCAAACTCTTTAGCCCTACCATTCTCATAGCCATCTAGTCTCCTAAGGTACTACTAACTTAGATTATGTACAGTAAGTCAAACTCATACTACCATTCCTTCAGGGATTGATATACCCCCCAAAGAGTCGTAAAGGTGCCTTTTCACCAGGCTTTTCTGGCAAAAACTGCTGTGTCTTCACACCTGGCCTTTCCATCCCTTCCTCTGAACCAGGAGGTGCAATTGTCAGAGACAAGGACAGAGATGCATTATTCTCCATTTCTTTTGACCGTACTGTCGGGAAAAGAGGCAATGGACAGACCTCCTTCTGACTGAGGATTTTATTTCCTAGAGCTAAGTTCAGATCAGGCCTTTTATCCGCTGCAGCATCCTCATCATCTGACGGGACTGCATTAATAATACTATTCCCAGTTTTAGGCTGCTCTGTATTTCTAAAGCTAGTGCCTTTCATATCTTCTGTACTGTACACATCATAAATATCTGCAGGTTTTTCAAGATCAATTGACAAAGGATGTATCTTTGAAGAAGTGGGTTCTTTGAGCAAAGTGCTTCTCTTGTGACCGGTCTCAGTTCGGGAACCATCATGGTCCCGCTTCCTCTTCAAACTAAACTTGGATGAGGTTTCGTCCAACAAGTAGGCTTCTTTATTGCCTGGCTTCAATTCTGTATTTGTTGGCTTATTCAGTGATAAGGTTTTTGTATCCACTGTTTGACATCAAAGAAAAAAGGATCAGAGTTGGCGGCTGTGATTTTTATCACTGATAAATCAAATAAAATAGGAAATGAGAGAAAAGGTACTATTACCATCTGAAATATTTTCTGCCATCTTTCTCTGGAGAAATGGCAGGGATGCCATCTTCTCATTGGCATCTTCGGGTTTAACCACACAAATCTGGAACAAATACAATGGAATGAGATGTTTTAATATATATGGTGGTATGGTCTTTTCTTTAATTTTACTGTTTCTTAATTTCCTCTGCGACTAATTAGCTTCCAAATTTGATGTTTAACATAAGAGTCAAGGTTCAAAATTGGTGCTTAAACACCCAAAAAAGACAGCACATAGATACCCTACCTGAGTAGTACAAGCAGCATGACTTGCATTCAGGGTTCCCTGATCAACACAGAATGCACCAGGACCAAAGCATGTAAATGCATTCTGCTCCACTGGTTTTTTACAGGGTTCTGGAACCAGATCTAAAGAATCAGCAGTGTCTTCTACCTTCAGCTTTGGTAAGTTATCACCTATATCTAGTTCCTTGCAGGGTTTCATGTCTTCAGTTACTTTTGTCTGGCATTTCCCAGATGGCCCATCAATTGGTTTAGGGGCGTCCAAGATTGGTTTGTGAGGTACCTGTCTCCGTGCACGAAAGATGCCCCAAAGATATAGTAGACTGTTCCACCCTGTAGGAATTAATTGTTAGTATGTTATTTTTAATGGCATATTTCCTCTGCACATTTACAACTGGTATATGCTTTTTCTGCAACTTTCTTAAAAGCCTGATTCAGGCACAGTACCAAATACGTACCAAGACATGGCAATTTGGTGCATAGATATTTGGACAAATTTGCCTCTTTTCAGGCAAACAAAACTACAGCAAATAACCTGCACTGCTGTACTGGTCTCAGACTAAATCAGAAGTATGAACTTGTCCAGAATGTGAGTCCTTACTTTGAGATTGCTCCGGCAATTTGTCAGAACAGAAAATAAGCAGTTCAGCACCAAAAATGTCACACCTGAGTGCCAAATTACCTCCAATCAAACCTTGCAATAGTCTGCTATAACTAACCTCGTAACTGTCAAAGAAGGAAAGAATACATTAAATATCTTCAATATATAATTTGACATTGAAGCATATGAGCACTCCCAAGTCCATACCATGTTTTAAATAATAGAAAAATAGCAGCACATGCAACAGACTTTTAAGGATGTTTCTTCTGTTATGTAAGATTTAAGGATTTGTTAGCTAGATAAAATAACATAAACAGACCAAAAAAATAACAATTAGCAGCATGATTTTCCGCAATACAGCATATTTACATATATGAAAAAACACAAAAAAAAAGACTTTTTTTCTGCGCCAGAACTTCTAGCGAAGAAAATAAAATATTGCATAAACCTTTCCAGATCTCTAGCAAAGAAGAAAAGGGCAACATGTTCTTCATTCGGCTCTGTTTTCTGGAACTCCACTGGCCATGCAGTATCCCAAGGCACCTCCTCCAACTTCAGTTTATCAGAAAACTTGGACACCGCTTCATATACCTTGGGCGAGGTATGTGTAGAGAAGTGTGCCTGGATCCCATCAAAACTTTCATATGCTTGCGTCTTGGACCGCAAAATTTCAAAACTACCCCTGAAATAGCAAAATATATAAATGCATATAATATCTATAGCAAAGAAATTTTAGGTACGGTCACCATTTTGAAATTCAAATTGTTCAAAAGTATAAATCTTACTGCCACACAAAATCCTCTTCTGGAATGACCATAGTTTCAGATGGAGTCCCAAAAAGAGATGAGTCATAAACTACTGGCATATTTGGTTTTGCTTCCACATTATTGACATAAGCAGAAATTTCATTCAAATTCACAGGATTCTCCAAAGACCTAGCATGTGCGAGCATATCTTTAGGTGTTTCTGTTTTATCAACCATGACTGCTGTTTTATTTACATTGATATCATCCTTTTTTTCTTTATCCAAAGAACTGGATCGTGAGATCATATCCTTGGGTGTTTTCATTTTCTCAACCCCGACATTGGGAGAAATGACATTCAAATCAGCTGATTCCTCTATCTTCAAAGAGCTGGCTAGCGAAGGCACATTTTTTGAGACTTTTTCAGCTCTGATTTTGTCCGAGAATGTAGATTTTGAGTGTCCCTCCACATTAATAGAGGCCGCTTTCTTGGGGGAAATCCCAGATATGGTAAGTGGCACCTTTGGCTTGTCTGGAATTCCATCATTTCCCCCATCTCTTGCCTCTGGAACAACAGTTCTGATGGCAGTTTTAAATCGGTTAAATTTCTTATCACTTTCCCTTGAAGCCGGTATGCTCCTGTGGTTTTTGTTGGCTTGATGTTGTTTTGTTAGGACTGTTTTGCTGATCTTCTCCTCTACAAGTGCTGAAATACCAAAATGAAGTTGTTAGTTTTTATAATTCTTAGTTGCCAAAGACAGCAAGTTTAGAAACTCTTTTTAACAAATTTAATTGAATTTCTGAACTTCATAAAAGTATGAAGCAAGCTTTTTATTGCCGGAGCTTATATAGAACAGAAAATTTTATCTTGTGAAGTGCAAAAATATAACTCCAAGCAGTTGTTCTCAATTTCTATGTTTTAAAGATGAATGTTAGATATGTATCAATAAAGAAGTGGAGCATGTAACATGTTCAAGCTTCTGAAGAAAAATATCTAAAACAAATGAACAACCAGAATTAAGCATACCAGGCTCCAACTGACTGCGACTTGAACCACACTCAGATTTCTTGGGTACACTTCCTTCAGCTTTATATTCAGATTTCTTTACTATTGTACTATGTTGTTGTGTCAAAACATTAGCACAATTTTCTCCTTTAAAATACTTCTTTTCCAGGGAGCTATTCTCTCTTTCTGCCTTTATCTGTGTGCTGACATGGACAGTAGGACTTCGGGGCTTGATTAGCTTAACTGAATCATTATTCACACGACTTGAGCTTGCTTCTTTGAAGGATGCAGATTTAATCAATCTTCTGAAAGGCCTCACCTCATCAGTTGATTTTGAAAGAGAGAAACATGATGTCTTCTGTTTGGTTGGGGTGTTTTCAATCGTAGATTTAACTTTTAGTTTCATGCTCTGATTTTTGAACGAAAGATGCTTTGTCATTGTGCCTACATTTCACAACAAAAGTTTAGCCAGAAAGATTTAACTCCGTGCAATTTCAAAATGAATATTAGTGTTGTAAAAGCAGGGTGTTTACACAGGCTACACAATATCTCATGTAAAAGACTATTTAATACAAAGCTGCAATCAACATGCATGCATCAATTCTCTTACCATATTTTTAGCCCTCTTGAAAATGTTCAGCAAATCAACTAATTATTGGCTTTTGAAGAATTATCAGCTTTAAGTGCAACAACGCAACAATACAAGAATATTTTTCATCTCTATCTCTCATCATGCATGCACCTATTTTCCCAGATGAATGGATGGCAGAAAAGGTAGATTTCGGTATTATTTGATGAACATTCATTTAGAAGACTGACCGGTACATATTAAGAAGGCAAAAAAAATAAAAAATAAGGAACATGTACTTGAGAATGTGACGTAGTACAGTACTTCCCTCAACTCAATGCTCACAACATATTTGTCCATTTGTACCTCACCTTAAGACAAAAAAGTAATTTCCATCTAAAAGAAGTCCATATCATTCATAAGGGAAGGGTAAGTTTCTCAAAGGAAGGAACATCAAATTTGATTTGTACTTATTTTAAACATACATTTGTTCTGAAAATAACAAAAGACATCTGGGTATATGGAACAATGGTGGATGCTTGTGCAAAAAGATATAAACTTCTATGCATACCTTTAGGAGGACGAATCTCTGCTTGACCCTTCTCCACATCTCTCAATGAAGAAACAGAACTTACAGAATAAGACCGAGACAACGCATGAGATTTCTTCATAATTTGACCACTGCTGCCAACTTTCGGTGAGCAAATTGGATTTTCTCTACATGGATTACTATTTTTTCTGGGGCTTATGAGATCCTTAGAAGAGCCGTCCTCTGTCTTCACTGATCTTTCTCTAGACAAATTACTAGATTTTGCAGGAATGTTCACCTCCTTAAAAGACTTGTGTGGACTTGGAGGTGGGGCAGCTGCACAGATGGCACGGTCTGTTGAAATACGCAACTTTTTGTGATGAGAGAAAGGATTTTTAAAATTTGTGAGGTCATGTTTGTTTTCTTTCTCAGATAGTGGTGTGGAAAGGGGAGTTGTATCAGTGTGTCTCTGCTTCTTTTTCTCAGCTTTGACCTTGAGCTGACACTCTTCACATAGCCATTCACCTTCTGGAAGCTTCTCCAACCTTACACGCATGCAATACCTAGATTGGCAGGAAAAAGGTAATTCTCTTAAAAAACACAAACAAGGCAAAAAAAAAAAAAAAGTCCAAATTGCAAGTGTTAAGAATCTAGAATTAGAACAATGTCTGGTACAGTACAGTGACATACAATGCTAGTTAGACAACAAATTAGAAGGAAAAAAAAAATTAAAACTGTAGGGGCAACGATCTGAATTTAAGATCACACTAGCACACTTTTTAGGTACAACCCATGCACATATCTAAACCACTATGATTCTTTTATCAGCATGGTACAGAGAGTACTTGCTGAGCTCCTAAGAATTGTATAATGTTAAATAGAATCTCACGTGTGCTCGGCACCATCAATGCATCTACTACAAGTGGCTAATAGCTCCTCACGGCCTGTATCTCCACAAATATCACAAACTTTCACCTGTAACAAGTCCAATCAATTAACACTTTCACACACTTATTGGGCATCAACAGAAATAATTAAAACAAAAGGATCAGGGCAGTCAGGGAGGGAGAGGCCTACAGTCTGCAAAAGGGCCTTTTTGAACTTCACATTTACAAAAAGTGCCCTTTAGAACATGGTAGTCAAAATCAGAGTTGAACAGTACAGATCTCAGAAGTTCAGTTCATTTTCTGATTTGAGTAGAGATGCAAAAAAAAAATGTACTTACATCTATCAACCCATTATCAGTCTCTTGATTTTTCACTTCCACTACTTTCTGAGCTTGTGTCTGATCTTTCTCTGAAAAATCTCTTTTGTTGCAATTTTCTAATCCGCCTAACATCTTTCCATCGCGCACTGAACTATTTTGTGAAACTTTGAAGTTGGAATCCAATTTCTCTTGAGAATCAGTTAGATTAAACTTCTCCTCCTCTTGTGATCCTTCTTTACAACTGATAGAACTAGATTCTCTATGGCCATCTACCTTTTGAGTATCTTTTTCTTTCGTAAATTTTGTTACACAGGAAGAACTCTCTCCTTGTCCCTCTTGTTTTACGTTTGCTATATCAAAAGGTTTGGTCTTATTGGGATTTCTCATCTTTGATTTCATTTTGGCATCTTCACAGTGAAAGTGTTCACTACAGGTACCCACAAAGGAGCAGGTATCAGTCTCCACACGCATGCGGTGCAAGCAAGTGGTACAGGGGGTATTACATACATTGCATGTGCCAGATTCAGGCTTTGTGCAGGCGTTATCATCATCTGAAGTACTTCTCTTTCTTGAAGGAGATTTGTTGTTCTGTCAGAGAAGAAAGAAATTTGAGATGTGCAAAATTAGCATTCGAGTTACGAACTAGACATGTAATAAGTAAAGCAGCTAAATTGATGGATTTAACTAGAAGTACATACCAAAATTGATAAAAATAGAACTGGCAGAAATAATTTTAACAAGTTATTCGGGTTTTTCAGTTGGTTTTAACCAAAGCATGCAGTCCAACAAACTGTTCTCATTTATAATCGATGCCGTCTAACAAAGAAATAGAGCTCAGTATTTTCAAGTTTCAAATTCCATCATCAATATAGCATTCCACGTTACTGTGGTGCTCAATACAACAAAAATAAAAGAGCTTATTAAATCAAAGGCTAGTTCAATTTATTTCGTTACCTCATTTATTCCTCCTGGCTCATTCACTGGCTGATCCAAAGGTTCTTTGCAGGCGCTCTCCTCAATCTAAAATCAGAATGAAAAGATATCATATTATCCCCATAGTAGTATCGTCAGGATTCAGCTTGAAATCCAATCTCATACATTACACGGAGGAATATAAAATCGAAATAAAAGCATGTGAAATTAAGACGGATAACACCTTCAATCGAGGGATCTTCTGAGTACGATCGTAGAGTTCGGACATGGTTCGATCCCCTCGCTTTTTCATGCGGGCTCCAAGAAAATTAGCTCTATTCTCATCAGAGAGTGAGAGGTCCCCGAAATGTAAGCCGGCTGCGCTTTGCTACGTGGTAGAATTTGAAATCGCGATGCGATTGAAGAGCAGATACGGAGGTTTGGTTTGTGGTGGAAGGTTTCTTGCGAAATCAAATCATGGCGACTTAAGAGAATTGGAGAAGGTGAAGAAGCAAAGAGAAACGCTGTACAAGCGAGGGACCCACACCAGCTCCAATCCCCAATAAACCTCTATCAGTGACGCAAAATTCAAGGGAATTTCTCAATTTAGTCCTTTTGAAAATTGTTAATCTGTGATCAATATTAAGGATAGTTTCATTGGCATATCCTGCAAAATCTGTAAATATCAAATGTCATCACTGGAAAAAAAAAAAAAACTAAAATCCGTGCTCAATTGTAAGGGAAGTTTCATTTGCAGATCCTGCAAAAATCCGTAAATGGCAAATGTCATCAACTAAGATATATTAGTTTCATACTTCCATTTAAAAAAAGTTATATTAGGTTGTCACGTATATGGACTAAAATTATTATTATTATTAAGTTATTTATTATTAGCATGTTGTTATTTTAGATTATTTTGAAGGGGAGATGGGGCTTGACCTTGAGGTTATAACAGATATTGATTCGGCTTTGATGAACTATACTTAGATGGAATATTGTTTTGATTTTTCTTTTTTGATGCAGCGAGGGACAGATTTAGAGAAGCAAGAGTACTCGGAATTATTTTCATTTAGATCTTCTATCATTTCTAAAAATATTCTATAATCAGGCTTTCTTATAAATTAATAATGTGCTTCATTCAAACGCATATACTCTCATATATGTTGTTAAATTTGGCCCTTCTTATATTAAATTTAACAAACACTGATTTTAATTTGTTGGTTTAGCTTGTATGTTTGGTAACTCGGTATGATGGCATTTGCATGTGGTTATTTGTGTCTTACGTACATTAGTTGAACTGATTAAATTGGACTTCATCGCTAATAGTGTTTGAACTCAATGTTAACTAGATCTTTTTCATGAACTCTATGATTGAACCACTATTTTAGGGAAAAAAGAACTTTATTCCATTATTATGCAAATGTTGAAAAAGTGGAGCTACGTGAGGAGGAGAAATAAGATGCAACTTTTAGTGTTTTTTTCTAATTCCTGCTGCTTTTGTTATTATCACTATTTTAATATTATCAAATGACTTCTTTAACGCTAAGGGATGTTTTTTCATAGATTATATTTAAGTAGTAAGAGTCAAAATAAAATAAAATATATTCTTTTATAAAAGGCTTAATTTGTTTTTAAGAATCAACAAGGTGTATTTCTTACAAATTCCGATTTGGAATTAGCAATGTTTACTTGCATATGCGGCATAAAATGACTTCAAATAACAATATGGGTTCAATTTTGTAATATGCATAAAGATTCATGAACAATTTTTTGTTAGTACTTGGTTTAATTATTTATACATTTGAGTTTATGGAGGATCCAAATGTAAATTGGTAGGGTAGATTTAGAACGACTTGATCATAAGCACAGTTGATTTTCTACGTGTAGAACACGGAAATTTCATGCCCTCGTACCGCTGCTGATGGAACTTCCAAATGTGTAGGGTTTGGATTTATTTTATTTTTTTTTGAGTGAAGGGGCTTGATTCAAAGACCAAAATAGCCTTGGGCGGTGGATAGGTCCGTACCGCTTGTTCTATTTTATACACAAAACTGCTAGATGCTGTACAAAGATGTACACCAAAATTGTAATGCTAAAAGAGATACTTTCTTTGTAGACATAATTTTGCAGCGTTGAAAGGTATTATTAGGTGCTAAAATTTAATTCAATTTGATAAATCAAGCTAATGTGATTTAACTTAAAATAATCTAAAAATAAATAGATCAAATATGAATTAAGATTTTTTATCCATCGAGTTGGGTCAAGAGGAGAATTTAATTATTGAATTATATTTTTTAATTTATTTATACTAATTAAAATTTATATGTACTAATTAAATTTTATTATATACTAACTAATATTAAATTACTAAAATATATATTAAAAATAATAAATATTTAATTATTTTCATAAAAATGCAAATACTAGCAATTAAAACTGTTTTAGTTGAAGCAAATGATTTTGACTTGAAGCGGAGTTCTCCTTTTTTTCAATGGGGTATCCATATTAATATTTGTTATACTTAATATCTTCTTTGATTTGTTGATTTGCAAAACAATCTTGAATTTTACAATTTATCTTGTTTGAGTTTTGTGCAGGAATTAACATGCAAATGAATTAGTGCACAAGAACTAAGACTAATGGGATACAAGAGCTTGATCAAGACTGCATTATGCTTAGGTTTAGTTAGAATCAATCTGGATTGAATTGGTCAAGATAAATTGAGCTTAAACAACAAAGAAAAATACTTCTGCCTAGTGAATCGTTATAACGGTTCAGTAATCATTATAACGGTTCATCTCAATACCCAAAAATATTCTAAGGTAAAAAATTCTCAAAGAAACCAGAGTGTATCGTTCTGTAATGATTCAGTAATCATTGCAACGGTTTATGAAACGTATAACGATTCAGTGAATCGTTATAACGTTTCAGCTAAATTGATCCAACGACTATTATTTCTAAACCGTTATAACGATTCTCAAACCGTTATAATGGTTCAAGCCGAAAAATAGTTTCTTCAGTTGTTTCAGAAGATCTATTTTAAAAAGATCATCTCTCTCACTGAAATTGTATAAGATCTATCTAGCAAAATCATTACTCTAGAGAGCTTACTAGCCATATAAATAGTGAGAGAGATAATTCAAGATATTAAAAGCACTCAATTAGCCAAATTCTTGTTTAATCTTAATCTAGCTTCTTTCTATTCTCCCAACTTGATCCTTCGTGATCTTCTTGTAAATATTTTCTTGAGCTGTAGTACTCAACCCTTTGTTGAGTTGTAGTGCTCACTTTTTTGAGTGTGTTGTCACTCACTTCTTATTTTTGAGTGTGTTGTCACTCTTGTTATCGATAGACTTGACAGCCCATTTTTGTGTAAGGGACCAAGTTCTACAAGTGTAAAACTGTTTTTACTGTTTTGGCTCAACCTCAATTGTTGGAGGTTGAGAGTCCCGGAGACGTAGGCATTTTTAAAGTTGAATTCCGTTACATTTTGTATTCTTGTTTGATCTTTCTTTTTTTTCTCATATTTCTTTAATTGCTATATTATTGTGAGAATGTGAGAATTGAATCGATTTAAATTATATTCGGCTACCATTACACTTGAACATTAAGCCCCAAATCGGTTTATACATTTCTACCTTAGGTTCTTTACATTCTTACACTATTTTTGACCTTTAATACCACCATCCTAGGCTATCAACATTCATATATATCCTACACAGAAAATTAAAAAAATTACCCTAACATATCAATAAATGCCCTTTTAAAATATTTTTTTAATTTTTTATTTGAAAAAATTGAGGCAAATGTTTCAAGTATGTGTCGGATTTGATCGATCCGTAACTGTTCAATCGGATCAGGTTAGATCGGATTGGATCAAAAAAAATATAAAATAATAATAATCCAAGTCAAATTTGACTTGACCGATCCATTGACACCCCTGGTGCTATTCAATATATTATTTTATTAAAAAAAATAAAGATTATGAACAAAAGAAGTTTTCACCTATCAAGTTAATTAAATTTTGACACATAAAGTTCATATTGAATAAAATGATGGAAATTTATTATTAAGATATAACAATGTTGATGATATTTTCAAATAAAAGCTTATGAATTTAAAAATAAAAATATTATTTATCATATTTTAAAAATATTATGCAATTTAAGTATCACTTGTTATTCCAACAAAGATGATTAAATTTCAACTTTTTACCAATTTTGAGATTTAGATTTTTTTATGAGCGATTTAATATGTATGAAATAACATCATATTTCATATGCAAGATGTACAAATAATATAATACACGCTCAAAATGTTGGATTAAAACTAAAAATTGTCAAAGTAATCCAATGTTCTATATCTTGGATATATATTATTTACTAATGCTCGAGTAAAATTGAGAGAATATCTAATTTAAATTGTGAAATTATTTTCATCAACAGAATTCATTCAGACATTAAAAAAAAGAAACTTGTTTCGATGATGTTCTTGGTTAGGAATCAATATAATGATTAATGATAGAATCAAGTATCACAATGGTTTAAAAATTATCTCGGCAATACTTTTTTTTTATCAAAAAGATGGGGATCATGTTATCTTGGCAATACTTAAGTTATTTGATTATCTTGAGAATGCTTGTCAAATAAAATAATTATAGAAAACTTTAAATATAAAAATTGATAAATATTTCAGTATGGATATCGCTTGCATGCATATTAAGTTTCATACATAAGTTTTGCATAATTATAGAAAACTTTATAGATCTCATCATGTCTAAAATTCTGTAGTTTAAATTTAAACATAAATAAATTATTAGATTAGTATAAATTTATTAATATCCTTCCTCCCCCTAAATTGCAAACACAGAAGCATATTAAGACTCATTATAATAAACAATTAACAATGAAAAAAAAAAGATTTGATGTCCAAAGCGGAGAACGAGCATCTAACAAATAAATATGAACTTCGTTACTTTCTTTTAGCTATGATGTTTTTTTTTGGGGGTTCTTTCAGTGTGAGTTAAGCATTTAACTTTCTGTTCTGCGGAGCCGAGGGGCACGATTTAACAGAACGACACGCGGATCAATATACCATGTCATGTGCCTTCTCGTGCCGTTATTTAATCGGGCACCGTACGATAGAGCAGATCTTGATCACCATCGTACGGCTGCCACATTATATGATCTGACGGTTGGAGTATCTCTCTCATCGCAACAATTGATCAGACGGGGTAAAGCGCTCCACATCTCGGCCCAACAACAGATAAACCCATTTTTTTTTCTTGTAATCTTCTTCCTTGCCAATTTCTCCTGCTGTGTTGCGCCGAAATTGAATAATCTCAGTTCTAGATTTTTAGTCGCAAACAAAAAAGAATCGGAGCTACTCGGACGGTGTCTCTTTCAATTGAAAAATAGGATACGTGTGGCCCAGTTCCTTGCTCCCAACCCCTCGCTCCGTCTCTGGATTAGAGTCTAGCAACCTTCTTTGCTGATCTGCAAATGGAGGCATCCATTGCACAATCAAGCAAAGTTGATGATGAGAGCAACTTACAATGTGAGATTCTGTTGAATTTTTATAATTTTATAGAGTTTAGTTATCTGGAGAAAATCGTTGGCAGGATCAAATTCCATATCATAACTGTACCGGTTTTATGCAATGATCTAATGCGTTACTGTTTCAAGATGCCAGCTATATGCTGTTTTATACTGTGTTCGACCTGTACAATTGTGATTGTGGGAGTAAATATCTAATGTTCTTTTTCTTTTGCACCATGAATATAGCACTTGTTGGTTATTCCTGTTCTGGCACCATACCAATATTAACTTGAGAAGTGCAAAGACCCTTTTTATCAACAATTTTGTGCAGAGCATACGTAGAAAAGTACCAAAACAAGATTTATCTGTGACCCATGATTCCGTGAATAACTTAATTATATGACTTTATTTTGTTTGTACCATCTCTGAAGATAATCCTGAAGATGTATGGGGTGATGATTCTGATGAAATCTTAAACCCTGGTTCTAGCCTGAGCCGGGAATGGAATTGGAGGCAGAATCGCTTTCACACGGTATTTTGGGAAATTATTTTTTCTAGTCCTTTTTTTTTAACTTTTAAAGCTTAATGTTGTTTCCATTTTGGTAATAGGCAGCTACTATTTTTCTTACTTGGATTTGGCAGACCTGACATTTATGTGACTTCTCAACCCTAAATATACTTACCTCTTTCGGGATCCAAGTGTATGCTGATAGCCTGATATAATGATCGTAAACAAAGCCTGCCTTAGTTTGCACGTACCTTTTTCAAGTGATTTAATCATAAATGAGAAATCAGAAGGTAATCTTTTTTTATTTCACCTTGATTTACTGGTCGATTGTTAGCATGATTTCAGATGGGTTATCGAGAGGGAATAACTGAAGGAAAAGAGGCTTCAGTGCAATATGGTTTTAATCTTGGCTTTAGGCAATCTGTTCGAGTTGGCAAAAAGTGGGGTCTTGTTAGGGGAATTACTAGGCAAGTTGTAAACAAAAAAAGTTTTTTTTTCCTGCTCAGTTGTATTCCTTAATAACGTGAATGAAAGGCAAACCACTATTTTCATGTTTTATGCTATCTATATATTGGATTAAAAGATGGAGGCAGTATCTTCTTTTTACCTGATTTGGAGCAAATTGTATTCACCTTTTGGCAATACTGGCAGAGATCAGCCAGAAGGTGAGTGCAGTTTAGAAAAAGAGACCCAATGTCAGGTCCATTTGCAAGGCATCCTTCTTTTTTCAAATATCTCCAAACAGACCCATTCTTTGAATTGATTAAATGGAAAGCGTCTGTTCTGTTAAATGTTGACATCTTGCCAAGGTTACCAGTAGTGTGTCATTTTAGTCTTCCTCCATCTTTTTCTAAAATCCAAATAAAGCAAAAGTCAAACAGAGAGGAATTACTGTCGGGTTGTGACTTTTGTAGTGGTTTAAATGCAGTTAGGTTGATTTAAAATCACAAAAATCAATGGCAATTTAGTTGCCATTCTGTCACTTATGCTTCAGCTATGGTGTTACTTTCAACTATATTATAAGGGCATCAATTGCACAAATGAGATATGTATTGTATCATTGTCGTATGTCAAAATTGCAAATGATGGGTGTAATTTGCAGAGAAGTCTGTTGAAATTCCATGTAGTTTGTGTTGCCTTAGTTATGTATGGGGCTGTTGTACTTCTAACACTTGCTTATCATAAGAGCATGCTGTGGGATTAGAGCTAGGTTTTCTGGGCACATATTTGGAGTCAAATATACAAAATTAACAACTGTTCTTAATTTTCAACTCGTAATTGTTGGTTTTACCCCTTTACACTTCACAGTGCACTAGCATGCCTTCCAGAGAGTTCAGTTGAGAAGTTGGTACCGGGCATTGAGATTAGAGAGATGCTAAAAGAAATACAGAATGATGTCCAAGCTATTTCAAGTGACGACGCACTAAGAATTTACCATGATAGCATTCAAAAAAGTGATTCTTTAAGGTCAATGGATTGTGAGGATCATTCTGAAGAGAATTTTTGTTTAAAGGTCGTTTTTACTTCAAACAAATTAGAGAGTCATTACAAGGAACTTCATCATGTTTTATGTAACTGTCCAGAGATTAATGTAGGTAAAAAATTAGGGATTGGAAGTACGAGTAAATGAAGAATCCCAGTGAGAACATAGTTCTCTGCGTTTGAGATAAAATAGGTCACATTTGTCGTACCAGAACCTTGACTATTATGTTTTTGTAACATTTTATTTGGATATCCTGGTAGGTGTAAGTTTGTAATTTTTGTTATTTTATCAAAGGTTCATTAATGACTGAAATTTTTAGTAAATTGGTGCTTGATTGAAGCTTTGGTTTTTTGTTAATTTAGTGATATTATCTATTCAAATCTAGCTATTGATTTCATAGTTTGCTGTACTTGTTAGCTTCAACCAAGTTCACATAATGTCATTATTTATATTCTATTCATTTGTTAATTGCTCTCTAGATGGTCTAGAGCCGTGCAACACGCGTGCACGTACGTGACAGGTTTCCAAACTAGTAGCTAGATAGGATTGACACATTTTTCAATTAGCGAGCCCATCGAAAGAAATTCAATATATTCAAGCTTTTGTTGTGTCCCCCCCCCCCCCCCCCACCAAAAAAAAAAAATGATTTAAGTAAATGTAGAGGGTTTATGAAATTTGGTTATATTTGCATAAGAGTTTCCGATTGCCCTTTCCCTCCTCCGTAATTTGTTTCAATCATTCAATATTTTTTATCCCGCCAACTCCTCCACTTTTTTTCAATTAAAATCTTGATTTCGTCCTTAGATGTGTTTTTATACGCACTATACATGTGTTCATGCTCATGTTCAATATATTAAATGTGCATGTATAATTTATCAAAATTATTTATAAAATGAACATGTATATTTAAAAGCACAATACGTCTGAATGTTAACACATCACACACTAATATATATAAATATAAATATATATTCGTGCATATGTTACATATACATGCTCATGTATTTGTATCAAATAGATGATTTATTCACTATGCACAAATAAGGGGACTATTGAAAAGAAAACAACCAGTCAACCACGGTTACTTGAACAAAACGTCTTTCTCAAAGGAGAAAATAAATGCCTCAACTGAAATGGCGTTTACAATTGTTGGGCTGAAATTCGGGGGAAAAAACTAAATGCAAATTGAAACTGTAGGCTCCTCTATTAATATTTCTTATGTGCTAGGTGCTAACTAATTGTATTTCTTAATCCAATGCCTCCCTTTTTCTGACTTCAACTACTGATCCATATTTAAAAGACGTTCTGTTGAAAATCTCTTCACGATTCAAACTCGCTCAATCTGCAACCACAAATCACCGAGTTCTTTCAATTCACACGCCAAACACACTTTTTCTTATGGTTTGGATATGTTGATCCAAATTATTATACAGCTAGACGACAACATCTGTCATATTTGAAGAAATCAAGAAAAATAAAAACTTCAAAATTCTGTCCATGACTATCGTCATTGTCATTTTTTAAATATAATCAGTTATACATATATTAGTTGTGAACATGTACCACTTCATAAAGAGAGAGAGATTTACTATCACATATATTATGTCTACGTTTTATCATCATCATCATCATCATCATCATCATCATCATAATCATCATTGTTATTATTATAAAATTATTCTTATTGTTGTTGAAATAAAGATGTGGGGGATAAGAATTTTTGTTTATTATTTACATGAAATATGATGATAGTTTTCGAGGAATATATATACAATGTCACCGGCTTTTCTCCCAAATTCTCCAATCATGACAGAAAAAAGACCCCTAAAAAGCAAAAGCGTGTAAAACCCGCAAGGAAGAATGATAGAAGAGAATTGAGAGAATCCAATATTCAAATTTCCATAAACTTTTACATACCGAGAAAACTTAGCTTCTTCTTTATTTTTATTTTTTTGTGTGTATTAAGTAGGCAGCCCTAATGTAAATTTTCATAGGATCTCGTGAGGCATATACGTTTTATTATTTTTACTATTGATATTTTTTTAAAAGCCAAATATGGTTAATTTTGATCAGTTGAGTAAAAATAACTTGATATACAATTAAATATACATAAAATATTATCATAAAAAAAACTTGATGCACTCACGAATCTTGGTATAAAAATTCATTTTTGAAAATTGTCAAAATCATCAAGTAATCTCTATTCTTAAATTATTAAGAAAGAAACCGGCGTGTAAACATAGTATTACAAAAAAGAAGAAACTGAAGAACCAACAATAGTCGATAGGGACATCTCACCAATTTCCCATGATGGATACCTCATTTTGACTAGGATCTGATAATGACACGTCACACGTTAAACAGAGATTGACAAACCTAGTATTATTGAGATATTTTCTTTTCTCATAACTAGGATGGTAACCCGCGCTTCACGGCAGGGTTGTACACTTTATTGAAGATGGTATCTATTGTGTTTTGAATTAGTAGTAAACTCAAATGTGACGTGGGCTGACATTTTAACTGCCATTTGAACACGACAAGGAAAAAATATCTATGATATAAAGAGTCTACGACATTGAAATCAGAACAGAAAATCATCGTATAAGCACTCGTTTCAAGTGTCAGCATGAGTTTAAACAATAATTCATGTAATTGCTAACAAAATAACAAATTAATGACATATATCAGCACTGTAAGAACCGCAAGAGAAATATTCACCTACTTTGTTAAAATATAGTAAATGCATCTACCAGGTAGATTAATTAGTAAAAGTTATTTCATTGTCAACAATGATTGCTTCAGTGACTCCTACAGAGAAGAAGACACAAATAAAGAAACCACATCTAGATTAGTAAAAACTTTTGTGTTTCAAAATTATGAATTCCTTCAGAATTAGTAATTATATTTCCCAGATCACCAGTATGACGCACTTCATCTTCTGACCCACAATGTGTCATTTTATTTGGATTGAATAAGGTCATGTATAATTAATGCATCAATTATACTCATGTGAATTCTATTTTTAGAAGTTCATTATAAATATACTGAGACAAATATGTGAATTATTAGTTGATATCATTTAACAATTAGGTTACCATGTAGCTTTCTAGTACCAGTTAATGCATCACTAAGCAGGCATTTGATGACATAAATAATTAGTTAAAATCTCTTGGGAAATTAAAATATGCAAGGATTAATTATGTAGATTAATGCATCACTTAAGTTTATGCACAGAAGGTTAAGATCAAGCATCTGTTCTTTTGTGTCCTCACCTATACCTGAAATGGTACCAACAGATAAAAAGTTAATAGTTAGGAAATAAATAGAAGTGCTGAATAATACCTTCGAAAATCTTGATTTTTTTTAAAAATATGGTGAGGCTTCATACTGCTAAACAATATGCACTCTTCCAGTTCATGATTCATCTCCATCCCTCTACCACCTCTTTCTCTCTATAATCTCACACATCATAGCAAACTTGATCCGAGTCTCAAAATTCTTAGTTTCATTCATAGCTATTTTGTACTGTAGAAACACACCCTTAGAAAAACCAGTAAAAATATCTATACACCTTGTGCTAAAAAAGGAAAAAAAAAAAGATAAACAATTATAATTAAAAAGAAATTCAAAATGCACTACCTTAATGTAAAAGAGCATCACCTGAGCAAAAAAAAACAGAATCTATAATTAAAATGGTATATCACTGTCACCCATGAGCAATTATTTATGAACAAAATGGTATATCACTGGTAATTAAAATCTGTAATTAACTCTTGAAATAGAGCTACCTTACTCAGTTACTCTCCAAATATTCAAATAAGCAAATCTCACTTGTCCTAACTAATAAAATCCATCTCTATACATGATCTCATCGCTAATAATGTATGAAAAGCAATGTGGATCGAACATAACTGAGCTCACGAGCTTATAAAAAACCTAAACATAAAAGATATTTAAGAAATTTGTTAAAATCAAATTGAAGACCTAAGCACTACAATGCATTTCGAGCAGAAAACATACCATGGTCATCTAAGTCGTCCAATTATGAAGGTTGAGCACTGTTCTGCCTTGCTTCATGTAAGTTGCAGCACAGTTGTTGCTTGTGTGGTCTAGACCCCTTGCATGATCAGGTTTCTAGAAATTCACCCAAAAAATTAGGAAGTTCATTTTTATTATGTGCTTTAATTTAACTCAGGATCAGCAACTGTGCTTGTATTTTTTTCCCAGTAATCAATTAATTAGTTACCCAAATAAATAAATTCAGCACCATCATCAATTATAAATATGAATGAGTATCTTATAAACATATGTGGTCCAAGAAACAATAATTGTTACCTCACCTGCAGCCGCCCTTGCAGAAGAGAAAAAAAGAGTCTAATAATCAACAACAGAAGTCAGCGACAGGTATGATCGTCACCATATTTGGTTTTGCCGCATCTTTCCTATCTCTTTAACTGACCTTGTAATTTGCAACTGGAAACTGCACATATTTGCATCTGTATCAAGCTTTATTTGAGATATTGATAAACCAAATTTTTTTGGCTTGGCAGTAAATGGAGGTGTATTCTGCTACACTATTGATAATGTTAACCCTATATCATCAAGCTTGTTCTCTATTCACAAATTGTGCTACCTTCAAACAGATATTAATTATTTACTCATTGAATTGGAAATTTAAAATTTTAGTATGAGTTATTTACAAAAGTTTAGTCTTTGCAAGGGCACTTTTGACTGTTTCCTTATTGACCTTTGTTTTAACTATGTTATGGGCACAGTATATGAATGTTTGAATTTTATGCAAAGATGATAACTTGTTGCTTGTACATCTGACATCTCTTACAGTTATTAGAGACCATAATTCTTTCTTTTCTGAAAAGAGAGAGAGAGAGAGAGAGAGAGAGAGAGAGAGAGAGAGAGGGCTTCTCTTCAGACCATAGATCCTATTAATGAAATGATATAAACATGACGGAATTAATTCTAGCACAACAGCACAAACTGAGTTGTGCATAGCTTGTCATTTTTTTATTGCTGATGCCAACTAATATGGTTAATTTGATCAATTTTACCCTTTCCAGGAGGGGTTTAATGATATCAATTTTTGGAGATTATCACTGCCTCAAATTGATTTGTAAAAGCAGCAACAATTTGATTACCACTATCTCAATTGACTCCATCACAATTCTGACAAGCAATTGTTCTTCCTGTGTGATCATTGAGAATAAAATAAGGTATGTAAAACATTCTTAAGGGTTCATTTGTCTTTCCTTGTTGGATTATCGTATTTTGCAAAATACCGAAGAAGAGGCGACCACCTGGAGCCAACAATGAATACCCTAGCACCGACGAATAATCAAGCGAGTGCCAATCGCCTCAACGTTGGATGACGTGGCGGCACCCTCTGGAGAAGAATAATAGCATGGTGGAAGCCATGATCGCGGAAGGGGAAGCCGGGTACAATACAACAAGGCAGGACTCAATACCCACAAAGGAAGAAAAAGGAGCAAGAAAGAAGAAATCCACGAGGGAGCAACGCACGGAGAAGAGACGAGAAGGGATATCATTACGGAGAAAAAGTGTAAGGGAAGCGATACGAACGAAGCAATCAATAAGTTGTCTCTAAACGCGTTTAACTACCCGTGTAGCATTTAGCATAACAGCTACAAATAAATTTAATTAAGTAACTCAACATCAAAATCACACAACTAAAAGCATAGACGATCCACCAATGGATTTCCTATGCAGCCTCTATCTGCTACACAAAATACTGAACCCATTCAGAAACGCATCGGGACCCGACGCACAAACACACAATAAAATAACGGAGCAAACGGTCAAAACATGGTAAAAAATTGTACAGATCTTGCACCGATCCTAAAGTAAATCAACGGTTGTAAATAACTTGTCGACGTGTGTCGCTTAAGAGCTCACCGTTCTTCCCCCGTATTGCTGTGCATATATACAATATATCTTTTTTTACTTTTGCGACCGTATAAATTGGAATTGGACAGGGGGCCGGGTGTTGCGGAGGGCATAATAAATGCTATAAATCTAATGCATGCAAGCATTTCATGCTTGAAGTTGATAGGGGGCATTGATTATCTTAAGAATTCTTGATTTTTCATATGCTAATAACATTTTTGCTTAAGAAATATGCAAAGTATGATCACTAAATTAAAAAATAAGAAGAAGATTTTAAATTATTCAAAGGATATCCACATGGTAAGGGCCTAAGGGGAAGTACAACATTATCAGTACTTTAAGAGCTTTAAACTTTGTTATAATCCATCATGACAATCCGGAAAACAGTTAAAGACTTTTCTTAATATTTTATTTTATTTTATATCAATAATTTTAGCTTCCTTCCATCTCCAAAGGCACTATATTAATCATTTGTTTAAATCAAAGAGTCATAGAAGTTAAGTAATACTCCATACATTACGGCTCAAATCATGTCCAAGGGATTAATCCTAATGTACGGCCCACTACATTTCAACCGAAAAAGAATCATGTCTGATGAATTAGTCCCAAATAACGGTCCACTACATTCAAGCCCAAAAGCCATGTTCATTCTCTGTCCCACCAAAAACATAGTTGTTTCATTGCACTACAGTCTACACCACCACTATTAGTCTATTACTACCACCATAAACAATCCATACAACTCAACTCCGAATTTGCACTCACGAATGAAGCAAGCTTGGAATTTGTTAACGACTAATTAACTCAAGTTTGATTAAAAGAGAAACGGAAAACGGGAAAAAAATAATATTTTTTTAGGGCGGGTACAAGATTCAATGTTGAGATTTGGAGATAAATCTTCAGAGAGTTTATCTGTTTATCAAGATTTGAGAGATTTGAAATTCAGTGTTGAAAAAGCTAGAAACCAATTTCCGGTTGTCCACGGATTAAAGAAGATTCAGTGTTAAAAATAAAGAAAAGGGAGAATCAATATTTGATCTAGTGATAAAAATAATATCTTTCGTTTAAGAGATCACAAATCCGAAATCTGAATGAGAACTTTATGAATAACTAAATGTGAGCAACTTAGACTTTCATCTTTAACTCAAAAAATAAATAAAGAAAAGACAAAAAAAAAATATTTGAGGGAGGAGTGGAGGACTAATCAGGAGGAATGAGGCTACGAATTAAACGGAAACAAATCAACCAATTCGAACCATTGATTGTATGGGACGATCCAGATTGAAGAAGTTCAGAGTACCTGTCCGATGCAAGCAAGACATATCAGCTTGGCATGCTACAGTATATTCCCTTTAACTTGCCACCATCACACATGATATAATTTCTAGGGTTGTGCTGTTAATCTCATTAAAATTTAAAAGGTTTAATTGTAACCGCATTTTCAAGAAAATCTAATTTAATATAATTATAACCAGTGGCAAGAAGCAAATATTTTTCGTATGGGAGATTGTAAGTCTGAGACCTGAATAAAAAAATTATATGAGTTTACTAAAATAATATTTTATTATTATTTTATTTAAGTTTTATATCATTTATAATCTCATTTCAATAAATAAAATCATCAAATTACACAAAATCATTTTGAATAATGTCTTATATTAATTTATATTAAAACGGTTGCGTGCTCGAGTCTTAATGACATGAATTATACAGAAAGATATCACAGATACATTTAAATGATATACTTCATATGTTAATCCGTTCAAGTTTTGTAGCTTTCATAATCTCATTTCAATATATAAAATCATCAAAATACACAATGTTATTTTCAATATTATCATCTATTATTTTACATTATTATCACTATGGTCTCGAGACTTCATGATGTGAGTTGTGCACGAAGATATTAATAAATGAATTAAAATAACATTTGTGTTAGTCTAATCGAGTTTTGCATCTACGTAATTTCATTTCAACAAATAAAATCACCAAAATATACAAAAGTATTTTAATATCACCTTCTATTATTTTATATTATTATCACAGTGATCTCAAGGCTTTATAATAGAGCTGAGCGCAAATATGAATGTAAATATATTAAAATAATAATTTTCTATTAGTTTATTCAGATTTTGTATCTCATGTAGACTCATTTAACACATAAAATCATGAAAATACACAAAGTTATTTTGAATGATCTGCTTATTTATATTAATAATCATTGTGAGCTCAAGGGCTTTATAACACGAGATGCGGACAAAGATGAATACAAGTACATTAAAATAATTTCTAATGTCCATTCCAGTATTATATTATTATTAGCCCAATTTCAATAAATAAAATCACCAAAATAAATAAAATTATTTTTAAATATTATTTTCTATTTATTTACATTATAATTCATTCAAGCTCGAGTCTTTATAATAGAAATTTCGAATAAAAATGAATATAAATGTATTGAAATAATATTTTTTTTATGTTAGTTTATTTAAGTTATGTATTATTTATTGTTTCATTAATAAAAATACACAGAATTATTTTGAATAATGTCTTCTATTAATTTATAATATAATTATTGTGTTGTTGAGCCTTAATGACACAAATTGCACAAAAAAAAATAATACAAACGCATTAAAATAATACTTTATTAGTTAGTTTATTTGACTTTTATATCCTTTGTAGTCTCATCTTAACACATAAAATCATCAAAATAAATAAAATTTATTTTTAAGTTTGTCTTCTTTGGTTTTACATTATTATCATAGCGATCTCAAGTCTTTATGACACGAGTTGCGTACAAAAATGTATACAAAAATATTAAAATAATACTTCTTATGTTAGTCTAATTAAGTTCTATTTTATTTTTTCATCATTTCAATAAATAAAATTATTAAAATACATAAACTTATATTAATAATATCTTCTATTAATTTATATTATAATCATAACGAACTTGAGATTTTATGATATGAGTTGCGCATAAAAATAAATACAAATATATTAAAACACTACTTATGTTTGTCCATTCGAGTTTTATATCATTTATTATCTCATTTCAACAAATAAAATCATCAATTTACACAAATTTATTTTGAGATATCTCTTCTAGGGGTTTATATTATAATCATTGTGAGCTTCAGGCTTTAACACGAGTTCCATACAAAAATGAATACAAATACATAAAAATAATACTTCTTCTATTAGTTTATTCAAGATTTTATAATTTATTGCCTTAATTAAATAAATAAATAAAATAAATACACATAGTTATTTTGAATGATATTTTTTATCGATTTATATTATAATTGTTGTATTTTCATGCCTTTATGACACGAATTGTACAGAAAGATTAACACAAATATATTAAAAAATATATTTTTTCTGTTAGTTTATTCGAGTTTCATATCATTTGATGTCTCATTTGAACAAATAGAATCATCAAAATACACAATATTATCTCGAATAGTTTCTTATAGTGGTTTATATTAATTATTATATTCTTGAACCTTTATAACATGAATTGGGTGAAAAGATTAATAAAAATACATTAAAATAATACTTTTTATAATGTTTATTCGAGTTTTATATCATTTGTAGCTTTATTTCAATAAATGAAATAACCAAAGTACATAGAGTTATTTTGAATGATGTCTTCTACTCAAGGTTCTAAATAGCAATTATCGCGTCATCGCGATACAATTCTAAAAAAAACTACTGCGCTATAGCGTGCTATAGCGAAAATTATCCAACACAGAGTAAATAAATATTATCAATATTTTTACCTAAAGATTCATAGAGCAAATAAATAAATAACACTAAATCAATTAAAAGATAATACTGACATTGAACAAGTATAATTTCCAAACTATTACTCAAAATATTTTTGATATAGTAAATTACTAAATTAAGTAATATATATATATATATAGAGTGGAGATAGCGTGAGCTTAAGCTCACGGAGGCCTTCCGTGAGCTTAACTCAAAAAATATATTAAATCATCTCGAAATTTTAATTTATCATTCTCATTAAATTCTTTATATGAAAATATCATTGGATGCTAAAATTTGGAGCGTTTTGAGCTTTTTAAGTCGCCGTTTTTAATTTTTGAAAATGATGTTCAAGTATTGAATATATTATTATTTTTTTAGAGCTGATTTTCAAAAATTAAAAACGGTGACTTAAAAAGCTCAAAATGCTCCAAATTTTTGCATCCCATGAGATTTTCATATAAAGAATTTAATGAGAATGATAAATTAAAATTTTAAGATAATTTAATATATTTTTTGAGTTAAGCTCACGGAAGGCCTCCGTGAGCTTAAGCTCACGCTATCTCCAATATATATATATATATATTAAGCTCATTCTGTTATTAACTAAAATCCATGATTAGTTAATTAAAATGCTAAATTTTGGATTAGATTAAATCTCAAAATAAAGCTTTTTAGATTAATTTAAATTAGATTTAAATTACTCAAATTCAAAGTACTGCCTAATTTTAGTTGTTATTTTAGGTAAAGAAGGGAACCCATGAAGAAAATAAGAGAAAGATGCAAGTCGGGGTCAAATCAGAATGCCGAGAAAAAAGAAGAAAAAAATTTTGATCCAAAATTTATATGGAGTGATTAAGATTATATGTCAATGTTGTAAATCTTGTTCTTAGCTTTTCAACGCACTTTGAATCACCTTAATCAGAGTTCGGATGAATAAATTATGGCATAAAATTATTTTGATTGATGTCTTCTATAGGTTTATATTATGATTGTTGCGTATTCGAGCTTTTATGACATGAGTTGCTCACAAAGATGGGTACAAATGCATTAAATAAATACTTGCTCTATCAGTCTATTCTATTTTTTTTATTTATAGCTTTATTTGAACACTTAAAATCACCAAATTTCATAAAATTATGTTGAATATTATCTTCTACGGTTTCAATTATAATCCATGCGAGCTTGATGATTTTATAACATGTATTTTGCACAAAAGTGAATATAAATATATTAAAATAATATATTTTTATTAGTCTATTTGAGTTTTGTATCATTTCTCATCTCATTTGAATAAATAAAATCAACAAGATACATATATTATTTTGAATGATATATTATGTTTGTTTATATTATAAGCTTTATATTCTCGAGTCTTTATGACACAAATTGAGTAGAAATATCAACACAAATGTATTAGGTTATTATTTTTTATTATAATAATTGTATTTTTTTTTATGATACAAGTTGCTTACAAAGGGTGAATATAAAATATATTAAAATAATATTTTTTTGTTAGTCATAATTTTCAGTAAAATTATAATTTTTTATTACGACATATTTGTATTTTTTTCTTTCATAACTATAATAAGTGTGATAATAACCATAAGTGTGATAATTTTCAGTAAAATTATAATTTTTTATTACGACATATTTGTATTTTCTTTCTTTCATATCTCAAATATTTTGTTTTGTCCTTGAACGCATCAAGACTATTTATGCATGTCGTCTGAACGATTCGTGAGAGTAATGAGCATACTGACAAGCGGTGGACACAAGAAAAGGCCCAACTCGAAAATATTCTTTAAAAAAACTGACAAAAAGAAATATATATGACTCATGCTTGCTTAATAGGAAACTTTAGACAATGGTCATTTTAAGGTTGTTCATAATTTTTTTTTTCTGTTTTAGTGTAATTATAGAAATATAATTTCTTGATATTTCAGTTTACTTCATGGAATTTTGCATTTTTTATTTTATAACTCGTATTGAACTACTTCGTTAAACCTGAAATTATAAAATGTAATGAACCTCAAATTATAAACTTAATTACAATAATATTATGTCTCACTGTTAAGTAACAGCATCTCTCTTACACACCACTTGACAGTCTGAAGCCGTTATTACTATTTTTGGTAATAATTTATAACAGGCTAATAACGTACTTTAATGCATGTCCAACGGTAAGTCCAACATTGTACTCGACTCTCATCAGACAAAAAAGAGGAAAACAAATCATCACCTGATACTAGACAAAAAAAGCAAACTGTTCTGGCCGGTAGTGAAGGGCATTCATGATGTATAAATTGAGCTCTCTCATTTGTTGTTCTAACTGGATCAAAATTTATTCTTGAAAAATAATAGAGTTCTATTATTCAACCCAAAAAATATGAAAAAAATTAAAATAGAAATTTATTTATAGATATGTTCTTTTATTTATAGATTGACGGCACGTTAAATTTTATATAATTTCATTAACGTTTGATATACCATCAAACACCGTTAAATTGAAACCGTTGTAAATATTAATAAAAGACCATTAAATTTGATAATCTTTGATGAACAAATATTATTAAAATTATATAAAATTTAACGGGCTATCAACGTGCAAATAATTTTTTCTATATTTAAAATTTTAAATATTTTTTAAATTGAATAATAGAACTCTATTATTCTTCAACAATAACAACAAATTTTGATCCGTTCTAATTTGATATTTGTGGGTCCTTTATTTTTTGTAGAGGTTCCAACTTTCTAAGTTTCAAATTCGCAGTACGTCGGAGTCTATTGATATCCGTTATATTGAGTATGACATACATCCTCCATAGACACTTAGAATCTTTATATTACATCACTAATTTTAATTTGTTGTTATTTGTTATCTCCAATTCTATATTCCGTTGAACATGAAAATCAGCGATTTTCAATTTCAACTCAGATTTTGTACTGAGTTGTTGACCGACACCAAATTGTTCATCAATTCTAGGTGGTTTGCGAAAATAAGGGTCATCTGCATACGACATTGGTATATTATCAGCAAATTGTGCACACAGGTGCTTCATTCCTCGATTGATGAAAGGAACAAACATTTGTCACTCTTTAACTATTTCTTTGACATCTATCGCATCCACAATTTTATCCATGTTTATATCTGTTGCATCCTGGATGTCATCCTTCTCGACATCCAGGTGCCACTCTTCCTCTTCCTCATCCTTGTTCACATCAACATCCACATTTTTGTATCGGAACACGGGATGATCGCTGCTCCCGAGCTCGGGAGTGGGTTCTTTCCTCAGCCATGATTGTGTTACTACTTTCAGGAATACTAGTCGGATCATAATAACTAGATATTGGTTCAGATTTAACTACTAGCTCCAGTGTTTTATACCCGGATAATTAGTACGGAGCTGTTGTTTTAATCATTCCCCAAATTTCATCAGAAATAATCCCAAATAAGCTATAAAAAATCACCCGAACTTGTCGGGGCAGTGTTGATCTGTGCACTAATGCTGATGTTGAATTGGCTAGGGAAAAGCTCCAAACCAGCATGAATCTACCTCTTTAAGTCATGAAGATCGATTATCTCGTCGGTAAAAAATGTGCACGTGGCACGAATATCGTAACTCACACCGGTTGAAGTGTTCAGGATTTGACCTCCGTGATACATATTGATCAATAATATTTTTGTCTCTACATTATGAATAATAAACCCTACTGTTAGCGTATTTTAATTTTATAGCAAAAAATAATAGTTCAAATAGAAAAATAAAACTTACAATGTTGATGAGACAAGCGTGGTGAATACGAATCAGCTCTAGATCTGTCGAAAAATAAATTTTCAGTTGGAAGCTCTCTCAACAGTAACATGATGATTTTGAAGAAATGATTGACTGAAAGAAGATGAAGGAGAAATGTGCTATATAATAGCAGGAAGCTGAGATTGAGTTTATACTTGGGTCTTAGATGTTTGGACCGAGTTAAACTCAGTCTCAGGTTTCTATAATATTCAAATACATACAAACATAAAAAAAATAGGATTAAGTTTCAAACTCGGTTTAGGCCAATAAAACTAAAAAACGAATGAATCTTAGCAGTTTTCTATTTTTTTTTCATTTACTAAAACAAAAAAAATTGGAGTCTACGTGCTTATCCATGCAATCTCCACCCCTCGTTTTCATTCCTTATCTCTTTTCTACGTGGCAGTTCACCATTGGCTCGACATATTTCTAATCCGTGACGAGTGACAAATCAGGGGACTAAAATATTCTTTCATCCCCTGCTCTCGGACAAACACACAGTAGCTTTCGTCTCCAATAATTTATCGACTAGTAGGATGAAGCGCACCTGCTTGCACCGATTAAACTATGAGAAAAGTTTACATAATCCCTGGATTGGGGCCACTGACGACGGTTCTATCGGATAAAAACAGTGGGCTAAAGTTAAAAAAACGGGAGGCACTCTGTCTCTGTGAGCATAAGGTTTGGACTTGGAGCTATTCGTATTAGTTATAAACATAAAAGTGGTCTTTTTGTCAGTAAACAAAAGCTTTTTGGTTCCTTAAGTACGAATTGAATCATGTGCAGAGATCTTAGATAAACGCACCAAAATGGACCAGACGAACTACGCTCAGAGCGGAGAAACGGTGGGCTTGACCCGGTCTGCATTTAATGAGTACACCGGGCTTATCACGAACTCCTTTTCAAATTTTAAGATAAAGACTCGGAAAATTTCAATACATGTGCTAGATTATATATAATTGTATTTATACATCACTTAACTATTATCAACGTCATATATTAAATTAACGTTTATATGTAAAAGTAAAAAAAAATGATATTCCTTTCGTATCCAAGTATCTAACTAGGAAAAAAAAAATCAATATGTAGATGAGACATATTTAGCTTCTTTTCTTTTTTAGCCATCTTCATAAATCACAATATTTTTTTTACATAAACTTTGATTTTTGTTTTTATACATCATAATCCTTTATTACTATGATTGCATTAACAAAAGTTAGAATGAAGCACACATAAAAGTTAAAGGAGCTTGCATGTGATGTTACATCTTGTAAATATCATGATAGAGAAAAATAGAGAATTAAAAAACAATATGCGGCGGGTATAATAAATCTAAATCATACATACCGAAAATATCCTCAATTAAAATTAGAAACTAAAGGTTCTGAATTGAATTTCTGGGATAAATGTTGCATCATACAAAATAATAAATTATTAATCTAACACCGGGTCTACCTTAAGGCAAATATCATAGCCATTCCAAACAACGAATTTGTGGTGGCAGAAGCGGCGCTTCACATTGAATTGCGTCGAGAGTTAAAAAAACTAGAGTTGGGTATATATCCTTAATATATTTCAATTTGAATATTTATCCCTTCAAATTTAAAATTAAATACTTATCTTTCAAAATATCAAAATCTTATATATTTACCTAAAATTATTATTATTCTCATAAAAATTAAATTAACAATTAATTAAATTTATAAAAGGACAAAATATCACTCAATCATTTAACATTTCACCGAGAATTAGCAAATTGAGAAACATTAATTTATCTTTATCATTTGATCAAGTAAATAGTATAAATTTCAAACTTTAATTTTCTTCAACTCTCAAATCTAAAACTCTCAACAAACACATATATTTTTCTTCATAGTCAAGATTTAAAAGATCCAGTCATATGTGTCTTCATAAGGTTGCTAGAGCTTGATCAGTTTTTCATGGAGGCTAATGATTGTGTCGAAAGTTGCTAATTATCTATTTTCGAGCTCGTGGAATTCATGAGAAAATAAAAGATAAGAATATTTAAAGAGACTGTTGTAAATTTAAGTAAATATCGAAAATAAAAGGAAAGGTATTTTTATTCTATTATAATTTTAATTAATTATAATTTAATTTTTATGAGAACAATAATAGTTATAGATAAATATCTAAAATTTTAATATTTTAAGAGATAAATATTTAATTTTTAAGTTTGAAGAGATAAATATTCAAATTAAAATATATTAAGAGGTATATACCAATTTTATCAAAAAAAACTAAGGCAAAGGTTAAAAAACCATCTCTTCTTCAACTCCACCTACCTCTACCCCACTAATGGAACTATCGTTTCTCTCCTCAAACCGCCTCTCTATCCTCCCCTCAACCTCCACATCCACCTCTCCAACTAGCTCGGCGAGCAACACAAATATCTTATATAGACCAAGGCGCATTAAGATCCGAGCATCTGTTGAGAGTAGTAGTAGTGGAGAGAGAGCCAATACTGCTGCTACTAGAAGCCACAATGAAAGGCCCATACAGAGTGGCCTCGTGGCTGATGGACCCACCATGGGTGTTTCCACTGGACAGGTGTCGGCAATTGATGGGAGTTTTGGTGGGACCAACACAGATTTCCCGGTCTGGGACAGGCTTGGAGCAATTGGTTAGTTTATTATCAGAATCTCAAAGTAGCCAGAAGTAAAGAGAGAGATCAAATAAATTGTCTTTTTTCCTTGGTGAATAATTCAGTTTATCTAATAAATTGTAAATTCCATTACTGTTATAAAAATGAAAATAGGTACATATGGAGCAATGGCATTTGCCAGCAAGTTCATATGCTCGATGACTGGTGTTGATTGCCTGGGAGGACTTCATCCCTCATTGAATGCTATTGTTCAGGGTCTTGGTTACGCGGCCCCACCTATCATGGCTCTTCTCTTCATCCTTGATGTATGTCTCACGCACATCGTTAATTGTTATCCCTGATAATTAGTTAATTATCATTCTATACTAGTTAAGCTCAGTATATAATTCAATTACCTGTGTTACTGTAATCCATTATATAGTTCAGTATTTAATTGAACTTATAATTTACTGATCTTCATTATTCAAAGTCTTAAAAAAAACTTTTCATTACCTATTTGCAACACTAAAAACACACATTAGTATTGTATACACACAATTGAAGAAAAAGAACAAACAAATAAATGAACCTTTGCTTTGTTCCATCTAGGATGAGGTAGTGAAGTATTCACCACATGCCCGTGCAATAAGAGATGTGGAAGATGATGACCTGAGAAACTTTTTCTATGGCATGTCCCCTTGGCAGGTATATCACAGTACAGCTTGCATATTCTTTTAATTTCCGTTTAGTTTGTATACTATTTGTTCTTCCTATCCTTTTTCTCTCTGTTTATTTTGTTTTGTGAAATTTTCATCATCTTCACTTATGTAATTATCATATTTTTAATCTTGCATTGGGGTGTAGTTCATTCTGATCATCACAGCCAGTTCAATTGGAGAAGAGCTCTTTTATCGGGTTGCAGTTCAGGTAGAATGCATCACACTTTTCTATCATCTTTTCATATTTTCTAATATATTCAATCAATGGGAAAGAAAACTATCAAACTAAAAAATGCCATAAAAACTAATTTGCTTATTTCTTGCCAAATATCTAGGGTTCTTTGTCTGACATGTTCCTGAGGGGTACTGAGCTCATGAAGGATGCACATGGGATTGCATCACTGGTATACAAAAGAACTCATTCATATTATATTAAGATTTTACACAACTTCCTTTGTTTGTTTTATCATGTATTAATTTATAGCCAAAATGCTATGTAGACGGGTATGTTGCCAGTTCTTGTTCCATTTGCTCAAGCTTTTGCAGCTGTTGTCACTGCAGCCCTCACAGGATCCCTCTATTACATAGCAACTGCTCCTAAAGGTACAGTGGTACACTTTACTTTCCCCCCTTTGTCACTATTTTTTGTATTATTTCTCTAGTTGCTTTTCTTAGTTATCTTTACTTTGGGGAAATAAAGGGTTAGCTTCATATCATTCTTTCAGTTAAACAATTATAATTATACTTCTGTTGCAGATCCTACTTATGTGGTGACGCCTATGCCGCAGTCTCCTTCAAGCCGAGAGAATTACAAGAAATTATTTACGGGTAATTAATATAAGTACTCGCACTACGATTTTATTATATTTTTATGTTAGTATCTGTTTTGTAATTTGAGAGACACACAACACACACTGAAATACTCTAATGTTTGATGTACTTAAAACATGAACTCACACTCAAATAGATTCATTTGTGAGCTATTTGCTCTAGGAGTGTAGGCCTTTTATTATCTCGTGTTTCTTATATTATTTGACAAGATGCAATTTTTGAATATTTCAGCTTGGTATCAAAGAAGGCAAATGAGAAAGATATACTCTCCTCTGTTAGAAGGATTGCTGGCACTTTACCTAGGTTTTGAATGGATCCAGGTAATTGAAAACTCTTATTTTACTTCTTTTGTTAATTTCAGCCTCACTGTTTTGCTAACTTTTTTTCTGGATAATTGCAGACTGATAATATTCTTGCTCCTATGATCACTCATGGGATATACTCTGCTGTGGTTTTGGGTCATGGTCTTATGAAAATACACGATCAAAGACGGAGATTGCGCCACAGAATTCAGCAAGTCAGGACTGAAGCAAAAAATAAGAAAGGAATCAATAAATAATTAAGTTATAGTGTCTGAAAGAAATGTGGAATGCATACCAGGTGTCAAGTAAAAGATTTTGTAATGTGTAGGTTATAGACTAGCTCCTAGATAATTAATATATACATAGGCACGATATGTACATATTATAACTAGGAAACTATTTGATTTAAATTTTAGATAGTGATATAGGTATAAACATATTCTGCAATGTAGAATTTTGGCAAAAACTGAGGCATAAAAGTATTTACCTTTGGGATCAAATTCTTGTATGGGTTCTCTGTTATTTGCAATGCAAATCCAGTAAACAGAATATCAGCTTCTCCTAGTCTCTGTTTTTTTTTTTTTTTTGCCGCTTTAAGATGAACGATAAACGGTAACAGGATCCCAAATTTGGAGGGGAAGGACAATTAAGAGGAGGATAATTAGCTTGTGCTTCAAATTGGAAATAAACTAAACGTAGTTTAGAAAGTTCTTTGATTCCTCTTATGCTTCATAAGCATACAAACGAAAGATGATCAATTCAGTGGAGACATGGTGCTGGTAATTTCTAACTACTTCAGGGAGAGTATGTGATACTTACTTTGTTGGGACGCATATGAAATTTCATTTCATAATGTGCCAGGTAGCATGTGAATTGGAATCATTCGAAATTATTTAACTGTTATGGAGGTGGATTCCGGCCCAGGATCTCTTATGGTCTAATTTGTACTTACAAGGCAGGGATCTTTTAGTTTGAAAATTTCTAGCTATTTGAAATTGGTCCTAGATTAGGTTTGTATGGATCTTTAGCCCATTAAAAAAGTATCTGCAACTCTTTGAAATGGAGACGCGAGTTGTGCTTTTGTGGTGGGTGACCGGCATGCGGGTCCCACTCTGCATCAAACGTTGCCTTTTTAATTTACGTGGGGTAGAACAGTGTCAGAAGCTTGTCATACGGTCAAACTATGTGTCCGTTATCTCTGACCGGATTTATTTTTTATTGATATTTTATTAGCGCAAGTTTGAAAAGCAGGGAAGAGAAAAGAAAGGTAATTATCGAGATGCGAGAAAGGCCATGTGTCAATGCGGGGTACCCTCCTCATACGACGGGACTATGAGATGACCCAAATCTCTCTTTCTCTCTCTCTTCTCTCGCTCGATCTGCTTCTCTCGTTTCGGTTGCGCTGGCTTTAAGAGTGTGAGGCATCCCTCTCTAAAAAACCCTAAGTGAGGCCAGTGAAGTGACTCACTACACCGTAACTGCGGTTAGGTTCTTATTTTATTTTATTTTTTGCTCTTTCGTCGAAATTGGTACTCATCGCAAGTGCTTATGCCGTGATCTCAGGATTTTTTTTTTCTTTTTGTGCAATATCTTACAATTTGTAAAGCGGTATGTTTCCCTGCATGAAATTGGGTGGGTTTGTGTCTTAGCTGGTAAGGGCCTGCTCTTTTTTTTTTTCCTTTTTAAGAAAAAAGGTAAGTAGTTCATGGGTCACATTCCAGTGCTTGCAGTACTTTGGGTGCCGAGCGTTCTAATTTGTGTAGCGTCGGACCTTCCTGATTTTGTCCTGAATTGTAGGAAAGCAGTTGTACAGTGTGGCCGTTGGTAAAAACCTAGAATGTAGTTGTGGATTTTTCCTTAATTGGTTGCGCCGAGTACCAACTGTACAACTTACTTTCTCAGTTGGTAATTTTTGCTGCATTGATATTCTTATATTAGGAGATTGCTTATTGCTTAATTCTTTTCTTTTTTGGGCATTAGTACTAGTTTTTTTTTCTCATTTCAGTTTGGTACATGTACAATATTATTAAATTATATGACAATTTAAAAAAAAATACATACTTTTTGTTTAAAAATAAATAAAAAAGAACACTGCCAGGTATTACTAAGATTGATATTGTGCTTAGGTTGCCTATCAGGACGAGTATCTTTTTTTTTTATTTGGTCTGTGGTAGATTTTCTTGTATTAATTATTAATTACATAAAATCTAATAGAACTTTTAAAATTGCAGATATTAGCACATTTAAGGAAGTGACTGGCAAATAAGGTTTCATTTCTAGCCTACCCCCAATTTATTTGGGACTAAGGCTTTGTTGTTGTTGGTGTTTGTTATTGCGCCAGCAAGATGGACTCAAGAGACCCCACACCTGTTAACTCCATTTCGGCACCCTCCCCATTCACATCAGCTGCACCTGTCCCACCACCATACAATCCACCGAGCTCGTCTCCATTTGCTCCCAACTCAAATCACTCTAGTATCTCACAGCCTGTGCAGCTCTCTTTTGAATCACATGCTCCAAGTCCACCAGGCTCACAAACACCTGGCTCACAAGCACCTGGCTCACAAGTACCTTGTTCTTACTTCCTCAATAGTCATGGCAGTTCAGGCGAGCCCATGAAGAAGAAAAGAGGAAGGCCAAGGAAGTACGGTCCTGATGGAGGCATGGCTTTGGCTTTGAGGCCCGGATCTACTGCACCAGGTGCACATGATGGGCCTGTGAGTGATCCTGCCTTTAAACGGAAGGGGCGACCTCCAGGATCGGGAAGAAAGAAGCAGCTTGAAGCTCTTGGTAACACTTAGAACAAATTACATTTGTTAGAAAAAAGTTTCATACCTTTGAAAATGAGGAAAATCACATATGCCCACCTAGGATTTGGGGGCAGCAGAGAATATTCTGTTAAAGAAAAAGGAATATGTGATTATTAGTGGCGGACATTAATCTGTCAGTTAAACTATTTACATACAAATAATTTGCAGGTCTAAATTCTCTGACTGTAAAAGTCTAAGAAATAGTGTAGGTGGTTATCTTATATCTTTTTTCTCTATATAATATGATGTGTTGAATTACTTACCTCTTAATAATGTCTTTCAAATATTGTCATTTACAAATATTATGTTGTTCAGGCTCTTCTGGAGCTGCATTCACACCTCATATTCTAACTGTAACACCTGGCGAGGTATGTGCTTGAGTTCTTATTTTGCTTCTGTTACCCTCTTATTGTGACTGTTTAATATGAGTTAATCTTTCCTTTTTATTAAATGCAGGATGTTGCCTCCAAAATAATGGCATTTTCACAACAAGGACCCCGCACAATCTGTGTTCTTTCTGCCAATGGAGCCATAAGTGATGTTACCTTGCGTCAGCCTGCCACCTCTGGTGGCCTTGTTACCTATGAGGTTCTTATCTGTTTTATTTGCATGTTCACATCTCCAGTACCACATGTTACATGTTACCAAACTAAAATCATGTTGTCTTTTCTCTTTATATTTTGAAAATTTCTCCTGCAAATTCACTGCAGGTAGTACATTGCTACTACATTGTAGTAGGTAACAGCATGTTCAGTACAACTTGATACCATTAAGGATTCATGCTTCTTTTGCATTGAAGGTGTGTTTATATATTGATGGAACAGGGTCGGTTTGAGATAATATCTCTATCGGGTTCATTTCTGCTAGCACAAGATGGTGACACACGCAGCCGCACTGGTGGATTGAGTGTGGCACTGGCTGGATCCGATGGCCGTGTGCTTGGTGGATGTGTGGCTGGCATGCTTATGGCCTCCACACCTGTTCAGGTCTATTGCTTCTACATTTACTTTATTTTTCCCTATTCTAAATTCATCTATTTTCTTCGTTATTTCTGGGGAAGGGTTGCAATTACTCAATCACACTCATGCAAAGTTAAACAGCTACAACGTATATGAAATAAATTTAGTTTTACTCAATTTTGGTTTGTATCCTGCTAATACTGTACTTAGGCTTGATATCCAAATTTGGTCACTTTACTACTTCAAACACAAATTACACTCTAATCACGAACTGGATTTGTGAAAATGCTGAAAATTTATGTTAAATGATAATGGTTATATGAATTTTCATAATTTCAAAACTTTTTCACGAAATGTTGTGTAATTTGAAAGATGTCAGGTCTTTGTGTGAAGTTAATGACTAAATATTAGTTCAGAACCTAATTATTTTAAAAATTAACTTATAATTGTGTACATATGGATTTAGAGTGGACACAGCGATCCAATTATGATATAAAATTGAAGTTAAGTGTTCTGGGGAAATAATTAAAAATTGGGGGGTCCCTGGAATACATTGGAGTTAAAGTGGACCAACTTTTGATGCAATTAAACTTAGAATATATGTGCAACCTATGTATATAGTTATTGTATCTTAAAAGGCATGCAATAATTAATGAAAACACAATGAAGAGTTCTTTGTGAATTTATTGATGGATACTGTGGCAATATCGCGTACCTTTGTTAGATTTGAATTAAAGTTGGTCCCATTATTGACTTTTCATATTTTTAGTTGCTTCTTTTTCTTGTGTTTAACTATTGCTAAACTAGTCTTCTGAACTAAACTTCATAGGTAGTGCTGGGTAGTTTCATGGCTGAAGGAAAGAAGCCCAAACCAAAGCCAGAAACATTTAGTCGGGAGCCCATGTCGAGTCCACCCATGATGAGAACTGGGCCACCTGCACCTCACATGGTAGTCCCCACAATGATGAAAACCAGTCCACCACAACATAATATGGGCGGATTGCCACCGCACATGACCGGCTTTGGTCCTGTTTCGTCTGGTAGCAGCCCACCCTCTGATGTCATGTCAGATGATGATGATTCTGGATCTGATGATGACCCAGGAAGCCCTGTAGATCACCATATGGGCCATAATTATAACAATTCGGGTGCCCACCATATATCAACCGGTTACAGCCCAATGGGCTGGCCACTTTCTGGTGCGAACCAGACCAGGCATGAGTCTGACATGAAAATGATGTCAAAGTAATTAGTTAGTTTAGGTTGACGGTTGACCTCTTCCACCTTCCCTCCTCCCTCCATATGTTGTTTGTTATGTTGTTTCTGAGGCAAGCATTGGAGCTCAGTTGATTTCTTTATTTAAATTCTAATTATTCTGTTCTAGTTTTCTAATCAAATTTTAGTTGATGAGACATGCTGTATTAGGGCTATTGCTGTTATGTCTACATTAGATATCATTAATGGATGAATTTTTTAGTTCATTACATTTCTAATTTACTATAACCACGTTGAGTACAAGATAGGAATATAAAGTTGTCGGGGGCAATGTATTATTTTCCTTTTTGAGAGAGAATGCCTGTACGCTTGCAAATGTTAAAGTTGAATCTATGCCAGCGGTGCATGCAATGCTCTCAGAAGCACGATAATGGGAACATGCTTGAGAATGTTTACTCCAGAACAATTCTAGTATAGACCACAGAGAGGTCACGAAATGCCTAAATGCTTGGCAATCAAGAGAAACGTTCTTGTAAAACAAACTTATATCCTGAGAAAGAATAAAAATATATGCTCACAAAATCTAAAATATTACATCCAGTGAATTTTATTATTTTACACAGTATTATCCGGCTCAAATCAAATAATAATCAAGATTTTAAGAGGTCTAATATATAACTGTTTTGTTTGGACAAGAAAACAAGCATGATTAAGACAAAAACTACAGTCGCATAATTACTTGAGAGATATTTCAATAAGGCACGTCAAATTCAGCACCTAATCTCATATGACCCAGCTTTAGTTATGTAACGTACCCATTCCACCGTCTTGTATCCACTCTTCTCCCACACCTGAAAATAGCAGATCTTACGAGCTTGAAATGGAGGATAGATTACCGAGGGTAAATGGAATCAAATTTTGGGCTTACTAATAACGGTTCAATGCCTCTCAGTTACAGACTTAGTATGTGCTAAAATAATAGCATAAATTTGAACAATTGATCAATTTTTGTTTTATTAGGTTGGGATGCCATATTAACAAAAGATGACTGCACATACCTTGGAATAGAGGTTTGTTTACTGAGGGTAAATGGGGTCAAAGTTTGAGCATACTGATAATAGTTCAATGCCACTCAGTTACAATAACATTACATGCTAAACATAGAAGCATAAGTTTGAACAGTCCAGCAATTTCTTTCTTTCATTAGGTTGAGATATCATATTAAAAAAGGATGACTGCACATACCTTAAGAAATCTGACACACAATCCAGATGCAGTAAACATAGGGACCTATGGATGAAAATAAGATTACTACTTGAACTAAAGGAGTCAAAAGATGCAAAATAAAACAAAACAAAACTCAAGCATGTAAAGTGGAAACTTTCATTTTGGTCAGAGTCAGGTCACACCTACACCTAACCTAAAGAAATACATAAGTTGGCAATTTTGCCAATCAAGTGATCAAGCTCCCAAAAATTACAACATTTTGCCAATCAGGTTGTGAAAGCTTCCAAAAATTACTCTAGTTGCCATGTAGATGTATAGAGTTTAGGGTTTACATATCAGATCCACTTCTCTCCCAATTTTAGTAATTAAGTATCATTTGACAGTGCATTTTCAAAGGTATGTTTAACTTCATACATTGAATCATAAAACATACTCCAAATCTGATCATGTTTAATATGTTTGATGTAAATATCAACAAACCCACCCAAATTGAAACATTCACAGATTCAACATCAGCAATCCAAGATTGTCATTTCATTCTCAAAGTATTGTTTCCATATTAATTATTATGCACGGTATGCTGTTCAAATTCATTGTCAAAATTGCCAACTGAGCTAATATCCATATTAATTTCATTGTTTTGATACGTCTCCTTATTATTTTAAAAAGTATTCAGGTGATGCATATTTCTATAAAAGAACAACGGTAAATCAATATTCTTTTCGGGATTCAACAAAAGAACCAGTATCAACCAACCAGATCCAACCTGCGGGCATCCCGAAACATGTCCATAAGTAATAAACAAGAGCAGCAAGAAGAAGATATAGTACAATCTTCTTTTCACCATTATAAAAGGATTACATTTCTAAATGGATACTTATTACTGACCTGAAACTCCATTTGAATGGGAGGCCTAGTTACAGCCTTCTTTTCATCCATTGTAGATATCAACTCAACCTCGGCATTCATTGTTGCCTCTGTTTCTCCAGGGAATTTCCTTATCCTGAAATATCAAAAGCTATTTCATTTTCTTTTTCAAACATGCGCACACTTTTCAGGAAAAGAAAAAAAAAGGGCATGCTGCAAATTCAACACCTATCTTAGAAATTTGTTCTGACCCTATTGCCTGTGCTTTGACTAATTGTGCTTAATAGGGGCTCAAGATATTTAGATCTTGTCAAGTGATAACAAACAAAAATAAATAAGAGAGGAGATGTGTCAATCTGCAGTTCAGGCCTACAGAAGAACTTTTTTAAGTAAATGAAAGTTGACATACAATATCCAACATTTCTCACATTTCGTAGCCTAGAACACAGCATGAGCTGTATCAATTTCAGACTAAAATGCATTCTATATGAAGTTGGATCCCAACAGTTAAAACACGGTAGGTTTGTTGTATCAATTTGATAATTTTGGTTGACATGCATGTCTGTTGATTCTGAACATATAGGTACAGTCAATTGCTAACGGAACATGAAATTTTCATCAAACTATCCCAAAAGTCAAAATGCCATACGAAAGAGTTAGTTGTATGCATGATGTTGGGTACTTAATGCAAGAACATTACAAATTGATTACGAAAAAACCAGTAAATAAAATACTTACTTCCAGACCAAACAATTAATGGAAGCATTGTATTTAGCTTTGCCAGTTGTTACTTGAAAACTAGTCTTTGCAGTTTGCTTAGGAACTGGGACCTTCACCACAACTCCCAGAGCAAACATTTTTGCACCATAGGAGCTCTTCACCTGTAAATTATAGATAATATAAATATATCCGTGCAAATAAAAAAAACTAAAAAGTATACAACTCGATACTTTTGTGTAATATAGAGAGACGGTGAACTACATACATTTACATTGACCTCCAAGCGTGTTCTGCCCAATTCTTTAATTGTTGGCAATACTCTGAATGGGAGATTTACGCCCTCTGTTATACGGTACCTAAAATAAGTATCAAGATGAAGACCAAACTGGAATTAATCACAAGTATATCTGTAAGAACATCATGCAGTAAGTGACAGTTCAGAGAATCGAGTTACTTCATCAATTCAAATTCACCATCAGGAGGCACGAAGCTGACAGTCTTCTCAGAATTGAACCTTGTCAGGTTTACACATTGGTGAAAAGTCACATCATCAAGTTCAATCGTCTTCCCACTAAAAAAGAGAGAAATATTTTTGTCATAAAAAAATAGTTTTTATATTGAGATTACACTTTAATTTGCAAAATACTGTGAAGACCAAATATACACATTCTGAAACTAAAGATCCTATGTTAAAAGGCTTGCTGCACCAAAAACCTGCCAGCTTTTATATACAAACAACAATCCAAAACATATTGTATTAGCAAAAGGTCAATAACCAACAATGATAACCAATTGGATGTTGAAACTTAAAAATACTGGACAAGGACATTTCCCTTAAATCAATATTATTCAATAAAGTTGCGCTAAAACACCTGCCAGCTTTTACTTACAAAACAGAATGATGTACAATGATGAATCTTCATCAAAGTAAACTTTTCTTTAAAAAAAAAGTTCATGTTCTTTCATTTCCATTTATACTCTGTTTTGCCAATGGAACAAAAAGTGAATTAGAATTGTCAAAGAAAACAGGCAACTACATTTTGCGGCATTGTTTGTATCGGCTTGAAAATGATTGGGTTTGCAAATAAGAAATCTTGATTATTCTTTTTCCATTAGAAATAAATGGTCAAACTTTTGTGAACAAGCAATATGCAAATTGGCATGCAAATTACTTAATGCGTTTTTTTTTTTAAAGATATTTGAAGAGTATAAAATATCTAGTACCTTCTAGTAGGCCTTGCTTTGAGTTGTGATTCTTTTTCCAAGCCAATTTTGTCATTTAACCCGAGCTTCAAGTCAGGCATCCCCGAAAGGAAGCACTTCATTAGAATTTTTCCAGTCACGTCACACCTCAGTACATTCCCTTTAAAAATTGAAAGTAAAATGATTAAATAAAATCAGTTAATTTAACTCTGTAAATATGGCAGCTTATTGTATATTCATCTTGGTATACATAGAAAATTAAATATTCATGTTTTAGCATCTCCAGTTTGACAAACGAAACCTTAAATGACATCATCTTCAAATAAATCTATGATTAATGTGTAACAACCTTACCTTTAGAGGACATAAGAAGATTAACACTTTCAACTATGTCCAAGAAGACCTGAAATTATGTTGCAGTCAACATTTTTCAATTTATAAACTAAAAAACAAATCCAAGGGACAGAAAAAAATTACCTCATTTTTCTTATAGTGAAGACCCTCACGTCTCCAGCTGACAGCTCCAGTAACTTGTAGTGTGGCATTTGGAACCGGCTTTTCTGACGCCTTGGGTTAAAAAAAAGTAGGAAGAACAAAAAAAATAAAGTTCAGAGGTTCTACAATTTGAACTTTAATAAACCACAAAGTGCAACTAAAGTTTTTTTCATTACCTTTGAAGAAAATGGAGACCGGATCCCTTCTTGAGTGATATACAGCTTTAAAATTTCAGGGGAAAGGTTCTGGGGGTAGCCAAAATCCATGATTTCTGCAAATTGTTAGATCATCCCTTCATTCCCATTTTGTCGCCCCCCAACACACACAAACATTCGTTACTAGTGCCTTCTTTGGTCCTTAAACTTCAATTTTTCTATAATTTTGTTTCTGCCTCTATTTTCCTTTTTAAAGATTTAGTGCAATTGTAGCTCAAAACAAATTGGTTTCTTGTCATTTTTAGCAAATGTGAGGAATATTTATAAAAAAATAGGGTTAATATTTTGACAGGTCACTGAACTTTGATATTATCCATAATTGATCACTGAATTTTCATTTATCCATTTTTAGTCACTAAACTTTAATATTTATCCATATTTGGTCACCCCCATTAGATTTTTTCAATAAAAAATAATTAAAAAGCATATGAAAAAAATATATAATTTCATTTCATTTCTCCATTTTTCATTTCAATTAGTTTTGGCAACAAATATAATTTCATTTCAATTACTTTTGAATAAAAAAACTAATGAGAGTGACCAAATATGGATAAACATCAAAGTTCAGCGACTGAGAACGGATAAATGAAAGTTCAATGACCAAATATGAATAAACATCAAAATTCAGTGACCTGTCAGAAGATTAACCCAAAAAAATAAGATCTATACCTCACGTTCATTTTATATTAAAGCTATCACCGCATAACAAAACAATAACAGCTTTTCTGAACCAAAACATGAAGCTTTAACCAAACTAGGAGTTCATAGCTTAATGCTTACAGTAACCCACTAAGATTTATGGTTGATACTCGATGTTGCAAAATCAGAATTTTCATGCCGGCAATGGCAGAGAATTAGGAATAAAAATGTTCAAATTTGTGACTATATGAAGTGCAGGACTATACCATCAAGTAGCTCATAAATGAGAACAAAATTATTTCTGATGGCATCCTCATCAAAGTTTCCGCCAAAGTAAGACTTAAATAGAGCTACAGCCTGGTCAGAGAAAAGAGGTACACATATTGATACCAACATTTAGATAAGTTATATAATTTGGGGTGTGTCTATATATGGACAAGCCTTGGCCTGTGCCAGGCTTAAGTTCAGACAAAATCTATGTTAATGTTTTAACTAAATAAAAAAATTTATAAAGTGCCTACTGTTCAATATACAGTAACCAAGGAACAAGCATGCTTCTCTTATAATTTTAGTAATATTAGCTCTCTAAGCCTCCAAGTATTGATTTGTTCATAATCATACCGCATACTGATATTAGAATTTAAAGATGCAAAAGACGAGCAAGTGAAGACCTGCACTATTTTCTTTCTTTTGTACTAATATCAAAATTGTTTTTCTATCTAAAATTTCATTACCTGATTCAAGAGACAATTCTGGTACTGCAAGTATACACCTTAATTGGGCATTATAAACTGGTTTTGATACCAACCATAACATTTTTTTTGACAATTTTGACAGTGGTACCAACCTATAACATGAAAAAAGAATATACCTCAACCACAAATTTGAACCCAGAGGCAGCATTAGCATTGCTACTAACAACAATCACAATATACACATTACTAATTCTCATATAGAGGAAGGAGCATCCCCCAATCTGGCGAACTGGACATGTTCCCATTTCCTTTGTTTGCATTATATGCGTTCTGAATGCATCAACCATGTTACCTCTGAAAGGACAAATAACGACCAAATATCAGATGTGTTGCACGATTTAAACCACTCAGATCTAACTCCGAATATACTAGTATTTGCTCTCAAGCGGAGAAAAATATGGAAGGACAGTTAATAGAATTGCAGATCTTAGTAAATAAAAAATGATCCTGAAACCATAACGTTTTTTCTTTTCCAAATCGAACGAAACATCCAGTAATTTAAATGTACATGATAAAATTAACTCTTACCCGACATCGTCCCGATAAAGGCGATTGATTAGAACATCGCCACGGAGATTTAGGAAATATATAGCTGATGCCGCCACTGGCATCTCTCCTCCTAATTAGAAACACTACAGCACTCAGCGATAGTTTCTTGCTGGATCGAGCTGGGTTACCTCCTACCTGTAAAATTGGGGGAGGGTGTTAACTGATCTGACTGGAGTAGAAGGTTCTTCGTTCGGAGTTCGGACCAGACGTTCTAAAGAATTCAAAGAATTTTCGTGCGCTCGCCTTTATCGGGACGCAGACGCACTGAGATCGGCAATTAGTTCTTCTGGGCTCATTTTTGACCTGCGTAGTGCGGATCCGAATAGAGGCGGGTGCAAAGTTTATCAGTGTTCTGAATTTTAAAAAAAATAATATTTTTAGATTAAAAATTTGTTAATCTGATTTTTTTAAATCAAATTTTTGATCCTCTGAATTATCTAATTATTTTTCATTAAGAAAAATAATTAATATTATAGATAATAAAAAATATATAAAAAATTTAAAATAAAAAAAACTGCAAAATTTTCTTTATCACTATGATTAGTTATTATTTTGATTTTGATTTTTTATTATTTTTAATATATAAAAGATATTATTTTAATAGTTTTATTTAATACTCGATTAATTAATAAATTTGAACCCCATAAACTATTGAATCCGATTACTAATCCTCTAACCAAAATCCTGTATCCACCCCTGGATCCGAATAGTTTGCAGTTTAGCACATGTACAGTGTGCATGACGATCAATTACTTACCACCTCAAAATATTAAAACTAACAAAATATCATTCTAAAACTTAAATTTTTAATGTCACTTTAAAATATATTAAATTAATTATTTATCATATTTATACAATTTATATATAATTTTAATTAAAAATAAATAAAATTTCACTGTATTTTAAAACATATTTCTGTAATTTCTAAAATGTCTATCTCTTTTTCTCACTTGTGACTCTACTGTGATTTCTAAAGTATCTCATCTCTCTATATGCTCCTTATTAAGCATATAAATGTCTTGATCCTATAACAATTTAAATTTTTAGCGCTAATATCAATCATTAGATTGAGTTATTCGTCAAATAATGTTACTATCTCTACGGTCATTTGTGTTGAAGTTATAATTTTCTCTCAATTTTGATTGTTACACGAAAATGCTGCATAATTTAAGAGTACAAATAGCTTTATTTTATTTTATTTTTTCTTAAATCGCCATTAATTATGAATTTCAACTTTTCTTAAATTTTTTAATGTCAACTATCCTCTTAGTTCTATATTTATTTTATATTAATTATGCATTCATGATTGAAATTTATATTAATTACTAAATTATCTTCATTTTATTTTTTTTTTTTCACATGAAGATATGAATTTTTATATTTTTAAAAGACACCATCGTAGCTATGCACGATAAGATACTAGTGTATGTGTGTGTGTGTGTCTCTCTCTCTCTCCCGTGCTTCGCGTCCGTATCTCAAATTTGAAAGTTCAAATGATTGATCCAAACTGTTGAACATGATCTTTATATTGAAATATATTTAGAAATCAAATTATATTTTTTTTCAAGAATTTTTACTATTTTTTAGATATATATAAAGTTTACTGATCTAATGATTTATGCATCATCCAATACTAGTGATTTTCACCCTTCTAGAAAATAATAAAAAAAATTTAAAAATATAAAACCTCCAAAGATATTTCAATATGAAAATCATATTTAACAGTTTGGACTTTTAAATTCGAGATACAGACGCGAAACACGAGAGATTTTGTGTTTCGCGAAGCACCATAGCCTCTCTCTCTCTCTCTCTCTATATATATATATAGAGAGAGAGAGTTATGTTACCGTTAGTCGTGAAATACAAAATGTGTTTTGTACTTTGCGCCATATCTCTTATTTCTGAATTCAAAATACCAATTAAAATGTTCAAAGTGTTCTCCATACTAAAATATATTTGGAATCCAAATTATATATTTTTTGAGGGTTAGAGAGTTGTTATTATTGAAAATCATAAACTCAATGCATTTTCTAATCCTCAAAGAAAATAGAAAAAAATTTAAAAAATATAAAATTTAATCTCCAAGTATATTTTAATATGGATAAGTACAAAAGTAATTTGTACTTAATGACTAATGGTAGTATAACTATATAGTTAGGCTACAAAGCTATGTATAACACGGATGACCAGTGTGTTATAGACCGTTTCTCTGTCTTTAAAGTTCAAATAGTCAATCTGATAAATCAAAATATTTTTCATATGAAAATCTAGTTGGAGACGAAATTTTAAATTTTTACTATTTTTTAAAATAGCTAAAAAATGATTTATTTTGAATGACTCATAATAATTAAATCAACTGGCTATCTTAAAAAATATAAAATTTGGTCACTAACTATATTTTTGTATAAAAAATATTTTGACATATCGGATTGACCATTTGAACTTTAAAAACGAAAAAAATAATCAGTAGTAGTATAACTTTCTCTCTATATATATTGTGACCAGGAAGAATTTTTCTCAAATGCAACTGATTTTGTATGCAAAAAAAAATAAAAATAAAAACAAATAAATCAAATGGGTCCCTAACTCTCTATTTTAATACTTAGGCAACATATAGATTGTAACATCCCGACCCATGTGCTATGGATTATGATATCAGAGCATTACATTTCTCGAACTATGTTTGAGTCCTTATTTTTGTTGTGAATAATGATAGATACTGGTAGTTGATATCAATATCATATTCCGAATTCCGTTTGAACATCTGAGTTATCCCATTGGAACTTTTTTAAATATGAATCGTATCTCAAAACAAATTTAATAGTAAATATAATGAACTAATTATCAATGATAATGAAATTTGTCAAAAAGAAGTTATGTTAATACAAGATTCGATCAAGGTGACTTGAATATTTGACTTTCAAATTTTCTTGTTTGATGGATCTATTAATCACAGAGGTATGAATCTTCTGTTTTCATTTTGATTCAATTCGGGCAAACATCATTTATTTATTTTTATCAAAGTGCGCAGCGGAAACGTGAAATTTTAAATTACTATAACATTTTAAATTTTGAGGATGAAATTTCTAAAGGAAGGGATAGAGAAAATAAAAGTAAGTTTATTTATTTATTTCAAGACTATTTTATAAATTTAAATATATTTTGGACTCAATTGTAAAGTTAAATTTTTTTTACACAATACACGTTGACCCCTCTGCTGACAGCGTGGCACTGAGTCACCATCCAAGAATCACAACCCTTAAATGGGCTCTTCTTCTCTGTGATAAAATAAGAAGAAAAAAAATAAAAAATAAAATAAAACAAAAGATGAGATCGGAAACAAGAACAGAAGAGAGAAGATGGTGGCCTCTCGATCCAATTGGAGCACGAAGGAGGTTGGAGTAGAAGGAAAGAAGCTTCTCAGGATGTTGGTCGGTGATAGTAGGGAGACTATTTTGAGGGGCCTTAAATGGATATTCAAGCATGATCGGTCATGCGAAACATATATAACTTATCATGATAGTTATAGCAGTTCGGATTCTAAATCAAGGACATCAGGGCTGAATAAAAAAAATCATCATCGTAGATTAATTTTGAATCAGAATCGAGTCACGAATAAAAATCATATTTCGTATCAGATAGGTATAGCAGTTTGGATTCTAAATCAAGGACATTAGGGTGGAATAAAAAAAATCATCATCGCCCATTAATCTTGAATCAGAATCGAGTCGGGAATAAAAAATCATATTTCATATCAGGTAACAGGTAACATAATCCTCTATAATTTGTATTTAAATATTATTCGTTAATTGGATTCTTGTCTTGATCTGAATTATGTGAATTATTTGAATTGCCTGAATTATGTAAATTGCATGAATTGCCTGAATTGATTGAATGCTTATAATTATGTGGATTATGGATTGAACTGTCTGAATTAATTGTACGTTGATAATTAGAACTTATCAAATTATGTATAATTGAACATATCGTAAGCTAATCATTTCGTACTCCGAAAGAGAAGATCCACACAATTTAAAGGGTTGTGAGTGAAAGATGACTCTGCAGAGTCTCGCTTACTAGCAGATTTATAGGATATCCCCACTTATCACAGTGGACATGGTGTGTGATATTTATGTATTTATGTATAGTTGTTTAAAATATATGTTTTAATAAATAAGAATGAATTATTATTATTTGAAATGCTTTGAATGAGACTATATTGTTAATATTACTATTATGAAGAAGTTGCGTCGTTAATCGGTTACTCAGTTTTGTAAGCTGATTCTGTTTTATTTTTTTTGTTATTTTTTTATTTGTCGTTGACACAGGTTGAGGACGTCAGATTGATGCAAAAGATATTGTCCCCGTAACACCTCAATCGGTGCGTTACATAGATCTATAGAGAAACATTTGAGATTTTTAGTTAATGATAATGCTGATATTTGTTTAGTAGAAATCCCTGTTTTTTTTTGCAAAATACTGACGTGCCCCTTTTCGTAAGTATCCTTCGTATTCTTTTCTAAGCTCGTTCAACAAAAAAAAGTTCTATGTTTTCCGTTCTTTTCCCCCAAAAAACCAGGACGCCCGATTCAGGCATATATGTCGGAGATGTGATAAGAGACCTCCTTATGAAATGAAACTTTTTAGTTAAAAAAAAATGAAACTTTGTAGAAGTTAAATCTAAAATCTAAAAACGTAATTCATCAGTCATTACTACTATAGAATCGTTTATTGTGCAAACTCTTTTAATTTTAAAAATATTTATATCTAACATTAATTTTATTGTAATAGATATTTAAATTAATTATAAAGACTTTTAAATTTTTAAATATATATAGTTTATTATTTAATATTTTTTTCTGATAACGTCGTACAATGTGTAGTTTCTATTTGTTACAATAAATTAATATTTAGTTATTTGATATACGACTTTTTTTATAAATAATTATATTAGTATTAATTATATTATAAAAAATAATATTTATTACTTAGGACTAATTTATATATAAGAGAAGATATCGGTTGATGATGAGTCATCTTGACAATCTTGACAATGAACATTGAAATAAATACAAAAAATCTTAAAAATAAAAAAAATTATAGATACATTCTTATACCTATATATTTGACGGCTATTCAAATTTGATGCAATTTCATTATCATTTACAAGGTACAAACTAAGACTCGATGACAAAGTCGAAATATTATTATTAAACCCTTGATGACAAAGCACGGGAGAATACTTATGTGAGGAAGGTACATTGCTGAGTCAGAACAACCCACTTATCTGTTTAGTTTGCGTAATTGCGTCAGCATGTTAATTGTAGATGGTGATACATATTATTTTTATTATAGTTCATGTCCATTTGAATAGACATTTTTGGATGTAAAAACTACTATATTAGGATGTTTACAACGTTTTGGGGGAGTTGTTGACTTGTTGTCAAGAAAAATATATTATTTTTGTATGCAGGGAAGAAATTTACTCAAATGTAATTGTTTTCTTGTAAGCCAAAAGAAAATTGTTGCTTGGCAGATCGCCAACTAATTAACCTTGAAAATAAAAAGATCTATAACGATAAACAATAATTGGGACTTAATGCTAATGCTGATTTTTTCCATCCAACAAACGAGGGGTTCTATGTTTTCCAATTTTTTCCCCAAAAACCAAGATGCCTGATTGTAGTTTGGTAGGAGATGTGAAAGGAGATCTCCTTACGAAAAATTAAACTTTTCAAAGGCTAAATCTAAGAACTAAAAAAGTAACTCATCATACATATTTCAAGAAACTAGTTACAAAGTTCAAACTAAGACTTGATACTCTTGATGAGAAATTTGAAATATTATTACTGAAAATATATAGACACTTGTCTTCAAATGTATCATTAAGAAATACAATAACCATGATCAGCGCCATTAGGATAGACTGTATAGTAGGTTTGTATAACAGTGAGAATTACCAGTATCACACCGGCCACCACCGATATAGAACTCCATGGGTTGTTGAAGTAGTCTTGCATCAGCCTAGCCCTTGATCTATGCCATGTTGAGCTGCAATACTTCTGCAATTCCAGAAATAGAATTGCATAGTAGTGATCGTTGTAATCCATCGACCAACAATCAGCCAATTCGTTGAAAAAATCGGCTGCTTGTTCCTCGTTATGTTGTATGAGCTCAAGTATACCGCAATGCTCGAGTAGACTCACGTCTTTTGCTGTGTCTACGAGCATATTCCAGAGCACCACATAGCTTGTAAATATCCTGGATCTACTAATTTGACTCTGCTCATAAGCTACAATATTTGTAAAGATGGTTCTTATAGTGTTATCGACGATCAAAAGCGGCATCTCTATGACGCCATTTTTGAATGTTATGTCAAACAGACAATGACTCGAGTTTCTCCTGAACTTCACGCCAGAATCATGAAGCTCAGCTGCACACGGGATTATTACCGAGGACTGGTGAGATCCTTCACCTTCTCTCTGTTGCTGGGGAACCCGCATCCAGAGCCAAGAGAGGGAGCGTTTCATTGATGGACAATTTAGCTGCTCAGTGTAGGATTTGGGGATCACACAAATGTAATAGAGATGGAGCAAATGTTGGATGCTGCCGCAAGAGACCTTGGGGGGCATCAACATCTCTTGGTAAGGGAGAAGTGAAGATAAATTGTGAACGAGGTCGCAACCATCTTCACCACTGTGACAATCGGTTAAGTCGGATAACAATGATGCTAGCTTATGAATAACGAAAAAAGGTATCTGATTTTCAAGCAAGAATAGATCGGAGATTATCGTCGGACCTCCCCAACCGACATCACAAATGACATCAGTTTCTTTATCCTCATATTTTAGGAAGTACTCCAAAATGAAACAACCATCTAATAGTAACGTCAGAACAAACTGATCTGTACCTAGCTTTATGCTCTCACTGTAGCATTGGCGTGCCCGAGATTCCAATTTTCTGATCTCCTGGAGATAGATATCGAGGCTGATCTCCGGCTTTCGAGACATGAAGTCTCGGAGGCACCGCCACTTGTGCTCCTCCATGGCTCGTAGTTCCTCCCTCCCATGATAGTATGGCCCAATTGATACCATCCTTGGCTCATAAAGAGCATTTCTTTTCTCCCGCAAAGAGGCGGGGACCCGATAAATGGTGACGGGTTGCTTCTTGCGGGGCTCTCCTTGTAAATCACTTAGTCGTTTCTGTACGAGCCACTTCAGGGGATCTACTGTCGCTGCTGCTGCTGCTTCACCACCATCAGCTTGTGTGTATTTCAATGTGTCATTTGATCTGAAAGAGATTGACGAATCTGAATCGAAGGAAAGCACACACCTAGAAGAATCGGTTGATTTCTCAAGGTTCTCCGCCGAACTTTCAGTCTTTTGCATCTTTTGTGGTGGCGCAATTGGCTGATAGCCGTCCTCCATTTTGTTTTCCTTTCTGGTTCTTGTAAAGTGTTGGGGGAAGTGTTCCTGCTTTCGTTAAAACAAACTGTTCTTTAGTAGTTGTTCGACATGCGAGGCCCGCTCGAAGACAAATCCTGCGCTCCCTTTCCGCTTATCACAGTCACAGGTCCATGCCTTTTTTTTTTTTTTAATTTTAAAAAGAGAACTCGGTCGTCATTCGCTATGCAACACCAACACGTAAGATCTGCATGATCTTCATTTTGATATATAAATTTACTATTCTTATAATAAAAATAATGTATAAAATAAATTATATCATAAAGTCGAATAATGTATAACTCGTTTATTCCAAAAAATGGCATGGAATCTCCCAATTTTTTTCCATAAATTATTAAAAGTTGTATACAATATTCTCATTTTATTTCGTATTAGAAGAAATTAGTTCATATATAGCACAACAGAAATAGTCGGCGAAACGAAGAGCATATTGGTTTAGACGATTAAATAATTTTCATTTTAAAATCATTAGTTTGGTTTGGTCAACAGAAAATTATTAGCAATTGTGCAAACCCACCCACCAGAAACGTGTTTTCATCATGTTTCACATGCGACAGAGCAACCAACCATTAAAAAATAACTAAATTGTAGCCAGGTTACAACAAGCTTATTATTATAATACCAATGCTTCTTAAACCCGCTTATACATACCAGATATAATTAATAATAAAATATTAATAATCATATTATCTTTTCTATTCATCAGTGGCAACAACTTCCTAGTTTCATATATAAATAAAATATATCAATTTTAGTTACCTACTAAAATATATCTTTCCTATCAAAGTAAACTAAAGCATATTAAAAAACATTTAATTGCCATATTTTCCAAAAAAAAAACATTTACAAACTTTGTACAAATTTATTAGCTATAAATGAATATTTTAAATACAATATTATGCATAAGTTATAATATTCTAATCAATTTTGTATCTAAAATTCTTATATAGTAAATGAAATGATTGGAAGATGATTTTCATTGGTTACATACTTTAAAGGGGATGATTGGTAAAAAGGAAAAAAAAATCCAATAGCCAATATGTCACAAGATGGAAATTTAAGAACCTTTAGTGACGTTACTCTAAAACATAAGGATCTCTCATGCTGTCATGCACATCATCCCATGGATAGTTATAGAGGGAACATAATTCTTAGTCTAACTGTTTATTTATTTATTTTGCAAACGCTTGAAACCTAGTCTTGCAGATTTTCTTTGTGAGAAGGTGGGTACTGGGCTCCTTTGTGTTTAGTTGGGACAAATAATGAAAAAGATTGTCCGAACGTTCTGATTTTATTGGACTTGAATTCTATTACAGGTAGGGTTTATTTTTCTTAAATCATACAAAAAAAAATTTTCAATTCAAACATTCTGATTTTTGTGGTTTATACAAGTTTTTCATTCTAATTATATATTAATTTGTTAAAAAATATTATCTGCAATATGTTAGCAATAATAATAATTAAGAGATGGCTATACGTTTTTAATAAATAGATAAATAAATCTTATAATAAATAATAAATAATTATGGGAATAAATAAATTGATAAATAATCTAACAATGGCAATAAATTACATATATAACACCAAATAATTATATGAAAAATAAACGTATGTATATACACATAAATAGAACATAAACAAATCAAGAAAATTATTGCTGATACAAATTTATAATTGATTAAAAAGAAATTTTGAATGAGATTAGAAAGGATTAAAAGATTTATTATCAAATGATAAAACCCAAAGATCAAATCAACATTTATGAAATATTAAATAAGTGATTTTAAATATAACCACGCAATAATATCTTAATTTACGATGAATAAAATTAATGAAATATCAATTATAAACCTGAATCGTAATATTAATAGTTAAGCTTAAATTAACAACGAGTGGGTTAAGAGGTTTATAAATGATGATTAATGGTCTAAATGACATCAAATTAATTTATTTGATATGATAAAAATATAATAATCGAATTGGTCCTGAAAATAAATATATTTAAACGATTAAAATTGACGTGCGAATAGCCGCACAAATTCGATCACAGAAAATTCGGGCCGACTTCAAAGTCAAAAATCTTATCTCACTTCCTTTCATTTCTTTCTTTTCCCCCTCTCTCTCTCTCTCCCCTTCTCTTCCCGTGACAGCTCCACTTTCCCCTCTCTTTTATTCCTTCTTTTCTTCTGACGAGAGAGACACACCTTTTCTTTTTCCCCCTTCCCTTTCTGGCGACAACCCACGCCAAAATCTTCCTCTTTTTCTCTTTCCTTTGTTCTGGTAATCCAACACTTCTGCTCGCTCTTCTTTCCTCACCCGCTCGACACAATCCCTCACCGCTTTTGTTTTTCCCTCTCGCACAAGGCAGCCATCGCCCTCGCTCTTATCCTGCTGGCAACATGCCTTGGCCCCACCAGGCTCGTGCGCCACCTCCCCTCGTCAGCGTCACGGGCCCTAGCCCTCGCCTCCGGCGCTTTGTCTTGGCCGCCGCTGACCACCCTTGTTGCTGCCCTGAGCTAAGCCGGGCGCAATCCTGACCGACCTCCTTATTTTGGCTACCTCAGGCCAGATCGGTAACTTCTTTCCTCTTACTCCTCCGGCCGTGTATCGAGCTGAGCTCGTGCTTTGCCGTTCTTGTGTGATTTTATCTATTTTCTACCTTTTGCTTGAGGGATTGAGTACTGGTACCAACTGTTGTTGTTGTTGTTTTGATTCTGGTACATGGGGTTGGGCTGGTTCGGTTAGTACCGTTTGGCAATTTAATTTATGCGCCTTGATACACTAGTACCAATTGGTACCAGTGAAGCAAGGAGGTTTTGAGTGGCATTTTACGGTTTTGCCTTACGGATCAGATTCATGTTGCTGATTTCTGGCTTAATATTAGCTTTGCTAGTTATATAAGTCACTTTGGCTGATTTTGTTTGCTTAACCTAATTGATGTTGCCGGTACCAATATTGGCCTCATTTGTCATTTCTGGTATTATCACTTGCTTGTGCGATATCTATTGTTGTGCCTGTGCTACCTTTGTTGTTTCTTGGCCTGTGTTGAGTTGCTTCACACGATTTGTGCAAAATGCTATCTTGTTGGTTGACATGAATGCTAAATTGAAGAGAGAGAAATAATAGAAGGACCAAATTGCATAATCTGATAAGTAGAGGGTCTAAGGTGAATACATGTGGTAATAATCTCTTTTGAGAATTATATGCACAAAATAAGCCTTTGGCTGATAATCACTATTATAAAATGGATCGAAAAGTAATCTAATCTAAGTTGAATGGCTGAAGGGTTAAGTGGCTTAAAAGTATAATTAATTAATTAACGAGTGCCGTAAACTAAAACGTGCACAACTAATAATTAATTAATACTTAAAGATAATATGGGAGATAATTACATGATCTGCCTCAATAATGAAAATTCGAACAGATACAGTGATTTCGGAGGCAGCCTATGATCCCAAACACATTAAAACACCAACACAGTTTATAAATTAAAAATGTTTAATTTCTTTGTTTTTCTTTCATTTTGTTTTTATTTGAATTCTAGCTTATATTATATATTTTCTAATTAATAAAATAATATTAGTATATAAATGAAATATAATTAAAGAATGTAAAATAAATAATTAAGAGTTATGAAATAACAAGAAGAAAAATAAAAATCTTAAATATATATTAGTCAATTTCTCTATTTAGGAAAATTGAATAATATTAATATATATATAAGTATATATATATTAATTAATTTTCCTATTTTTATAATGAAATAATATTAATTAATATATAAATACTTATTAATTAATTCATCTATTTAATAATGAAATAATATAAATAAATATATAAAATAATTTTTTTATTTTTAAACTAAAAGAATATTAGAAATAAAGAATATATATAATATAATATATATTAATCAATTTCTCTATCTCTTTAAAATCTGTAATTCTAGTTTTATATGATATATTTTATATTTTCAAATTTATGAAAATAATATTAAAAATATGAATTGAGATATAATTAAAGAATATGATATAAATAATTAGGGGTTATAAAATAATAACTAAAGGATAATAATGATTTATAATATAAAATATGTATTAATCAACTTCTCTATTTTAATAATTGGATAACATTAATTAATATATATAAATACATATCATCAATTTCTCTATTTAATAATGGCATAATATTGATATATATATATATATATTAATCAATTTCTCTATTTTTAATTAACAAGAATAATAATATTATAATATATATTTATTAATTAATTTCTCTATTTTTAATTAATAACAATAATACTAAATATATTAAATATAAAATATTATATATATTAATCAATTTTTCTATTTCTAAATAATTAATTATCCTAATTATAAATTTAATTTAATTAAGTGATAATAATAAGTTAACTTAATCAATCTAAATTAAATTAAATTAATTACATTACTCGAAATAAATATAATATTAAAACACCAACACTAAATAAAAATAATCATGATTTAGAGTCTTGTATACCCTGACCTAACCAGACCAAACGTGAATAGGATACTCGCCAATTTAATTTATTTTGACTTCATAGGTTCTCGAATTTTATCTTAACGAGCCGACCAACGAGTACACTCAGGATGAGATGACTGACGAGATCATGAGCGTCACCGGAGACTAAGCAATTTGACGTTACTCATCTAACCAAATTACTCCTAGGTACGATTTTCTGAGATTTAATTTTCTTTCTTCAGAATTAAGAACCCAAACCGAAAATAAAAGGTTTTTAAAATAAATCTGATCTGCGATATTTTTGATCAAACATTGGTTAAAGACCAAAATTGATCTGTCATATGCATCCGGTAAATTGACCAGTATATCCGAGACATACCCGCATTCGCATGTCATATCATGTCATATTTGCATGTAGACATGATAGGAGTAGGATTCGGGAAATAGTCCCGAGATAGGATCAGATAGAATTAAATAATCCAAGTTGTAGATTATATTTATTAGGAAAATATTATTACTATTACTAATCATTAATTAAGTCAGGTAGTTAATCATGCATTAAATGCATGGGAGTGCTTCGAGAGGCAGACGGGTAATTCTCAGTCTGAGTTGCCTTGCATAACTAGACTGTTGTGGTTACGTATGGTGACCCATAGGCCCGTGGGACCCACTGGTCTGTATATGTACTGCGCATCTTTGCCTGTCGGATTATCCACCGATCCCGTCATTTGGTGGGTTCGGCAGTGTCATAGTGTTTTTCTTTTGATCAATATTATATTTTTATTATTCTAGATATGATTAATTTTAAATCCAAATTTGAGCGATTAGGATACCATGTACTTCAGTGTTTAGTGTGGGCGGCCATATTTGAGACTGGAATCTACTTCGTGATATTATATTATTATATTATCCGACTTATTTAGGATTCTAGTATTATCTGAAGGGCTTTCTCCTTTGGTCCCTAGTTGGTACAGAGAAAGTCGGGATGCGGTTCACTGATCTTAGTGGGTACAATGTAGGCTTCCATTTGTCTATATTCTGTTTTGATATATTTTACGGGATGCGGTACTCTGACCCTTAGTTGGTACAGTGTAGATTCTCATTTGTTTCTGATTTGTTAATTCACGAGTAGTTATCTCTTTTTATGATATGACAACTGAAGACATACTATATCCATTTGCTTATATTTTTGTAAGGTAAATTACTAGATTCAGCAGACCAGAGTACGTGCTTTATAGCCGTTGACTCTCCTAGGGCGTTATCACCTCGGGAGCCCGAATTGTCGTTTGTGCGGCGTTGTCGCTGCGCAAACATAAAGTCATAAGTTAGTAAGTTGGACCTTGGTAGTGCCCGCTTAGGCAAGGCCCAAGTTAGTAAGTTGGGCCCTAGTAGTGCCCGCTCGGGATGAGTCTGGTAAATTTATAATTTGGGTATTTATTTCGGGTGTTTGAATTTTCGTACTTCATACCTTATATTATATTATTATTTCCACAGACTTTTTATTTCGGGTTTATTTGTCATTTCATGTCATTCATGTAGGTGTTTTCTCAAAATATGCATAAAATAATATTTTACTTTCACATGAATATAATATTACCTGTTGAACACCGGTATCGGTATTTAGGTCCAGTCTAGGAAAGAAGATCAAATCTTAAGGCTGGATCTAAATCCGTACTGAGTAATTTTTAAAATTTCTCACGTTTTCACGGTGGTTGTGAGATCCAGGTATTTTTGGTTCGGGATTTTCTTAGAGCGAGTGCTAGGGACAGTCCTGCGCGATGACATGGATGATTTACTGCATTTGCATGTGAGCCGGGTAGTTGAATAGGATCCATCGGGTTTTTGAATCTTATTTCTTTCTTTTGGTTTTTTATTTTGAGAGATTTGCTGCCCATTCTGATGGAGCTAGCCCCGTCTTTGCAGGCGTTGTATACTTTTTGTTCATTCTGGACTGTATGGTTATGTATTTATATTTATTATTGTTTTGTTTACCCTGTGATTGATTTATGTTATTCATTTAGCCTTCCGTATGTGTGTCTCATCGTACGTACGTGGCGGGATTAAGTATCCCTAATCCGTTTAATTTATTATGGGGTGTGACAATATTAACATTGGATAGGCTCCTCATTTAATGAAAACAATCTGATCCAAAGGATAGTTACTGCTTTAGAGCCAAACACCGATATAATTAGCTGGAGAAACTGATGTTAGAGACAACGTTGGTGCTCAGGGTTTCAGTGATGAAAAGGAGCGGAGGCAAAGAGGATCAGAGCTCTTCAATAATCTGCTTAAATGTAAAGGGAGGTTAAATAAATTATATTTGTATAGAAATTATTAATTCATCCTTTTTATATATTCAAATTCTTACTATGCTTCTGATGACGAAGACCTCATGGACAGATGATATGGGTACATTTGACATAGTGGCTGTGTTCAGAAATCATTCATTATTTTTTTTTGGAACTTTATTGTTTTAAGGATGCTGCCGTTTTAGTTTCTGACTGTATTTGTTATGATTTTATTTTGTTGTTATGCTATTATGTAGGCAACGTTGGTAATGGAACATAATCTATTGTTCTTTGAGGGCTTGAACAAGATCTTGCTTTTTTAAATCAGGTGGCCGGAAAGCATTGAAGAGTACCTGTACAAATCTAAAAAAAAAAAATCAACTCTTACCGTAGGATTCCCAAAAACAGGGTCCTCCTTGTCAGAGGCGGATGTAGAATTTTGATCAAAGGAGACAATTATCGGATGTAATAGTTTATCGAGTTCAAATTCATTAACTAATTGGATACTAAATAAAAAATTAATAATTTATATATATATTCTTACCTAATAAAAATTTAATAAAATAATAACATTTTATGTATTAAAAATAATAACAAAATAAAGCTCAAAATAATAAATAATTAAGTTGATGAAGAAAGTTTTCATCTACGGAACTTTATATTTTGATATCTTTGTATAATTATTTCATTATGTACAATATTTAATATTTTTCTCAATAAAATTAATTAAATAATTTAGGGGGCCAAAAAAAATTTTCAAACAGAACAAATTATCAAAAATATTATTAAAAAAATACTATATTTCAAAATCTAGAAGGCATGATATACACTGCATCGCCCTGCTGCTCGTCAAACAGAAGAGCAATAGATTTTGTTCTGTTGGTCCGACGACTTAGCGAAAAAAAAAAAAGGAAATGAGAAGGACATAACATATCATTAGCAGCAAAAATAGAAAAAAAAAATAAAATGCTCTCAAATTTGTCACATCAATTTTCTCACCATAACTGAAAAAGGAGTACCTAAAACTAAAAAGCTACAATGTTCGGGACCCATTGTAATGATAGTGAATGAAATGAGAGATAATATACAGCATAATAGTGTGTCCTCGGCTTGCATCAGGAAAAAAAATGTGATCAAGATTCTACGTACACGTCTTATTCAAAATGTCTCAGCCTTCTGTGTTTTCTGTACTCTATTTAAATGGGCTGCTCCCCACTTCTCATAATAATGAAAATTCTCAGCAAAATACTTTCATCAGAGCAACTTTAATTTTCATAGAGTATTAATACTTTTCTGTAAGATCAATCTAGAAAACTTAGAATTGATTGTGATTCAATCGAAACTTTCTTTTTTTTATTGAGTCTTGAGTGCCCACTATTGCTTTTTGATTTGTTCTTTGACTTGAGTCTCTTCTTTTTATTGTAAAGAAGCTAAGTTCAACTTTATAATTAATAATTATTTTATTAGTAAATCAACACACTGTTTGAACTTATAATTATTTTGAATTTATAATTGTGTCAAACAGTTGTATATAATGTATATATTCACAGATGTAGCGTATATTAGGGGTCAGTTGACTCTCTTGGATTTTTAAAAAATAGTATTTTTAGGTTAAAATTTTGTTAATCTAACTCCTAGATCAAATTTTTCCCCCTGAATTATCTGATTATTTTTAATTGAGAAAAAAATATTTAATATCATGGATAATGAAAGAATTATGTAAAAAATTTAAAATATGAAGTCTCATAGACGAAAATTTCTTTATCGCTATGATTATTTATTATTTTGACTTTTATTTTTTATTATTTTTAATATTTTTATTTAATATCTAATTAGTTAATGGGTTTAAATCCGATAAGCTACTAAATCCTGACCCCTCTAACCAAAATTCTGCATCCGTCCCTTTATATTCATCCCTATAAACATTAGAAATAACAGTAATAGTCTCAATTAGGGGTTAATCCGACCCAATGGGTTAATCCAACCCCACCCAAACCTGACCCGACGCGACATGACCCGAAGATAAATAGGTCGGGTATGAGTTTAATATTTTTGATCCGAATCGGGTCGGGTTCGAATCAACCCGACCCGACCCAATTAATTATGTTTGTTGAAGTAATTTTATAATTTAGTACTAATCAAAACTTAAATATACACTAATTATACAGTAATTAAGATTAATAATAAATTAATTAATATTTAATTGCTTAAAATTATAAAAAATAATTAATAAGTATTTAATTATTTAGTGCAGGTCGGGTCGGGTCAACCCATGACCCGGTTGGGTCGGGTATGGGTCAAATTTTTTGACTCGAATTTAAACGGATAGAGTTCGAATCAAATAAAAAATAATAATAAATAATATGACCCAACATGAACCCAGCCCGACCCAACCCATTAACACCCCTAGTCTCAGTCTAGTTCTTTTTCATGCGTATTTAAAAGATTTTTAACGTATCAAAACTATGTACACAACATTTAATGCATTTTTTTACTAGTAATGAAATCCGCTATATCTATAAGTATTAAAGTTTATAAATAGAAGATTAAGGAAATAAAAAGATGCTCTGTTTAGCAGACTTATTGTCTTTTAAAATTTTACAATAAATTAATGTTGTTTCGGTTATATATTTTTTGTTATATTTTTTTGTTATTTATAGCATCTCTTCTTCATTCTTTCCCCTATATATGATGGTGACATTTTTAAAGACTACTTTTATAGATAATTATCATTTACTTTATTATCATTGTTACTATAATTTATTTTATTTTATTTCATTTGATGTCTACATATATATACTTAACATGAAAATTAAGACCGTGTCATCACAACAATATTATATAACACTTTCAAAATTTTGAGATAATTTTTGTATTTAATATTCTAACTTCAGTTAATAAACAAATAATTTTTACATATTTATTTAGGGGAAATTGTCTTTGTGCACTTCAAAATTTTAAAATTATTAAAATGTTACTCAAAAATTAATTCTTGCTTGCCACTTCAAAATAATTTAAAATGTCAAAAATACCACAAATAATTAATATTTTCAATTATTCTCATTCTTATCCCACCATCTTCAAACAAATATCCTTACTTCATTTTGTCCTCTCCTCCTCAATCTTATCTGATTAAAATGGCGTGCACTAGATTAATTGAACTGAATTGCTTGAATAGATTAATTGAAATGAAAAGCTCTTTCCTGAGCTCCAACAAAAATCATACATGGAAATATTTGGTGGATTTATGCGGTCAGGTGCCATTATAATTAGGATTTCTGCGGTCAGGGAATATTTAGCTCCAACAAAAATCCAATCGAGTCTGCTTGATTGGGAGGAACGCGGAGCTAGAGGAGCATATCATATCAGGTGCCCATACTGTAGTGGTAGTGCACATGTCTGGAGCATGGCAGTCGCTGGGCTTGTCCCAAGAAGCACTTCAAGACGATTAGGTTCCATTGAGGATGGAGTGGCGTACTTTGTTTGCATCAATGGACACCTTCATGGCAGCTGCTGGCTCACTCGCCTCTCTATCAGACAGCGATGAGAGTAACAATGACAGTTGTAGAACCAGCGGCGATGATGGAGATCAAGTTTGGTCTGGCTCAACTCATCTCGCCTGTTTTTACAGTCCTAATTGTGCCTTAACTGTTGGAATTTTTAATTTAATTATTAAATAATTTCAATATTTTTATGAGCATATATGTAAAATAATTATATATTAAAATTATAAACTATCAATTAATTTTAAAATCTGAATTAAAGTGATCAAATTAAATAAAATTATTGGGTAATATACATATTATGAGAATCAGATCCTTAATCTGTAACAAATAGAGGTGTCAATGATCGAGTCATATTATTTTATTATTTTTTTTGATCTGACTCGAATTGACCCATTTAAATTTGAATAATTTTTTTTTACTCATACCCAACCCGATCGGGTCACGTGTCATCCGATCCGACTTATATAAAATAATTAAATATTTATTTATTATTTTTATATAATTTTAAGCAATTAAATATTAATTAATTTAGAATTAATCTTAATTAGTATATAATTAATGTATATTTAATCTTCAATTAATACTAAATCATAAAATTACTTAAAAAATATAATTAATTGGGTCAGGTCGGGTTGACCCTAACTCAACCTGATACAATTCAGGTCAAAAATTAAATCCATACCCGACCTATTTATTTTCGGGTCATATCGGGTCTGGTCGAGTTCAGATCATGTCAGATTTTTTTACACTAAACATCTTCTTTGATTTGTCGATTTGCAAAACAATCTTGAATTTTATAATTTGTCTTATTTGAGTTTTGTGTAGGGATTAACATTAAATGGATTAGTGCAGACTAATGATGGGATACAAGAGCTTAATCAAGATTGCATTAGGCAGGTTTAGTTAGACTCAAACCGGGTTGAATTGGTCAAGATAAATTGAGCAAATAACGAGAAAAACGCTGGATTAGTGCAACTCAATTGATCCAACAACATGTTATAACGATTCCCAATTCGTTATAACGAACATCTCTCTCAAAAAATTATAATAAGATCTAGCTAAATGATTACTCCAGATATATTACTAGTCATATACAAAGTGAGAGAGATAATCCAAGAGATTGAAATACTCAATTAACCAAATTCTTGTTTAAGCTTAATCTAGCTTCTTCTCTCCATTCTCCCAACTTGATCCTTCATGATCTTCTTGTAACATTTCTTGAGCTGTAGTGCTCACCTTTTTCTTGAGTGTGTTGTCACCCACTTCTTGTTTTGAGTGTGTTGTCATCCACTTCTTGTTTTGAGTGTGTTGTCACTCACATTTTGAGTGTATTTTCACTTTTGTTACCATAGACTTGGCAACCCATTTTTTGTGTAAAGGACCAAGTTCTACAAGTATAAAACTATTTTTAGTGTTTCGGCTCAACCTCAATTGTTGGAGGTTGAGAGTCCCTGAGATGTAGGCATTTTTAAGCCGAACTCCGTTACATCTTGTGTTCTTGTTTGTTCTTTTTTTCTCATATTTCTTTGATTGCTATATTCTTGTGAGAATTGAATCGCATTGAATTGTATTCCGCTGCCATTACACTTGAACACTAAGCCCAAATCGATTTATACATTTCTTCCTTAGGTTCTTTACATTCTTGCACTATTTTGACCTTTTATACCACCATCCAAGAGCTATCAAGGTTAACCCGTCGGGTCGGATCAATAATTGACACTCTTAGTAAAAAACATATTTATAATTTTTATAATTTAGTGATGGTTTAATTTTATAAAATTATAAATTAATAATATAATATTAGTGATGAGTTTTTTACTAAGCTAATAAAATATCCTAATTTGTACTCAATTTCAGCCGCAAGCGTATGACTTAGTCAAGTAGTAGTGGAAGTGTCGAACCACAAAGACAAGGGTGAACTACCGGTTTTCACAAAATTCACTAATCTAGACAATCAAATAGGTGTTTTGAACTAAATTAAAAATGCATTACAAACGAAATTCAACAACAACAACTGAAAAATTTATCAAATAAAGGACTCTAGGGGTTTTCGATTTCACTCTCACTCGCTTGGTCAATTCACTCTATTTGATCTTTTAATATGTTCTAGTGTTTGTTGGAGATTCAATTTCAAATTTTAGTATCAAATTTATACTTTCGTGAATTGATACCGTACCTAAATAATTCGATTTTCATGGTTAAATACTTCACCTTACAAGTCTAAACTCATTAAGATCAATGAATCACTTTGATATAACCTAGATTTTATACTTCGTCTTTTGGTACTTCATGCAATTTTTAGAGTTTCCTCGGTTTTTTCCCTTAGGCAATAGGTTTCACGATTAAGTACTTGGCCTACGACCTAAATTACTATTTTGGGTCAGAAGATTCAGTTTCATCTTTCGATTCCCGCTTTCACTTCTAAGGTAATATACAATTTATTAAAACAAAACATTCAATTTAGACAAAATAACAATCACAAACAATAAGAACTAAAAGATCAACATATGAGTACAATTAAACCATCCGAGTTATTGAGTTTACACCTAGACCCCTAGAAGGGTGTCTAGCCACAAATCATGTCAGAGATTACACAAAAAATCATATTTAAACAATAGCACAATATGAGAAAAGAGTAAAAGAAAGAATACACCAAGAAGATCTTCGATTTCTCGCCCGGTTCTTGAGTTCTTCTTCTCCAATCTCTTCTCCAATGGTATTCTCCTCTTCTTTTTGCTTCGGATCACTTCTTTAGAGTGTTGAGAGATATATCGGACAAAGGGGTTCAATTTTTCTTTAATTCCAATCAATAAAAACACGAGTTCGCGCTTTCAGCCCCATTAATTACGGTCCGCAATTTTGAGAATTGTTGTCCGTAATTCTTGTCATTTTCATAACAGGCTGAACCAGTCCCAGTATTACGGTCCGTAATTTTAATAATTGCGGTCCATAATTTTTGTCCATAAAGTATTTCTCACCGGATTTCTTCGTGTAAGTTAGATCCATCTTGCGCCAAGCCTCATTCTTGATGTTGATGTCCTCGTTTACACTCTATAACATGAAATCTAACAAGAAATATAACAGTATCTCGAATTGGAACAAAAACTAAATAGATTCATAACAATTAACATAAAATGCATAGTTTTTGTGATAAAACCCTAATGAAATATAATATATAATTGAAGCTTATCAATTAGTCCCCGGAGAACGTAACTAAACACATCAAAAGCTGAATACACGAATAGTTATAAATTTTGTTTCATGGAAAAATATTGATCAAATGGACGTATCCATTTGTATTTTGAATGTAGAAGATTTAATAAAGTAAATAATTGATTTTTATGAGATAAAATTTCGTTGGCTTTATAAATACCACGTTGGCCATCTAAGGATTTTGGCTTTATAAAATCTGTTGGCAACGCCAAATTTTATATATTAAATAATTATTTTTTTAGCCAATAAAATTAAAATAATCAATTGGCTATTTAAGCCTATCAAGCTGAATAGTGTCAAGAAAGGAACTCGTAGGAGATTCACAACTTCCTGCGGCCTCAGATTTCCTTATTTTGCCTTCTTCTCCTTAGTTTATTATTGTTAGTTATCGAAAATCAGATATAAACAATGCTATTATAATATCGGAAACTCCGAAACAACACACTACTACTCTACCAGAATGTGAATGCTAATTGGTTACTTTTATAAAGATACCGACATATGTATGGCGATTAATTTTGATTATAAATAGATACGTGTGAATGTAATAAGTGACAATATAAAAGATATTCATCTATACATATCTATATAAACAATATACAATCAGGTATACACATAAAGTATAGTATAGTTAATCAGTCAGTATTTCAGATTTTTCGAAACAAGATATAAAATAGTTTAGATTTTTAGTTTTGTGTCTGTTTCTCTTGATCTCTTCATCGGATCTTGAGAAAAATTACTGTGCAGATTAAGTGGCTCAGTGATCGATATGAGTTGCATATTTCCGCAAACCCAAAGCTACGAATTTAAATATTTTTAAATTTAAATTAGACGATTTACTATAGCTGCTCAGTTCAGTACAGCCTGTCAGTAAGAGCTGCCACCCATAGCAACGAGCTCTATAGGCCATGAATCAATTGATCTTAAAAATTAAAAACTTAATCCAAATTAATTTGAATAGCAAGTTTCATCATTAACCGCTGCAAATACCAAGCAGCTTTTCGATCCCTAGAAACCCAGAAAAGCCAAAACCAAAGCAATATTTGATATAATTAAGAACATTTGATTTTCTAAATCGTCCTTGAGAAACTGGAGCGACACTTGAACAGGGATCATTTTCAAAGTTTCTGACATTCTGCAACCTGCGGATTGAACGCACATGATCGAATATCTTAACACTTACCCACCACCTGATCATCAAATAATTGCCAACAAGCAACTTAATTCCGACAGTTTTTATTATTTAATTATTATAATAATCATATATTAATAATAAGAGTGATAAAAATAAAAATTTAAATTTATGATTGGCAGCGCGTTTCCTGCCAGTGACGTGGAGCAAACACGCCACTAGCGATGTTTTTGAGAAACGCGCCACTAACAGTGACATCTTTCACTTAAAACGTCGATACTAGTGATGTATTTGATCATTATAAATACGACTCCTCCCGTCGCTCTCCTCATCTCACAAACAATCAAATACTCTCACTCATCTCACAAACTATTTATTGAAATATCTAAAATTTTCATATTTCTTAAAAATGAGACTTGATTTAAATTTTCATTCTATCGACGAAGAAAATTACATTGCGGAGGAACCAAGCGGTAGTAGTTTTTTGGCCGAAATATTTTTAAACTATGGTAAAACCATTTCCTATCCAAATCAGGTTCAAAATACAATATCAAATTTTAGTCAAGGCGAATATTATCCGAACTGTCTATATGATAGTAGTATTTATCCACATCTATATTCATTTCTTTATAATAATAATACAATTTATCAACAACCGAACCCAACAGTGCAACCATGTCATACCTATAATTTTTTTGACGTTAGTAGTAATACTTATCAAGAATCAAAATTTAAAGATAACTGCGGTAATTTAGGTGATGATCTTAACTTAAACGTTTTCAATGATAATTTGAGTTTTGGTATGATCGAAGAGCAAAATACTATTGGTGGCAGTAGTGTTGTTGATTTGACAACATCATTAATCATTTTAACACCTGCAATGAAATTAAGTGATGATCCGAATGAGCAAGATGATCGTTATCCGTATTATTGGAGTGAAGTAGAAACGGAAGAGTGTCGTCTAGTGCATGCCATTTTAATCAGAGAAGATTCAGAGGGAAAGGAGAAATGAAATGACCAGTAGAGAAGATGAAGAGTGAGGGATGAGTATAATTAAAAATATTAATTATTTATGATATTTTATTAATTAAAATGATTTAAAAATAACATTAGGACAACGGTGAAATTTGAATTAGTATTTCGATAATGTTAAAGTTTTGAAGTGATATAAAGATAATTTCCTTTTTTTTATCATTGTGTATACTTTCATATGCCGGGGCGAAAACGGGAGTATGCATAACTAATTTTTATAGGGCTCGTTTGGCAAATCAAGGAATAAATTTGAAAGAGTGGTAGAAAATTGATATTCTTGACTAGTCGGAAGAGAGAAAATATCGTTTGATAGTTATTAATCAGAATAGTTAAAATATGAATAATTATGATACTAACAATGATAATGATAATAAAAAATAGTACAATAATAATAAAATAATAATCATAATTATAATCCATAATCATAATAAATAATAATATTCATAGTTGTAATCATAATAATATAATAAAAATATAAACATAATCATAATATAGTAATATAATAATAAAATAATAATAATAATAATAATAATAATAATAATAATAATAATAAATAATAATAATAATAATAATAATAATAATAAATAATTTTAATAATATAATCATAATATAATAATATAATAATTCATAATCAAATAATAATCATGATAATAATAATCATAGTCGTAATCATAATAATATAATAATATAATCATAATCATAATATAATAATATAACAATAAAAATTATAATTATAATTATAATCATAATCATAATAATAAATAATTATAATCATAATAATATAATAATAATAAAATTATAATATAATCATAATAATATATAATAATAAATTATAATCATAATAATAATAATATAATAATAATAAATATATAATATAATAATATAATAATAAAATAATACTAAAATTATATTTATTATAATATAATAATAATAAATAATAATAAAATAAATAATAATATAATAATGGTATGATAATTATAATAATAATAATTATTATAATAACATAATATAATAATATATTAACATAATAATGATAATATAATAATAATCATAATATTAATATAATAATAAATTATAATCATAATATTATATAATAATATTATAATAATAAATCATAATATAATCATAATATAATAATAATAAATCATAATCATAATCATAATATAATAATATATACAATATAATCAAACAATAATCACTATTCCGACTAGAGCTAATTCGATATACCACCTATAATTTAGTATACCGAATTAGCACTATTCCGCACTCTTCTACTTAGTCTAAAATTCATTTGATAAATTAATTCATCGGAATAATAATTTTATTTTTAATTTTTACTATTCCATACATTATCAAACAAACCCTATAATTCTTACTGTCGGAGTCCATAAATCCCAAATCAACGAATCGATTGGACTTGTATTAACATGCAGTACATATCGGATTTTTTTTTAACATTTACGAACAGATTGTGTCAAGACGTGATCTGTTTATTCATCATTTGATTCATGTATGCTTTTAGTTCCAATAATATTTTTAATAAACTTTTATATTTTGTATATGGGTTTGAATTTGTTACCTTAAAAGTAGCGAGATGACAACAAAGTTGGACATGATAATTTAATATAATTTTGTTAAAAGGATCGAACTTTATCCATCACATCAAATTAAAACATGAATTTTCTCATCCGAGGAATATAAATACACTGGGTTTGAACTTTGGACCTCATTAATTCTCATTCATTTAAATATTTGATAAACAGGAAAAGGAAAATTTTAAAATATTAAATAAATAGGAATTAGCATGGTGGCAATGAGCCGAGCTGGGTTTATTCTAGTTCCGAATAAATTTTTTTGATTTAAAATCAATTTGTTAAATTAACGAGTTAATGGAACTGGCTCGTTTAATGATTAATAATAATTTATATTAAAATTTATAAAAATTAATAAAATAACTAATAATTATATATTTTAAGTACATATCATATTATAAATTCTTTATTATACTAAAAAATTATAATAAATAATAAATATTAATAATTTATCAAACCTAACGTCCCGAGCAAATCTAAACTCAGTTAATTAAGTTTACGAACTTATCAGTTAAGCTTAGTTTGAACGAGCAAAATAACGAACAACAATTACAAATAAACCCGAGACACGAACTTTTTTTTTGTGGGCCCCAGAATTGACATATAATATTGATTATTCATTATTGATACCAGATCTGGCGTTCTTCTGACTGATTTGATTAGACGGTGACTTGGAGTTCCCAGTCATCACGGAAGCACGGACTAAAATAGTAAATTTTTTGGAAGAAAATCAATTAATCAGTCCCCGGTCCTGGAGCATAGTATTACGACCCTTGTGTTTTACTGACATTTGGGGCCCAATCAAGCACACGTGAGTGGAGATGTGGATTGCTGCGCCAGAGAAGTTGGATGGGAACTGCCGTGACCGTCTTGGGCTCTTGTTTGTTGAAATCATATCCTCTTCGGAGTTTTCCTCTGTTGAGTTTCTTGTTGAAATGAACTTTAAACTGTTCGATCAAGATTAACGGTTCTGATTTAATAATAATAAATAAATCCGTACATTAAAATTGATGTTTAGATTTCTCTATAACCGTTCAGATTAAAAGAAACCGTCTAGATTTCCTTAGATCTCATATCATAAATATCCGGGAGGCTGCGGTTCCATTGATTGTTCCTCTGATCCTCTCCTGCTCCGTTTGTTCTGTACTCACTCGCAGTTGGCACTACTAACAAAGAAAGAAAGAAATCGAAGAAAATAACAAAAACAACAGACTAGGTGAGAAATAACTAAGAGTGTTTCACATCCAATAAAATAGCAAAAAAATAAAATAAAATTACTATTCCGACGAATTAATTTGTCAAATAAATTTTAGACTAAGTAGAAAAGTGCAGAAAAGTGTTAATCCGATATATCAAATTATAGATGGTATATTGGATTAGCTCTCGTCGGAATAGTGATTATTATTTGATTATGTTGTATTATATTATTATATTATGATTATGATTATGGTTTATTTATTAGTATTATATTATTATATTATATTATATTATGATTTATTATTATATTAATGTTATGATTATTATTTTTTATTATCATCATTGTTAGTATTATAATATTATTTATTATCATTATATTATAATAATATAATTTTAGTATTATATTATTATATTATGAATATAAATATGATTATTTTATTATTATATAATTATAATTATGATTATTTATTATTATGATATTATTATAATTAAAATATTTATTATTATGATATTATTATTATTATTTTATTATTATTTTATTATAATAATAATTACTTATTATTATGATATTATTATTATTATAATTATGATTATTTATTATTATATTATTATATTTTGATTATGATTATAGTATCATTATATTATTATATTATAATGATTATAATTATTTATTACTATTATTATTATGATTATGATTATAATTTATTATTATTATATTATTTTGGTTATGATTATAATTATAATTATTATTTAATTATGTTATATTATATTATATTATTATATTATTATTAAATTTATATTTTTATTATATTATATTATGATTACAAATATGAATATTATTTATTATGATTATTTTATTATTATTATTAATATCATTATCATTATTATTATTATATCATAATTATTTATATTTTAATTATTCTGATTAACAACGGATAAATAATATTTTTACTCTTCTGAATAATTAAAAATACTATTTTGTACCACTCTTTAAAAACAATACCATTCTATCATTTTTTTCAAAATTATCACTCTATTAAAATTATTCTTTAAAAATTATCACTAATTCAAAGTTGTTCCTTAATTTGTTGTCAAACAGACCCTAACAGCAGATACAAGCCGACCTCCTTTGCGCTGCTGCGCTTCCCAGACTAGGTGAGAAATATATCCGATTCCTTGACATTTGTTTCTCAAATCGTTCGCTTCTTGTTTATTGTTAGTTTCGCACGCCTCCCTTGTACTTATCGGCTCGATTTTTTCTCTCTGAAGTCTCACAGTTCCTCTTATGGCGACTCAACGAGCAAATGGCAACGATGCTGATCAGGTACTTTCTCCGAAAGCTTTAAAGAATGTAGTCGATATCACTCTCATGCCTCTTAAATTGCATATGGGTTCAATTATAAGTTGAGCATTCATGCTGATCACTGTCTGTGCTATCGTGTGTCATAGACTCAGATGGAATATTTCTTATGCTGATTAATTTCTAGCTCAAATCAGGACATTAGGCCTGAGTTCGGTTGGTTGGCTGCTTATTTTTACCAGATAATACCGTTTTTGTTTTATAAACATATGGATCTTTCTCATATGTAGGTTCTGGTACAAGGAAAAGGTTCTGCAAGGACATTAATTCTAAACAGGCCTCGACAACTGAATGCACTTTCCTATACAATGGTATCATCAGTTTTTAAGGGTAATCCTTCTATAAATAAACAGTTCATCAGTTATTAACATGTAAAAATTTCTTCTCAGATTACTCTGTTGTTGAAGAATTTCAAGGCCTTTAAAGAAGATCCTAATGTAAAGGTGTTAATATTGAAGGTACTATTTATTACACTTTCAGTCTATTTTCTTAATCATCTTCTGCTCTTTCGGTGGGATTTCTTTGTTTTTTCCTTCACTACAAGCACATACTTGGTTTTAGGGAAATGGAAGGGCATTTTGTGCTGGAGGTGATGTGGCAGCAGTTGCACGTGGTATTTATTTGAGTAATTATTTAAATATGTTATGGCTAAACACAGTCTATAATTTGATTACTCTAATGTTCCAATCGGTCTTTGCAGCTGATTGGACCGTTGGGGCTGATTTTTTCAGGGATGAATTTACATTAAATAACATTATAGCTACCTACAACAAACCTCAGGTATAAATAGGCTCTTTCTGGCAACCATCTTTCTATTGTATCTTTGTATTAACCCTCTCATTATTATAGTTGCATTTCTGAAGGTATCTCTCCTTGATGGGATCTGCATGGGAGGTGGAGCAGGTATATCTATCCACGGGAAATTTCGAGTTGTCACAGAGAAAACAGTAAGAACTTTCTTTCTCACTTATTGTACTAGATATATTGTCACCTATAAATATGTAGTTTCTCTCTGTTTATGAAGGTAAAGCTGATGCTGCAAAGTATAGTTTAGTAGCTTTTTCATAAGTTCAGAGTGCTGGTTGGCACAGTGGCAACACCCATGCATTCCAGTTTGTACCTTAATATGGTTATATAACTAACTATGGTTAGCTGATAAGTTACCCATAAGTTGGCACAGAAAAGAAGCTAACATATTGTTGAAATTGCAGAGCAAACTTTACCCTTCATATTTTCCTCTATACAATCCTAGTAGTTGATGCTGAACACATATTAATCTACTTTAAGGTTTTTGCAATGCCGGAGACAGCACTGGGTTTGTTTCCTGACATAGGTGCCTCTTATTTTTTATCAAGGCTCCCTGGTTATTTTGGTAAGTTTCTTCTACTTCTGTCACGATCATACTTTCATTGCAAACTATATTGAATGTTGGAAATTTGTTTTCTAAACTTTTTTTTTCTTTTTAAAAATTAGTGTCGAGCACCCATTTCAGTAAAAAATGGGGCCTGTAGTAGCTAGCCTTAGTGAACTAACCACTCAATGAATTTTGAACCCCTGATATTACTATATTGCCTCATACTAAGCTGGTATAGCCAGTACTAAGCAAAAAGTGAGATCAAATGCAAGCCTGTACTCACGCACTTAACAAGAAACAGCCAACACAGGCATCCTTATAAGCACAGCCCAGACGTCAAAACTAGAACCTCTATTGCATCTTTTTTTTGTTTTTTTCTACGGGTGCCATTTAAGCTTAGATAAAGACATTACATGGGTTTGCATCTTCCAGTTGCTACTGGTATCAAAGCCATCTCTGACTCTTCTAGATCTTCTTAACATATTATTTATTCTTAATTGATTAAATGATTCTTTTCTTTTCTTTTCTTTTTTATGTTCAGGGGAGTATGTTGGCCTAACAGGTGTGAGGCTTGATGGGTCTGAAATGCTCGCTTGTGGCCTAGCAACGCACTTTGTACATTCGACAGTATGTTCACCTAAAATTCAATATTGGGGAATAAACTGTAATTTTGCATCGGTCAGGTTTACCTTATTATAAAGGAGTTGAAGACTTTTTTAAAGTTCTCTCTATGTTCACAGAAATTGGCTTCGCTGGAGGAAGCCCTTGCTAACCCAGCAACCTCTGACCCCTTCGCAGTTTGTGGAATCATTGATCAATTTTCTCAAAATGTACCAATGGATGAGACTAGTGCTCTCAATAGGTACAGTTATCTAACTATATCACTCTAATAAACTTGTTATGATTAACATTTTCCATGCATGGTTTAATGTTTGGGTAATTTTAGGTTGGAAATTTTAAACAAGTGCTTTTCCAAGGGAACAGTGGAAGAAATATTATCAACTCTTGTAAGTATTAAGACTTCCTTCATGAATTTGGCCATCTAAGTAATTCCTTCTTTATAATTTCATTTTGTCCATCTTTAAGGAAAAAAAGCTTTGGATGTGTCTGACAAATGGCTTCATTCCGCAATTGAGTCACTCAAGAAGGCTTCACCTACCAGCCTAAAGATATCTCTAAGATCAGTACGTGTCTGCTTTAATTTAAATATTTATTCTACTCTAAATATTTCGGATTGGGTTTCATTTATAGCCCACCCCAATTTATTTGGGATTAATGGCTTTGTTGTCGTTTTTATATATGAAGGTAACTGATGCAAATCCTATGATCTTAGGGGCTCATCTTTTAATTTTATTTGAAAAATAACTTGGTTTAAAATGATTATTCTTAGAAATTCATCTGAATTTTCCATTTACCTAAACATTTCAGTAATATAATATTAAAAAAAACAAGAAGAAAGTTCGGAAAGAATAAGTACCTAGGGTAGGGGGATTGTTCAGCCACCTTTCTTCTAATGTTCTTAAAATCTTATCATTGTTGATCTCAGTATTGAATTATCCGTTATATATACATTTCTCATTGTACCGAGTTAAATTTATTTTGGTGCAGATAAGGATAGGGAGAATGCAAACAGTTGGCGAGTGCCTGACCAGAGAATATAGAATGGTTTGCCATGTTTTACGCGGTGATTTCAGCAAGGATTTCTTTGAGGTAGACGTACATTTTCAAAGAAGGACGTCTGATTATATATCTTTAAATTCCTCTTGAACCTCCATCCTTTATGTGAGAAGAAAATAATATTTGAAAATTGCTGTTGCAGGGCTGCCGAGCTATTTTGTTTGACAAAGATAAAAACCCAAAGGTAAAAATTATGTTAATTGCTGCTCAATTCTGTCTAACAAATTTGCACCACTCTTGAGTTTGTTTCTAGTACTGTTAGGTTTTTATCGAAAGTAAAACTAACTTGAGACATCTGGAGTTAGAGTTGAAGTCGGTGTCTTGATGATCCATCTATTCTGAGAATTAAATTGGCGTTTGGTACAAAAATTATGGGATCACTGGGATGGGGGTGGGAATGGTTGGGGGCCTGTGGAGCTACTAAGGGTGCAAACATTGTATTTTCCTTACAGAATTTTGTTATCTATTGGTAAAATTACAATCAATCCCTCTTGCCAGCCAAGAATCTGTGAAGAAGAATAAAGCAATAGACATAGTTGTTCTCCAATATATTTATTATACTCTCTCTCACTGGTTGTAACCCATCATCCATGTTAACTTGCCGGTTCTGCCATTTGGTAAGAATAAAGGAAGAGAATAAGGCAATCGACATAGTTGTTCTCCAATATATTTATTATACTGTCTGACTAGTTGTAACCCATCATCCATGTTAACTTGCCGGTTCTGTCATTTGGTAAGAATAAAGTAAGAGAATAAGGCTAATTCCTACCCTTATTTCAATATAATTCCTTAAAAGATACTCCACTTCATGCTGACACTCGGGTTAATTTGTCATGATTTTTGTAGTGGACCCCGTCTAAATTGGAGCTGATTGGTGATCGGTCGGTTGACATGTATTTCTCTAAAATTGAAGATTCAAACTGGGAAGATTTGAAACTTCCCTTAGGGCAACGATCTAGCACGAAGTATATTTCAAAACTTTGAAAATCGGAGCATGGATATATCAGGGATATTTAAATAAAACATAAAGCTGCCCGTTATATTATGTTGTACTACAAGTGTTGATTTTGTTTCCCTGGTAAAAGCTGAACTGAGCCAATAAATTCTACCGGTGACTGACCTCATTGTTAATCAAAACATTTAAATTCAATAGGACAAATTTGCCCTTATTCTCGTCTGTCATACTTTTTGAAGTATCTTTTCGTCCTGACAACTGAGAACTGTATAATATTCATGCACGTCATGGTGGACGTACTAGCTTGAACATTCAAAATTGGTATTTAATAATTGATATTAAGCAAGAATCTCTCCCCAAGGCCGTAACGCTTAAAAAAGGCACTGTTATTTCCACGGGTCTCTTTTTTTTTTTTTAGGGTGTTCCACGGATCTCTTTAAATCTATTTCTTTAGGCTACAGACAGGGTTACCTTATCAGTTGGACAGTTTATTTCAAGTCAGGATAGATGACCTGCAATAAAAGATGTAGATAGGTCTTTGAGTTCTGTTTAAAACTTTTTTTATCAGCATTCGCTTGAATGAAGAAAAAGTGGATAGGTTGTTAACATGATTAGTAATTAGCCAACAATCTTATCTGTAACATGATATGATCCCAGTTAAATTCAAGGTCCATAGAGTTCATTAACTAGTGGGAGCTAGACCACGATGGAAAATCCCCACGGCTACTTTTTAAGGCCGAACGCATGCGCTTTGATTCCTCTAGCAGTGTGATGGTTACAGCGGCTACATAGCATGATCCAAATATCAAATAATATTTAGCTGGCATAGTAATACACTGAGCTTGCGAGTAAAAATAAAAATAAATGCTTCAGTCCTTATCAACACCTAATTAATCGAGATCATCCAACCCAAAATGGATGTGACGATGTGTAACACTGCCCAATTGAAGATGGAGACCACCTTGGGAACAACATGCGGTTTACCAAACACAAATGTAAACACCAAGTTGCAAATATGAATCATCTCAAAATATATCACTCAAAGCAGCCGCCAATTAACTTCTGATAAGAGAAGCAATCGGTACTCAAGAGGCCAGGGGATAAACATTGCCAAATAAATAAATAAATTATTGAAGATTTATCAAAAACAAATTAAACGCAACATGCCCGCTACCAAGTACCAAGTATTGTTGGGAGAAACGGTCATACGAGATTTATACATCAACTATAAGCATAATCCTACAAGGTAACTAAAATACAATAGGAAATAAAACAAAAATAGAAACACTTCTTACAAAGAGCTGTACAACTTAAAATTTACAAATCAAGATATCTACACAGCCATTGCAACTCATAATTTACAAATACAACAAAATAACGACAAAAATGGAACAATGCAGCGCTCCCCTACTTTTACCTCAAATATGATAGATACACTTCGAAATACAAAAGTACCTCACATATTTCATTGGAGGTAGGGTTGCGGCAGATGACATTGTTCCAAAAATAAAATATTGGAGACAGCTCGAATGACACCGCCAGGCTTACTGATCTATACAATGATAGACCTAGATCATATCAAATGCATATCCCACTTCTCATCTCTTCTTAGTGGACCGAGACAAAGAGCAAATCCAGAACCAGAATACACCAACCTACTTCAATTTTTTCTTTTTGTAATGCGAGATTTATATAATTGGATGATGAGTTGATGACCCTGTCAGCAGGGGTGAATGTAGGATTTAAGTCAAGGGAGATAATTATCGGATTGTAATAATTTATTGGATTTAAATACATTAACTAATTGGGTTTTAAATAAAATAATAATATGTAATATATATTCTTATATAATAAAAAATCATCAAAATAATATCCTTTTATATATTAAAAATAACAATAAAAAAAACTCAAAATGATAAATAATCAAGTGTGGGAGGTTGTGGATTCAAAACTCAGATGAAGATTTTTATGGATAATTATGAAATTTGAGAACTTGACTCTCATCTTTCCAATAAAAAAAAACTCAAAGTGATAAATAATCAAGTTAATGATGAAAAATTTTCTCTATAGAATTTTATATTTTGAAATCTTTGTATAATTATTTTATTATACATAATATTAAATTTTTTTTTCTCAATAAACGTAATCAAATAATTTAGATAAACATTTTTTTTAAAGATAAATTATCAAAAAATTATCTAAAAATACTATTTTTCAAAATTCAGAGGAAGCAGCTGCCTCCTGGATTATACTAGATCCACCCCTGCTAGTCAGCAACTACAAACCATTAGTCTATTAATATACAATCCAATTTAAAGTTGAATGTCAATACACAATTATGTATACATATTTAACTTTAAATCTAGTGACAATACACAACTAAGTTACTATACAATCTATTACTATACATAGCCTTTTAGTGACTAAGTTTCATGTGACTAAGTTTCTGCCTACAAATTTCAGAGACTTAGCCATTAGTCTATTACTATACAATCCTATTTAAAGTTGAATAACTTTAAAAATCTATTACTATACATAGCCTTTTAGTGAATAACTTAAAAATCTCTAGATCAGCCTTTATATCATGGTACACAGTTCCAAACTCGATAGCATAAGCAAGAGCACAAAATAGAAAAACTTACATACAACATGAATGCTAAACTAGATACCAGCGTGCATTCCTAGGCTTTATCATTTGGCTTTATAGAAATACAACAAAATCTGTGATCCAAGGAACATCATATCAGTCATGCTGGTATCTGGTAAGATTACCAACATTCCAAGGCAACAAATGCTTCAATAATTCAGGTACCCAATTAAAATTTACAAAGCGTTAAAACATATGGCTGATATAAATTGGCTGATGATTTATATCAAAATGTCCATGACAGTAACTTATAATTGAATAAACTAAAAGAATAACTACCTGAGCTCTCAACTTGTCAATTTTTCTAGGTGGTACCTCCAAAGGAGTCTCCTCGGCATTAAATACATGAAGCTTTGACAAAGACCTAAATGAATCGGGCAGAACACGTATCTGATCTCTACTGATATCCTATCTCAAGATTCCCAATTGACCGAGGCAATGTAGAATTTCTCATACTGATTGAAGGATATAGTGTAATTGATGATGAAGAATGAAATTTTTTTAGTCTTTTTTTTTTTTATTTCTATTGATACATTCTCTATTTATCTATATGTACCAACGGTACTCTTTTGTATCTACAGTAATATAACGGTTACAAATAAAAAAACGTTTGTTGGGTGAATATAACAGTAACTTAAATAGGCCTGACTCTGTGGCCCATAATTCTTAATTAACATAATTATTCAACACTCCTCTCAAATTAGAGTTCTAAATATCGATCAATCCTAATTTATTTGAGTTCTCTTTAAATGATCTTGACTCTAATTCTTTTATAAAAATATCAGCTACTTGATCTTTACTTTTCACAAACGGTGCTAATTTCCTTCGAATGAATTTTTTTCCGAATGAAATGGCAATCCACTTCCATATATTTTGTTTGCTCGTGAAACATCGGATTGAATGCAATGTGACGTTCGGCTTGATTGTCACAATACATCTTCATTGATTATTGTATTTTTATCTCGATATCCGCAAGTAGTTGCTTGATCCATGTCAACTCACTTGTTGTTAATGCCATGGCTTGATATTCCGCTTCGGCGCTTGATCGAGCCAGATATTTTGCTTCTTGCTTTTTTTTTCATGTGACTAAGTTTCTGCCTACAAATGTGCAAAACACGGTTGTCGATTTTCGATCAAAACTTTCGGCCCAATCTGCATCGGAATAGCGACATATTTTGTCAGAATTATTATTTTTCATCAAAATTTTCTTTTGGGGAGTAACCTTTAAATACCTTAACACTCAATTTATGGCTTCCAAGTGTTTTTTCGAGGTGAATGCATAAATTGACTAATTTGACTTATTGAAAAAGAGATATCTGGTCGGGTAACCGTTAAGTAGATTAATTTTTCTACTAACATTTAAAATTGGTTTATATTTTCTAGGGGTTCACCGTCTTTGGTATTCAATTTATTTTTACTATTAATTGGGGTAGACATTGATTTACACCCTATTTTTTCGATTTCCCTCAACAAATCTAAGATATATTTTCTTTGTGAGATAAAATTCTCTTGGGTGAGTGTGTAATTTCTATTCCGAGGAAGTACTTTAAGAGTCCCAAATATTTGATATTGAATTTATCTTTTAATTACATTTTCGACTATTATTATGTCATCAACATATACTAACACAATAATCATAAAAATAACACTTCATTTTGAAAATAATGAGTGATCGACATTACTCATTTTAAAATTACAAAAAAAGTAAATAAGAGCTTAATTTGTCATACCATGCACACATGGATTGTTTGAGCCCATAAATTGACTTATTAAGCCTATAAATAAGATTAAAAGTACTTTCTTGTCTACAACCGGGTGGTAGAGACATGCATACCTCTTCTTCAATTATGCCTTGAAGGAATATATTTTTACGTTAATTTGGTACAATATCCAATTTTGATTTATCACAATGGAAAATAAAATTCGTATGATATTCATTTTAGCTACGGGTGCAAAGGTTTCTTCGTAGTCAATTCGATACGTTTGGATGTAACATTTGACCACTAATCTAGCCTTATAACGTTCAATAGTGCTATTACTATGATATTTTATTTTATATACCCATTTGCACCCAACGAGTTTCTTTCCATTTGATAATGGGATCATTTTCCACGTCTCATTTTTTTCTAATACATTGAGTTCTTCTTGCATAGCCTTACACCATGACAGATTGGTTATGGCTCCATGGTAATTATTTGACTCTTTTTATTTTTCAATCGAGGTTAAGAAGACCTTGTATTCTGATATAATATTATCGTAAGAAATGAAAATTTGAGTATGATATTGTACCTTATAGGTTACAAAGTCGTGTAACCTAGTTGAAGTTTGAGGCACTCGGGTTGATCTTCACAAAGGAATTTCCTTGATTTCTTCTCCGACGTCCTCTTGAATTTCGCTTTCCTCTTCTTGAGTTTGAGGTGTTTCACTCTCTTCCTCTTGAGGAATTTCTTCCTCATTCTCATTTTCAAATTCATTTTCATTTGAAATTCTTTGTTCTTCCGGAAAATAAAATTGTGAAAATGAAGGTGTTGGTTTTTGTTCACTAATCTCATTTTTCGTTCTTTTATAATAAAGCTCATTTTCTTAAAATGTTATATCTCTTGAAATATAAAATTTTTCATTGATTGAATCATAACATTTATAACATTTTTTTGCAATGAATACTCAAGAAAATTGTCTTAATCAATGTGTAGTCCAACTTATCTTGCTTGTTGTTATCGTGTACATAGCACGTACATCCGAACACTCTTAAATGATTAATATTGAGTTTTTTTGATAAATAATTTCTAATGGACTTTTATAATCTAAATTAGTACTTGACAATCTATTTATCAAATACACGGCGGTGAGAATGGCATCCGACCAATAAATTATTTGGTATATTATTTTGAAATAAGAGTACTCGTGTTATTTCAAGTAGATGATGGTTTTTCTTTCTCGGAAACCTCATTTTGTTGGGGTGTATAAACACACGTTGTTTGATGCATAATTCCCTTTTATTTGAAGAAATTTAAAAAATTTGATTAACAAATTTCGTTCCATTATCATTTCTAAAATTTTTAACTTTTGCATCAAATTAATTTTCTATAAAATTATAAAATTCTTGAAATAGAGAAAAAACTTCGCTCTAATTTTTCATAACATATAACCAAATGGTTTTTAAAAAATCATCTATAAATATAACAAAAATATCTATAACCATTAAATGATTCAATTGAAGCGGGACCCCAAACATTTGAATGTATTAGTTCAAAAGTTTTTTCACTTTTATAATTAGACGATCAAATGGTAGCCTAATATATTTTCCTAATTTATAAATTTTACAATTGCTACAATCTATTTTTTTAAATTAAAAATACATTTTAAAATTTTATCAAATGAATGTTCAATTTTTTTGTGCTAAAGAGTACTTAATTTTCTTCCTTTTTTTATTAAAATTATATTTTTCTTCATTTAAAAAATAAATTCGTTCTCAAGAAAACCTTTATCAATCATATTTTTCATTATCCATTCTTGAAATGTCACATTTTTTGATTAAAAAATAATTTCACAATGAAATTCATGTGCAATCTTATTAATGGATAATAAATTTGATGTATAATTTTGGACAAGCAATATATTTGATATTTCTTTGAAGAAGAGATTAATTGAACCATAACCAATAATTTTTATTTTTTCACCGTTAACAACGGTCACAAACTAATTGGTCTCACACTTTCTAAAATTTTCTAATAACTCTTTATTTTCCATCATATGATCCGTTGCTTGAAATTTAAAACCATTTTATTTTAGAGGAATTTAGAGAGAGATTGACAGTTATACTAGAGTTATTGTGAGAGTTTTGCTGAAGCAGCACGTGTAGTTCTTTATATAGCTGCCACATAAGATCTTGATTTGAGCTTAGCTGGGAGAGATTTTCTTTTCTCGATTCAACCATTCTCTTAGGCCCAGTAGCCAAGTGAGTTCGGCAGCCCACTTGTTCTCCCCCTTTCTTTGAGAAAATTAGCTCCATGTCACACTAAAACTCTTCATTTAGCAAAATACCATTATAAATTTTAATCTCCATCTAATGCCATCATAAAACAAAAATAATTAGTAAATTGCCACACTTATACATTTATTATACATTTTTAGTTAAAAATCAGAGTATTAAATGAATGTATTTTTAAAATTCCAAATATACCCCTATGCATTCATCCCCTATCCATTCGTACCGGTGAAATTAGTTCCTTGTTAAATTATTTTATGTGCCTTGCCTGTTGTTTTACGTGCCTTGTCAGAACTGCTAAATATTGAGTAAACCATAATGGATGTTTGATTGAGTCCTGGTACACTAGTTTTCTGTTTTTCAATTATATGGTATCGAACTAGTTTTCTGTTTTTCAATTAATCTCTTTTTGTATGGAGATGAAGCAGTCCAAATGAAGCAGCCAAGCAGAATGGAATATGAACAGTCCAAATGAAGCATGCCATCTCTATTTACGTGGAAATGAGATTTTTCAAATACGAATGGGGTAGTTTAGTCTTTTTGTTAATAATTAGTTTTTTACAGTATGAATTGTAGACTGTATACCGGGCAAAAAACTAATTATTTGTATTTTATGGTGGTATTAAATAGAGATTAGAATTTATTGTGGCATTTTGCTAAATTAAATGTTTTAGAGTGTCATGGTGCTAATTACCCCTTCTTTGAGAAGTCATCGTGGCTTTTCTCCCTCTGGCGATTTTCGCCCCATGTATTTCCCTTTCTCTTTGGCCGGAGGTACGGATAGAGGAACCAACAACCATCGCCGCTATGACCCTCCTTCTTGCAATTACTGCACCAACTGGTGGGAGCTCTCCGTTCTTCCCTCCTTGTGCTAGGGTTTCGAATTTCATATTTGTCGGTGTTGTTTGACTGTGTGCCGCCCATAGCACCTTGGATTTTATGATTTTTGTAAATGGAACTGTAAGCTACCATGGGTAAGTTGTTGATTTGTGATTCTTGACCTTTGTTCTTGATTTTGCTGGTATTTTTTTGGCTTATTACCAGTCGAATTACTGACAGCAGTTTGCTGCTTGGTAGAACAGTTGCCTCGAGCTGGCCTTTTACTGCAACTGTCTTTTGGTTTTACTGGAAGCAGTTTTCTGATTGTTACAGCTCTATCTGAGCTCGAGGTTGCTGCTGGTATTGGGACTGAGGATTTGCTGATATTTTGATAGGAACAGATGCCTTGCTCTTGTTCTTGATTTTTGTCTCAGGTTAAACCTGGTTCTGATACCATGTAGAATTTCTGATACTGATTGAAGGATATAATGTAATTGATGATGAAGAATGAAATTTTCTTTATTGTCTTTTTTCTTTTTTATTCCTATGATACATTCTTTATTTATCTACATGTATCAACGGTACTCCCTTGTATCTACAGTAATATAACATCCAAAAAGGTTTAAGTTTGAAAATTGGTGGTTGAATGAGCTAGATTTCAAGTTGGTTCTTGCACATGCGCTAGTGAAAGAAGGGGGGCTTGGATCACCGCAGTCCGTTCAGTACAGAAAAACATCACAGAGTGGGAGAAGGTTAGGCCGAACCTAATGAGGAGATGGCACAGCTTGAAATGGAAATGCAACATTTACAGTCACAGGAGCAATTTAATGCAGAAAGGGAGCAAGAAGTAGCAAATAAGTACGAGCATGTGCTCTTGGCTCAAGAAGCTTACTGGTTCCAGAGATCAAGGTTACAGTGGGCTTTTTGGGTAATAGGAATACCAAGTTCTTTCATGCAGCTACTGTAGCTAGAAGGAAGGTAAATGCTACTAAAGCAATTCAAGTGGGCCCAGATGAATGGGTGACTGAAGAGAAGGAGATTAGAAGTTTATTCGTCCAACATTTCAAATCGATTTATAATGAGATTCCTGAAACGGTACACATGTCTGAGTTATTTCCACTGGATTTCATACAAACGTTGCTGAAACTTACCCGTGATCAATACTTAACTTTGCAGTGTTGGCCGGATGACCAAGAGATTATGCAAGCTGTATTTGCGTTAGGGCCAGATAAGGCAAGTGGACCTGACGGACTTAATGCCAGATTTTTACAAACCTACTGGGAACAGTGGCAGCATGTTGTCGTGGCCGAGGTGGATCAGTTTTTTCATACTGGGGTAATGCCAGCTGCAGTTGCAAGGTCAAATATGGTATATTCCTAAAGTAGCTGATCCTAAGAAGGTAACGGACTTCAGGCCAATATTGGTCTGTAATGTCATTTATAAGGTGATTTCCAAAATTTTGTCAATCAGACTTAAACCTTACATTTCTGACCTTCTCTCTGCATCCCAAACAGCTTTCACCCCGGGTAGGGATATAACAGATAATGTGGTGTTAATGAGGGAGATTGTTCAATCTTTTGGAACTTCTAGATTTAAGTACCCAGCCTTTTGTCTCAAGTGTGATTTATCGAAAGCATTTGATAGATTGCGATGGGATTTTGTCAATTTTGTCTTGCAGTGTTATGGTTTCCCTCCTGTTTATATTAGTTGGGTTAATGCATGTGTATCTTCAGCCCGTTTTTCAATTTTATTCAATGGTGATGGTTTTATACAGCCCAGCTGAGGGTTGCGGCAAGGTTGTGCTATGTCCCCTTATCTTTTTTAATCTCAGTATGGATGTTCTTTCCCGTTTTTTGCAATATAAGGTCAATTTGGGACAGATTAATGGAGTTAAATTGGCGAGAAATGCACCTTCTATGACCAACCTCTTATTTGCTGATGACTTGATCTTGATGGGGCAGGCTACAGTGCAGGAGGCATCTTGCATATTGCAAACGCTTCAGGCTTTTTGTAAGGCTTCCGGTCAGAGGGTGGGACCGGAGAAGTCTAGGCTTTGGTTTTCTAAAGTCACTTTGCCACAAACAATGCTTTGTATAATGCAAATTTTTCAGGCACCTATGGCCTCGAATAAGGAGGTTTATTTGGGGGTACCATTACTGGCAACCAAGCAGGACCATTTTTTTCAATTAATTGATAGGTTGTAGGTAAGATTAAATGGGTGGAAAACAGGTATGTTATCTCATGCAGGTAAAGTAGTTTTGGAAGCCCTAGCACAATACACTATGTCCACCACGCAACTGCCTAAGAGTGTACTGAATCAGATTTCTAGTCTAATCAGAAGATTTTTCTGGGGTAAGTTGGGGAATGAAAGGTATAGGCCTCTAATTGGTTGGGACAGGATTACTATGCCTAAGCATAAGGGTGGGCTGGGTATTTGAGACTTAGAGTGCTTGAACAAGGCTTTCATGCTCAAAATCCTGTGGAAATTCTTACAGCAACCTGAATTACCATGGGTGCAAATCATGAAGGCCAAGTATCTCAGTAGAGGTTCCATTTGGCACAATACACAGAAGTCAAATTGTTCTAGGCTCTGGAAGGCTCTTTTTCAAGTTAGGCACCTCATGGCTCCTCATTTGAAAACTATCTTGGGAGACCTCGCTTCACCGACTTTCTCCAACCCATGGCATAATTTCTGGCTTCAGCTAGAACCGAGTTCGGCTCAACACCGCAGATTATGCATTAGAGATCTTGTTGATCAGCATAGCGGTGAGTGGAAAACTCAATCTTTAATCTCTACTTTTGGGTTTCATATTGCTCTTTACATAGCGATCACTTTTCCAACACCACCTATAAGTTTAGGGGTGCCTGATAGGGTGGTATTTACAAAGGCTGGTCATGGATGTTATACTGTCAAAATTGGTTATATCCTATTGAGAGAGCAGAAATCAGGTATCGCTAATGGATCCTCGGCTTTTTGGAAAATTATATGGCAGCAAACAGATGTCATTCCAAGGATTCAAATGTTCTTTTTGGAGGTTTGCCGGTGGGCGTGTCGTGGGCACAACAAATGGGGCTGCCTTTGCCACCATGTGCTGTGTGTGGTTTTGACACTGACTCAGATATGCATGTATTGTTTCGCTGTCAATTTGCAAGAGTTGTGTGGCTGTGCTCTCCTCTAGGTATTCGTTCAGATGCATTGCCGTCTGACTTTACTCAAGCAATTTTATACTTGAAGAATGCTTTAGATGTGTCAGGCTTTAAACTTTTTCTGAACACTTTATGGGCTCTGTGGAAAGCACGTTGTTCTTATGTGTACGAGGGGAAGCAGCTATCTCCCAATTATGTTGTCAGGGTAGCAACTGAGCTCTCTCAAACTGGTTTAACGCTGCCCAGGAGATGTTTGCCCGGAACTCTCTCTTCATCTCCAATATCTATCATAACTCCAAATGTTATCTCTTGTTTTGTAGATGGTTCCTATTCACATGCAACTGATGGTCATGAAGAAGGGTGATGAAATGATTGAATACACTGCACAACCGTTTCTGGCAATTTCAGCACTACACTCGGAAGTGAGAGCAGTATCTTTGGCAGTACAAGCGCTTCAGAGTGCCAATTTGAATCATGCTGTCATAGTCACCGACTGCAAGCAACTTTCTGAAGCAATTAGTGCCAAAGACCCTCCTATCAATCTGGATTGGCGATTATATTCTAAAAATTTTCAAGTCTGGTTGTTTGTAAAGGATAATTCTGGGATTAGTTGTGTGTTTATGGGTAGGGAACATAATATTGAGGTCCACCAACTTGCGAACTGGGTTAGGATAGAACAACAACAGCTGTCTGGTAACACCTATCCCCTCCCTGTAATCTTTGTATGAACTGTGCTTTAATGAAACGCCTAAGGGCATTTGAAACAAAAAAAAAGTAATATAACGGTAACAAATAAAAACCGTTTTTTTGGGTGAATATAACGATAACCTAAATGGACCTGACTTTGTGGCCCATAATACTTAATTAACATAATTATTCAACAGGCAAGATGAACAAATCCGCAAAGTTATTGACACATTCAATCTCACCAGACTCGTCACCAAGCAGAGACTCTCCGGTATAGATTCGAGCTCATTAAAGCTCACATCTACTTCCCTCAAATTTACAAGCAATGACATGGTGGTTGGTAGATTTTTTATTTACATGCCATGGTTTTCTCAGACAACGAGAGAGGGAGGGAGAAATATAATTCTGTGGGCAGATAGGTGCTTATCAGTTAAATGGCAAGGAGAAATATAATTCTATGTGAAAATTCTCCAACGGTGACTTTTCACTCCGTTTTCTTATTTTTCGAGGGAAAATTAATGGAAGCCCCCTAGAACATATGCAATTGACATTATTACGCGCCTCTAGTTGGCCAACAAGGCAACCAAGCCTTTCAAATTTCAATCAAGGTCGAAAACGTTGTGATTAATTAATTGAACTACCACTATACACTATTGGAAGGCCGTTATACGTATCTAATGACAACATTATATATATTTAATGTAGACGACCATAAAAGAAGTGAAAAAAAAATTATAAATTCAAACGATGGAATTAGCATGTCCTTATTTAATTCATGTTGTCTGTTTTCTTTTCGTTTTTCATGAGAAAAATCATACATGTTAGTACTGTTGATGGTGGCAAGAGTTCTATGCTGGCAAACAAACAACAGATTTATTAAATTATAATATGAAAAAATGCACCGTATATTCGTACATAAAAGTTGAAAAATAGAGATCAGCAATCATAGATAACAGCTATAATAGGTTATAGTTCACGACTATCTTAGCAAGCAATGGACATTTTGACCCGTTGGCACTTTTCTTTTTCATGAATTTCTAGACGCTTCTACACTCTTTTACCCAAACTTCTATTAAATTGAAAAATAATAAATATAATATTAATAATTATCTAACAAATAATAATTAATTAATTCAACTTTGAAAAATATAAATTACGCAACATACACAACATACACAACATACATAATCAAAGACAAATAATAAAGTTATGTATGCCACAAAATTAACTAAAAATTACTATTAAGAAGAGAAGTAATATTACATTTATTGCAAGTAATAGTGGTATTAACCTTAATTAGTTTTTCGTGCAATGATTAACTGTGCTAAAGATGACTTGTTAGTATCAATATCATATATCCACATAACATATTATATAGAAATCTCAATCAAATATGTAAAAACAATATCCATAGAAAATGTGTACATCTGAATGTCTTAAATGGTTTAAATAATAATGTACATAAGATAAATGGTCTTTTTCCAGACAATTTTGTAATAAAATAGAAACATGTGAGAGCGATTTTAATTTATCAAGAAACACACATTGTACTTAGAATGTGTCGTATGTTTAAAACTTAACATAAACATTCAAGCAACAAGATAAAAAACATTCCTCGTTTAGATAAGGAAACTAAATTGAATGTTTATCTGACTCGCTACGTGGTCTTTTAGAAGATTTTGCCACACGAATTAGAACTACGCCAAATAAGATGTCGCTAGAAGTGGGGCCATCGATACCAGCTCAGATTGGATTTGGAAGTTGCTACAACTCCTGTTTTGGCTGCAGGACAAAAAAGCACACACAGACACCGTTTCGGAATATTAGTCCAGATTTCCTTCTAAGTTCTACAAATTGGCCCCGTTAACATATCCCACTTCAACCCTAAACGGACTTGAAAAGGTGATTTCTTAATATGCTTATAAGCTTATTTTTTTTAGTTAAAATGAGACTCTAAGTTCTTCACTTTTAATTATTTATAAAGAATTTTTATTCGAATTTTGAATATGTATTTTCTCATACAGAGGATATTATTTTTGTCACTAGATCAAAAATCGATCCTTGAACATCAACATTAATGACAGTTGTCAAAAGTAAAATTTTATGTCACGTCATAAAATTGACAATCTCATTTAAGAATGATATTTCTGAATAGAATAAAATTATCAAATTGACACTGTCGTAATTAATTTTTTTGCTTCTCTACTGACGTGATTTGTCAAATTTAGATAATTGTCTAATTTTATCTAGTCTCCGTGTCCTAAAATTAAAATGACAATTATCAAATGAGATTTAACAATCAATTTAACAATGAAATGCGAATGCTGTTATAAACAAGCTTATTATTGTGAGAAGGGAGCTTAATGAAATTTATCGGATCATTGTGATCATAATCGTTAAAACTTAACTTTAAAATTTGCGCTGATATTGACAACCGAGACAAGTCAGAAGTCTCATTCTTCTTTTTGGATAAAAGATGAATACATATTTCTATTTTTTTTTAAAAGTAATGAAATATATTTAAAGAACTTATTTCGGATAGAAAGTGTATGAAAGTTAGTGATTCATACCGGAATCGTGATTTAGGAAATAAGAATTACAAGTAGGATTCTAGACTTTAGATTCCAAGACTTCTGGTTCGAAACTAAGACAGGTTTTATTATTTGGATTCGTACAATTTATAATATAACCGTATTATTACTATTAAGATCATTACTACTACTTTTATTATTATTGTTATTAGAATTATTAACATTATTCATCATTATTATTAGAACTATTACTAACTTACATACTATCTATTTTGAATTTTTGATCTTTATGATGATTTTAATTTGGTTTCATTTCTAGGACTATATTGAGACTAAACGCGTTGTTGTTGTTGATTCTAAGCCATCCAAGAGATAATTTGCACTAAATAATTGAATCTTAACTCATTTTTTCTAAATAAAATTTTCAAAATCATATATGAACATTTCAGTAACTAGATATAAATAATTCTATAAGTAAATATGAATACTCATATATATAAACAACATAAATAATTTGACTTATATTTTAGTTAGTGCTCTATTCTTAAATCTGCCCCTAATTTATTTCTCTTCCAACTTTTTAAATTTGGTAAGTTTTTCCGCTAGTAAAATATAGGACACGTAAAAATTAACTTTAATAATGTTTATATCTGTTATCACCGGAGTTAATACTGAAATGAAATATATTTTAATATCTGCGTGTTAAAAGATTAGGGAATTTTTAAGAGGAACGTTAATACTGATTTTCTTTTCATGCTCATACGCATTGTTTTAAAATGCGGCCGCATGGTCGCATATGCGGTTCGCTTATGTTTATGTAGTGCGATGCCGCATGTATAAGATTATGCATCCGTATATTTAATAATGCATATTATTTTTTAAAATATTTATCGTATTAAATCTATAAAATTAATTATATTATATTTTTCATACAAAATATTAAAAATTATATTAATATCTTATTATATTTTCTTATTTTACATTAAAATTCTTCAAAAATAAATGATCAATTTAAATATTATAAAATTTTTTAGAATATATATCCGAATATTGAACCGTATATGTACCAGCATATTGCATATGCGTTATGGAGTGATTAATTTTTTGACTGTGACGGCGACGTCATCGAGTGATGCAACTTCAGAGTTCTTATTTGTAAAGACTTGGTCTGCTACGTTATTACTTTCTGTCTTTGGTTTCTTTTGTGCGGTGGGGGGTAATGTATGGAATGGTCTATGGTATTTAATTTTGTATCATGCTTTGGCGGTTTGGATCTCTTGAACTGCCTTTTTTTTTTTTGCTGGTTATGTTGCACGGTTCCGGTGCATCAACTTTAATATTATCTGTGTTCTGTTGTCAGTTAGTTTTCTCTTTTGTGTACGGTGTGCTGGAGCACCGCGCCTTCTCGATTTTTGTAGATTCGTCAGATGCTTTCTTTTTGAATCAGTGAGATTAGGGGTGTCAATTATTGATCCGATCTGACGGGTTAATCTGATCTGATCTGAACCCGATTCGATCTGATATAATTCGAAGATAAATGGGTTGGGTATGGATTTGATTTTTTTGATCCGAATCTGATCGGGTCGGGTTCGGGTCAACCCGACCCGACCCAATTAATTATGTTTTTTTGAAGTAATTTTATGATTTAGTACTAATTAAAACTTAAATATACACTAATTATACACTAATTTAGATTAATTATAAATTAAATAATATTTAATTGCTTAAAATTATATAAAAATAATTAATAATTAATTAATTATTTTACACGGATCAGGTCAGGTATGAGTCAAGATTTTTTGACCCGAATTTAATCGGGTCGGGTCAAGAAAAATAATAAAATAATATGACCCGACCCGACCCATTGACACCCCTAAGTCAGATGCCAATATTTTGCTATCGAATGGAAGATAGGACGGTGCGGTGCGGTTCGAGTGAAACCCTCAAGCTACGGATGAGCACAGAAAATGGGTGAGGACGGATGAGGCGGTACAGTTTTGAGCGGTTCAAAATTAGAAAATTATGATCCGATTCGTGTTAGATCCTCGCGGATTCGACCCTCACGGGTCAGGACGGGTGGGCTAAGGGTCGGTCTGGGTGGATCAAGGGGTAGGGACAGGTCAGTTTTTTTTTTAATTTCGCAAAAAAATAAATAAACTGTCAAAAACTCCAAAAATTCTAAAAAAAACAAAAAAATTCCAAAAAAAATAATACAAGTCTTGGTGCGGGTATGGGTTAGTAGTTTAGACATGTCCGTATTGTTAGTGAGGGTTAGTTCGGATTAGTCCGAGTCCGGCTCCGGGTTGGTAGGGGTAGACCCGTTTGGGTATAAGTCAGGGTTTTGATGGATTTGCACGGGTGGGGCAAGTATAAGGCGGGTCGGGTAAGAACAGATAACGGGTGAGAGTGAGACAGATATGATAGTTTCATTTTAAAAAAATTGAGACTCAACTCTTGAAGACCAGACTTTTATAGGGTTCGGGTCTACCCACGGGTCTAGAACAGAGAAGTCCTAGACGGATGACGAGCACAGATTTATACAAATTGAATCTATCTGCTCAGATATTTTCAAATCTCTAATTGAGATTGATCCTTTGGACTCTTTACTTTTACATCTGTTTTTGTCCGTCTTTTTTGGATTAGAAAAAGTGTTAAATTCTTAAATTTCATAAGCATTTATAAAGTATTGGATATAAATCTCTTGATAATAAGTTATTTTGATAATTTTGGCAATGATCTTTTAAATAAATATAAATAAATTTTAAAAATAGAAAATAATTTATAGACATTTTTTTATTTATAAATGGATTGTATTTCAAATTTTATGTAATTTCATTATCATTTGATAGTTCATCAAAGACCATAAAAAATTTATACAATTTATAATGATTTTAATTTAATGATTTTTGATGACTATCAAACGATAATGAAGTTATATAAAATTTAAAACACAATCAATAAATAAAATAATATGTGTATAACGTTTTTTATTTTTAAGATTTTATTTATATTTATTTAAAAGTTCATTATCAAAATCGTCATACTTTTTGTCAAGGGATTCCTCCTCTTTCTATTCAAACTAAAAAAAAAGCGTTAAGCCCTCAATTTTATAAATATTCATAAAGTATTTTTATCCAGACTAAAAAAATGATCGTTAAACACTTAAATTTTAAATATTCATAAAATAAAATCTGAGTTTGTGACTTGCCACACAAATAATATTATCTTCCATCACTAATTAAAAACTGATTCTCATGTGTTGGAGGATTATAATTTGAGTTGGAGGACTGTTATTTCATTTTTCTAGTTTGCTGTTTTTTGGCCAAATTGGCAGTATGCTCATCAAAAAAATTGCTTTTAGATATTTACCCACTAAAAATAAAAATTTAGATATATACTCATCAAAATCTCAAATCTTTTAATATTTCTCCCTATAATATTATGCTCTCATTAAAACTGATATTAAAATTTACTAAAGAAATGCAATTGACTAAAATATCACTGGTTTTTCTTCTGCTACTTCTTGACTCCTAACATTTGTCTCTTATTCGCTGATTTAGTATATTTAAGGACGAAGTCAGGATTTTAAATTTGAGAGTGAGAGATGAGACTGAATGAGTCAGATACTCACTATAAACAAAAAAATAATTAAGGAACTAGATATATAAATTTCTATTTTTTTATAGAATTATATATATTTTTTAGCAGATTGCTTGCATGTACGAAGTGACATATTTGGTATTTGTCTTCTTAACCTTCTTTCAAACAAACCATATGAAAACTTCTTAAATGAACTTGTTGTCTCTCGAAGAATTTGTGAACAGAGGAGAACGTTACGAGAGGTATTTTCGTCCGCTAAACTTATAATAGAATTTAAATATTAGTTTTAATAAGAGCATTGTTATTGTGATATGGAGAGAGGTCTAAAGATTTGAGAATTTGGGATTTTGATGGGTAAATATTTAAATTTTGAATTTTGATAGATAAATATCTAAAAACAAAGTTTTGATGGATATACATCAATTTTGCCTTCTTTCTTTTTTTTTTTTTAATCCAGCGCTTTGCCTTTCTCGGATGTACCGCGTAGCCTCTCTCACCACCGCCATCAAGAGGAGGAAGAAGCTCAAAATGGAGACTCTAATGAAGAAACAAAGATGATGCATAACTCCGAAATCCCACCTCCCTTGTCTATCTCTTCAGTAAAGAAATTGCGGCATCTCCTCTCTTTGTGAAGCTGAAGCTGAAAAATCCGAGTCAAGAGACGGATTAAACCGAAATCAAAGCAGGTTGAAGAAAGCAATTTGGGAAGAACAAAAAGAACTCTCCAATTGTACAGATTCATTGGAGTATTTCTGCCCATCTCCGATTCTGCATTCTAATTCACCTCCAGTAGTATTAAGTTTTATTCTCTTTCTCCGAATTTGCTTTTCAGATGACTATTGTGGTAATACATTTATCATTGCATTTTTTGGAAAAGAATTATAATTACCTTTATGTATGATATTAATGTAAAAGATAAAAAAGAAAAATACAAACAAACAAAATAAAAGTTTTTTTTTTGCATCTAACTATTTCTTGTAGTAATCAACAAGGTAATAGGACCATTGAAAGTTCTTTTTTATTTTTGAATTCCTTTAGTGTGAATAAGCTTATTTTAAAAATATAGGCGTGCTTTATTGAGTTGCTTCTACATATTGGTCAATATAAAAACAATTTAGATTTGAGCTCTTTATTTTGTTTTTCAGAACCAATCGCTACAACTACAACTGCACAAAGATATAATCAGCAAGTTTCTCTTACTATGTTTTACTATGTTGATGTATCTAAATCAACACTAATGAGTCAAATGTTGCGATGACTGTTTTGAAAGCGCTAACTATTTACCAGTTGTATCAGTTGGTACGGCCTCGTGACCTTGTCTTCTCTTTATAACAACAAGGAAATAATTTTTTTTTCTATGCTTTCATTGTCAATTGTGGAAAGTTTATATATAGAGAAGCATCTTAATGTGAAATTTAATTGATACCTTTAAATTAGTTCAAACTCTAATCAAAGAGGCACATTTATGGTCCTTTCTCAAGTTTTGTTTTTGTTTGTTTATCTATGCATATGCTCTCATCGACTACATCACCTAAACGCAATTATATCTGACAACAGGCTTCTAAATGAAGAAATCATCTATAGCAAAAGTTGTATGCGAAGGTCTTGAGGTGAAATCAGAGAATCAACAGAGATTGTGAAATGCCTGGACCAAAAAAAAAAAAAATTAATGCTTGTGTTTGGTGGTACCGGCACTAAATTGTACCAACTCTTAAATATCGGTGCGGGTTAGACCTTTTCTGTTTAATTATTGTGGATCTTGGGGTTATGTCCGGCACTGACACTGAGCTTTATGATTTATGTAATAAAAAAATTGAACAACAATAAAAAAAAATTGAACAATATTGTTGTCAGTATTTATAAATTATAATGATAAAGCTCATATATTGAATTCTTATATAGTTCTTTTATCTTAATTTTGAGACCATATTTGACATGTTTAAAGCTCATATATTGAATTCTTATATAGTTCGTTTATCTTAATTTTGAAACCATATTTGACATATTTAAACAATAATTAATAACGTGATTATGATAGAACATTATGTAACAATATACGATCAGTATCTAACTGCACCAAAACGATAATGACATTCATATTGTATAGCTCTACTTTTTCTTCTATAAAAGTAAATATCCCCCTGTTCTGTGTGTTATTTAATTTGTTTGGAAATAAATATAAAATCTTGCAAAATGACTACTTTCATATACACCACTGAAGCCAAAATCAAACCACCCAAAATAGAAAGGCAAGTACATAGATATTCACCCTTCACGGCTCAATCAGTTTCGCCTTTGCATTTCTTTTCATGAGCTAATTAATGACTCTCCAAATCATTTTCACTAACAAGTCAAAATGGAAAAGGACGTCAAGTTGTACAGAGCCGTCTCTTCATTAAATAAATGACTTCTTTTTCACATTCACTTTTTAATTTATTGCATTTGTCTAACAGTTAAGTTATAGTTTTGTCCTGTGTTAATTAGCAGTATATGCGCGTTCCTTAAAGAAGAACAAACGAAAAACTTCTATTGTTTGTACGATACGAAGATTTCATTGAAAGGTTTAAGATATATATGACATTAATTACTTGGAGCAATTCTAATATTATGATATCCGCCCTATCTTCCTCAGGTAAACTAAAGACTACAATAAACGTGAACTATAAAATAAAAGAATTTGCTTGTTAATGTTGAAAATTATTTTTATAACGTAGTCCTTCCCTTAAAAGCACAAATATAAAAAACAAATTAACCAGCCTTCTGGTGCACAGTATGCTTCATAATACAGTAATATATAGTATGTGATCGCTTTTAAGATTAATTTGAAAATATCAGGGAAATTTGATGTCCAAGTACAAAGAAGGTATCAAACATTGGTTAGTCTGAAAAGAGGAATGTGACTGAAATTTTCACTCGAACATTAATTTCCCCATACAACTGGAATTGTATGGCTCAAAAGCAATGGGTCTTTGCTCTACAACAGTATTCTGGGGTTTTGTCCATTAAATGGAAGAAGGATTCATGTGACTTGATATTGACAAGTTTTTTCTGTATTTATAGAGGTGAGCTGTTGCCAACTTCCCAGAAAAGAGCCACTTCTACTACACTCTTCACACAATATATAGAGAGCAAAAATACAATTGATTCCTTCTTCCCATATATAGAAGGGAGTTTGTACAAGAATTAAGAGAATTTGAAGTGTTATGGTGCTTGCACAACTTCATTTGGCCATGTCAATGGCTGGAAACCTCTCTTTTGATGAAAGAAAGCAAACTTGGCTTTCAAGAATGGAGAAGTTCATCAGGAGAATAAGTAAATTATTCATTTCCATTTTAAAAAGCTGGTACCGAGTTGGAAGGGAGGATCCGAGACGAGTGGTGCATGCGGTAAAAGTTGGTCTGGCGCTTACACTGGTTTCCTTCTTGTATATTTTTGAGCCATTGTTTAAAGGTGTCGGTAAAAATGCGATGTGGGCTGTCATGACTGTGGTTGTTGTACTTGAATTCACCGCTGGTAAATTTTATTTTAATCTCTGTTTTTTCTTTTCTTTAACAAAAAGGAGCCATCTTTAGGGAAAAAAATAGTCTTTGCAGTAAGAAATATCAAAATACCCTGAAAGGATAAAATGATAAATAACAATACAACAGTGTCCCTACTTGTCACTCATACAGTTGAACAAGTTAATTACAGGAAGGAAGGTTATTCTAGATATTGTTCTTCCTTTGTACAATATGCAAGGTATTTGCCAGAATTTTGGGCATTTATGAGATTTATCATTTTCTAGGATATTTATGTCTATATCCAGATTTTTCGCAGTGTACAGAAAAGAAATATCCTTAATTAGTACTACGCTTTGTTTCTTTTCTCTAATTTTATTTGTTCATGCTCTTTGCAGGAGCCACTCTATGCAAGGGGCTGAATAGAGGATTTGGGACATTATGTGCAGGTTCTCTAGCATTTCTTATTGAAGTTGTAGCTGAAAAATCTGGAAAAACATTTCGTGCACTTTTTGTCGGAACATCAGTATTTATAATAGGTATGACGAATTTGCTTAAATTGAGTTTTAACTGAGGTGAAAGTTGATATCATTTTAGCATAATCAATTACATTGTATATTTGAGGGAATACCATAACAAGGTAGAATTGTGAAAATTGTACTTAACCAATTACGTTTTACTTAATGCTTCGGGTAATAATTGTACCGTGTAGCACAATTGTTGCCCTCCCATTCGAGTTACCGTGAATGAAAACAAGTTTGAACAAACTAATTCTCCTGTTCTATTTTACAGGATTTGTTGCCACATATTTGAGATTCTTTTCAAAAGTAAAAAGGAACTATGATTATGGGGTGTTGGTTTTTCTACTGACGTTTAACCTCATAAGCGTCTCCAGCTTTCGGGAAGAGGATGTCGTGCCATTGGCACGTGACCGCCTCTTCACCATCGCTATTGGATGTGGCATTTGCCTCTTCATGAGCATCATCATTTTACCAAATTGGTCCGGTGAAGATCTTCACAATTATACCGTTCGTAAACTTGAAGGCCTTGCTACTTCAATTGAAGGTTAGATATTTACCGCTTCTACACATATTTGTTCAGTTATTTTGGTTTCATGTCATGGAACTAATATTATACAGAAATTTCAATCCTGAAAGCAATCACTGATTGGGCAACTATCATCATCTACAACTTATAAGACATATTGTACAGAAAGCTAATGCTAGTTTTACCAGCATAATTTTTCTATTACTGCGAACAAAGATGCATAACAGTATATATATTTTGTCTGATTACATCTTATACTATCAAATCAGCATGCGCGAACCTCTATTTTCACGATCAAGAGAAGGATGGAAACACCGTTGATGTCAAAGCAACCAAGGAGATGATATCCAAAGGCTATCGACTTGTGTTGGATTCAAAATCAAGTGATGAGAACCTTGTAAGTTCTTACTTGATTTAATTTTCTCATAAGTATCATCTATACAATTAAAATTGTAATCCTGTTAATTTGGATCAAGTTAGGCACTGTTTGCAAGCTGGGAGCCGCGACACTCAAGACACTGTTATAAGTACCCATGGCAACAGTATGTTAAGCTTGGTACTGTTCTTAGGCATTTTGGATATACGGCTGTGTCTCTTCATGGATGTTTGGAATCTGAAATTCAGGTAAATCATAATATTAATTCAATTGAGCCTAGTAGCTACACTCAATTTTAGTATATAGATTGGAATGATTGGTACCAGTACATCGCTTCCATGTTGAAATTTAGGGGAAGAAATTTGAAGCAAAAAAGACAATATATCTACTAACTCAACTTACTATATTAGCACAAATCCTATTATTGAACATAAAAGTTGTTACAATTGCTATGTACCAGTAAACACAATAAAATGCCCCTAGTAGTGTAGCCTATTAATGTAAAGGTGTACCCACGTTAATCTATGAGCCGTGCAGAAGTATATCTTAACTCTTAATTTGCATGCATCTTTCTTTGCATTCATAACCACTCTGATCTGCATTGCATGATTGCAACTATCCCAAAGACCACACCATCTGTCAGAGCGCTGTTTCGAGGTCCTTGCACCAGAGTTGCTACTGAAGTTTCCAAAGTTCTCCTAGACCTGGCTTCCTCCATGCGGGCACACCGTAGGTGTTCTCCTGACGTCCTTTCTGACCACCTCCACCAAGCTCTCCATGACCTCAACTCTGCCATCCGCGCACAGCCTCGCCTTTTTCTGAATTCCAAAAGCAACCGCTCAGCTGCAAAACATGCAATTAATAACAACTGGATGGTGGCACTTCCTTCAGCTAAGACTGATGTAGCCGCACTGGTAGAAAAGCGAAACAACAACAGCAACAATTGCAACCGAGTGAGGGATCAGCCTGTGCTGAGGCCTACTTTGAGCAAGATAGCTATGCTGAGTTTGGAGTTCTCCGAGGCACTTCCTTTTGCAGCATTTGCAGCGCTTTTGGTGGAGATGGCAGCAAGGCTAGAGCTTGTTATAGAGGAGGTGGAGGAATTGGGCCGACAAGCGAGTTTTAAGGAGTATGAAGAAGATTTGGTTTCAATAGAAGTGAGGCGAAACGAGACAAAGGAGAAGGTGAAAACCAGTGACTTGCATCCCCATGTAGTGTCTCCAGCTGTTGATTGAGAAGTCGAGCCACTATGTACGATCATTTATCTACTGAAATTGTGTGATACTTTGTTTAGCATAGTTGCACTATTTTTGTTATGAAGAAGACCTCTATACTATCTATACATTTCATCCTGAAGAATAAACAAATGATTGTCGTACAGACTATCAATTGCTTTTGAGAGACCGTATGATTTCTATGAATTTGGGTTCTGCAATAAAATTAGACCAAAATTTGAACAAACATTTTTCTTACGTGTTAGATTTGGATTTGTATCCTTCTTCGCAGCACAAAGGAGTCATTTAGCATCATTCAAAAACCGAATAGCAGGTTTAATGTGCCAGATGAGGAGGGCAGAAGAAGAGGCTAAAACAATCTACCAATGAATGGGAATTTTCGAGCTAGACAGCATGGTTCTCAAATATCCTTCTTATGGAAACCACAGAAATTTTTATTTTAAAAAAAAAGTTATACCAAACAGGGGCCAGAGTTCATTATTTTTCGCATGGACCATATTACTAAAACTTAAAACAGAAAATAACACAGTAATTTGTAAGGCAAAGAGGGTATCACCATAAAATTTGAAACTTAAAACTTAAAACAGTAATTTGTAAGGCAAAGAGGGTATCACCATAAAATTTGAAAACAACAGAAACTCCATATAAACCTCGTATTGGTTTGGTTTGGTTCGGTAGAAAAATGTTCATACCTAAACATCGGAGCATATTAAGATTTACCTTTTGGAAACCGATTTTTGTTGCCATTTGGAATTTTGGATCTATTTCCAATTAGAACAGCGAGCTAATGGGCCTGCATTACTTTTCCATCAAAAGGATCCTATATAAGCTAGGCCTTCAGATTTGTTCGGCCCAGTATTGTATTAACATCCGATCTCTCGTCTCAGTTATCATCTCCCCAAAAATTTCAAATTCTCTCCAATTCTCCATCTCCAATCTCCCTCCATCCTCCATCCTTGCTTCTCATCCTCGAGCGATCTATTATGGAGGCACCGATTCTCCAAATAACCGTGCTCGAAGGCCCCAGAAATGGAGAAATTCTTGTTTGCAATCCCAAATCCACGATCCACATCGGTCGAGTCATCAGAGGTAACAATCTGGCGTTGCGCGACCCTGGTATATCTCAAAAGCACCTCTGCTTCCGATTTATGCAGGATGATTTTAGATGGTTTGTCTCCGATCTGGACACTTCCAATGGCACAACCCTAAACGGATCGCGAATTGAAGCATCTGTGCTCGTTCCAGTCTCAGATGGGGATGTTTTTGAAATTGGCGAGAAAACGAAACTAGGTGTGAAGGTTGTGCCGGGAAGGGTTTTGGAAGGGAAAGGAGATGGGAACAATGTAAGGGGAAGGAGGATTACTAGAAGAGGCGGTTCAAGTGTTAATACTAGGGCTAATTCGTCTAGGGTTTCTGGAGAGGAAGTCAAGCTGAAAGAGGCTCATTCTAAGATCTCAGTTCCTGTAAGGCGTCGTAGGAAAAATGTTACACCTGCTATGGCTTCTTCACATGAAGAAGAGAAGGAAATTTTAAATCCTGATTTAATTATGGATTCTGGGGTTGAACTGGGTCAGAAGGGAACAGGAAGGGGCAGGGGGGACATAGTGACAAGGAGTAATGCTAGGGTTTTGGAAAAGCAGGAGCCTAGGGATTCTGTGCGGACTGAAGAATCAGATCAGAATGGAGAGGCCAAGGTGAGAAGAAACCCTAGGAGGGGTAAGTCCTCTAGGTTTTTAAAGGAACTAGATGGGAATTGTGCAGTTGATTCAGTTCTGGGAGTTAAGGAGGTTGATATGAAGAGAAAGGTAAGGGGAGGAGGAAGGGGAACAGCATCTACAGTCTCAGAGTTTGCAAAGGAAAATGATGACAATTTAGTGTTAAAATTGAACATCCAGAGTTCTGATCCTGACCATGTGGCCATTCCAGAACCTAGAAAGGGAGTAAAGGTCAGAACCATTGCTGGTTCTTCTATGGTTATAGAAGAGGAAGGAGAGGAGGATGTTGGAGTAGAGGGGGAGAGAAATTGTGAAGAACTCAAGGTTGATTTTGAAAAAATGACACTTGACCAATGGTTTGATAGTATGGAATTGTTCCTGCCTAAGGTGCTTCATGAGGAGTGTGAGAAAATCATAGGTACTCTGAAAGAGAAAGCTAGAAAATTTGATGAGCTTCTGGAAGTGAGTACTGATTCAGCGTGAATGTTTCGGCATCTTTAATGAACAAGTAACCCCCTCACCGCCCACTGTCAAGTATATTGTAGTTTGGTATGAGTTCTACTTCTACCATATAAATAGATTTTTCTTGACTCAAGTACTTTGTATTAGCTTTGTAGCGTTATTAGATGACTTTTTCAAGTCTTCATCTTTTTCTTTGATCCATTGTTTCATGATTTGACTTTGTAGTAATAAATGTTAGCAACATCTCTGTGCGCACAAACAGGATTAAAATGTGCATGGTTTTATGTGACAATCCTGGTACCATATCAGAAAAGAGAATAAAAATCTGCCATTATGTTGTTTCAATGTACTACATTGCTCTTGGCTTTTGATACTTCCATTGCATGATCATGTGTACTTGAGGCTGAATTGAGCCTAATTGGATATGTTGTCCATTGAGTTAGGCTAACTGACATGATACTGTTGTCCATGTATTTTTAGTTGATGAAGTAGAATTTACTAGCTGATAGGTAGCTGCTACAAAATAATTTTGTACAGCTGTGACATAAATCACAAAATTCAAGCTAATATTCTAATAAGTTTCAATTTTTTAAATGGTTTTTTGCTGCAGAACTGTTTTGGGAACTTTTCTTACTGGTTTTGCTAATTGAATATTGCACCAACAATTCTTGCGGTTGTTATGCTAATTGAAAGTATAAACTATTCCTTTGGTTGAGATAGTTTTCTACAATGGAAACACACTGAACTCTGTAACAAAACAATCTTTTCTACAACGGAAACGCACTGAATTCTTGTAACAAAACAATCTTTTCTACAATGGAAAAGCACCGAACTCTGTAACAAAACAATCATACATGATGTTGTACCTACATTTTAGTACATGTTTCCTCCTCTGGTTGTCTTTTAAGTTGTGGTCAACATTGCAAACTTGGCCATTCAATTAACACTTTAAATAATAGCTCTGAAACAAATTTGGATATATTTAGTAAAAATCAATCTGTGCTATATTAAGAATTTGTAAACTGTGAGAGGGTTCTATTTCTACTTTCTACAGATCATTTGAAAAGGTATCGAGTGTGTAGTGACCAAGCCTCCCAGTCCAGTACAGGTCCAGCAATTTAGAAACAACAACTCTATTTCTATCCCCAACCAAACCACAATGTAACCTAAAAGACCCCTGCAATGCCGCTAACTGAGACTCTACAAGTCTTTTCAATTCATCTTCCTTCTTCAAATCACCATTGAAGGAGCATCTTGTCTTGGCAATGGTTCTTTGAACATCCTTCACAATAACATCCTACACAAGCAGAAGGCATTTTTAGAGCTTATCTGTGTGAAGTATGCACTGATGTACATTTGGACAAGAAAACCTAATTAGTAATTCCATCGATTCTCATAAAGAGGCAGTTCCACATTGTTGAATGGTACTTGCAAAGCAAGAAGCATTAATGCAGATAGGAAAACAAAGCAAACAGAAGGGAAGTTAACACAGGAAAGAAAAAGAGGTAGGTTGGTTGAACTTTTTGAGTAATGTCCAAGAAATTAGAAGAGCAAGAACAGATACTAAACCGTGGCATTTGAGTTCTCCAGATTACATAGATGGATGTCATTTCCAGGGGAATTTGTTATATTAAAGAACAAACATTCTTGAAATATATCCAATCATCACCCTAATTTGTTGTGTTTTATTTGTCCAAGAACGAAAGTAGAAAGTAAGAATGAAGCATCCAAGATATTTAGCAACTTGGAAATAAAGAAAAAAAAAAGCAAACTAATAATAAACATTATGAGACACATACATTGGTATGATCGGAAGGATATTGTCTGCTCTTTTTTTGTGACATGAGTTCGGAAATATGATCTGAATCCTCCAAATGATTGTACTTGTCAGAAAAATTCAGAACAGAAAGGAAAAACTCGACGAGGCCGGCATCTTGTAGAGTTGAGTCATTGATTGCTCCTTTAGTGTTATGTAATGAGCAAAGCAAAACATGAAAAATAAACTAATGAAATATGAAATGACATGGATTTTGTACCTGTGAGTGCTAACTTGGAGGCATGGATGTCGGTTTTGAGTTTTGGAGATAGAATACCTGGTGTATCTAATATGTATATACTTGGATTGCTTTGCATCTGAAAAATCAATTTCTGAGTATCAGAGATATGTGAATATCTATTGATCTTAATTAGTCTTTATTAACTTCAGTTAAGAAACATATTTATTCCCATTCAAATAGAATGAGTGCTTGTTTTATTTAGGCTAGCATCCACATATGTACGCAAATCTCTATTAATTGTTTCACAGAGGTTAACAATTAGGTTCAGCCCAAATAAACACTGATGAGCAATATTACTACAGTACCAGCAAAATACTTCACTCATTACCCAGTACATATTGGTGCAATAATTGACTTACCTTATAAGCAGTGATGTCTTTAGTTTCGCCTGGGTATGTGCTCACTACAGCATGCTTGAGCCTCCCCTTCTCTTAAAACAGTTCAGAAAAATTAAAAATCCATAAGTGGGTGAAAATAAATTACAGGACTTTGAATCTATGAACTTAGGAAAACATACCTTCAGCGTGGATCCTTCCAATTGCATGCAGTGCATTTGCAATTGCAGATTTACCAACATTTGGTATCCCAACCAACATAACAGTTGCAGTGTAATTACCTTCGCCAGACTTGAGCTCTCTTATTTTTCCTCTTACAACAGTAGATAGCTAAACAGAACTTATATGTTTTTACATTGGGGATTTCATTTTTTTTTTGTTATAGCAATTGATACTGTTCTACCTCTCTTATGCTATCTTTCTTGTGTGCATTGACCGCACAGCATGCGCAACCCAGTTGCCGTATGTGTCTCATCCATTCCTGCAAGGAGTGCAACTTATAAAGCTTTTAGTTTTCCAGGCAGCAAGCACAAATTGGAGAAAAGCTTATACGAAAACCATAATACACCTCTGTGGAAGAGCGATCAGCCAGGTCGACCTTGTTCAGCACGATTACATGCTTGCGGGATCCAAACCAGCGAATAAGAGACCCAACTGCAGAGGTAATTGGAATCTAAAAGCAATATAATAAGGACTTGATGCAAATTTTATGTAGAAAGAACACGAGCAAAAACACAACAAGAGAGCGGAAATGCCTACCCGAGCGTCGCGAATCTCAAGGACAACATCAACGATGGTGAGGCGATCCACGATGGCTCTCTCAGCAGCTGCCATGTGGCGCCCGTACCAGGCTCCTCCCAGCTCTCGCACGGCCGCTCCTAACCGTCGGGAGAAACAATCGGACCTCGCCATACTGTTTGATCTCTGCTGCTGGCTCAATCGGGTCGGGTTTATTCCGAAAAGACGGTCGTATAGTAATATAAATATAGTATGGTCATGAAAAAAATTAACGATCAATATCGGGTCGGGTTTAACACAGATCACATTAACGATCGGATACTGCTATTGGGCCTAGAGTAAAGTTATGACCTGATGGGACCCTAACAGGCCGGCAATTTTATATGATCAACCTTGAGAATTATTGGGTATTTTCAAACCCAAATTGTGGTTAATATGCCGTATCATTTCATTTTTGATAAAAATGCATAATTCAATGAAGAATTCACATTTGTTCAGTCTACCTTTTCTTAGCCTCAATGGTACAAACACAATTTTTACTATTAGTGGACCATCTGCTGGGAATAAAGATAAAAGTTGAAGTAATAAATGGTTTCTTTTTTTCTCTTTTCGGCATTGATATGCGTTAGACTGATGTGGATATTCTCCTTTCTATCTCACGCTGAGAAAGCTTGGCGCGTATCAGAGGTGTTATCGGGCCGGATAGAATGTGGATACGATAATAATATATTTAGGTCTATATCTTAAAAATATTCCGGTATAAAATTAGAACCGTATACTTATTATTTAAAATCGGATCGGTTTCCTTCTGAATATCCATATATTAGTAAATACTAGTGCCTTGTCTTTTGTGTTCCTAGGCGATGTTTTTAAAAATATAAAAATTTATATTTTTATCTAAAAAAAATAAAATAAAATGATAATTTAATAATTAATATAAATTTCAATCATGAATACATAATTAATGTAAAATAAATACAAAATTGAAAAAAATTGACATTCAGAATTTAAGAAAATTTAAAATTCATAATTAATGACAATCTAAGAAAAATAAAATAAAGTAGAGCAATTATACTTCTAAATTATGAAGTATTTCGTATAATAATCAAAATTGAGAGAAAGTTATAACTTCAACAAAAATGACTATAGAGATAGTAACATCATTTAACGAATAACTCAATCCGATTATTAATATTAACTCTAGAAATTCAATAAAAAAATCTGAACTGTTACAGAATCAGAATACTTCGTATTTGATAAGTAGCAGAGATCTCAGACCTGGATATATAGGTATCAATAACTTATTTATGACTTATCCGATCCGATTCGAGACGAGTCGGTCCAAATAAAAACAGAGCATTTATCATCTTTATTCTTAAACCTATACTTATATGTTTTAAACATCTTACATAAAAATATTATTATAAGAACGCATCATAAAATATGCTTCCAAAATTAAAAGTATACTGTTATCAAAATATTATAATATAACAAGATAACAAAAAATAATAATTCTCAATTAATTTGTAATCCATTTAAAAATTCTATTTGATGGTATTAGAAAGGAGGGAAGATGAGTTTTTGGAAACCAAATTAAAGAAAATATGTAATTATCTGCAACAATTACTATAATAAATTACTAATCTTTCCAAAAATCGTTATGAATATGTATTTGCTAAAAGAAATGCGCAGACTTCTGTATCACAATATTGTTTTCCCTTAGTTGTTAATTGCTCTATGTCTCTGTTTTTAAGATAATTAAGTTGTCAATTTAAATTTTGTGCTAATATGATATATATTCAGGTAATAATATGGGTGGGTTGGGTTCGATTTTGGATGAGATGTTAAATTAAATCCATATTCTACCTCGATTTCGGTTCAGATCGGATGTTAAAATATTAATTTTATAGTTAATTGGATATATTTTTGAAAACAATTGCTATCCAAATTAACCGGACCCAGATACAGTTCCGTTCCGGTTCGAACCGGTATCCAATTGATACTGAATAATCAGCGGATAAAAGTAGCACCTGTAGCAAGTATACATGAATGCTACCTTGTGTGTTCGCTCCTTTTTGTGAAGCTTGGACATGGTACTTCTTTGACTTTTTTTTTAATTTGAATTTCTTATTTTGACAATATTAAAATGAGATTTCGAAAGATGCAAAAACAATATATCATAAAAAAAAATTACAAATAGAAAAATATTTATAAATGTATCGTTGAACTTATAAATTGACCATGTTTTAAACTTCATATATAATTTATATATAATTTGATGATCCATTGAAGATTAATTAAATTAAAACCATGGTAATAAATATAATATTTTGATGCTCTCTAATTAACTCTTAAATTATACTCAAATTACATAAAATTTAAAACACTATCAATCTATAAGTCTCACTTATAGAAAAAAAAAACTTGTTTTTAAAATTTTCTCAACTATTATAGCTTTTCGCTCGGTTTCATGTAATTGGATAATGGGGCTAATTTGTGCTTCCAGTGTGTGTAATTATTAATCTGTTTATCTTATCTATGTTCTGTAAACTCTTCTTTCATTTTATTAATGATAATCAAATAGTAGGCTTTTCGCCTACTTCAACAAAAAAAAACATTTTCTTAAACTTATTTGAGATCCCATTGTCATTGACAAGATTGTCGAAAGTGATCCCTTACCTTCAATTGTTAGCCTTCATAATTTTATCTAGAAGTTTTGTCGATCTGACTCTATTTTTTTATTAAACTTATCAGATCCCATTGTACAAAGGTAAATCAGAGGTGAAATTAGGGTTACAATAAATGGAGAAACGATTTCATTAAATTGCTAACACGATGCATCTTATACATCTTAAACACAATATAAACATGTTTACAAATATACCTATGTACAACATACATAGAACCCACAACCATACACTCAAGTAACAAATAAGCGGAAATACATTACCAGTATACATGCGACAACATTGAAAACATGACCGCAAGGATCATTTATTGTTCACATCTATATATAAGATAGTAGGTTCTCTCAAACCCTCATGCATCAACTTAGAATCAGTTCTATTAATTACTAATGAGGTACATTTTATCATCTGATAGCCACAAGCCAGCTTCTTCTTCACTTGCTTGTCTGCAAAGCGCCATAGTAGGCAGTGTGTTCCAATTCTCAATGCCTAAAATCATAAAAAAGAAAATTTATCAGACAGTTTTTATTTTATTTTTCTTTTTGACCCTGCTTTTATTTTACATGTAATTCTGCCACAATTTCAAAAGGAAAAAAGATGAATTAATATATATATATAAGGGAACTTCTGGCTTATTTTTCTGGATGCACACGTGGAAGGTAATACATACAGATTTGCCTATCTTTTTGGTTCTTCTGTTGTATTGTGATTATAGTACTGTTTTCTTTCTGAATTGTTTTCATCATGATTTTTGGAAAATCTCTTGATTATTATTCATAACTAGCCTGAAAAGATAGTGTACCATTCAGACAAGATATTTCTGAAACAAGTATAAATAATATTTAGTGAATTGGCAAATAGTGTACCATTCAGACATTGAAAATGATGTTTGAATATATCATTTCCAAAGCTTTCATCTTGCAAAAGACTCTCATCACTATTACTATACATTTGCACCTCTTGTACTTCAGTCAAATGTGGGCCACAAGTGAATGAGTGATCATCTTCTAAGAAACCGGTGGAAGAAAAAGGGGGTGTGGGGTTCCAATTTGAACTTGGGTTTAACTCCATTAGATCTGGAAGCCAGTTATCTGTTGACATCCAGTCATTTATGTCTTCATTTGTTGAAGGAAACTGCAATTGTACATAAAAGTAAGAGCAGTATACATATTAATTTGTAGAGAGTAGAGACCAAGCATATATCCAATCTTTTGAGATTGTTCTATGTTGGAGGAACAAGAAGCATCGTCTTTTTTGTTTTTTGAAGAAGAACAACAAGAACATAGTATGTGTTTTACTTGTGAATGCATAGACAAACCACCATATATACATGTGTCCAGGTGTTTCAAATAATAGTGGCAAATTGCACCTTTAAGGGATCTGAATTAGTCAGTGTCTGATTCTCCATTCTTGCAACTTCAAGAGGGGAATTCATAGAATAAGCAGGTGTCGAGACATTGCTAATGTTAAATTGATTTGTCAAAGAAGAAGTATTTCCTTCTGGGCTAGTGGATACACCGATGTTGCTGACATATCCATTATTTGGTTTTGCAGGTAATCCAATTGACAAAAAGGACCTCTGTCCGTTGTTGTCATTGTTCCTCTTCACCACATGGCATAGTGCATAAGCACCCTGCATTTATGAAAGTAATTAAGGTATCACACAAATTTGTTATGGTACAATATCAGTAATTGCAGGTGCTTATTAGGTGTATATCTGTAACCATATTCAATACACTAATCAGGCCCAAGCTGCTGGACATTACAACGAAGAATAGTATAAATATAATTAAGATAAAATAAAAGTAAAATAAGTACCAAAAAGTTGTTACATCCATGTGAGAGATTCTCACAGAGGCGGTACTCGTGCATGATCCAGTCTGTACGCTCTCCACCAGGAGCTCGACCCTTATAAAAAACTAGGGTTTTTCTGAGCCCGAAGGTGGAAGGTTCGCATGCAATTTTTCTGTCCTTTCCAGTGGCCTTCCAGTAGCCAACAGCAGTAGCTCGGTTAGTGCGAGTGCCATTCGGATACTTCTTGTCTCGGGGGCAGAAGAAGAACCATTCTGAATCTTTTTTTGGAAGAAAAGATTTATCTGTAATTTGAGAAAACATAGTTAATAAAGAAGTTAATTCCTTTTGGGCATAGAAAACAAGCAAGGTCATTCTTGTAAGTTGCAGCAAATGCATGCTGTGTCAACTACTCAGTGTTCATTATTTCACATAATGATTTTACCATTTTGCAACCAATTTAGTACTTGCGATGGTTATGTCATTATATGTACTCACAAATCTGATGCACACACCCAAAGTTATGGCACTGTATCAGTACCAAAAGAATAGACAGATGAGTATAAACATGCACTTACGAAAATGACACAAATGGCACCATGTAAAGAAAAAAAAGATTATAAACCAGCCATTTTATCCTTGCTCGCTCCTATACTAAGATAATTAAACAAGAGCATGTTATGAACCTTTTTTCTTAAAGAAGCTAAAAAAGAGAATATTTTGCCAGTGGACCAACTTACTTAAAGAAATAAAAAAGAAAGCTGTTTGTGTCCTCTTTTACTGATTTTTTTGTATTTTTAATGCATGAATTTTCTTTATTCTTCAAGGTTGACTTTTATATGACAAATGGAATGAAAAAAATGTACTTTCCTTTGTGAAATGGCTTTTGTTTACCTATCTAGAACCGACCTTGTGGAAAAAGACTAGATTCTTGCCACGATTGGGGACTTCTAAAAAGGATGATTTGTTTGCTATTAAGTAGACGACAGTTTACATAATTATTGATATTTTTTATTGCAATTCCGCTTTATACAATTTGTCATTAGACTACTGTTTGTTTGTTTTTTAATATTGTTTTCACTTGTAAATTGAACAGTGCATTTCACATAATGAAATAACAAAGAACCAGACTTCCCAGTTGTATCCCCTAATAAATTAGTATCACCAAATTATGCATTATGCGATGCAGCTCAATTCTATATATATTTATTGGAGTTTGTTTTGATGTTTCAATTAGTAATACATATATAGAACGGAGAATTCATTGATAGTGGCATTATAACAAACAGAAGTTAGAAGTGGTTACCTGGCAACTCCCATGGCTCAACCTTGTACAAATCAACAACTGGAATTACTTCCAGCTCAATTTGAAGGCCTTCAACTTTTCTCTTCAAGTAGTATCCAATCAATTCATCATCAGTTGGGTGGAATCGAAAACCAGGTGGCAGACTCAAAGCCCCCATTTCGAAAGAAAGAAAACGAAATTCGGTTTCCGAGGTGAAAGCTATGAAACAATACTAACCTTGGGGGTTTAAAAAGCCCAATAAACTGTAAGATATCTCGATTATGTACAAATTTGTGCTAACCTAAGAGCATCCTATTAGGTCAATTACTGAGTGAATTAAACAGTACCGGTTGAAGATTTGAAATATCCAAAAATAGAAACTTTTCTTCACAGAGAGTTTCTTGGAAGCAAAACAATTTTCACAGATGTTACAAGGCTTGGAGGCTTCGATCATTATTCTGAGAAACTACTTCTATTTCTGTTTTCACCGAAATCACTAGAAGAGGATTGTACAATTAAGGAAGGAAAAAGACGGAAACTTTAAAGCGAGAAATTCTTAAGATTGCTATAATGCTTTAGAGACTCTGGAAGCGGAAACACTAATCAAGAAGGCGGCTGTTTCGATTGTACACCTAGAAAGAGAGATTAATTGATTTGAGTAGAGAGAAAATGGAAATGACATGAATGTATTTATAGAGAACCAAAAGGGGGCCGCATGGACCCAAAAGAGAGGGATTCATAGTTATATGTTGTGAACACAGTCTCACGCTTTCACACTGGCCAAGTGTCCAGGTCCCCTGTTATTTCGGATATTGCAAAATAAATTAGGGAAAATTGAGTATGTTCCATGAAAATTGGGCTAATTGAAAAAACTCACTTAATTTATTATTTATATGGACTATACTTAATAGATTAATATTAAAGTTTAATAAAAAAAATTATATGACCAAACCAACTCTTTAATCTAATTCACTTCTTCTTCGTTAGAAAACCTTTTTTATTATTAAACTATTAATGCACAGGACTCCTCCACTCCTTTTATATTTGAGACATTATAATATAATGTCATTATAACATATTGAGAAAGCATGTATTATTTTGATAATAAACAAACGACATCAAAATGACTGACATATTTAATCTGTATTATGAAAAAACAAATATAAAAGAAAGAAGGGAGTAGCAAATGGAAGGATGAAGAGAGGGGTGTCAGGTGGGAGAGATTTAATTTTGAGTTCAAAGAAGACAGAAAGGAAGGAGAAAAAATTAGGTGGGAGAATATTTTGGTTATATATATTTTTTATTAAATTTTAGTATTGATTTAATGAAGATAATATATCCTCTAGTAAATAACAAATTAAGTGAGTTTTCAATGGGTAAATATTCAAATTTAGAATTGATGAGAAAATTTTTAATTAGCCAAATTTCTATGAATATATACACCCAATTTTCTCAATAAATAAATAACGCAATGTTTCATCATCTAATGATAATCAAATGTAAGATATTGAAAATAGCTCCAAAGATGGAAGATGTCTTGATATTCTGATGATGTAGAAAACGAAGTAATTTTTTTAGAAAAAAATATGAGGATCAAGCTCTTAAATTTTATTTAAATTGACCAGCATAATTAATGTGGTATAAAAATAACAAGATTTTACAAAGGGAAAGAAAAATAAGAAATTTCAATGCTGTGCATAGTTAGTATTATTAGTTGTGCAATTATTTAATTGGACTCATAAGATGTGGATAGTTAAATTAACTCAACTTGTATTGACCTTTAAGACATTTTCCACAGCTTTTAAATTATAAAATTGAATGGTTGCTTGTTGTCCTTGTGTATGCGACAAGAAAATAATATCCATAAGTCGGCTCATAAATGTATAAAAATAATGATTCCTCTCTTCAACGATATTAGAAAATTAGAATGGATAACTGAAGCGAATTAGCACCCGCATATTCACGTAAGGTTATTATTCAAAGTATGAAATGTCAAGCGACCTCCGTAAACAATCAATTATTTAATTTAAATATAAAATTTAATCAGTGTTAATAGATTGCTACCATTTTGTTATTGCTCTAAATACGAGTAAATATATATTGCATAAGAGGGATAAATCTGATTTTTTTTATCTAGAATAAATTTCGATGTTGTTAGAGATCAGTCAATATAACTAAAATAAACGGCAAGATATAAATCAGAAAAAAAATTGTATATAACTAAGAGTAAACTCATATAGCAATAGCGTTAAGTACTTAAGTGAATCTTTCATGAATGATATGGTAAAAAGACAAAAATGTTTGACCACTTTGTTGTGACAAATATTTACTTCATTTCAAAAAATAAATATTTTGGGTAATACATAGTATTTTAGATTATATATATGTCACAACTCAGTAGTCAATTAAAATTTTAAAGGATGAAAAGAAATAAATCATTTTTCTTAATAGTTTTACTATTATAACTTATTATATATCAAAATGAATTGTTATAACTTATTATATATTAACATGACAATAATTGTCATGTGTTAATATTTATGCATATTTGTTGATAATTAATTTAATTTCAACAAAATAATAATTTCGTTAAAGATATTTATTGTTATGATTGATTTAATATATATCAAATGAGTGTGTTATATGTTAACGCATACTTGTTATTTATTGATAACACGAATTTAAGGGTGGATGCAGGTGGAAACTATAGAGGTGGACTGCTATCGGTGCTCGTAAAAAGAACAAGTAAAAGCCAACACGAGTAAGGCTAGAACAATAATAACAATTACGTCATGTGTCAGGCCATCATATCTAAAAGAGAGTGTAGAGAGGGGGGGGGGGGGGGGGTGAGTGTGTATTTGTTTGTTTATTAAGAGTTAATCTGATTTTTTTATACGTCAAAATGTCGCCACTCTCATTTAAGTTCTCAGGATTTTATATAGGAGAGAGATCATAAATATTGTTAGTTGATGTGAATTAATGAGTTTTTAAATGTTAGATCGTGGTTTTAGTCATGTATAACGGTTGTGAGTTATTGAACATTCATGGCCCAATAACAGTTATATTTGAGATGTTGTTAATTTATTTTCGAGCTTGGGAATATCTAACTCAAGAATTAAGGCGAAGTCGTTTGGTTGTTTACTCTATTTATATTGTATAAAGATAGGTATGAATAAAATTTTATTTTTGTTAATTTATTGGGTATAAGTATGGGTATGGGTATAGATATGTGTAAGAAAAAATTTCATTAAGTTATTAGATATGGATAGAAAATTTTCGTTAAGGGTACAGATAAGAGCTATTCCGTATCTGTTATCTATATATGAAGTATAAATAACGAATATAGGTAGTTATATTACAATTATTTCATTGTTAATTATATTATAATATTTTTCACTTTGAAAGTCATTTGGTTATTTACCTTATCCGTATCGTATCAGATAAGATGAATGTGAGTAAAGTTTTCATTAAGTTATCGGGTATGAGTATGAATAAACAAAAAACTTCATTAATTTATCAGATAAGAATATGAGTAAGAGTTATACCATACCCTTCCCTACCCATTGACAGTCCTATCGAGAATGTTCCGAGTTGATTTCTTAATGGATTTATACAGGCTTTGTAAAGCCTGCCCAAAAAATATTTTAGGTTTGTAAGTGTTTAGCCACAATTACTAGTTAATTGGGTTTTGTGTGATAACAATAGCTTGAATAAAAAATAAATTATATAATTGATAACTAATATGTTGTTCGTACGTTGTTATGAGTGATGATTTTTAAAAATATAAAAATTCAGATTTTCATGAGAAAATAAATGAAATAAGAAATGAAGATAATTTAACAATTAATATGAATTTTGATTATGGATGTGGAATTAATGTAAAATAAATGCAGGATTGAGAGGACAATTGGCATTTAGAAATTAAAAAAAAAGTTGGTATTTAGAATTGAGAGGAATTTAAATAAAAGAATAAATTAAAGTAATTGTATTCATTTATTATGTAGTATTTCGTATAACAATGAGAACTGAGAACAAATTATAACTTCAACATAAACTAGCACACATATAACAATATTATTTGAAAAATAACTCAATCTCATAGTTGATTTTAGCTTTAAAACTTCAACAAAAAAATATAGATTATTATAGGATCAAAACTCTTAGATGCTTAATAAAGAATAGAGATTATAGATAATTACAATTTGTAGTGTACTGAAACATTTAAAAAAAAATTGTAAGGGTTATTTCAGTAAATATTTCATTAATTTCCAATTGAGCTGAAAAAAAACAGAGGATTCAGCTACTTTTCACTTTTCACACTTATAAACCGTGTTGGCCCCATTTTCAATTAAACGTTAACGAGTCTAATTCGTTGCATTAGAATCCTGCACTCAGTTTGTCGACATCAGCCTGTCGGGAAGTACAATTATCAGTATAGTTTTTGTCTTTATTATAACCTTTATATATAATATAAGCACCTTAAATTAATAAAGGCTGATGTCGTCAAACTCACTGTGACAAAAGACTGCGTTAAAGAGGTAACCTTACGCAAATTGAGTTCACTTGATCTCAAATTCTAACCCAGTTTTTTTCTTTTTTTTTTTTGATGAAAATCTAACCCACTTTCGACGAATATACAATATTAATCATTTGTCGTTTGTGGAGTCTGTCTTGTATATGGTTGCATAGATGTGTGTGTATGTGTGTCGTGTGTTTTTGTGATGTCATTTAATTTGGACCATATTTGGATCAGCCGTTTTCAATTTCTCATTTCTCATTTAAGTGAAGCTGTAGAACAACATAATACTTCTCAAATCTATTAAATAGCATTTATATCAAACTTTATTTAATTTAATTACTATTTATAGATAATAATTAAAATGAAAAAAAAATAGTATGATTGAAAATTTTAAGCCAATTAATAAATAATAAATATGTACCAGACTTCATTTTTTTTTTTACTACACGCATCTTTATCTTTATCTTTATCTTTATCATCTCTCCAGTTCATCGCTTTCTCCAATGAACTCCCAACTCTCCAAGTTTTCAATTATACAGGTACACCTCTAATCATCGTCCAAATATTATATTCGCATTTAATTTGAATCCATGATTATTATCTTCTTTTTCTGGCCGCTGAAATATATTAATAAATAGAAGGGGGAAAATGACTACCATTCTCTAGCTTTAGAGCTGGCTGTCCTTTTCTCCCCTTATCTTATTTGAATTTAGGGTATGAACAAATGAAAAGTTTCCCGTTGTAAAATCTTAACACAATCTATAAGATCCATGTCTCTTATATTTACTTTAACATAATTATTAATTAGCATTCGAAAAAATTGTTTAATGAGCATATACTTTATAATAATTATTATTATCCTGTTCACACAAATTTATTAAACTTACTACGGACCAGCTTGATCAATCGAAAACCTCACTATATAGGAATTAATAGTCCAGATCATGCGTCGTGTTGAAATATTTTATATAGCTTAATTGATCAATGAAAAAGAAAACTTATGTGATGCTGACATGCAAGCAATTAAACTGCAAAGCGAACCTGCTGTCTACCGACAAGTGCAAGAATGACTGCGCTATAAGACATCAAATTAGAACATATTAATGGATTATAGTTTTTAAAATTAGCTTGATTTGTAATCAGTCTATCTTGATAAAAATATGAAATTTTTCTAACAAAATTAAGAAAAAAAAATGTACGGGATGCAGTGTTTTTTTTTTTGAGAAAAGATAAGAGTCTAATTCATAAATATCATTTTGTGTTCATAAAAATTAGAACTCACAATCTCTTAAAAATCATTCTAATTAGCTATATATCACCTTAGCTACTAGATTATTTGCAAGCTACTAGACCATTTGCCATACGAGATGCAGTTGTGCGTAATATATAAATGGTTCAGCAAATTAACACGTGCAATTTCATGGACGCGGAGGCATGCAGTATCTTCTCACGCAAACACAATTAATGACCAAAAAAAAAATGAAGTTGATGGATCGGTTTGTTTGCTAGCTTAATTTGCTCATTTGTTAATATTTGAACTCGCAATAATCAAGGAAACGGACTGTTTTCTTGATTGAACATTTGTTGCTATTCCACTTTTAAAAAGCTCAACTAAGATAATCATTTTTAAGCTTACATGGATTTTGTACACTGTGGGGAATATTTATGTACAAAGTAACAAAGCCTCTCATGGATCACTTACACATTATTCAGCAAAAAAAATATTCTTCCTGGGTCACCAGATATGTCCCCACAGCTTTTTGATTCTACGTTCCTTTTTCTTGTTTCGACTCCCATCGTTCTTCAAACTTTTTTTGCCTATTACATTTTTTTTTAAATCTTGGCAAATATCCATTTAAAAGGTTTGGCAACTTTATGCATATACATTTTTCGTTAGATGCATTCATTCAGTAACTAAAACACTTTTTTTCAGAAATATAAGTTAAGTCAATAAAAACATATTTTAACCAACTCATCATTCTAAACATATACAAGTTTAGTCTCCAAGCATTCAAACTGTTACTATAACTCTACTTGAATTTTTTTTTCTATTCAACATCTTTCAGTTTTCAACATGTAGCAGCTAGCACTTTAGTGTGACTCCTAAGAGCATTTATCTAAAGAGTGGGGATCCATTGACAATGAATTATTTTGACAATTTTGACAATGGACCTCTAAATAAATATAAAACAAATCTTAAAAATAAAAAAAAAAGTTTATAGATGTGTTCTTCTACCTTTAGATTGATGGTCATTCAAATTTCATGAAATTTCATTATCATTTGATAGTCCATCAAAGACCGTTAATTTGGAACCGTTACAAATTATATGAAAATTTGATGGTCTTTGATGGACTATCAAACGATAATGAAATTGAATGAAATTTGAATGACCATCAATCTAAAGGTAGAAGAACACACTACGCCAGAAAACACCTTTTGCGGCGCTAACAACCGCGTAAATGGGTTTACAGCGGTTGTTATCTAAAAACCGCTGTAAACTTAGCAGCGGTTTTCTTTTAACAACCGTTGTAAACCCATTTACAGCGGTTTTTAACTGAAAACCGTTGTAAAGTTCCTAATAAATATTGCTGCCCTAGTTACATACTCTCTCTCTCCCCCAACCAGCAGCCGCCACCATTAAGTGAGCTCCGAATTTGAGCATTTTTTTGATCTCGAAATAACACAAAATTCCACCAAATTTGATCAAATTTTTTATTCTCTTCTCTTGCTGTCTCAACAACAAACTTCTCTTCTATCTTCTCTCAAACGAAGTGGGTAATGGAAGCGGATCGGAGCGGGTGATTGGAGAGGGTCCGGAGTGGGCAACGACAAGCAGGACCTCGGCGGCGGCAAACGATACGGGCGATGGCGCGCGGCGGGCAATGGCGGCGAGTGTTAAGGTTAATTTACTGAAATCTTTAATTGATCATTTGCTTAAATAAATTTTTGATTTGATTATGCATTAATTTTGTTAATTTTAGAGCATGTAATTGATGCATTATAATTTAGTAGTATTGTCATGTATGACCAATTCACCAGAACTTGAGCTAATTTAGGTCGGTACCTATTCAAGATTAATCCAATAGGGATTAATCTCGAATAGTCTCCGTTTAGGACTACTCTTTGAATACTTTGTCTCATTTAGGTTTAGTGAGCGTACGCTCGTTGATCTGGTGTATGAGAAAGATTCAGTTCAGCGATTTCCCTTTTGTTCCCACGAGTACGTACGCACATGCAATTGTGTGTTGACGTACGCGGGGAGCTTAGGGAAATCTCTGCCGAAATTTTTCTCAAACACCAGATGGACGAGTGTATGCTCGCTAATGAGACAAAGTATTCAAAGAGTGGGTTATGATGGTTGGTCAGCCCGAAACCAAATGCGGACCTTATACCAGATATATGACATGTACGCATTTTTAACCTTTTCAGATGGATTCAAGAAGTTGGATGTATGGCAGACGAGACACAGATGAATATATGATCGGACTTAATGAATTTTTAGAGTGTGCTAGAAAAAATCAAAGTGTGACCGGTGAGCGACATCTTCCTTGTCCTTGCCGAAAGTGCCAGAATATTCTGAGACAACCCACTATCAAAGTTTTGAAAGATCATTTAATTTCTAATGGATTTCAATCTGGGTACACCCGATGGGTAAGGCACGGAGAGCCCAAAGAATATGTAGGGAATGTAGCTTCGGGTATTGATGTACAGGAAGAATTGGGGGCTGAAAATAATATGGATTCAGGTATTGATGTACGGGATGATGTACGGGAAGAATTGAGATGTAAAAATATTGAGATTGATGTACAAAATTTAGATGATGATCAGTACTGTATTAATGATAATTTGGATGAAATGATGTATGATGTTGAACCTGAATTTGCTGATATTCCCGAAATATTTGAAAATTTAGGTAAAGAAATGAGCATACCGTTATATCCCGGTACGAAACTTACAAAAACTATCACTATTTTTAAATTGTATAACTTGAAAGCAAAGAATGGATGGAGCGATAAGAGTTTTACGTCGTTACTTGAGCTTTTGAAAGAAATCATTCCTGAAAATAATGAGATACCTGATTCGACGTACAAGGCGAAAAAAATATTGTGTCCTTTGATGATGGAAGCAGAGAGAATTTCTGTTTGTCCAAATGATTGTATGTTATTCCGAGGAGTGCACAAAGATTTGAAGAAATGCTTGAAATGTAACGCTTCAAGGTATAAACAGAAAAGCAATGAGATTAAAAGTACGAAAGGCGCTAATGCAAAAGTTATTTGGTATTTACCGATACTTCCGAGGTTGCAACGTCTCTTTTCGAATCCAAAATACGCAAAATTATTATTGTGGCATGTAGAATGCACAAAAGAAGATGCAATGCTTAGACACCCCGCTGATTCTCCCGAATGGACGAGCAAAGCACAGTGATTTTGCCAGCGATCCGAGAAATCTGAGAATAGGATTATGTACCGACGGAATGAATCCGTACGGAAACATGAGTAGCCGTCACAGTACTTGGCCAGTGTTGCTGTGTATTTACAACCTCCCTCCTTGGTTGTGCATGAAGAGAAGGTACATAATGATGCCATTGATGATTTCAGGTCCTAAACAGCCGGGTAACGATATAGATGTGTTCTTGGCTCCTTTGATCGAAGAACTTAAAAGATTATGGGAGAAAGGAGCGAGAGTATGGGATGCATATCGGAAAGAGTTCTTCACCCTCTTTGTCATGCTTTTATGCACAATTAATGATTTTCCTGCATATGATAACTTATCGGGTTTTAAGACAAAAGGTGCTAGAGCATGTCCTCTATGTCAAGAAGACACGTGCTCCATTTGGTTAAAAACAATAAAAAAGACTGTGTATCTAGGACATCGCACGTTCCTGTCTAGGTTGCCAAAGTGACGTCCACATCCGTATCGAAAAATGACAAAAGAATTTAATGGAAAAATCGAAAATGATAGAGCGCATGTGCCATTGACTGAAGTGCAAATGTTTGAAAAATTGAAGGATAAAAATGTTGAATTCGGTAAAAGAAAACAAAAGAAAAGTAAAGAAGAAAAATAAAAAGAGAAGGAAGAAATTTGGAAGAAGAGATCTATTTTTTGGGATCTTGATTACTGGCGTGATTTAGACGTCAGACATTATTTGGATGTGATGCACATTATTAAGAATATATTTGAGAATTTATATGGTACACTGTTAAACATACCGGGAAAAACAAAAGACGGTATCAAAGTAAGACAAGATATGGTAGAAATGAGTATGCGGCCAGAGCTAGCCCCTATAGAAGAGGATGGTAAACGGACATTTCTGCCGGTGGCATGCTATATGCTATCACGAAAAGAGAAACTCAGTTTATTGGGGTGTCTCCAATCCATTAAGGTTCCAACTGGGTATTCATCCAACATATTCTCAAAGGTGTCGATTGGAGAAATGAGATTGATTGGATTGAAATCACATGATTGTCATGTTTTATTGACTCGGTTGCTACCAGTGGCAATTCGAGGAATTCTTCCCCAGGATGTTAAGCGCTCAATCGTCAAACTTTGTTTCTTCTTCAATAAGATATGCTCGAAAGTGATAAACCCAAATGAATTAGATGCGCTTCAAAGGGATGTTGTGGCGACCCTATGCGAGTTTGAGATGCTTTTTCCTCCATCATTTTTTGATATTATGGTTCATTTAACCGTTCATTTGGTTAGGGAGATAAAACTATGCGGTCCAATATTTTTACACTAGATGTATCCTTTTGAGAGAGCAATGGGTCAACTAAAGGGGATGGTCCGTAGCAGATCTAAGCCTGAGGGTAGTATTGTCGAAGGGAAAATAGCTGAAGAGGTAATCGAGTTCTACACTGATTATCTCCAAGGGGTTGAATCCATTGGCGTCCCCGAGTCTCGTCACGAAGGTAGACTAACAGGTGTTGGCACAATTGGAAAAGATTCATTTTCGCCCGGTCAACAACGACGAGAACAAGCACATCTCAAAGTATTACAGCAACTCGCTGAGGTTGGTCCTTACGTGGATATACACAAGGCCGAGTTACAAGAACAAAATCCCTTGAAGACAGAGAAATGGGTGGTCGAGGAGCACAATAGAATATTTGTAAATTGGTTCGCTAAAAAGGTCCGATCTCAGGCACAATAGAACATCTGAATTAATTTTGGTTGCTCCGTTGCTTACTATTTGGTACTGCAACTAGTGGCACACTTGCAAAAAAAAAACTGCAACTGCCCCGCCATGATGAGTTAAATTGTTGTGATTGAATTGGAATTGGTATTGGAATTACGAAATATGAATTGGAATTGCGAAATATGATTGAAGTGCGGGGTTGAAATTGTGAGATTCGATTTTGGTTTTGGAATTGAAATTGTTGAGTTAGTTTTTAATTGTGAAATTTTTGGTAATTGGATTTTTTGAATAGAGACATGTCGTCGGATGAAAACGATCGACATGACGAGACTCAGCACTCGAAGGAAGAGTGTTCCTACAGCAAGAGATCGAGAGCGAACCTGCAGAAACTATTGCAAACACCCCAACACACAAGATACATCGAGTTTAGCGAGGAAGGTGTGCCAACCGGGCCAAGTAGGGCGAACTTTCAGGCACACCTCTCGTATGTGCTGAGGTCACATCTGTCATGCATGGGTCACAAATGGAAGCAAGTCGACCCCAAATTGAAGGACACGATGTGGAATGATGTGAAGGTATAACATTAAACATCTATAATTTATGTTTAACTTTCAACTCAGTTTTTGAATTTATAAGTCACGATTCAATTATTTTTTTGCGAAATGTTTGGAACATAAAGGATGACACACATAAACATCGGTGTTTGATAAGCATGGGCAATCACGTAGCCGAAACCGGAGGGGACATTTATACGGACAGTTCATGTTGAAAGACCGAAGCCCATGTGACGAGTGGGGCATACTTGATTCGGATTGGGAAGAGTTCAAACTCGCGAAGCAAACCTCGAGTTTTTGGTATAAATAAAAAACCTTGTTTCCTAATTTATATTATATCTAACAACATATATATATATATATATATATATATATATATATATATATATATATATATATATATATATATGAATCATTTGTTTGATTCAATTAATTGAAGGCTTCAAATGAGCGAGGGAAAAAGGCGGTCACACAGAACAAAAACCCTCATAAGCTTGGGTCGGATGGCTACAAATCCGCTGAGCCGAGTTGGGATAAGGACGAACTAATTTATTCGGTTTCGTCCTCGACGAGAATCAGTTATTCTGAGCACCCAAGAGCTTGGAGGTTTTTGAGGGGAAGAGCAAATAGAAAGAAGCAAGATGGGAAGCTCCATGTTCAAGGTCCCGAAGCGGAGGAGCTTCATAGGCGGCTGGTACGTTATTAGTTACATATTGTACTAATTAAAATTTAATAAAAGCTTGCAAGAAATGTGTGTACAACATATAATTTTTCTTTTTTTGTAGGTGGAGAAGCTTGGTGAGATGAAGTCGGGATCTTTTATCGAGGACCGTTATAATGATGCTCTTTCCGTATCTATTGGGAAGCCTGAGCATCCCGGGAGGTTAAGGGGGCATTCGCAGGGGTACGTCACCATTAAAGATGTGTACGGAAAGGGCAAACGACGGAGTGACACCAATCACGATAGCTGCAACAAAAGATTTGAAAATGTAAGTAATTCATATCAAATCATTTTTGCTATAAAATCTCACTGCATCTTCCTTGTCCTTGCAGCTCGAGGCCACACTACTACAACAATAAAAGCTGATCGAACAATTGATAGCGACATTGCAACATAACGGTACTAAAGACACTAATGTTGCATCCCCGTCTTCTCAGCCTTCCCGTCCAACCACTCAGGTTAGCTCAAACCCACTCAATGGACAGATGTTGGACATTCGGGTAATCGCATAGATATTAAACTGGAATATACATGTGTGTATATATATATATATATATATATATATATCGTGTTTTTGATTGTAGGATTAACTTAATTATTATAGGTTACCACACTATGCACCCTTCTTGTCGAGGTAGAGAATGAAACTGTACCGGTGGCACAGGGTAAGGTGTTCCCGACCATTCAGGGAGATGTCATTCACGACTCTCCTCTCCCAAAGAAATTGCTATAGGATACGACTCACCACGGTCCTAGAGGGAGGCGGCAAGTACAAGGTGCCTATCCCAAATGAGGAGGAGGAGGAGGAAGTGGAGAGGAATCATAGGTACATGCTTGCATGGCCGAGACATTTGGTGCTTCGTCCTGGTCGGGTAATCAATTTTTTCACTAAACTCGTAAATTTCCAAGCATGCATTGTTTATTTATATATATATATATATATATATATATATATTATTAATTATATGCATGGGACACCCGAAAAGACCCGAAAGATGGCCCAAAAAAATAAAAAGCCCAAGGATAAGACGGCGCCAAGCGCAGGGTCCGAGATTGGGCCACAATCGCTGATTCCTGATGAAATCATGGCCTGAAAGGCGAGTTATTATCATACTCTACACTATGTTCTGATGTTCCAGCCGTTAGGTGATTTGTCAAGCTAATTGGGTCATTGATAATCGTTTCTATTCTCTACAATTTATTTAACAATTGATTATCGTTTCCCAGGTGAAACTCAGTTCACGCTAACTTTCCCCGTTGATTTGTTCCGTGTGTATGACAAGGACACACAACCTTACCAAATGTTGCTAACCATGAATGAAATCATGGAAGTCTTCATGGATGATTGGGTCTCCACACAGACCATGCAGATTTGGTGTTGGTGAGTAATTTCAAAACAATTATCTCGATTGTTAATAATAATTTATTATATATGTGGTAACAATCGATATATGTATATGTATGTAGGTATTGTAAGAATTTGATGGATTCCATTACCTGCACGAGATTTAAGATTATGGATCCTATCTTTTGCTCACCTATACTAATGAAGCAGGATCATGGTAAAACAACGACGAAATACGTGTTACGAGTTGCAGAGTTTACGAAGGACGATGAATACATCTTTTTGCCGTATATACAGGAGTAAGAATTACTCGATTTTATTCTAAAACCCTAGTTAATTATCCTTTATATATATTTTGCATCTAATTAACAAGCCTTTAATTGTAGCAAATATTGGATTATTCTTGTTGTGCATTATCATAGCTGCATATTGTATTATGCGAATTCAATGAACCTCATAGTCAATCCTTCGGAGTTGACGCTCAAGTTTGCTCTGAATGCGTAAGTATTCTTATACTTGTTTAATTTTCAAACATTTGTACAAAATCTTAAAAATTCGCTTGCAGGGGGTGCAAGCGTTATTGGCAACTGCGCAACTCAAGTAAACTTATGGGAGTAAATGATCCATTGGTTTTTCGACAGATTACGGTATGGTTACATATTATATAATTAGCGTTACGATTAATTATAATTAATAATTTCCTTGTATATTCATGCATAATTATGTGTATTAACCTATTATTGTTATATTTATAATTATTATTAGTGCCACTGCACAACCTAGCGGCAGCGAGTGCGGATATTATGTCATGCGGAACATGATTGAAATCATCAGAAATTATCCATTAAATGGTTTTCCTAAGGTGAGTAGAAATAAAATATATATAATTAAATTTATTAGTTTTTTCAATATATATTTACATACTAATCATTTTTTCTTTTTCCAGAGCATCAAAACCTACAATCCTTTAACATCGACCGAGTACGAGGAAGTAAAAAAACTTTGGGTTGAGTTTGTGATTTCCTTGTTTTGACATTTTTTTATCAAGTTTTAATATTTTGTAAATATTTGTTATATTTTGTTGTATTATGTGTATGTTAGATAAATTAGTTAATTAGATGTAGTTAATTAGTAATTAAATGTAGTTATTATTGTTTTTGTGAAAATGCATGTGATGAAAATATTATATATGGTTAGCATATATGGGCTAGTCACGAAATAAAAATACAATTTAAAAAATTATCCCTTCTCTTATCTAAAATGTATACGTAGAATTTTTAAACTTCCTGAACTGAAAATATTTTTACTAAGAAAAATGTTATCGTGATACCAAAATCGATCCATAATTGATATTGTTTTAATATTCTCATTAAATAATTAAGTCAGTATTCAAGTTAACAGTGTCTATTAAAGAATATAAATATAATATAAAATAAGTTGAATAATAAAGTCATTAACTTGAATACTAACTCATTTAATGTAAATATTAAAATTGATATCGACTATGATATTGATTTTGATATCTATATATCAACCCCCTTTCGTTAAAAGTTTTGAAGTCCAAAATAGACCAAAAATAATCTTTCTTCCATTTTATATTCTTTTTATCATGTATGTTTTGCCCCTTCCCCACCTTTTTTTTTTTTTTGCTAAAATCTCACTCTACAGCTTCCGTTTCTTAACTTTTTTTTTTTAAATGTTTTGCAATTCAATAATTACGTTTTAACAGAAATAATTATTCTATTTTTTTGGATAAAGATACTCGCGAATTAATAAAAGCACTGCCTCACTAATTATAAGCATATATATAGAGAGGGAGTAAAGATACCGTGAGTTTAAGCTCACAGAGATCTTCCGTGACTTTAACTCAAAAAGTACATCAAATCATCTCTAAATTTTAATTTATCATGCTCATTAAATTTTTTATATGAAAATCTTATGGGATGTAAAAATTTAGAGTGTTTTTAGGCTTTTTAAGTCATAGTTTTTAATTTTTGAAAATCAGCTCTAAAAATAATAATAATATATTCAATACTTGAACATTATTTTAAAAAATTAAAAACGGTGACTTAAAAAACTCAAAACACTTCAAATTTTTGCATCCCATGATATTTTCATATAAAGAATTTAATGAGCATGATAAATTAAAATTTGAAAATGATTTGGTATACTTTTTGAGTTAAGCTCACGGAAGACCTTCGTGAACTTAAGCTCACGGTATCTTTACTATATATATAGCTGAAATACAAAACAATACTCAATCAAAATTTGGCGTCGCCTCGAAAAATTAAATCATCAAATAAATCATTTTCAATAAAAAATCTATACTAAGCAAAATTTGAATATATTTTTAAAACGCTATAAAATATTTAATAATAATATGATTAAATACATAATTAAGTGCTAAAATTGTATCTTAGATATATTAAACTCATCTATTTTAAATGAGAGAAAGAATATTGAATCGTTGAATCAATCTAGATGAAGAGATTAAAAAAAATCAACCAAGAGAACATTGATATTGTGGTATTATTAGAAGCCTTAGAAACCTAACATTTACACTTGCCCGTTCAATTATAAACATTAATTTAGCATGTTCAAGCTCTTGGCATCTGTCTTTGAAAACCAGATAGCGAAAGTATAAATATATGATTATGCCAAATAAAATAATGAATAAATACCTTGCAGTTGCATGGAGTAGAAGTTAGACTATTTTTTAATTATAGAGGGAGATGAATTTAATAAAGTTGAGATACTCTCTCTTTTCCCAAAGAAAGACTGACGCAACAGTGCAAAGTTAGGCATTGTCTTTGGTAATTGATGATGAGACAATAATGCACAAGTCATACACAGATTCTTGCCCTGGTTGTTAGTTTCTCATAATTCTTTGGCAATAACGGTACGGATTCCTTTCCTATGCGATGGATCAGACCTTATTAAGGCACGTAGATAATTAGTATTTTCGTGGTTTTAAGATTTGTGCAAGTACTAACAAATATACTGGTCGTCGTGCTGCCGTGCATAACTAAATTTTATAAGTACATATATTGCTTTTTTAATTTTCATTTTGACATAGAAATATAAATAAATAAGGAGGTTGATAATTGTCTCCGTGTGTTTGTCCCAAGAATTATCCCCAAAGGTTGACTATAACTACTTGAGTCAAATATATAATGCTATTTATATCAATATAGTTTTTTTATTTATAATTAAATAAATAATCATTTAGATCTGCCATAGAATGTTCTAACATCATGTCTATTTAGAGCAAAATTTTAATTATTTATATTTAGAGGTTGGTACTTATGCTTAAGCATTTGTTTCCCAAGTAAAATCTTCTAGCAAAAGTTTTTTACTTAATTACAAGTTATTTATAGTGATTCTTACTTTTTTTTGCCCCCCCCTACTGAATTGTCTGGTTATTTTTATTGAGAAAAAAATATTTAATACTGTGCATAATGAAATAATTATGCAAAGAAACTCTACAAGTTATTTATAGTGATCATAAGAATTATTTATAATTTATATTATTTGTTATTTACAATCGATAAGCTATTTATATTTATATACATTCTTATTTATATTTATTACATTTGTTATTGATAGCTGGTATAATAATCTTATTTATCAATTATTCATATCAAAAAGATATATTGTTCATACAAAACAGAGTAGTTAGTAACTCAGTATTAATACATATCTTTATAAAGCAATTTATAGTTATTAGTCATATTATTTATATAACTTATTACTACAATGGCTATGCTTATTTACATCAAATGTGTCAACTTCTATTATGATGCTCAAATAATATTTGAGATCTCTAGATTATTTTCAATGTCAACTAGAAGAATTATTTAGTATAATCAATTTGACTATTTATATCATTATAAATAATTAAAAAATATAGGCGCATCCAAAACTTGTGTGTTTAGGTATTATCATAATCCCAGTCATTTGACTGTGGTTTAAATTTTAATATAAAAAGAGAAAACTAAAATTGTATGAAAACCAGTAGTGTTAATTTATTAGACAAAAGTTATGAAGTTAAAAAAATATTGAAATAAGTATAAGAAATGATTATGTACCATGGTTTCTGCATAAACAATTATGCACTAAATTCAAACTCATTTTTTTCTAACAACGGAAAAGAGGCATAGTACTTTGTATAATATCAAGGATATTAAAAAATAAAGATTAAAGAAAAACATCACAAAAGGTTTCCACCCAAGAAAATAAATAAAAAAAATCATGAAAAGAAAAGAAATTACAAGGCCAAGAATGGTTAGAAAAAATCACAAATGACAATTAAAGATAAATGAACATAAAGTTTCAAGAAAAAAAAAGAAATAGATTAGTAATTATTTTGACACACATTTCTTCGCACAAGAATAATGACAAAGATTATGAGGTAAAAATACAGGGCAATCATAAATTATAAATTCTAGACAATGAATTTACATTCAAATAGATCATTACGAGTGAGATTATGAGAACACCTTCCAAAATAAAATAACACACCAATAAAGATGGGATCGTAAAAACTATGTGCAAAGCAATAATTAATGGATAAAGAAAAAAATGGAACCATGTAGAAAAATAGAGAGTGCGGTGTAGAGACATTAAAAAGTTTAAATGATTAGATGTATAAAAGATTTATATTAAAGAGTAAAGAGGAGGCAATTGGTTGATCAGGAGGTGCCTTTTCAATATTTTGCCCAAAAAATAAAAGAATTAATAAAGAGTTTAGTTATAAAAATAAAAAAGTTATCGGGGATAAAAGATGGGGATGATGGGTTGGGACAATAATATTATCCCAATAAATAAATAAGCATGTACTTATGATATCTTTAATAAATTAATTTTTATTATTTTAATATTTTAGTAATGATATTTTGATCAATAATCACGTTATCAATAATAATTTTATTTTCTTAATCAAGATAAGTCTTTTGATGTACTAATTAATGGGGATGTTGGCTGGCCCTCCATGTACACGTCCGTTATTAAACACTTTTTAAGTTCATTTGTTAATATAATTATCAAATCCGACCGTTGATCTAACCACAGCGGAATTTGACCATTATGGAATTTAATATAATCATGAAGATGTAATTGAGCAGAGACAAATGTTGAAATATAATATATATTAGAGGAGGGTTCAAAATGCCTCAATAATGCCTTCATTTTTTAAATTTTAATAACTCAAAATTAAAACTGAAATATAAAAATAAAATCTTTAGATTTGATCTATATTATGTTTTCTTCTTATAAATAAAAATTAATCGATAAGTTATAAAATTATTGTGTAGAAATTAATCATATTAGTGCACTGTTTATAAGTTCTTGATGTTACATAAAATAATATTTAAAAATCATAATTTTAATTTATACATAAATAAAAAGACTTAGATCAAATCTAATAGTTTTATTTTGATATTTCAGTTTTAAATTTTGAGTGATTAGAAATTTAAAAAGTGAAGATATAATTAAGACAAAAAAAATTAAGATATTTGAACCGTCCTCTTTATATCGTTGCTTCATTTCTTAAAGCAGTAAACTCCATTAAAATCACTCGGTATACCCCAATTAATTTACTCGGTATTCCATTTCTTTGCATGCATGCACCTCCCTTCAATATCGATTAGTGATTACAAAACACAATATTGATAATGATATCCATAAAAAAATGGTCACATGCATAAGAAAAATTGAGAATAAAATATAAATTTAGAATATTTTTTGAGTTATTAGCGCAATTAAATTCAGGTTTATTTTTATGGGAAGTGCATCGCATCAATGAAGATAAGAATTGAAGTATCTTGGAAGGTGATTGTCATAAATTTGCTATACTATATGGAACAAATATTTTTTAATGAATATTCATAATTTCACAAATATGTTTTGGTTTTCGATAATGGATGAGCTTTGACAGCAAATGGGTGTAGCTCAAAGATTATGTGATCAACAAGAATCTTTTTTTGATCGGAAAAATAAGAGTCAAGTTTTCAAATTTTGTAATTGTTCATAAGGATTTCCCCATCTGAGTTTCGAACTCACGATCTACCATTCAAAGAGTGTTATCTTTGACCACTAGACCAAAGACTGATTCTCTAATCAACAAGAATCTTCAATCCGGAGGATCATACTTCTGTGATAAATCAACTTCAGATCAACTATGATTTTAGGTGATTATAAATCACAACCCTCAAATTCTAAGGGGTTGTTTGACAATCATTTTTTTCTTCCAAAGGAAACAGGAAGAGAGATAATTCAAGAAAAAAAAGAAGAAGCACAAAACGGTATCCGAAAAAAGCTAGAAGAAAAGGTAAAAAGGATAAAAATCTTCTTCCAGCTTTTTTGGAAGATTTTATCTTCTAGAAGATGCTCAAGAGAAAGTATCTTTACTGCACGTGTTTAAATTTATTTATAGTTTTTTTCTCATTCGTCACGAAATTTCTTGCAAAAATTTAAAATAAAATTTTTTTTTCTAGAATAAGTTTATTCTACTATCTTCCAAAAGAAAACGGTGTTACCAAACATAGTCTAAGCTCACTAAGATTATACAATAATAACAAAGTCTTTAATTCTAAATAAATTACAGTAGAAAGAAATAAAATTCAATCTGAAAATATAAAATTTAAGATAAGCTCACTAAGACTCTAGCTGAGCTTAATTAAAAAATTAATTAAATTGACTTCAAATATTAAATGTAACCATTGAAGTCGATCTACTTCGTAATGCATTTATATTACAAATTTATTAAAAAAATTCAATTTATTTAATATAAAGTCAAGCGGACAAAAAAATGAATGCATGAAAATGACTTATGAACCTTCAATTTTTGTCTACTTAAATTTATACTAAATAACTTTGGAAATTTAAAAATTTGTTATATAAATTTATACTAGTACTGGCAATGTAGATCAATCTCAATGATTTAGATTTATCGCTCAAAGTTGATTTATCAAAATTCTTAATTGCCCCATTAGGCAAGTGCAGTAGTGGTGAATAGTATAGGTAATTTAAGTGACTTAAGGTGATTTAATGCATTAAAATGGAAGTGATTCAAGATGCAGTAAATTAAAGCATTTATGGAGGTGTTTCTATTTATATTACTAGCTATATACCCGCGCGTTGCAGCAGAATTTTTTATTTAAACATTAAAATATTATGGAGAGAAAGAGAGGATCAATGGACGCAATCACATACGTTCGATCAACCAACAATAAATATTATCCGTCTAATTGAGGGATAAAATGGGTATAATAAAAATTTATCATGATAAAAAATGAACCCTCCAATTCATAGATGTTTTATATAATAGTATAGATTTTTATGTGGTATTTTTGTATTGGAATAAATATATGAACTTAAACTATATTGAATCTAGCTCCATCACAAAAATTTCCGACTGCGTTCACGCAGCCGCTCGTTAAAATCTCATAGAAAGCAAGACAAAAGATATCTGAAAAATTGAACCGCTCGTTAAAATCTCATAGAAAGCAAGATAAAAGATATCTGATTAGAAATTGCATGCCTTTAATTGCTTTACTGCACGTACATTTTTTTTTATTTTTTCTTTTTGAGAAAGCCCGTAGGCTATACGCGCACACACTACACAACCCATCCCTCTATCCGCCCCAGCGGGATTCGAACCTAGGACCTCCCCCTTGGAGGCCAACGTCACTACAAGCTGCGCTATGCAGCGGTGACTTTAGCAGCACATACATAATTTTTGCCTCATATGTATCGACTACTTATCAGAGAAACAAAAGGGAAAATAGAGATCTGTGGCAAACTGGCAACTGTGCACTGTACCATTGTCGAACTCATCATAGTCATAGGCACTCATGAATGTGCAAACAAAACAAGAAAAAGAAAAAAATATATATATCTTATCCTAGCATATTGTCCCCTCTCCGTAGTTCTTTCGGCTGCAACTTTTTGGCTCACACTGAATTGGTATCTCACATTTTAATTAATGTAGCTTCGGATTTAATATCTACGACACATACAATACTTAACTCGTAGAAATAGCATCATATTCCACTGATTTCTATTTGTTTCAATTCAGAATATAGACTTCACTTTGTTAATTTGAAAATGGGTGCTAAATGGTCCTTGAGCAGCCATCAGTTATGCATGACCTCTGCTTTTTTCAACTCCTCCTTGTATTTTTCTTATGAAGATGTTCCAAATTCTATGTCAAATTGCTTTCAATAGCGATGGGTGTGTTGGTCGGTTTCATGTTGCCGAGTATTGAAGACATTCCAAGAAAACCAGTTGAATGTATATATATATATATATAGCAAATGTATTCCAAAAATATAAAATTTGATTTACTAATAGATTTTAATATGGAGATTAGATTGAGCGATTTGGATCAATCATTTCTAACTTAAAATTAATAATAAAGCGCAAAGCACACAACGCTCTTATACCTTGTAAAACACCATAACCTATTATATATATATATATAGTAAATCTACTGTGTGTTTAAATTCACGAAAGATCTATATAAGCTTAACTTAAAAATATATTAAATCAACTCTAAATTTTGATTTATTATGTTCATAAATTTTTTCATATGAAAATCTTCTGAGAGACAAAAATTTGGGGTGTTTCGAGTTTTTAAGTCATCATTTTTAATTTTTAAAAATCAGTTCTAAAAAAATAATAAAATAATTAATGTTTATACATTATTTTCAAAAATTAAAACCGATGACTTAAAAAACTTAAAATATCTCATTTTTTTGCTTTTCATAAGATTTTCATATGAATAATTTAATGAGCATGATAAAATAATGTTGCTTAACTTAAAATAGCATACTTCAACAATTACGTACACACTATTAGATATTTGAAGGTTCCTGTCAGAAACTATTCTAAAAAAAATACTAATTTGAATGCAACTTATTAAGAAAATATACCAATTAACAGAAGCCTAAAGCAGTTTTGTAAGTTTCTTGATGTGTGAACTCGCAAACAAGAGCAAATTAACTATGCTATTAATTTAATTAAGAGAGGTGATATATAGATACCATCATCAATATTAACTTCATTGTTTATAATAAATGAGTTATGTATTCATATTAATGATTTTTTATGCGACTTATGTTGTAAAATACTTTTGTTATTGAAACTTCATTGGATTATTATTTAATTAGATTAATCATATTTAAGTCGAATCATATAATTACTAAACAAAATACGTTGTATAAAAAAATCATTACTATAAATATATATAATAACTCTTTTAACATAGATAACAAATTTAATTATTTACGATGATATAAATGATGGTATTTTCTTTAATTTTCAAAAGAAAAAGGTTTGAAACTGACTGGGAGCGATAATAAAAACGTAAAAAACGCTACTTCAAAGTTCAAAGTTCAAACCCACAAAAGACAAAATTTTGTGAAGAACTGTCATTTTCAAAGAAGGCAGTAGTGCATGGTGGTCGCTTCCTTATCCCATCTTTTTTTTTGTACTTTCATGTACCCTTTCAGCCGTAAAGAGAGAAACCATGCTTACTTTTACCCGTTCACTATTCTCTGTAGTAATTCAATCTGTGAACTGTGAAGTAATCATTCCTATGATCTCGACCGTTAATTTTAGATTATGAGCAAAACTCAGTTATTTAGAGAGGTGATAATTGGACAGGACAGGTTCGGTTTAGATTTGGATAGAGAGTCGGTTTGATTTTTTGAATAAATATCAGATCAAATCGAATAAGAACAGATTAATTTATATTTTGACTATTTTTAAATTTTCAATTAATTTCAATTAAATAACACATCATTTAATCTCGACGCACTCCAAAGATTTTGAACCATGCCTGCTGGCTTCGTGGAACTCTTATTAATTTCAACTTGCCGAAATAGACCTATAAATAATGTTTCCAAACACAACTTGCTGAAAAAGAAAGATTCTAAACCATATAGTCTAGCTATAGAGCAGGCAATACCTAATAAATCTTTGGTAACAAGCATTCCTATTGTTGGACAGGACTGAATCCACAAGCACCCATTATTAAAAAAAAAAGAAAATTTTAATATAGAAAAGTGATCGATTAACGCGTGGAAGATGCCACAAACCACCACCTAGGCCCATCTCATAAAAAGTGATCGAGATGCATGGACAAATGCCGCAATGCAAAACAATATTCCAAACCATAATATAGAACTGTTACTAAATACCTTAATATACAAACCACTTAAGTACAAGGGTCAGCAAAATTGCCACCACTCACTAAACAACTTGAATCTCAGCTAAATTACATGAAGCTAATCTAAACTACTCTTGGTGGCGGTTTCCATATTAAAGGAAATACAACTGCAAGTTTGCAACCCTGCAATAAACCGAGCAACCTCACTGGCATTACATTTTGCATTTTCACACCACAATCTGAAAGTATAGTGTTAAAAGAACTTCATTGCATCCCCTGCAAAAACCTCATAATCCAGCAAAATAGAGAACCACTATACCCCGTGACCACTTTCCCAATTCAATTAAGAAAATAAAAAAAAAATATATATTATGAGGATTGATATAAAAAAAATAACCCAATTGCTTCACTCTCCTTGAAGTACGTCGAGGATATCATAATCGTTTTAGAAAACTTGATGAGGGTTTCTATGTCCAGTGGGGTAATCAGGAAATCCTTTTTCACAGGAACACACTGGATATTGTGAAATTTTCCAGGGGCATACATGGCATGTTTCTAGCCACGCCAGCTGTTCTGCTTCTTAGACTCGAAGGTGGCACCATCATTTAGCATATCTTGTGCGTCAGTCTCCATGCCAAGTTTGGATAGTGCAAGAGCTTGAAGGTAAAAGGCAGTTGGCCACTCTGGCATGCACACCTGTGCCTGCATCGCGTCCCTCAGAGCCAGCTCAGACTGCCCGTTCATCAAATATGAAAAGCTTCTTCTTGCAAAAACCGTGGCTGATGGTACAGACATCATGCCTACCAACTGCATAAGTGAAAAATGATCATTGCATGTGAGTAGTGTTTGCACTAGAGATTTCTGACAATGTTGGCAAAGTTATTATTCTCAATTTTCTTCTCATTTGAGGTTTCCTGATGTGGCCGTGCAGAAACATATACAGCTATCACATATTTCAATAAAAAGGACAATAAAAATTACCTTTGAATAATACTCAATGGCTGTCTTAAAATCTTTGTCTCGAAATGCTATGTCGCCAAATTTCTTTGTATTGAGCATCTCTTGCACTTGCTGAGTCCATTCTTGAAATGAAAGCTAAAACATTAGAAAAATGAAATTGTTAAGACCGTAGTTCCTTCAACTAGAAGACACGAAATCTTTACAGACAAAAAGAAAATCCTGCCCTATTTTACTATCCACACCTATGAGTTTTATCTTTTATAATGTTTAAGGCTTTAAGCATCAAGTTGTTCTAAGTTTAGTGTAGTAATTTTGCCAAAAGCTCACTCATCACCAAAAGAAACAAAATAAATCTCATACATCACCACACTGTCCTTAACATACCTCATTTTCAGCACCTTCTTCGTCCTTGTAACCAGTTTTCAACAAGATATCATGAATGGCTGTGAGGTCCATGCTTGAGCATGCTTTTCCAAGTGGAGATAGAATTGTTGGCAGAACTGATGTTGTCTTTGTTATACCCAATAGCACATGAGATGCCACCTGAAACAGTAAAAGCAATGGCAAGAAGGAGATTATTAGCATATTGGCTTTCAACGTCATTTAATGAGAACTTTTACTACACTGCATAAATAACTGCCTGACCCCTATTTTACCATCATTTTTATTTTAATTGTCCCAAAACTTTCTGTGCAATTTGCACAAGGACCAATAAGTACAAAAATGAGAATGCACATCTAAGGAATGCCAGATTGTAACATTAATAATGGAGGCAACATTACACCTTGAGGGTTTATCGAGGATAAAAAAAATAACGTCGCAAATGAAGGATGAACTAGCATGCACAATACACTGAAATTATGGCAATATTTCAAGGACTAATTGGAGCTTTATTTGAATTTCATTGCAACCTTTAATTTTTACCTCTTTTTGCTTTTGAAGAGGCCCAACAGAAGAGAGCAGGTACTTAATGTTGGGTCGGTCTCTGGCTTCAAATTGAAGGCATTTTGAAGCAAGATCTATTAATTTGGTGGCATCTTCATTTGCATATTGGCCCTCCAGTGATGAGTCTATCAAAAGTAATATATTCTTTCCTCTTATTAAGTCCAACGCCTGAAAAGGTACACAAGTTGACTTTATGTGTCATGCGCAGAGACATAGGAAAGGTGACAGTGGCAAAACTATCGTGAAATCAATTCAACAATGTGTTTACTCTTCTTTTTAGCTTTTTTGGTGCTAAATTGCGGACGGTAGATGGTGATGAGTGAAGCATAATGTATATGGGGAATTCAGCTGCAATTTCACATTTCCAAATAGATTATTATTTCCATGAACTAAATAATGCACTTACTTTATTCATGCATCAGGTGAAAAGCTATAATCATGTTTAGTGGAAATAGATACCCACTAGAAGACAATATCCTATAATGATCTAGTGCCTCGAAGAAAATAATTAGAGATAATCATGCTTATTTGTACTAAAAAATGATGAACAAAATCCATACATGGCTAGGAGGAATGTGCTTGCCACTAAGTAGATCCAAGAGAACTGTTCCATAGCTATATATCACACTTTCCGGAATTACTCTTCCTGAAGAACAAAATTACAAAACAATTGAAATAATAGTATTCCAATTTTTTTAAAAATAAAAAGTTCAAAGTCCATGGTATTACTAGTACTACAACTAACTATACTCTTCAAAACATACTGGCGGGGGACTACAGAAATTCTACTTTCTTTATCTCTGTTCAATTTTGCATATGCAAGCATATATGTATGGTAAATTAGTAATCAATAAGAAGTTTTTCTTTTAATAAACTAATCAAAATTGAGGACCTGTTCGTAAAAATTCAGGAGGGGTATAGGCCAAGTTTGTACTATAGCTCTTCCCATCACGGCTATTTTTCATCAACCCAAAACTTGACAACCTAGGATCACCTTCCTGTTGAAAAACAGACAATGTTATTCTCAAATTTTCTTAAATCCTTTTTCAACGTCTTTGTATGTTCATAAAAGATTGTTCTGGACCTCATCAAAGAGAACCCTGTATGCATTCAAGTCATGATAGAGCCTTCTATTTTCAGTATTGCAATGGTCGAGTGCTTGTACAATATAATGAGCAACCCTTAATCGCATCTCCCAAGGCAATGGCTGCTTATCCCCTATAAGAGTTTGAGGAGGATTTAGCTTTTGTTTGGACATGGCATTATGACTTGGCAGAATAATACAATCAAAGCTATTTGACTTATAGAAGTACAGCAAATGGCTATAATTACGATATTCAGGAATCAGGACCATTACAGGACCACGACAAATTACAAGTACCTGGTATGAGCAGTCTTTCATTTTTCATGTTTGTTCTTTATTTTTAAAAGCATCCGAGTTTTTCAGTGTTTACTCATTTATTATCAGAGTTGGTACTTTATATCTATTTACTTTATTTAGGCCGCTCTGAGCTTGTACAAGCTTACCAAAAGAATAACAAATAAATTTAGTAATGATATAAAAATAATCGAAAAAATCAGAAATATACAATGGAATAGATGCTTGGAAAGAGTATCATTTGGCATGTACTCTGCCACCAGAAGCCTCTCATCTCCTTCAGCACAACATCCTATCAAATTTACAAGGCGTTTATGTCTCACCTTCCCTACTCCTGCTGCCTCTACCTACATTTTCATTGAAAGAAATAAAACACTTAAGTTACAAATCAAAATATAACAAGAACAGTTTCCAAATTTCCATGAAAGACCACAAAAAATTTGAATATCTACAAACAAAGACATATTTCCAATAACAATTTTTTTTATAAAAGATAAGTGAAGCACCATATTTTCTAATTTCTGCAGCAAGAGAGCCAGGAAGAAGAGTATATACGTAATTGAAATCAGGAAGCATCTCTTGGGTTATTGATTGTTGTCATCAGATTATATAAGAAAGTATAGAGGAATTGCCCCTTAAATAAATCCTAAATATGTTCAAATTGTACGTACATACAAGTACACGCATGCATAGCTATCTCGCTCAAGCAATCAAGTTATTTCCTCATTGATACTACTAATTATAGCTAATCTCCCTATACTATTTCACTTTTAGATTAACCCCACCACCCCTTTTTATTGAGGAGTGGGACAAGTTGTGAAACATAAACAGTGGAGCAAAATAAGAACAACCCAACCAAACCAAACTCAAATGGCAAGCCAAAACCAGCTCCTCCTTTTTTTTTCTCTTTCTACCAGTGCCATGTTTGCTTACCACAAACTGTTGCGGATCTGGCCATGACTGCTTAGAAAATCTCTTGACAGCTATAAAACGGCCTCCGTCAAGCCTGCCTTTGTACACAACATTTGGCGCCTTCTCTCCACTCTCCGACACGATCAAGTCCGTACTAAATCCCTTTGTCGCTGCTCTTAACTCAGCAAGACCGTACTCCTTGAAAGCCGGCACCTTATCCTGATCACCTCCAGTACCATCTCCGTTCGCTTAAAAAAGCAAAAGAAAAATAAAATGAAATCGCACACAAAAGAGAAACAAAAGAAAACAAAGAGAGCTGAGTATTGGTTTCTCCTCGTACCGAGATCTGCCTTGTCCGGGAAAGGCTCCGGTTCGTCCGATGGCGGAATGGCGGCCTTTGATTGGAAGCAACCCATTAGAGAGACGGAGTAAGAGAAAGATCTGAAGCTTGAGCTGATTAAAGATGGGAGAGCATAAGAGAAAGTGTTGAAACCCTAGAGAGAGAAAGTTAGGTGGTATGAGAGAGGACTGCGAGTGAGAGAGGCAGTGAAGAGAGGAGAGCAGGGATGGAGGGAGGCAGGGTTCGAGAGAGACGCTGCACAGAGAGGATCCGATGGAACACACTGTATTTATTTCGGCTGCCTCTTCAGTCTTCATCTACGATGATTTTCTCTACAATTATTCGAGTAACAGAATACTTGACGTAACTTTTGTGTTTTGTTAAAGAAAATGTAGATTCAAATTTTAGTATTTAAAATTGAAAAATTATAATCAAACTAAGAAATATCGGACTTTTTTCAATTTTAATTCTCGATTATAATTCTGATATTCTTCCAAGCCAAAATTTTCCTACTTGAATGCAACAATAATCTTAGCAAATATCCACGTTTTGTCTATTACGACTTACAATCGAAGGGTCAAAAAAATTTAATTCATATTTATTATTATCAGTGATATTTGAGATCTTTGATCTTATATTTTTTGATTGGGTTTTATTTCTAGCCTACCCCAATTTATTTGGGATTAAAGGCTTTGTTGTTGTTGTTATTACTGATTTAAAATTCAAATATCATTATAAATTTAAAAATTTTAAGTACGACAAAAAAATGATCAAACACATTTTTAAAGAGAAAATTCTCTAGTTAAATACATTGGTTTTTGTTTAAAAAAAAATTGCATTGTGACTTGTTTGAAGAAACTTACATTTTAATATGGGAAAAAATGTCAAGAACTTTATTATGATGGACTAGTCAAGCATTTTAAAATTTAACTGGTATTCCAAACCATGGTTTAGCAAGATGATTCTTGAGAGATATAAGTCCATCATATGATGAATGATGTATAATATGACTTACTCGACATTAATTATTTATACTTATAACATCATTTATGTGGGAGGTCATAAATTTTAAACCCGGATGGGAGGTTTTTATGAACAATTATGAAATTCTTATCTTTCCAATAAAAAAAACTATTTGTACTTGTACATTTGTTGTTATCTTTATGAGTTGGTAATTTATACCATTTGTACTTCAGTTGATATGCAAATACTTACAAAATATAGAATTTATGAACTTTGAAATTTTAGTTTATGATGCTTGATAAATTATTTATATCAAAATTTTATATGATAGAGAAAAAGTTATTTACATAGATTTTAACTATTTATTCAGATTTTCTAACATTGCTCTAAAATATTAATAATTTTTATATATAAAAATAGATCATTTTTTTCAATCTAAAATAAATACTAAAATATTTTAAAATATAAACTTTTTGTATCTCATAATATTTTAATATAAAAATTTACTGAAATAAAATGTTATTCAATTTGAATTTGAAAGAAAAATAAAAAAAATTATTTTAACTAATCTAATTACTTTCTAAATGTTATTCAATTTGAATTTGAAAGAAAAATAAAAAAACACAGGTCACGTACTTGATCCGTTTAAACCAAAGCTCTAATGGTATCTCTCTCATCTTTGAGAGTTACCCTTCATGTTATATATCGTTGAAAATCTAGCGACGAGAAGAACACAATGAGTTAAATTACATACTAAATGGATCAACTATTTGGGAGAAATCAAGAGAGAAAATATCTCGATTAAAAAATCGATTTGAGTGATTTAGTACGGATGAATCTCAATCGATTGATCAAATATTTTCTCTAGGCAATGAGAATGTTCTAATGTTTTAAGTGTTTGGATCATCATTTCACTTCTCATGCACAAAGAGAATGTATTGAAACTCATATTTTGAAGCTCAGTTGATCAAGAAGTGAAGCTAGATCAATTTCTGAGAGTAAGAAGATAAAATTTGAGTATTCATTCGAATGAATTGGTTGAGAGATAGGAGAGAACACAAGATAGATATTTTGTTATACTAAATATATATGTGTCAGATTTAGTATAATAGATATGAAGACTTAATTGTACTTGATATAAAATATTATTATACAAACTATAAAGACTTGATTGCAATATTGAGAATTGAAATTGAAGAAACTTCAACACAAAACTAACAAAGACTATATTATTTGTACTAATGAAAATTAAGACTAAACTATAAATTATATTTTGAATGATATATTAATATAAATTTTAGTCAGTAAATGTATACTACATATTGAAACATATATTTAATATATATTTAGATTTATTTATAATAGTGAAAATTAAGATTAAACTATAAATTATATTTTGAATGATACATTAAGATGTGTTATGGTAGATATTAAGACTTATTTGTATTAAATATTAAATATATTTTTATCATAATTATTTTTAAAAGATTATTTTGTGTTACATATCTATTATATATTGTTGATAATATTATGACTTAATAATATGAGATATAAAGATAATTTTTATTATTTATTGAGATTATTTTTTATAAATATAAATTATAAGGTCTTAAGATATTTAAAAAATACTAAATATAAATTTATCAATTGTAAGGCCATAGTTAAGATAACAAGAATATCTATATTCAGAAAATATTATGAAATTTTAAATCCTTTGAAGTAAAATGTGATTTATTAATTAGTATTTAGAATTTAATTGTTAATTCATAAGATGAGAACAATTAGGTATAAAGATTTGGCTCTAGGAGTGTTTGATAAATTTTTTTAATTATATATTATTTAAATTTAAAAATAAATTTATGTTAATATATATTAAGACATCAAATGAATGATCTTAAAACTTATAATGCTAAATTTTAAGATTTTATTTATGAGATTTTATATTGAATATAAATTACGCAAAAATATTATTTTAGATAAAGTTTAGTAAGATTTCATTTCTTAGTTGTTACATTAGATATAAAAATTTGATTTAAATAATGTTCAACAAATATTCGAGATTTTTATATACTTTAAAGCTGAAAAAGACTTATAGTATTATGTATTAAGACATCATATGACAACCCTTAAGACTTTAAATAATAGATATTAAGATTTTGAATATCGTCCATAGAACAGTCTAGAGAGTTTCAGAAGAGCCATTATTGTTTAGTGAGTAGTTTGATTTCATCAAGTAGTTGTTTCTACCTTTGTGTAACAGCGAACATTATATCCTTATTATTATCGACTTATCCAAGATAGAAATTTAATTATATAACTCTCTTTAATATTCAAACAAGAGAGTAAATAATTATTGTTGACTTAGATTTTAAGACATTATAGTTTAGGGATAAAGAGTTATTTATATTATGATGGCCGTACAAATATAAATTTGAAGTTCAAAATTATGACTTATAATATTGGATATTAAAACGTCATTTTGTGTGTGTTAGGACTTAGAACATTTGATTTTAGCACATTAAAGTTTAGGTATGTAGACTTGTCCATATTCTGATGGATGCTCAAATATAAATTTCAAGTTCAAAATATGATTTATAATATTAAATATTAAGACGTCGTATTTCTCGTGTTAAAACTTAAGATATTCAGTTTTAAGAAAATGAGATTCAAGTATAAATACTTATCAATATCCTGATTGTCGTCAAAATATAAATTTTAGTTCAAAATATAATTTATAATATTAAATATTAAGAGGTCGTATTTCTCTTATTTAGACTTGAGAAATTTAGTTTTAAGACATTGAGGTTCATATATAAATACTTGTTTATATCTTGATTGTCGTCCAAATATAAATTTTAAATTTTAAATATGAGTTGATATATTAGATATTAAAATTTTGATTCTTCAGTATTAAGACTTAGGACTTCATATATTAAGATTTTGATGATCGTTTGCAGACGGATGGTTTGTTGATGTTCGAGAACGTGGTCAACGTGATCAACGATTTTTCAGTCGGGATACAGATTGGGGTACAGATCTGAGATACAATTATTTGATCTCTTTTTTTAAAAGCTTCCCCGAATGACTGGTTTTCATCATTTAGTAAGCATAATTAATGAGTACAAAAACCTCACGAAATTAAACATACCCTATGTGCTCTTATCTATAAAAAAAATGAATAATTATACATGTACCGTGATGTAACTGGAATCGTTGGATGCTTCACATAACAAAATTTACACCGATCATTGGAAGCATATCAAAATATTATTCCTTTTAAACATCAAAGAAAGCAAATGTGGCTGTTCTTACAAAAAGTGTCATTTTTATGTTAGTTATTAGAGTTTGGCTGTGATGTTATACATAACACAAATTACTCCATATTATGAATCAATTTCTTCTTTTTCATATCTAAATAGTCGATTTGCACCTTTCAACATAATTTTCATAAGCAAATTTATTTCTAGACCATTTTTTTTATATTTTTATATTTTTTAACTATTTTTTATAAAACTCATGTTTCATAATAATTAAATTAGATAATTTTCTAACTTTCTAAAAAATATAAATTTGGTATATAAGTAAATTTGCCTATTAAAATTATATTGACAATGCTAACACCACAATCCAACTTTTTTTAGATTATTACAATTATTATTTCAGATTGAAAACAACTATCAGATATATTGAATAAAACAAGGACGCGTCCGGAAAAAGAATGCCATGAATTGTATTATTATTCAATTATGATGGCTGTTTCATGAGTGGGGCCTGACAGGCAGATTGCCAAACTGGAAGGGCTCCTGAGCATAAACATGATCAACTGATTATGAACGAAATTGAGACAACGTGGGGCTGTGAATCCTGTGGTTGGTACTTGGTACAGCCTACAAGCGTCGGAGGTGGAGCATGAAGAATTAATTAAAAAGATTCTATCATAAGACAAGTCAACTATAATGATAAACGTGTCACATACATGTACACATATGTAAATACAGATATAAATATTTATTCGTGTTTGAATGTATTTATACGTGATGTGTTTACACATATTATATGTGCCGTGTTGTTAAACGTGCGCGATCAATATATGAATAATTTTGATATATCTAAACACACACGTCTAACACGTTGAATACAAACACGCACGTCTAGCACGTATAAAATACTTCAATATCAGACTTTTGAAATGTTTATATACTTAAAAGATTGACTTAATATTAAAGTTAAAGACTATGATCACTCTAACATATATGATATTTCTGAATATGACATGTTAATTTTATTTTTTATGATAAGAATCACTCTATTTTTTTCTGATTTTTCTTATATATTTCTCCAATTTTATTTAATATTTTTGAATTTATATGTGATACAAGTGTTGACATATGTTAAACACGTTTAACATGATGTGCTAGACGTGTGTTAGATTTTTAAATTTTGACATATTAAAACATGCACGTCTAAACACATAAACACGCGCTGACATGACACATTCCGTATCGAACACATCATATACTTATACGTGACACACACGATACACACGTTTATCAATACCCTACTCAACTCACCTTAATTACTCCTTGCGTCTTAATTTCTTATTTGTTAATTCTACCTCTGAAACAGTAAAACTATCACCATCAGAGAGACTGGAGATTGGAGAACCTGTGATTCTCTCGTGATTAGACGCGAAACAAATGATGGAACCGATGAAAAGGAAATATGAAGGAGAATCTAATTATGAGACTAGCGAGGCGTCGCTGACCCATTTCCGTTTGAGACTATTAGCTTATTATGTCCGGCTCTGTTGTTAGTTTTTCACTTGTTTTTATTTTTACATCCGCTGTTATATTTCACTATGACAGTCTGTTGTCATGTGACAGGATGAGCCCACTTAATAATATTTTTTTATTAAATTTAATCTGAGTTGTTTAAATTTATTCAATGACTGAAAAACATCGCCTGCCATAGAAAGTATGGCAGCAGATATGAATCCCTTTACAGATCTCGTGATAATAAAAAAGAAAGAAAAATAAATATGGGTCCATAAACCGTAATGGCAGGTTTTATTTTACAAAAAAAAAATTTAGAATGTTATGGGTTATTGACTTATTGCATGATTATATGAAACGAAACCTCATTAATATAAACATAATAATTTATAAAGAATATATTAAAGGGACTCTAAAATACATATTAATAAAATCAACTCTAAAATAATAATAATATATTCAATACTTGAACATCATTTTAAAAAAAATGATATCAGTCATTTTTGCGTGTACAATTTTATTTTCTGATATATATCATTTTTTATCTAGAATTATCAAACAACATAAGCTAAACGAGAAATACAATAAAATTAATAAACAAGTAAAAGTGACGGTACTTATAATCAGGACTCAAATTAAATAAAAATAGGACCGACCACACACTCTTAACACCATTAACCAAATGAATCAATGAATTCTGAAGAATTGATAAGACACCCATAAAAGTGATTAACACAGCAAACACCGCAAAAATATATAAAAACGCATTAAGTAAATTTTTAACATCCCTAAATACAGCAGAAATGCTGCCAAATTTTTTAAGAAAAAATGACAAAATCTGAACAAACGTAAATCTAATACATCGCTATAATTAATAATTAAATCATGAATTAAATCACGTTAAAACTAACGAACGATTTATTTAATTCAAACTAATAGGTAATATAGTCGACTCGAATCCACTCACGGAGATCGAGGCCGATCCTAACCTCGCGTATGCAGATGCTGATCCCGAGACGGGTGCGCTGCCCCCGGAGTAGAGTGACTCCGCGATCCTCACCAGTATTCTTAGGTATGGTTTCCTGAGATTTATTTTCTTTCTTCAGAAATAGAAACCCAAAATGAAAAAAAAATATTTTTAAAATAATTGAACTGCGGTATTTTCTGACCAAATAATATTTAGAGACCTGAATTGAACTATCATTGCATCCGATAAATTGACCAGTATTTTTGGAGCTACTCGCATTCGTATGTCATATCGCATGTAGATAGGATATGAGTAGGACTCAGAAAATAGTTCCGAGATAGGACTAGATAGAATTAAATAATTAAGTTATAAATTATGATTATTGGGATAATATTATTACTATTATTAAGTATTAATTAAGTTATGTAGTTTATCATGCATTAAACGTATGTGAGTGCTGAGAGACGGGCCGGGTAATTCTCAGTCTGAGATTGCCTTGCATAACCAGTCCGACGGGTTACGTTTGGTAAATCGATTGGCCTGTGGGGCCCCTTAGTCTATATATGCACTGTACACCTTCGTCAGTCGGTTATCCACCGACCCTGTCATTTGGCGGGTTCAGCCGTGTCAGAGTGTTTTTTCTTTGATCAATATTATTTTTTTATTATTCTTAATATGATTTAAATTTTTATCCAAAATTTGAGCGATTAAGATACCATGCCCTTTAGTGTTTAGTGTGGGCGGCCATATTCGAGACTGAAATCTATTTCATGATATTATATTATTTTATTTATCCGGCTTATTTAGGATCCTGGTATGTCCGAAGGGCTTTCTCCTTTGGCCCCTGATTGGTACAGAGAAAGTCGGGATGCGGTCCTCTGGCCCTAGTGGGTATAATGTAGGCTCCCATTTGCTTATATTTTATTTTGTTATTTTTATGGGATGCGGTCCTCTGACCCTTGGTTGGTACAGTGTAGGCTCCATTTATTTCCGATTTGTCAATTCACGGGTAGTTATCTCATTTTAGCAATATGGCAACTGAAGACATACTTATCCGTTTGCTTTTATTTTATAAGGTGAATTATGAGATTTAGCAGACCCGAGTACGTGTCTTTGCACACTCACTCTCCTAGGGCGTTATCATCTCGGAAGTCCGAATTGTCCGTTTATACGGTATTTGTGCCGCATAAATATAAAGTCCTAAGTTCGTAAGTTAGGTCGTTGGTGGCGCTCGCTTAGACAAGGCCCAAGTTCGTAAGTTGGGACGCCGGTGGTGCCCGCTTGGGATAGATCCAGGTGATTTATAATCTTTGTATTTATTACGGGTGTTTGGTTCTCGTACATTATATTTTATATTATATTTTTATTTCACAAATTTTTATTTTGGATTTTCTTGTCATTTCATGTTATAACATGTAGGTGTTTTCTCAAACTGTACATAAAATATTATTATATTCATATATGATTATTATATTACATTAAAACACAGTGTCGGTATTTGGGTCCAGTCCAAGAAAGAAGATCAAATCTTAAGGCTGGATCTAAATCTGCACTGAGATATTTTTAAATTACTCACGTTTCCATGGTGGTTGTGGGATCCAAGTACAAAGGTGCGGGATTTATTTTGATGAGAGAATGCTAGGTATAGTGTTGCGTGGTGACAGAGATTCTTTATCGCATCCACATATGAGCAGGGTAGTTGATTAGGATCCATCGGGTTTTGAGTTTTATTTCTTTCTTTTGAGTTTTTATTTGAGAGATTTTGCTGCCCATTCCGATGGAGCTAACCCCACCGATATCGGCATTGTATTCTTATTTTGTTACTTTGGACTGTAGGAAGGGGCATATGGATGTAGTATATCACATCCTAAGGTATATGAAAAGTGCATCAGGGAAGGGTCTATTTTTTAAAAAACAATTGACACATGAACTTTGAGGGCTATTGTGACTCTGACTGGACTAGTTGCCAAGATGATAAGAGGTCTATATATGAGTGTTGCACGTTTGTAGGGGGCAACTTGGTCTCCTGACATAGCAAGAAGCAGCCGATTATTGTGACATCAATGGCAGAAGTTGAGTACAGAGCTACAACATTAGAAGTTGCTGAGATACTATGGCTAAAAAGATTATTAGAATATCTCAAGGTGAATCATGGAGCAAAGATAAGATTATGATGCGATAGCAAATTAGCGATCAACATTGTCAATAATCTTATGCAGCATGACAAAACTAAATATGTGGAGATCGATAGATTCTTCATAAAGGAAAAATCGAAGAGTGAATTATTGGAGCTAAGTCATGTAGATATGGGAAATCAAGTAGCAAACTGCCTCATTAAAGGACTTAACTCAATAGATCTAGTTAGGTTATATGACAAGATGTGTTTGATGGATATTTTTTGCTCATATTAAGGAAGAATGTTGAAATATATAAAGTTATTGAGATATAGAAAATATTGATTAGTATAAATTAATGATTCTCTAATTATGTAACTTTCTATTTGATTTTTTCCTCTTGTATTCCATTATATGTCTATATAATAGACTTGTTAGTAATTGAATAAGAGAGTTCTGTTTTTCTACTCTTTCACTATCTGATAAGAAGATTCAAAGACATCATTATAAGAAATTGGTAGACAACATACAAGATAGACTATCATGTGGCAAGCCAACAAACTGTCCATTGCAAGAAGATGAGTGCTTGTTAATATTGTACTGCCTGCAAAGCTAGTGTACTTTGTATCTATTCTTGTTATTTAAATAGATAATTCAAGCTGTTGACAAGATAAGAAGCAGGTTCTTATGACATGGACATAAGGAGGAATTATCAAATAAAAAACTTATGTTTTTAGTACACTGGACAGTAGTCACGATGAGCAAAAGAGATAGAAATTTGGGAATTAGAGATTTAAACATGATGAATTAATTTTTAATTATAAAATGGATGTGGCAATGATTGACAATAGAAAAATGGTGGAAGGACGCGACTCTAGTATTAGACAAGTAGACAGACCATGGGAATTAGAAGGGATATCTAATTTTTGGAAAATATGACCAAAGTTACTCCAATCTTTCAATGATCAATTAAATTTTAGATTGAAAATGGAAACAAAACTCTTTTCATCGATGGATGGATCATCCATTATAGTATGTCTATCTAACGCTGTACTAGATGCCAGTACAGAATTAACACATTGTACAAGAGGTTAATAAGGTGGGAAAGTGACAACTTAGATTTGAGGCAGGGGTGCATCCTTTGTGTTCCAAGAGGGGGACAGTTGCTTTTTGGATTTTGAAAAATAGTATTTTTCGATAATTTATCTTTTGAATTATCTGATTAATTTTATTGAGAAAAAAATATTTAATATCGTGCATAATGAAATAATTATGTAAAAATATTAAAATATAAAGTTCTGTAGATGAAAATTTTCTTCATCAACTTATTTTATTTATTACTTTGAGCTTTATTTTGTTATTATTTTTAATATATAAAATGTTATTATTTTAATAAATTTTTTATTAGGTAAGAATATATATTTATTATTAATTTTTTTAGTATCCGATTGTTAATGGATTTGAACCGATAAGCTATTACAATCCGATAATTGCCACTCTGACCAAAATCCTACATTTGCCCCTGTTTCGAGGGCACTTTCATATCAAAAGCAGCAAATAAAAATGATAATTGAGACATGACTTGAATGATATTACAATGAGTCAACGAGCAGATGACATAATACAATGAACAAGAGGGAAGATAAAATTTACAGTTAAATCTCATTACTAATTCGTACAAAATGGTCCATACATAAAGTCAGCATTGCAAGGGTCGTGGAAAATAAAAGCACCACCAAGGATTGCCATATTCAGTTGGTTGATGTTGAGAAATATTATTTTAATAATTAGCAACGTAAAGAGAAGAGGTTAGCAATTGATGAATAACTGTCAAATATGTTTTCAAGATGAGGAGACGACATAATATCTTTTCTCAGGATGCAAGATAACTAAGCAAATTTGGGAGTACATGCATGATGAGGTGCAACAACATAAATTGTTATTCTCTGCTACGCTGCACTATCACGATACAGTGCAGCGTGATAGTCGTTAGATATGTTTTGAGATTTATGCCACTTCAATCGCAAAAATTCCTCTAATAATCCAACGGTCGTTGATCGCTGCAGCAGTTGATGCGCTACAAATGATAAGTATTCCAACAACATAGTATAACTTTATCAAAATACAAACCAGGGGAATTTAATCTTATACTTGATAGACGAGAAGATATGCATTGGTGGGGGCAAAAATAATCACTTACTTTGTCATATGGAGAGAAAAGTGTACAAGAATATTTAGAGAAGAGAACAAATCTCCAATAGCATTAGTGCTAGAAATACTACTAAAGTATAAAAATTGGCTTATCGATGTGATTGAGTTTGTTAGATTATGTTTTATTTTATTTCCTTTTATATAGTTTAGGATCAATCTATAATATAGCTTACTCTTGTAACCATATAAACTTATAGATTAATGAAATTTGGAGAAATTGACCTACATTTTTTTATCAAAGAAAAAAACACTAATGAAGGCTTTACTCCTCGTTAATCAGTCTGGACAATAGCTCCTTATCAAATTCTTAATCCGGATCATTATTTGCCTCATTTTTTAAGACATATCCTCTAGAATTAAAATAAATAACATCCTTAGCATAAATTATATTTTTTAAACCCTCGTTTATTTTCCTTGAGCAAAAATCGTCTCATACAAACCAAATTGATTCGGGTCATGGGATTGAAATTCGATCCGAATTCGAAATAATAAAATTCTACGAACTCTGTGCCGTTTGAAAAAGTGCAGCTGAGAATTCAGAGCAGAGGACAGGACATGGACGGTGGGCCCCACAATTTGCCCAGAAAAGACCTGTTTATCACACACCCCATTTTATCATCGCTGTGTCACTGACGGGTGCAAGCATTTATGACTTATATGAGACATTGCTTCTGTTTTGTTGGTTTTTTTAGGGACAACAGAAAAGCAAGGTTTGTCTCGGTGCCTCTCGTTTCTTTCATGTATATTTAATTAGATATCTACAGGACGAGGTTAATAAATTTGGATTTTGTTAGACGGTTTAATTGCGTTTTTAAGCTTAAGTTATGATTTTTTATTTCAGGATTATTGTATTCTTTTTAATGACTTCTTTATCATGTCGACTTTACCAATATTCGAAAGATTGAAAGTATGATTCCATCATTATTTCTTTGTATTATAAAAGGTCGTGCGGGAATATGAAGATCATAGCGGATTCAGAAAGATTAGGAATGGAATTTTTGGTGGTAATTATTAGATCTGAATCTTCTAAAATGGTAAAATAAATCATACTAATGATTCTTGAATTATCATCTTTACTAATTAATTTTTACAGTTCAGCATTCCAATTTGATCCTTACATATTTCTTGTTATCATTTTGGTTCTTAAAATTTCAAAGGTTCTATTTTGTCTCCTCAAATATTTCAATTTATATCAAAATTGATGTTACATTTAAAATTAATCCAAAAAATATTACTTTAGTTTATCATATTATTATTTAGCATTGAAACTAAGTACAGATGTAGTACGAGAATACTACATTAAAGTTTGTGCTACTGCAAATTAATTAAAAAATATTATAAATATTTTTTACAAATATTATAAGATATGTTATATGACATAGCGGCTAATATGATATTTACTTTTTTAGTTCTAATAATTATATATTTTGTTAGAAATAAAAATTTAAAGGACAAAAATTAGTGAAATTTTAAGGACTAAAATGATTAATCTGAAACTTTAAACACTACCATGGTAAGAAAGTGATGTTTTAAAATTGAAATTGATACTTTTTAAACATTAAAGATCAATTTGATAAAATATGCTAGTCCTTTTGTCTAATTTATTCGTAAATCATTCTAAGAATCATTCGGGGGACGGAAGTGAAAATTTTGAATTATTCATAATCAATTAATCATAGATGAAACTGTTGTAAAAATTTATTCGGAGATTATATTCTTCAGATCTTTTTACAGTACACTCTCTTTATATGTTTCTCACTTTCAAAGGGATTCAGGTTTCTTTATCTGGTTCAGTCTGGAAATTGCACAAACCATTAAAAATTAGAGTATTAATTTGGTTGGCTTTATAGGGTAAGGTTTTGACTAAAGATGTGCTGCTTAAAAAGGGTTGGACTGGTAGCCAGTCTTGTGTTTTTTGTTCTGATTTGGAGATAATTGATCACCTTTTTGCATTTTGTTCTGTAAACTATCATTTTTGGTCTAATTTTAACAAATATAATAATAAAGGCATATTCTTACTTTCATTTTTGGATGTTGTCAGGGAGTGGTGTCAGTTAATCATTTATTTGGACTAATCATTTTTTCATTGTAGTGTTTAGTTTTTGCCTTCATACTTTGGTATACTGTGTGTCTTTTCTAACTTTTTGGTGCTTGGTACTGTTGGCTATTATGGTATAGGTTTTTTGTCTCAGTATTTTTATTTTAGCTTGTTAAGGATGCAGGTTATTAGTTCGCTATTTTTTGTTGCTTTCATGTTCTTACTGTGACTGTATGCAGTTTCCGAGAAAAAAAAATGAAAACTGACAAATAATTAGTCTGCTTTATTAAAAACAAATTGTTGTAAAAATATACCAGCGAGTTAGTTATATATATTTTTATTCATCAATATGCCCAAAAAGCATCAATTGGAACTTGTGCAAATTATAATCAGATCATCTCTCTCAAATCTCAAATCGCTACATAATATCTAGAGGTGGCAGTTTCTGATCCGATCCGATCCGTCCGGATCCGAATTTGATCTGATCTAATTTAAAAAAAAATCAAATTGATTCGATCCGATCCGAACCCGACTCGACCCGACCCGAGATGAAATGACTTTCAATACAATCAAAATCTATCAAATATCTGAAAAAATATAACATGTAAATTAACCCCGATCCGACCCAATTCTGTCCCGCCCCCCTAATTTCTTCCAAAAAATCAAATTGACCCGACTCACCCAATCTGACCCGTCTAATTGCCACCTCTAGTAATATGTAATGTAAGTAATGAGTATTTGAATCTTTTGGCTGGGGACCTATTTTTATAAAATGCATGGATTGAAAATATTGAATCATCTTCGAGCATCTATATAGCCATCACAATTCCCAATTGCATCCAAGAATATTCGTGGATTTAAAATAAGCTAATAAAAGAATTGCAGATTTTTTTAGTAAATAAAAAATATATAGCAAAATAACTAAAATTGGGGTCACTTTTGCGGAACTAGCCTGATCTGAGTTTTGAACTCGGGTCTGAGGCTTTGGATCGAGTTCAAAACTCGGTCCGGCCGAGTTTTTTTTCTGTTTATTTAGTTATTATTTTTAATAGGTTTTAATAGTTTATTTAGTTTGTTTATTATATTTAGATATTTATTTGTTAATTTAACTCAGTTTTTAATATAACAACGATTTTTAATTAATAAACGTCGTTAAAGATAATTTTAATTTAAAAAAAAATAGTTATAATGTTCTTTATGAAGTCATATTGATATATGGAGTCAACAATTAATAGAGACAAATTAATTAGATAAGAACATATGTTATTGTATATTATTCACTCATTCAATATCTAATATAAAAAAATATAATTATGCATCCAATAATAAAAAATATTTACTCAATAATACATATATACATCACGCTCATATAATAATATAAAAAATTATACAATTTCTATGAAAAAATCTAAAGAAAGAAATGAAACAAGAGAATTTAAACCTTCAAATGCATATTTGAGCTTGAAAATAATGTTTTTTGGCCTCGAAAAGGGCAATAATGGCAATAGCACCTTGTAGATCTCATCATAAGCTTTCTGTGATCACGTAGAACGCCTCAATCAGAGTTTCCTATCAAAAGTTATGGCCATTTGAAATTGAGATGGTCGATTTTTAATTTTTATTCCTTCTCTCTCTTCTTTCTTTCTTATTTCTCTCTCTCACACCTCTCTTATTATATATGAATATATGAAAATGGTTAATAATACATGATATTTTAATTTTTGGATCATTAGTTTAAGTGTTGTATGAGGTCGTTTCAGTTATAGTGATAATATGGACTAACGTCAGTGTTAATATTTTCAAAAATATTTTTTAATTATTATAACATTATATCTTTTATTATTATTTTGCATAAACAAATGATTAAATAATATTTAAAAGTAAACTAAACTAAAAAATAAATATTTTAAACATAATAAACAAACTAATAAAATTTATTAAAAAATAAATTCTTAATGACTTTAATTACGTAACAAGATAATTAAATAAATATTCTAAAATAAGATAAATTAGAAAAATAATAAATAAATAAATTATTAAAATCTATTAAAATAAATATTAAAATCCATAAAAATAAGTTAAATTAAAAATAAATATTTAAACATAATAAACAAACTAAATAAAATATTAAAACATATTAAAAATAATAACTAAACCAACAAACAAACAAAAACTCGGTCCCAGACTCCGAACCCGAGTTCAAAACTCAGGCTAGGCCATCGGCTGCAAAACCCGCGCATCTTTTGGCCACTTTCCGATATTTTTTTTTTACTAAAAAAAATCTGAAATATTTGCACCAACCGAAACACTTTAACTTTAACACGTGAGAGCCTGAGGCAATCCAAGTGCATCATTAATCACTCCAAATATTCGGTCTCTTAAGGACGGAGTCAGGATTTTAGTGTAGGGGTCGAAATGCAGGTATATATTACTAAAATATTAAAATTAATAAATTAGGAGGTACTAGTACATTCAGGGGCGGATGCAGAATTTTAGTCAGGGGCAATTATCGGGTTTTAAACCATTAACTAATCGGATACTAAATAAAAATTTAATAATTTAATATATTATTATCTAATAAAAATTATTAAAATAATAACATTTTATATATTAAAAATAACAACAAAATAAATCTCAAAGTAATAGATATTCAAATTGATAAAGAAAGTTATCGTCTATGGAACTTTATATTTTGATATCTTTGTATAATTATTTCATTATGTACGATATTAAATATTTTTTTCTCAACAAATTTAATCAGACAATTCAGGGAAGCAAAAAAAATTTTTTCAAAGAAGACAAATTATCGAAAAATATTATTTTTCAAAATCCAGAGAAACAGCTACCCTCCCCCCTTTCTGTTTCCATTGTAGATCCGCCTCTGAATATATTGTATAAAGTAAAAATACATGATAAAACTAAACCCAACGTGTAACTCGTGTGAGATTGGAGGAGAGAGGCGGAGCCCCAACTCCCCCTAAATCCGCTCTTGCTGTTTCCGATTTACCAGCACTTCACGCCTTCCTCAAATATACACGTCATGCTTGCATGTGCTCAAGTCATTTTAGTACCAAATAACTGAGATATGACAAAATTAACTAAGGGATGCAAACCTCCAATTTGCCAGTATATTGTATGAAGAACTCCATAATTTGTTATATTTATCTTTATTGAACTACAGAAGGGTACGTGTAACATATTTTCCTAATTTCCACACTTAATTTTTATATTTATCTTTATTGAAGTACAGAAGGGTACATGTAACATGTTTTCCTAATTTTCACACTTAATTACTTAAACCAATTAATGGTGCGATAGACTAAACTGCGCAACTACGAAAAGTGAAAACATAATACGGCCCTTTTAGCGTATATACAGGTTTGTAGGGGGCGGGGTGTAAATAAGTTTAACTGTATAAGGCCCGTAAAATCAAGCCTGCAACCAATCCCATTTGCATTTATTTTCTTTATAAGACTGAGAAGAGTTTAATTTGGAATTATGGGCTGAATAATTGAATAATTTGATGCAACGCTTCTGCTTGCTTCTTTCAGACCTAAATCCTAATGATACTTATACATTCAAAAAGGGCCATGGGCTTATATTCTTTAGACCCTCTTCAGTCATTTTTAGTGTTTTCTAATCTTACCTATCACGACTTAATAAGGATTAAAATTAGTCTTTATTCTTAATTCAGTCCGAACATTAACCATGTCAGCTCTTCAAGAATCTTTGTATTAATTTTTTTTCACTGTACTTAAATATGATTTTAATCATCAAAATTTAATATTTATTCGTAGGTCAGTAAATCTACCGTGAGGTTAAGCTCACAGAAGGCCTACGTGAGCTTAACTCAAAAAATATATCAAATGATCTCCAAATTTTAATTTTTCAATCTCATTAAATTCTTCATATTGAAATCTTATGGGGTACAAAAATTTGGGATATTTTAAATTTTCTAAGTCACTCTTTTCATTTTTTTAAAATAATTTACAAACATTGAATATTTTATTATTATTTTTTAAGCTAATTTTCAAAAATTGAAAAGAGCGACTTAGAAAATTCGAAACATTCCAAATTTTTATACCCCGCAAGATTTCAATATGAAGAATTTAATGAAATTGAAAAATCAAAATTTGGAGATCATTGATATATTTTTTAAGCTAAGCTCATGGTAAATTTACTCTATATATATATATATATATATATTGAGTGAAACCAGTGGGGAATGGTATGTACAACGCAACGATCTTGAGTCCTGATAGATATAATCCTAAAACTTGAATATTTAGACTGTTTTTGTCTGGGCACGAATTATATTTGACTAATACAAGCATAATTTCGAATTCGAAACTTTGTAAAAACATGTGAGCTAATTAAAATACAATCCGTACATAAATTTCTCTTTTGAACAGTTTTTTTTTTTTTTTTTTTTTTTTTTTTTTGAAAAGGATGGAGGTCAAGTACCCAAATTTCATTGAACTTGACCACAGAGTTGTGATCTTGAATGTACAGGAGTTGCAATTATGAACAGTTTTGATATAAACACTATTATATTAATGCTCTATTAAACGGATGATATCTTGTCTTGCTAAATCAAGTTTTTACTGTTCTGGATGAAAACTATATGACTTTGATTGGACTTAAGCTACATATACTTTATTTATTTTTGTTACTATGTTTTATTTTCGTCATCAATTATTGTTAATTGTGTGTTTCTATTAAACTCTCTCGAAGGAAATCCAAGAAATAATGTTTGTGATAAGTCATTTTATTTAATGCAATTTTAATTAATTCATATCTAAGAGATGAAAACACGTAATTGATTATGAGAATTACTTTACTAATTCAGGACAAAAAAAATTCAATTAAGAACGAACGTGTTATATAGCTCATGCTTGTACTGATTAATTAATTAAGAGGAGAAATCCTAAAAAAAACATTTCCTTTTATTCGGTAAAACGCAATTGATATTTTCATATTAAACAAAAAAAATGTAATAGTTCCTGATTGGGTGAACGAAAGATGGGAACAAATAATAGATTAATAGTAATGTTCTGAGTAAATCATCCAGATAGGTAAAATATCTGAATCTGAAAAAAATAAAAAAATCGAAAAAGAAACTCAAGCAAAGGTGACTTGAATATCACTGACCCACTGCACAAGATGAGAATGAGATCACACCTTTAACATGTAGCTAATGGCTAGCAAGAGAGCACCTAGTTGGACATATGTTACCTTATCTGACTCAACTCAAAACAAAACTTGGAAACATGTAGTTGTTCATCTTTCATCACAAATTGGAGCATGCAACAATTCATTTGCAACATCCTAAATTCTCATGTTAAGCGGCTCATTTCCTATTCAAAAAAATAGGGAAAAAAGAGTAAAAAGTCATCTATTCAATAATAACACTGGATGATGATGATGGCGCCACACATTAACACATTTTTTTATATAATCTCTGCAAAGACTCGAAAATTAGTGAGTGTGTGTATATTTTTTTTATCAAGTTTAAAATTTTTTTTGGCTAATTTCAAATAAATCGATTGAATTAGTTTAAAAAAAGTTGCACGTTCATATATATCTAAATTTCTCATTCAGTAATGATAGGATTTTTGCAGTGATCACCAAGCTAAGGCGAGATTTTTTTAGATTTTTTTAAACTGTGTATTATCAATAATATCTCTAAGTATAATTTCTTGATTAAATCCGACAGAAAAATGTGATCCCATCTTATTAATGTAAAAAAGATTAATATTAAAAAAAAACTCTAGCAGTGCCCATATGGCAACCCGGAAATTTCATGCGGTCCGAAAACGAAAGCGTAAATTGTGCCGTTAGCCCGTTACTGTACAAAAGAAAAGAAAAGAAAAAAAGGAGAATGAAGACAGCTTCCAAGTGTTAAATAGAGGCACCACCATCCGGGCGTCTGGATATTTTATGTGGTATAAAGAGAGCAAGATCTTCTGTGGCATTTTTTACTTGTCGCCAAAATACAACACATGAATGTTAACTTGGTATGAATTCGGTCCGGTATGCTAATTTATACTAATTTAGACTTTTTCTATTACTTGCATTCTATTGTATATCTCTATTAATACTAGTAGTGGGGATCCATTTATAATGGGTTATTTTAATAATCTTGATAATGGACCTCTAAATAAATATATAAAAAAGTTTAAATGTGTTATTCTACATTTAGATTGATGGTCATTCAAATTTTATACAATTTCACTATCGTTTGATAGTCCACTTAAAGACCGTTAAATTGAAACCGTTACAAATTGCATAAAAATTTGATAGTCTTTGATAGACTATCAAATTATAATGAAATTATATAAATTTGAATGATCATAAATCTAAAAGTAGAAGAATATATTTATAATTTTTTTCCATTTTTAATATTTTTTTATATTTATTTAGAGATCCATTGTTAAGATTGTCAAAATAACTCATTGTCAACCTATCTCTTCTCATACTAGTATTCTATAGAAATGGAACTAATGATATGTGCAACATGGTTACATTGTTGACCACATAGACATGAGCAAGAGATTCACTTTGGGCAAGAAGAATAATAATTGCTACTCTGCACTTCAGTAACAACTGTTACAAAGACCAGCCATTATTTAAAATGATTTACAAAATCCCCCCTCTCTCTCTCTATTTATATAAAACAAAGACTAGACCCTGAGTGTGGAGTGGCAAAAAATAGAAGCAGAATTCTCCAAAGAATTGAAGAGGTTGATCATGGCTCATGAAGACACCGCAATTGTAGAGGTTAGTTGCATGCTTTTTAAATTAGAATTACACCTTCGCTCTATATCTCTCTCTCGTGATATTCTCCAAATAATTCAGCTTTCTCATGCATCCGCTACCAATACTACAAGTTTCATCAAAATTCAATTAGAAATATCTGCAATATAGGATTCCTAGACTTAGAAATTCCCATTTGATTGGAAAGGGGACTTGCATTGTGATTAATTTTAAAGTTCTGTTCAATACAATCGATACAGCTGGCCTACATGACCCCCTTACCCCTTTGCTGTGGAAGAAAAAAAAATAGTAGAGAATATGTCTGGTCGATTCAGAATTAAATTTTTTGATACAGTCTAGATGTGGCCGTAGGTGTTGCGAGCTGCTGCAAAGAAAGCATCCCAAATTTCCACCGGGTAGTTTAGTCCAACTTCTGGGACCGGGGTTGAGTGATGCGCTGCATATACTTGCTGTGCATGCTTAAGAATTAGATCAATCCATGTAGGTGTAGTGGTGAACACAATTTTCCTTAAATTCTATTTTTTTCATCAAAATCACATTTATTTCCTTCTGTATAATAACTTCCATTTATGCCGTAGATGGCAAATAATCATGTTTAATGGCATTTTTACTTGTTAAATTATAAGATGGTTGGAAAAAATAATAAAATGGGCTTTATATAGTTACAAATTTTTTATATGACAGGAGTATTTTTCATTGATAAAAATTTTGTTACAATACATAGGGACCGAGGTTCTTCCGAAAAGAAAAAGGTAAAAGTTAACTTCATAAAACAAGTATGAGCATATATTTCAAATTTAATTGAAACCGAATTCTGAAGTTCATCTTTCTGCTTCAGTGAAAGTGAGAGGAATTAATATGAAATGATTCACACAGGAAGTTTTACAGATTCAAATTAGTGGAAAATGCTATTGCTTGCAGCCACAGGAAATGCCTGGGAGGACGTCTGAGGAGGAGCAGGATGAAAAAGTAGTACGCACCAGGGATGGTTCGGTTGATTGGTATGGGAATACCTCTGTCCGGAGCAAATCTGGTGGTTGGATTGCTGCAGTGCTCCTATTGGGTATGCAATTTTCTTCCAATGCCATTGATGTCAATGCTATCTATCTACTCAGTTTTCTGTTGTCCAAGCTAGTCAATAGATTATGTAAAACTAGATGTGAACTTGAACCAGGTAACACTTGACAGTTGAGAATTAATAGCACAGAGCAACTAGACTTAGGAGAAGGGCCACTTATGTTATGTCACTTCACTTCACTGTTTGCATGCAGTCAGTTTCAACATATGCACATGTGGTCATATCATATATAACATAACAGCCAACATATTGTTCAGTTATATCTGATCTAATTCATGTTCTTAGTAAACCTTTATAATTTTCTTGGGCAACAAGAGTTGAAATCATCAATTTGGTTAAACAGTCAATCAAGGACTGATAACACTAGCGTTCTTTGGGGTGGCGGCAAATTTGGTATTATTCCTGACCAGAGTGATGCACATGGAGAATGCTGATGCTGCAAATCATGTGAGCAATTGGGTGGGAACCACATACATGTTCTCCATTGTTGGAGCATTTATCAGTGACTCATATTGGGGCAGATACAAGACTTGCATCATCTTTCAGCTCGTCTTTTTTACTGTAAGTATCAATCACTATAAAAAAACAGTGTGCATTAATCCGCCCAAATTAAGCAGAAAACAGGTACAGTATCTATGGTGCAGTTTATAAAAAAGCGAAACAAATCTATTATGACCACAACAAAAGGTAAGAAAAAAAAATTACACAAAAAAACTGAGTGTGTCAATTCACTAATCTGATAGAGTCGAATTCCAAGAAATTATCAATCACCTGATACATAATGGACTGTTACATTAGATTAATTCAGTGGCATGCAGACTAATTTGTAAAAAGGTTAACAAAATTAACCTTTCACAATACATCTGGTCATGTTTTCAGGGCTTGATGGAGCTATCCTTATCATCCTACTTTATCCTACGAAAATCATGTTACTCAAATGAGACAAAAAGTTGCAAAGCACCAAGTCATTTCGAGATACTTATTTTCTACATTTCAATGTACCAAATTGCCCTTGGGAATGGCGGTTACCAGCCAGCAATGACGACCTTTGGTGCAGACCAGTTTGATGCAGAGTATCCTGAAGAACAAAATTCCAAAATGGTGTTCTTCAGTTATTTCTTCGTGGCAAACAACATTGGCAGTTTATTTTCCGATGTTGTCCTTACGTACTTACAAGATAAGGGTCAATGGGTGCTTTCTTTTGCTTTTTCTGCTGCTGCATCGCTTCTCGGTATCATACTTTTCTTTTCAGGAACATTACGTTTTAGGTACTTCAAGCCGGGAGGCAATCCACTCATCAGGATTAGCCAAGTGATAACTGCATCGGTCAAGAATAGAAAGGTTAAAACACCACTGCCAGAGCACTTGTATGAGGTCGATGAGAAGATTGGAGAGAGGAAGATCTTTCATACTCCAGAATTTAAGTAATTTAATATACCTTCTGAAAATTAATTAAATAATGCCTCAATTTTTATCCAAAAAAAATATAAAGACACAATGTATGTCAAACTCAGTTAAGTAATTAGTTTCGATATCCATAAGTTTCAATTATAGAATTTATGAAAAACCAGCTCCTTTTCAGACACAATTTGGAACACACTATAGCCAAATATCAAGTCTTTTTAAGTCCTTATGGATTTCTTCAAATACATTTAATCTTGAGCCAGTTAAATTATTAGCAAGAAATATGCAAACACTTCTCTAATATGTATTGTTTGATCTTCCTTTCTTGCAGGTGTTTAGACAAAGCAGCTGTGATATTGCATCCAGTGCTATCTCCTGAGAGTGCACAAAAAGTATCCTCCAAGCAATGGGCAGCATGCACAGTGACACAAGTCGAAGAGGTGAAATGCATCCTTCGACTCTTCCCAATCTGGCTTTGCACTGTAGTATACTCTATTGCATATAACCAAATGTCATCAGTTTTTATTGAGCAAGGCGAGGCCATGGACTCCACTGCTTCCAAACTACATATACCACCTGGTAGCATGAACGTGTTCGAGATATTTGGCGTATCAAGTTTCATTGTTTTCTATCAATTCTGCATCTCCCCTTTCATGCTGAAAGTTTTCAGAAAGGACCTCACTGAGCTACGAAGAATGGGAATCGGGTTCATAATCGCAATCATGGCTATGTCTTCAGCCGGACTTGTCGAATTTTATAGGTTGAAACATGCCAAAAGAGTATGCACAAATAGGTGCAAGGATTCCAGTAACTTGAGCATTCTATGGCAAATACCTCAATACATGTTGGTCGGAGCCTCGGAGGTTTTTACCTATGTTGGCATGATGGAGTTCTTCAATAAGGAGAGCCCAGATGGATTAAAGAGCTTTGCAAGTGCACTATATGTTGCATCTATGTCAGTAGGGAGCTATTTGAGTGAAATAGTTGTGACAGTTATTGTTAAAGCATCAGGAAAAGGGAGTAGAGATGGTTGGATTTCAGACAGCCTCAACAAAGGTCATATGGACAAGTTCTACTTTCTTATTGGATTGCTCAATGCACTTGGTTTTGTTTTGTTTTTGGTGTGCGCTAAGAGGTATAGAGGTATACAGTTTTCCGGACATCACAAAGTAACCGGGATTTCGGTGTTAAATGGAAGCAAAGATGCCCTCATAACAAGGGGAGATGAACAGCTTACCCAAATTGAGGAAATAGAGGTCGCATCTTGAAGCTTGAAAAGACATGTCAGACTAGTAAACTTGTTTTGAGTCGTAGGGATTTTTATAAGCTATTGATAGTATTTTCTTTTTCCTCTTTCTCTGTTCTTTTATCTCTGCTTGAATGAATGTTTAAAACTTTAGATGACTTGGATCTTCTCATTTCTTGTAAGTGTTGTAGGATGCAGGCCAAATCAAAAATTAGATTTCACAGATCATTTTTGTTTGATAAAAAAAAGAATCATGAATCATGATCCTAATTCCGACAATTATATATGCCAACAAGTTTTAAATCAATATCATGGTTTAAAGCGCAAATTTTTGTTCTTGTTATGCGACTCCGTTGTGAGATGCTTCGAGTCTAAAAATTTGGAGACAAATAAGCGGTTAGAACAAGAGGCATGTAAACTATCTTAAACTTCGCCAGAAGGTATCTGAGATCCTAACGCGGACACAAAAATTAAGATTATTTCAATAGGGTCTCTTTATTTAGTATTTCAGTAGGAATTTAGATTGTTATTTTCCTTTCCCCAAGTACAGCACATAATCTGACGCAAGCATGCATATCAACTGCTGCATCTTAATTAGAATTCTTAATTTTTAATACGCAAATAAAGTTAACCTTTCAAACTTTTTAAATATATCATATCATCATTTTTCTTCACCATTGATTTTATTTAATTTTTTTCATCTTCTTAAATCTAAGGATTCATATAAAATAGTTTCTCCCTTTTCATTTAAAAATAATTTATGCTCTTAAAATGATTCAATTTTTTCATATGATCATTTATAAATTATTATGTATTTAATTATATTATTTATTATCATAATAATAATTATTATCATTATCATTATTAATTAGCATTTAAAAATATTATGTCTAAATTTTTTTAATGTGAAATTTTATTAAATATATTTAAAATTTAATATTATTAATTATTTATTTGAGAACTATATAAATCCGAATTACAGATCTAATTATACATAATTTTGTTAATTTGTTGTGCAGGGCACTTCAACGAAGAATTCTCTTGCTAGTTTCATTCAGTCATTTCAAAAAAAAAAAGAAAAAAATGGGTACCTGAGTCTGGATTATTTTGTCAGACTAGACGACTAGATGAAGCTGGAGGCAAGACTCCCTTATGAAATAGATTTACAGGAAAACTGACAATTTAGGCTACGCGAAGTCAACCTCAAGTCATAATTCTAACCTTGCAACAAAGGCAAATCGAACTACGCGTGCATAGATTGTACAAAGCCTGGAATCCTGACAGACGTGTAACGACCAGCAGCGTCTTCATTTGGCGTGTCAGAACAGCTGGTCTTTTCATTCAAGGACAAGAAGTAAATTGGAAATGATTTAGATCGTGTTGTAAACGTTCTCAAAATGGATCGGAATGATCAAACAGAGATAATAAATGAACTAATGTAGAAACAAGGAACCTTGACCATTGAGAACTTATATTAATTAATAAAAGACGGCATCATAAATTGATCATTACCGCCAGGATCTTGTTTTGAAAGGGAGAAAAAAAGACGAGTCTAAAAAAATAATGGGAGATTCGATTTTGAGTATCAGATAGCTAGGATATACTTTTGTTTAGTGTGATCAGAGGGGGAGTGGTTGATCAGTAAAAATCAGGATCGTTGATTAATAAATTAACAACGCTTCTTCAGATCCCTTGCAAACTTACCCCAAAAAATATATAAGCTACCCACTCTTCAATACGCTAAATTTAAATAAAGAGAATTTGACAGTACAACAAATTAAGCATAGTTATTGTAATTTAACTCAAAGCAACCACCAAAATGGAAACCCCTAACAACTAAAAACAAACTTTCAGAACAATCAGGAGCCATTTTTTCTTCTCTAAAAGTTCTGCGTTGGCAACCCTCAAGCAACAAAACAACACTCAACAAACACTATGCTGCACTTGTTTTTTTTACCTTAAACTTTGCGCACTTGAATATGATGAGTTGATTCATGTCTCCAAATTGATGTAATACCGCTCTGAACAAGAGTTACATAGACTCCTTTCTTTATATGCTTCCCATTCTGTTATATCACAATGTTCATAGAGTCATCATTTATTCCAAGACATTACTTATAGTATCTGAATATATGAAATATACATATATGAGTATCAAGTACCATCAAAGCTTCTATTGCTCTAGAGAAGGTCTCTTCAGCATCATTGGAGAAATCCATTTGTACAGGAACTACACCTTGGTATAGCACAAGTCTCTGCTTTATTCTCTCTCTACATGGCCAAAATCATGTATTAGTTGCCTGTTTAAATATCATCTTTTTCAAATTTTCATTGCTGACTCACTGGTTTGTAAATGCGAAAATTGTACAAGAAGGTCGGAAGTGGCTCAAGAGCACAGCCATGGATCCTGTCTGTGTGAAAACAATAATAGGTGTGCCAAGTGCATTTGCCATGGTGGTTGCATGAGAGGCAAACATTTTACTCAGCTCATGTCAAATTCGCTGCCTAAAGCCTTCAACAAAAAAGAAAGCAAAAATGCAAGGTAACAAACAAAAAAAGTATTTTGCTTGGCTTCATAAATCAAGAACGTCAATAAGAAGTGATTTTATTATTAAAAAAAAAACAAAGAAAGAAAGAAAGAAGAAGAACAACTTACCTGGATAGGTGTTGAATGTACAGGTAAGGCAGCTTTAGCTGACACAGCAGATTCAGTTCTTAGTGCCACTGTATGCATCACGGTTACAGCTTTTAGTGGGAACCTGAATAAAAATGAGAGACCAAAGGGAAGAATATTACATAGTCCAACATATGCATCTTTACCAAAGGAAAAGACCAGCTAGTAGAACTTTGTAAGACAAGCTAAGATTCAAAGGGCTCAATTGAAGCTAAAAGAAAATCTAAATAAAATTATTTTATGCCAATCACAACATATAATGCATATCCCTGAAACCGGGAAAAACCTAATATGTTATCCAAAACATAAACATGTACTACACAAATCAATATAACCTACAATAAACACACTATTCCAGCACCTTATGGTTGTAGGTTAAGAACCAGTATCTTCTCAATTAAATTGGCAAGGAGTACAAAAGAAATTGTGCTTCACCAGTAATGAAATTACACATGATAGCAATGGGATTCCAAGAATATGACATTTTAGTATATGTGAAACTGCTCGAATGATATCGTAATTGAACACCAAAACAAACCCATAAAAAACGAATTACAAAAGAATAAACTAAATTAAGGGTGCAAAAGAAAATATTAAGAAAAAGCACAAATCAGTTCAAACCCATTATGTAAGAGGAGGACGTACTTGCCATGAGCAGTTTCACCAGAAAGCATGATAGCATCAGCACCTTCTTTGACAGCTATGGCTATGTCAGAGACCTCAGCTCTTGTCGGAGTGGGATGATCTATCATACTCTCTAGCATGTTTGTTGCGACAATCACTGGCTTCTCCATGCTACGGCACGTCATTATTATCTCATCCTGTTCCATTTTACAAACAAGTCTAACTATCAGCCATGATCCTTATATCTGGACAGAAGTTTTCTCTGTCAGAATTAGGGTCACCCATATTTCCATAGGTCAATTGACTATTTAAATTTGAACATTTCTAATGTATTCCAAAGCAATTAATTTTCTAGTGAGGAGGTTCACAGAAAGCAAACAATTGTTAATAAGAGTTCAAAGTGGAATATCATTAATGGTCTTGATCAAGGTAGTCAGTGGCGAAAGGCGCAGTCAAGACGCAAATGGTTGAAATCATCTGAGGCGCAAAGCACACAAAAAAGCGCGTGCCTGAGTAATCTGAGACGCATAATTATATTTGATATAATTAATATAATGAAATGCTTGATAAAAACAAAATTGATATAAAAATGCATTATCATTAACTTTATTTCTTATTTTTAAATAATATATAATATCTTAGAATACAAAAACATAAATAAAATACTTGAATTTCATTTCAAATAAAATAAAAATATGCAATTAAAAGTTTGCATTGTAATTTAATATTATAAATATTTAATATCGAAATCTCAATAGAACATAATTAAACTTCGATTATGTTTCACTGTAACTGTTATAAAATATAAATATATCAATGATATATAAATAACTGTAAAATATGTACACATATACAATATTACTCATCATCTCACCAAATTTCTAAATAAAATAAAATTAGTTTATTTACATGCTATAATGATAGATTTGATTATTAATTTATTATTTAACTTTTATTTTTTACATGATATATTATGGTAGTTCAAAAACTTTTAATCTAAAAGGATACATAATATTTATAACAAGATATGATAGGATTTTTAATATTATTTTTTTTATTTTTCATATTTCTTTATTTTGTTGTCATCTCTATTAGCATTTCATCAAAATTGCATTTTGAAGGCATATAAAATTTTAAATCAAAAAGTCTAAATATTTTAAAGTCATATTAAATTTAAATATTATAATAAATTAAATTTGGATGTAAAAAAATTCATCAGACGTGCGCCTCCTTGCGCCTCTCGTTTTTTGCGCATCACCAAAAAGCGTACAAAAGTGCGCGCTTTTATAACTGCGCCCGCCTCTCAACCCAAAAAGGCGAAGATTGCTTTTGCGCCTCGTCTTTGCGCTTAAGCGAGCGCTTTTTGCGCCTCTGACTGCACTGGTCTTGATTCCTCCAATAGTAAATATGCGAGCACGAGAACAAAAGTTTGAAACGATCTGTTTAGTATCAAAAGAATGAGGTTAATGGATATGGAATGACTGTGAGTTTGCAGCTATTGACAAAGTTATAATTCTCATACGGCAGATAAGTGAATATTATGAGAAACAGTTCTGCCATTCATCGATGTACTTGCCAAATGGAATGAAACCCACTCTAGAAACGAAACACTCCTTCCCAATTAGCAAGCTCATCTAGTCTATTGTTTACCAGCTCACTGGTGTATCAAATGACAAATATTGCTATTAGTGAAATTCTATAAAAAATATATATGCAAAAATAATATGATAGATGTAGTTTTTGGAAGTAGATATGATACACTATCATTGTTAAATGAAAAGCTTAATACAATAATAAAAATAGCCTACTATTAATTAATTTTTTACATATTCAAAATTTTTGTTTGAAGATATCTTTTTTACAATTGACAGTTTTTGCATTTGATAACTTGTGCATCTGCAAGAAGTATGAATTTTTACTATGATACTTGAAAGTTCTAATACTCTTAAATCATAATATTCATAAGTCATAACAAAGCAATCCAAATTTAACAAACTTAGTTTTATCCATCTTATCAAGTATGGATTATCTGATGCCAACAACAATCCAATATAAAAGAAAGAAGAATAATTAAATCACCTGCAGCATAGGAACATCTTCAATTGGAAGCTCAGCCCCAAGATCCCCACGAGCTACCATTGCCTACAAGGATATTTCAGAGTTAGGATTTCTAACTTAAGACCTGAACATATGAATATAATTGAAAGATCAGGATAAGTAGTTTGACCCCATCAGATGCAGAGATAATAGATTGAAGATTTGGTATTGCATCAGCACTCTCTATCTTCACAATCACATGTATATCAGCATTGCGACCTGCCAGTTTAAAGGGAAAACAAAAGAAAAGATAATTGGGACATTAATTAGTAAAATGTAAAATGAAACATTTTGAATTAACTTAAATTACCTTTGAGGAAATCTTTCAGTTCATGCACTACTTCAGCATCCTTCACAAATGAAACAGCATAGAAATCAACCTTGTTTTCCACACCAAATTTGATGTCTTCCCAGTCCTTGTCTATAAAAGTTGCAATGATAGTACAAAAAAAGAAAAAAAAACACAACATCAACGCTGGAGGTAAGTCAATGTGTAAAATTTTCATTTGTATGGTTTAGGGGATTGTTACCTGTTATAGATGGTAGTGTGGCACTCTTTCCACGGACATTAAGATGACGCCTTGATTTAAGTTCACCGCCATCTATCACTTCACATTTCACCGTATCGACTGTCTTAGATTTCACAACAAGTGACATCATACCTCCTACAAGGATGAATTACTGGTCAATCAACAAGAATATATAAGTTACAGCACAAAGAATTCAAATTGTTAATATCTTATTTTTTAAGACCATGCATCAGTATAATTCCGAACCCGCTAGTATAGTAGGGGGATCAATGTTTCACAAATTTTAACGACTTCAAAAATAATTAGAGATTACCGTCTACCAAAAGGGTATCATCAACTTCCACATCATTCACAAAATCATCATAATTTACACCAATGGTATTTTCAGAGATCAAGCCACGGTTTATAGTAAAATTTAATTCTTGTCCTTCCTTAAGCATGATTGGCTCGGGAAGGTCTCCACTCCTAACCTCAGGTCCCTGCAATAGCACAGCGTATCATTCTATTTATTTCATTGAACATTATAATTATAATTACTAATAGGAAACATATACACTTTCCTAATCTTATCAGGGTTGTATTAATACAATAAGGTGCTGATTGAAAATGGGCTCTACCACAACAGGGGGAAAAATGCTATCTCCTCATTATTTTTGTACTGCCCTTAAGCCCCATTTTATAAAAGTCTATTAATAATAAAAAAAAAACAGTGAAGATGGAATCACAACAGGAATGCTTTTGATCAAAATTCTTAAAACAAGTTGGAATTTTATGAGTTCATGCAAGGCTTTGCAGAAAAAAGAACGATTTCACTGGATAAATTTATTCTGCCCTTCTTCCTCATCTAGAAAGACATCCAATTCATAACCAACACTACATAGGTATTTTGCTGTTATTTCCACTCCAGGAATTATGACACTTTACTTGCCCCAAATAAAACAGCACTTATGCTTATACAGCAATTAATGATAATGACATTGCTTATCCTTATAACACAATCAATGGAAGCGACACTTCTTATCCTTATACAGCAACTAATTGAAGCGATACTTCTTATCCTTATACCACAATTAATGAAAACAGCAATACTAATCCTTATATCACAATTAAAAAAAAAACATATTACCTTGGTGTCAAGCATGATTGCAATGACATTGCTTTCCTTATTTTGGGCATTGTACTCCTTGACCAAGTCAATAACCTTCTTGTGGGATTTGTGGTCCCCATGGGACATATTGAGGCGTGCCACATTCATCCCAGCCTCAGCCAGTTTCCATATCATCTCTCGGGTGTTTGTGCTTGGACCGATCGTGCACACAATCTTCGTTTTCCTCCTTGGATTTAGCACAACATCATCAAATTCGTTTTGTATCAAGTCAGTTCTTTCCTGAAAAAAACGAAAAAAATAATTTATAGCAAACAATTTTGAAATATAATAGAATACTTCCCATCTAGCTCAAGGACTGTCATCCAGGATACTGTAGCAGCCATGTTATTTAATAGTCATAGAATCTGACCAAATCCATTATTACTGTTGTTAATTATACTTTATAGACTTCTGAAATAAATTTTCTTTTGTCCTTTCCTGAAGATAAAATATGGCTGGATTGAAACTTAGGCATCAAGTCAAGCAAGATTGGTGCAATTTAGTACAAAATGTATTGTGATCTTAAGTTCATCTTAATTACCTTGAGCTAAGGTTTTTGCAGGACCTAACTAATTGCCCAATTGGTTTTGACTGACTGGTGCAAACAAGTCAGGCTGTTAATGAGAATCTCAATGAGGTCATCAAAATAATGTAGTGGCTAAAATCATTTTTCTTAAAGGGATCTAGTCTTGATTATGTTAAAATCCCACATAAGCGCAAACAATTATCACAGCAGCAACCATAAAGGGGGGAAAAACAGATTAAGAAAATTAAATTTTCTGGACCCCTGATCTCAACCACAACTCCACGATCAGCAAAACGAATTAAAAAGGTTTCTCAAAATACCTAACTCAGCTCAAATCATCATGCATTTAATCGACTTCTAAATTTCCAATAAAAGAGCCTCAAATTCATTTTAATAACTCACAAGCATTGCAACGCCATTGGACGAAGCGAGATCAGCGACCTTGGCGTTCGCGTCGCTGGTCCTGACAGCCCTCACTACGAGATTTCTCCGACTGAACGGCAGGGCCCACGATCCGTTCCTAGCGACTTTCGAGCTGAGGCCCAGAGAAGCCGAATCCGTACCAGTCACCGGAGAAATCTGCGTCGTCATGCTCCCGATCTCCATCGCCGCCATCTCCAGCTGTTAAATATCAGAAAAAATGATATTTTTTTACAGCGCGTGACTGAGGCGGGGTTTAAGGAGCGTGCCTTGAAGGTCGAAGACGGAGAGAAAAACAGAGAGAAAGAAACTCCAGCAGAGTTGGAGGCGCCAAGGGCAGGGGCGGAGCCAGTTTCCAAAGGGGTAAAAAGAAATTTCTGAACAGATATAACATTATAATTATTTTAAAAATTAATTATATATTTTTTATTTTCATAATTGCAGTATATTTTAGAGATATGTTTTTATCAATATTTTTAAAATAAAAAATATTCTATAATTTCTGTAAAAATCAAGTATATTTTAAAAAACTCTTTTGAATTAGAAATATATTTTGAATTTTTTTCAGGAGTTACTGACCCCTCTGTCCCGAGTAGAGGTGGAAGAACCCGACCCGACCCGAGAAATCTGTCCGACCCGTCCGGATCTAAACCCGACCCGATCTGATTTTTTAAAAAAGTCAAACTGATCTGATCTGATCCGATCCGAGATCAAATGATCTTCAATCCAATCGAAATCTATCAACGATCTAAAAAAATACAATATATAAATTGACCTGACCCTAACCCGATCCGATTTCTTCTAAAAGATCAAACTGATCCGACCCGTCTAACTCGAATCCGCCCAATTACCGCCTCTAATCCCGAGCAAGGCGAGAGAGGTTAGAAAAGTGACAAGACACGTGAATTCTCGAAATTTTTTTATTTATGTAAAAAGAATTTTATAATTAAATATTGAAGTAAATAAGAGGTAAATTATGGGATCTACTCTAAATGGGAGTGAGAAATCTACTGCACGTTACTGACAAATGCGTGGAGTCAATTTACTTCATGCTACTGGCAAATGCGTGGTCTCCCACTCCACGAAACTCTTATTACATGCGTGGCGTGGCCCCCCTGATTTGTACCCCCGCGTGGAGTCAATCTACTCCCATCCCCTCACCCTTCTCCCAATTATATATGCTATATATGCATGGAATCCGTTGTAGTGGCCCAATAAAAAAGCAAGTCGAAGTTCATCATCCAAGACAGCTCTCAGAGAAAAGAGTGGTGCAGATCAGTTATCTGAGAAAGACTTCCATTTCTATATGTTTTATTTTTATCTTTTTAAAAAAAATATGTAGTCACATATTTACGTGAATAACTAAATTATTTAAACAAATTTATATTTGTATAATGCTTTGCAATTTTCAACATCAAATTTAAATTGATAAATATTTTTACTTCTTAACATTTGTAGCTTTTTCTTTTTGAATAAATATTTTTTAACGATTTAAATTATTCATATTAATATATATTTCTTATAATATGACACATAGTATGTAAAATCAAAATAAATATGAAATGTCAAAAATATTTTTTATTATCAATTATTTTAAAGTACCTAATACTTATAAATAGTTAATAATTTCATAAATTAAATCTTTGTAGAACATAAACATTTTTATATTATACTATATGTATATACAAGACACCACAAAAGGTCAAAATCAGCTTATGAAACAAGCAATATAGCACATAGTCAGGATGAACTTCAAGAATCCATAGTTTATTTTTTTTATTTCTCTATTTCATGCTTTTTTTTTTTTAATTATTATTTTTAAATAATTAATTAATTTTATTATATTTAGTGTTAAATATTTTTTATTGTAGTTATATTCATTTTATTATTTTATTTTGTTGTTGTATTGTTCATGTAGAATAAAATGTGACATTTTTAGTAATTAGTTTTTAAAATATATATATATAGAGAGAGAGAGAGAGAGTAAATCTACTGTGAGTTTAAGCTCACGGAAGACCTCCGTGAGTTTAACTCAAAAAATATATAAAATGATCTTCAAATTGTGATTTTTCAATCTCATTAAATTATTCATATTGAAATCTTATGTGGTACAAAAATTTGGGATGTTTTGAGTTTTCTAAGTCGCTCTTTTCAATTTTTTAAAATAATGTACAAACATTAAATATTTTATTATTATTTTTGGAGCTGATTTTCAAAAATTGAAAAGAGCGATTTAGAAAACTCGAAACATTCTAAATTTTTTACCCCATAATATTTCAATATGAAGAATTTAATGAGATTGAAAAATCAAAATTCGAAAATCATTTGATATATTTTTGAGCTAAGCTCACGAAAGCCTTCGTGAGCTTAAGCTCACCGTAGATTTACTATATATATATATATATATATATATATATATATATATATATATATATATATAACATGTCGGACATGGTTATCACCACGCTGGACGTAAGCGATCACATGAATCGGCTCATCGGGTGTCGATCGCAACTGACTCAAATCACCACTAAAATATCGCTCCAAGAACACAATAAGCATATCATGTATCTCGTGCCACTACATGTACTGTAATCTGCTACCGGGATCGTACACTCCCGTGATGGGTACTAATCTATGAAAACGAACATCGACCCACTCATCAACATAACTCCGCCAGTGAATCCTCCAATCTGTACCGGCTATCCTCATGGTATGCTCAACACTATCAAAATGTCTATGAGTACTCCATGGTAAGAGATCTGGTGAAGGAATAGTCTGGGCCATACCTCATGACTCTGTCCAGATAATAGTAAGAAACAACCTAAAAATGAATGAGTGCTATTCTAGCCATTAAAATATCCATATCACGGTCCACCATCGATGGCAAATGAATCATAACGGAGTTATATGCACACCAATTAATATGAATTTCCATAATGATATCGAACATATCCCTAGGAGCACCTGAACCAACATGATTTGAAGAATGAATAAAAGTATGCTTACCCGTCCAGTACCTCCCATATGGTTGACAAGAATCTTGATCGAGCTCACCTCAAGCAGTAAATGGTTCAATCAGTTTCGATCGACTAACATTGAACCATGTCCATCCCCACATCTGAAGGAGAATCACCGGCCCAGTGATCATTTTTTAACTGATCCGAGTAGTAATGGATAAATTACGATACAACAGTGCTACACTACAGCTCCCTAATTTTACTATGGAGGATGCTCCATATCCATGAGAAATTGCTGATACAAGATGGGAACTCCGGTCCAACTGCTATCTGGAAATAATAATGTACCGAACAAATCCATGATAAAAGCTCGGGTGTAGTAAACTACCTCATCCGGTGTGGCGTCATCACACAATCTTGAAAACTGTCCTGCCAACCACGATAAGCTCATACTGTATCGAGATTGTTTATACACAGTATGCCCCATCACAGTGCGATTCTTACTCTTCCACGTTGAACCAGTTAGAGGTTTACCAAATGCCTACACTATCAACTCCATTCAATCACTGTCGGAAATACAGGTAACTAGGATGCCATCAATCGGTAACTCCCATAGACAAGCAACATCCTGTAATGTCACGGACAACTCTCCAACCGACATGTGAAAGGTATAAGTCTCAGGTCGCCATCTCTTGATAAGTGTTGATGTATTCCTTGTCAGTATTAGTGTCTCCGATTCTGGCGATATGAAAAAGACCGAGATTCTTCGAGTACCGTTCACATTTCGCATTATATGGAATGTGAAATCGATGTCCTTTAGTAATCAACATTTCTTTTCCCAGAGTTGTACCAAAAATAATTAATTAGTGATACCATAACGTAATATAGTACTTGAAAAAAAAATAATGTTAGTGAATGAAATAAATAAACATACATGCTCAGAAATTTATGATACTTTATGCTAACTGAGTGACATCTACAATAATGGTGTCAGTACTTGTTGGTCGTGACAGGGCAAAACCTGTCGTGCCGCCATTATTATAAATATGCAACAATTTAACATAAATAATTAAATAAATATTAATAATTCTATTTAAAAATATAAAAATATGTACATAAATGCATAAATATTAATTATCATATACATACATACATAATTTAATTTACAACGGTACCATCATTTTAATTGTTGTTCATCTTTAAAACAGTACCTTAATTTAATTTACATGCATGCATAATTTACAACAGTACCTTAAATTTAATGTACATGCATACATAATTTAACTTAAATGGGTGCACCTATATCAATTAAAACCAAAAAAATAAAATTTCATGACAAAAACATTAAATTCTGGCTTAATCTCTTTGAAGCAAACTTGTATCAATTATAACATAGAGTAGCAAGATAAAAATCAAAACATCCATACCAAATTATGGTATTAAACCCACATGTTTAACGATAAAAATACTAAAGAATAACTTGATAACGATTTTTTGGGTTAGTTTAGATCATCTAGCACTAATCTCATCTGATGACCGACACATATCATATTATTTATTAAATGAACTGAACATTTTTTTCCTATCATTAAGAAATTTATCATTAATATGGTAACTCATTATTATTAATATCGTAACTTTTTTTTTTGTTTGACTAATGAGTGAGTCTCCGGTGGTTTCAAAGAGGTTGCAAGATTAATGAGCCTAATCTCGATCACTCACAGTGCATTCAAAATAGAAGCTATGCTGACACAGTGAATCAGTGTCCAATGATTATGTCATAGTAAAATTTATGTTTAATAAAAAAATCAATAAAAAATTATATAAGTCTAGCGATAATAAACATAATGCTTTCATATTGGTGGTCGTAATTTTGAACTCAAATTAAAAAAAAAACATTGTGAATTTTTAAATTTAAATGCTTTGACTCAACTAATTTAATATAAAAAATAACAATATTAAATGCGAAATGTTTTTCCTCAAAAAGAATATAAAAAATACTTTAGTTTTTTTTAATACCCGTAGGTGAAAAATATGTTGTACAATGATATTGATTATTGACAACGTAATGAATTTACCAATTAGTTTTGAAATAATTTTTATTTTATTTGAAAATGATTACTTTTTCTATAATAACTCTTTTAGAGCAACCAATGTACGTACTACACAAGGATGTTAATCATATATGGGGACATCATATTGGCAACAGTATAATGATGCTCAACAGCTCAAGTTGGGTTCTCTTTAACAATTAAAGAAAGGTTGAGAGCAATTACATTATTTAAGGATAAAATTGGTTAACTATTATCATCATTTTCATTTTAAGCTAAATAATCTACAATCAATCCAACTAATATTTCATTTTACAAGTTAATTACCACCATTATCTTCTAAATATAATTTTAATTTCGGATTATAACATAATGTTGGTCAGTCCTCGCAATATTTTGTGTGCCCATCCAGTGTTATTTACCGAGAATATTACCTACCAAGTACCAACTAAACTGCGTGCGAATGAAAATACTCTAACAAAAAGAAAATTCAGAAAACAAAGTCAGATGCTGAAGCCGTGTGAAATGAGTGAATGAAATATAAATATTATACCCGAGATTAACTAATTTCTTATAAAAAATAAATCAAATTATATTTGTATTTTATTGTATGAAAATGATAAAGGATATATAAAAATCCATAAGGATAGATTATTCATATTAAATGCGTTATTACTATTTATGCTAATGTTTTTATTATGAAATTTATTTTGTACCATATTTTTATTATCCAACTTAAATACCACTAATATGAATAATAACTCATTTAACGTAAATAATACTATTATAAAAAATAAGTTACATAATAAATTTCATATCAATTTTGATATTTATGTATCAACTCCTTTTTTGTGTGTTTGAACTCCTATTTATTTTTTATTCCTAGCAGGGAGCAAGCTAGTAGTTGAGTACATGATCAGACGCTTCATCCAAACGGATTATTACAAAGTGCAGGGTGTGTTTGGATTGTAAGGATAGCGTTGTTTTCATAATAACACAACTATTTTCATGTTAGTGAAAATATGAAAAATATATGGAACGTTGTCTTATCATATTAGTGTTCCACGAGTATAGTTAAAATAATATTATTAGTATTACAAAGTAATATTAGATAAGCATTAATATTAAATAAAATAATAAAAAATAATTAATTATTTTATTTATTCCCTTTATCATTCTCAAATTATCATTCAAATAATATTTCTACTAGAACAATAAAAAAGTTAGTTTTATTCTCACAAGATGTCATTAAGCTCATATTATTCTCAGCTAAATCAAAAGACATAATTTATTTACTTAAATCCTTCCACCATCTAAACACACCTTGCAAAAATTGAGTTTTCACTGATTAATAAACAAAACATTAAAAAAAGACATACAACTGTTTTTAAATCCGAACTGAGGAGAAGTACTCTGACTTCTCCTTTTAAACACGATCAGAAAATTTAAACAACTATTTTATTCTTAGATCGTTGAGTTATGATGATTTTCATAAAAGGATACTAATTAAAACCAGGATTTTGTAAAATAAATTCTAGAAAGCAAACCAAATAATTCCATAGCATACTGATAATAAGATTTTCATTCAAGTTTTGCATAATTCGTGTGCCAACGGGAAAGATTTTTTTTTGAAGTTTCTACATAGAGAGAGAAATGGAAGAAGTTGGTCATGGTAGTAGTAATGTAATTTCAAGTATACTACTGTTGTTTCTCATATTTCACTCGCAAAAAGTATTATAAATTTCAAGATAAATTAAGCTTATTTTCAATTATAATTATAAAAGAATATTACAATTAAATAAGTTTTCGACATAAATAATATTTTTCTAAAAACTTCAATATTAATATTGTATAATAAAAACAAAATAACTACATGAAAAGTTCTTATAATGAAAGATAATATTTTTCCTTTCTTTAATTAAGAGAGAGCATGAAAAATATGCACTATCCGTTATTAATAAATAAAGAGAACAAATAGAATTTAATTAATGAATATGTTAATGACGTGACGAAGGTGAAAACATTTGAGATTTAACACCTCTTTATAGAATATAAGATTAGTTGTATGATTTTTCTTTTATTCGGACTCTCATAATCGTATAATTGAATTTTAAAGCGTCTTTTTGTGTAATATAGGATAAGAGAGAATTTGTAAACCTTTGAACAGGAGGATTGTAGAGCTTTAATAACACTAATTTTCTCTTTTTTATGTGTGCTGGCAGGTGACCGAATTGGAAGTTTGACACAGATTCCAGTACAATAAATTCGCCCGGTTATGGACTTGACTTCAATTTCATGGTCTATAATGGTACCAAATACCAATACAATTTCAGGTACGTTAGAAAACTTAAGGTTTGAATATATAAAGATTTATCTCATGTTGATCTCGACGTCTTTCATTATAATCATCGATCAAATACCATTGTTATCGATCCAAACCATTCTAAAAGTAGATCTTTTAAATAAATTAATTTGTCAAGTCATCTAATTAACTCATAGTTTAAGCAAGCTAAATCATAAAAAAACATACATACTGTTTAGCTCAATCGGTAAAATTTGTTATTTTTGTTTATCGACTCCATTACTATTTTTTTTTCCAATCCAATGCTTAATCAAGAGCTATAAAATGAAATCATTCCATAAAATATTAAATTTTAATGACAAAGCTCTTATGCCAATCTTTCATGACGACGATGGTATTATCAAAATAACAACGAAAATATCAATATAACAGACATAACAGCCCCTTGGTAAATAATCTGTCACAATCAGCAGAAGCCACTAGTAATAAGTAATAACTATGCAACTCAGCGACTCAAAACAGAGGAATCAGACTCGCAAAAACAGCAACTAGATTATTATATTAGCCAATTCCTGAAACCGCACAGGTAAAACAAAATTCAAGGGTAAAATTAAAACAAAGTCTTTTTTTTTCATCTAAAATTTGATACACAGCAGCTACAAAATAGATCACAACAGTAAAGAATGCTTATTTTGAACTATGACACATAACACGAGTAATATGTGTGATTGCACAAGGCAATTGATATGCACACAATGTTCGTAGAGAAACTAGGAGTTATTTGACACTAGAAAACAAGGGGCTAATACATTCCCACAATATAATGAGAAACTCCCTTCTTTGAGCTCAGAAATGAAAGAAATTCAGGATTGAACACCATAAGGCAGAAGAGCAGCAGCAACATGTCTACCTTCTTCATTCAAAATATTATATGTAGATGAAGCATTTCTCTGCAGCAAATAGTGAGGAGAAAAAAAAAATAAATTAGATGAAAAAATATATATATATATATATAGAGAGAGAGAGAGAGAGAGACTATAGTGCTTCGTGAAGCACAAAACTTTCCGTGTTTTGCATTCGTATCTCGAACTTGAGCAAACGGTCGATCAAACCGTTGAACATAATCTTCATATTGAAATATCCTTGGAGATCAAATTTTATATTCTTTTGAAATTATTTGAGATTTTTTAGAGAGTGGGGATCCATTGACAATGGGTTATTTTGACAACCTTGACAATGGACCTCTAAATAAATACAAAACAAATTTTAAAAATGGAAAAAAGTTTATAGATGTGTTCTTCTATCTTTAGATTGATGGTCATTCAAATTTCATGCAATTTCATTATCGTTTAATAGTCCATCAAAGATCATTAATTTGGAATCGTTATAAATTATATGAAAATTTGATGGTCTTTGATGGACTATTAAACGATAATAAAATTACATAAAATTTGAATGACCAATCTAAAAGTAGAAGAACACATCTATAAAAAAAATTTCATTTTAAAGATTTTTCTTGTATTTATTTAGAGTTCATTGTCAAGATTGTCAAAATTGTCAAAATAACCCATTGTCAACCGATTCCTTCTCTTTTTTAGATGGGTACAAAGTTTGTTGATCTAACGATTTCTGCACCATCTAAAACTAGTGATTTTATATCCATCTAAAAAAATAGTCAAAAAATTCAAAAAAATTCAAGATTTGATCTCCAAAGATATTTCAATATAAAGATCATATTCAACTCTCTCTCTCTATATATATATAGGAGATCTTACGGTACTTCGCAAAGTAAAAAGAGATTTTGCTTCAGTTTAAAATCTCATATACCGAAATCTCAAAATATCAATCTAATTAATCCACAATAATCTAGATAATGAAAACTTATTGAATACCAAATTTTACTATTTTTGGAGCTTTATAACTATTTTTTTGGTTTTTTGAAATATGATAATTTTGTAGGTGGTGCTATCATTATTTTTATTATTATTTTTGGGAGATTTTTAAAAGTCCGAAAAAAATAGTTAGAAAACTCCAAATGTAATCAAATTTGGTATTCAATAATATTTGAATATATAGTTTATGTTAGAAGAATTAGATTTGCAATTTAAATTTTGATTTTGTGAGATTTTTTAGGCCGAAGCAAAACGCCTCTTTGCTTCACGAAGCACCGTAAGATTTCTCTCTCTATATATATATAGAGTGAGGCTATGGTGCTTCGCGAAGCACAAAATCTTCCGTGCTTCGCGTCCGAATCTCGAATTAAAAGTTTAAACGACCGATCCAAACCGTTAAACATTATCTTCATATATTTTTTTTGAATCAAATTTTATATTTTTTTTGCTATTTTTTAAATGGGTACAAAGTTTGTTGATGTAACGATTTCTATACCATCCAAAATAAATGATTTTGTAATCATCTAAAAAATAGCAAAAATTTTCAAAAAAATATAAAATTTGATCTCCAAAGATATTTCAATAAGAAGAAGATCATGTTTGGATCGACTGTTTGGACTTTCAAATTCAAGATACGGATGTGAAGCACAAAAATTTTTGTGCTTCGCGAAGCACTATAGCCTCACTCTATATATATATGCCTCGCCCAGAGGGTTCAAAGGTAAGGTCAGGTTAGGGGTCACAGTTGAGAAAGACCCATTGACATCTGAAACCGCTGCCAAAGTGCGAGCAAGTACAATGTAACTTCTAAATAACAAAAAAATAGAATTTCACACCATATGAGGTTAGTCTAATAGCCCTACAACATCAACATGAAAGATAAGTACCGAATCAACAACTTCCAATTTCATGCCAGTTGAACGAATGAAACGACGAAGCTCTGGGTCCATTGGCATGATGTTTCTCCCACAACCAAGAATCATCATTTCTGAACCAATAAGCCAACAAAATGTCATAGAGATAATTCAAGGTAAATATGAAGCCTTGCAAATTTTAAGTGATTGACAATTATATGACCTTAAAGGAGTTTGTTATGTTTATTAGGATAACTTCACTTGTGTCCCTTCAGAACAACAAAACTGTACAATCATGGAAAGTTTTTTTTTGGGATCAAACAACCATGGAAAGTTAGAAAAGCATGCAGTTCCAGCAACGCAAGGGACATCACTCATACCTTTCCTATCTTAATTCAATGAAGACGCTAACATTCTAGCTTTCTATAAGTTATATAGGGAATAAACAGAAAGGAAGACTAGTGGTATCAGATCTTTTACATGTATATCTAGGTACAAAAACAGATGCATTTTGATTTTCTTTTTTTATATTTCATAGGGATACAATGAAAGGGTTACACAATGTTCTCCTTTTGAAAGGAAGTATGTTAGTTATAGATCATTGCAGAAGTACAGAGAATGAAGAGGGGGCATTTAAGAAAAATTATAAAAAGAGCAAAACAATGCTTAGATGAAGAACATTACCTGGAACTGGTCGAACAATTTGAAAGAGTGAGAGACTGCACAAGGAATAAAAAACAGTGTTCATAGATTCTATAATAGACAAGGAACTTGAATGACAAATATATTTCTCTGATGCACTATGTGATCTTCACAACTGAATACAAATAAAGAGAACTAATTTAGTCAAAAGATTGCAAAAGACCATTTTTGTGAAGCCAGTTGTGTCATTTTCTAGTTGTCACATCATTTGCATCCGTCTTATAGGCTTTCACATCAGCTAGATATTTCTCTGGTTCAGGTTCAGGCTGATCAGTTAAGTGATTCAAGTATCTCTCACATAGGAATAAATTGGGAGTTTCTTTATTTCTGTTTCTGCTACAGGAATCTCAAGTTCAGTTCAGGTAAAATTCTGGGTTAAACAAGATTGCTAGGCAGTGTGCTGTTAACTACCAGTTCCAGTATGTTCATATTCAGGTCATAGACTCTTCAGGTTCTTCAAAATGGATCCAGCTCATATTAGGAACATTAAGCAGTTGTGTCATATTGGGTCAGGTTTTCAAAACTTGGGCCTAAATTTGAGTAAACTTGTACTCAGAAAGCGAACTGTCCAAAAATTTGTAAATAGAAATTATAACAGTGTACAAATGAGATGTAAGAATATTGTATGACCCTACAAGGAAATACCTAACTTATCTTCAAGGCTTATCTAGTACAAGGACATACCTTTGAGGGGTTATATCAGAAAATTTCTTAGGAGCCCAAGTCATTATTTTATTCTCCACTATAAGCAAGCTGCCTTCATATGTTGTACCATTAATAGTGAATCCAGTATCCGAGTACCTATCATGTGATGTTGTTAATAGCAACAAATGACACTATTTGATCTCAGTACCATTTCGATCCTAATTTATTTTTAACTATTACTTTACACCATCCGATTGATTAATTTGAGATCAAATGAAAGCAACAGCAGACCCCAACTGATGCCAGACTGGGCAAATTCACATGCAACAAAAATGAATGTCATGGCCACTTAATGGATTGTTGTTAAAAAATGCAGTTCTCCACCCTTTAGCCATTTATCGCTGGCATTTCAGTAAGATAAGTACCAGTGACTTGTTCTCAATGCTATGGAATAAATCCAGAGGCACAGAGTTGTCAGGATGGGTATCAATTTCAGTGAAACATCAGACTATAGAAGTCCTTTACTAGCCAATCTAAGTTGTGATAAGCATGTGCCTTCTAATTTGAAGCTCTTCTAGTTTTGAACGTACTCTTGGGCAGTACTAGGATCCCATTTGTTTAGGAAAGAAAAGCATATCCAACAACTTTTTTTATTCAAAATTACAAATCAATTCCATATATCCCATCCAAGAACAAAATAAGAACAGAAAAGTACTTGCTTATTCCAGCAGCACTTATTTGGGCTTGTTTTTATTAAATTTTCTTGTCTCATATTCAATTTTTTTTTTCTAATCATAGCATAAAAGCTTTTGGAACTCCTTTACAGGCTTGTCAGTTATCATCAGCTAAGTCTTAACTAGGGCACTAAGGGTTGGGCTAACGACTTACTAGGCAAATTCAAATGCAAGTAATTCGATCAACAATCCTCTCGTAATGTACATATTACAGAGCTAGAGAATAGGAGAAACCAGGTGATGAAAAATATGGAGTTACCCTTGGAAACGGAGCTGATCATCAGGGACAGTATCTATGAGATTAATCTGATCGTAAAGCGAAAATGTTCTCCTGCAACAAGTTTTCAATCAGTGTGTCTTTTGCGGATAACTCTGTATGATCTTCGACATATGGTGAATCGAGGTTGAAATTACAAAAATGAAAAGATGGAAGGAAAAAGGGAGAAGACATGAGACCTGAGAGAAGGAAGATTGTGATTGGTGGCGGGGCTAAGAGGCTGCTTTCTAAGCGTCTTGACGAGATATGGAACCATAGATGCTATCTTTTGCCTACCTCCTCCCATCGCCATTCTCTCTCTTGCTCGTACTTCGTCAGTCGGATTGTCTTCCTCTCTTCCCGTCGACTACGGGGCGCTTATTGCCTTATTGGGTTCGGTCGTATCTGTTTTTGGGCCGAATTTGACGAGCTTGTTCGGCTTATCAGTACTACTCACAACCCACTAATTACAACTGAACTAAGTATATGATTTTTTATGTGTCAAATATCAATTTTATAATACTTGTTTACTTCATGGTGTTTATCAATTTTTAATAATGTATAAAACTATATTTCCAATAAAAAATCGAATTAAGAATACAAATAAATGAAATAACAAGGATTTTAGGTTTAATTAACTACATTTCAAATAACTATTGATTTTATTTAGATTTAAATTAATAATACATACATATTTTAAATATTATACTATAAACACATAATGAAATTATAATCAATTTTCATTTAAAATTAATTATTGGATAATAATTAAATGCCAGGAGGAAGACATTGTCGCTCATAATATAGTTCGGAAAGGGTTTAGAGGTGAAAACATTAGTAGGGGCCGTTTTCATACTATACAGTAATTTATATAAAATAATAATATTTTTTTTTTTACTAATTTTTAAATTATTAAAAGGCCATGATCTAGGTTGACCTTAATGAAGCTCCGCCACCGGTTGACCTTATATGAACTAAATTTTTGAGGGACCCCTCGTAATATTACTGTCCTTTGTTTGTTACATAAGAAAAGAAAAAAAAAGAATACTAAAAAGATTAACAAAGAAAAAAAAAACGCATGTTGATATGGCCCAAGAACTGCCCATTAAGATCTCAAAAACCCATCTTTCATTCGGATCTAAGAAAAGATAAGGGGACAGCCTCCACCGTGAAATTTTTACTTAAAGAATTTTATTATTAAACAAATCTATATTAATAGTTTAAAAATTAAGTTATTTACATAGATGGTCTAACTAAGGACGTGAGTTCAACTCACGTCCTTTAAACTCTATTTTTTATGTCCGATAACTGAACGTACTATACCGAATTTAAATGACATGAGTTCAACTTATCCTTTTTAATTTAAACTTAAGGACATGAGTTCAACTCACACCCTTTAACTTAACTATATATGATTTTATATTATATATGTAGATTTTTCATAAACTTTCCGATTTATATTTAAACGTCCAAATTAGAGTTTCTCATAAAAAATATACTCGTTTGAAGTTTAAATTATTCTTTAGTAATTTTTACTAAAGTTTAATTATATTATTTTATTTTTACCTGCATAATTTAAAAAAAGTTCGATGCCGGCTCATCATGTATAAAATATTAAAATTATTTTTAAAAATTTTAATTATAAAAAAAAATATTTATTGAGATATACATAATTAATGTACTTTTGTATCATTATAATATTTTAATAATTAAAATTTAAAATATAATTTAAAAATAAAATAATAAAAAAATATTTTCTAAATCGCACATTAAAAATGGAAAAAATAAAATAATTTGAGAAATTCATTAAATTTATTAACGAATAATTTAATTTTAAACTAACATAATTTTTTATAGAAAATTCTGATTTGAACGTTTAAATACAACTCAGAAAACTCATAAAATGATCTACATGTATAATATAAAATTACATATAATTAATTTAAAGGGCGTGAGTTGAACTCACGTTCTTTAAATTTGATATCACGGTCAGTTATCAGATAGAAAAATTAGAGATTAAAGGACTACTTAGATTATTTATATAAATAACTTGATTTTTAGACTATTAATGTAAATTTATTTAGTAATTAAGTTCTTTAAGCAAAAAATTGCTCCACCGTCTATAAATAAGGGGCTTAAGCTTCCGGGCTCCGGGAAATGAATTGGACAATCTCATACATACACTCTAGCTTAAGGTCTTCGATACTTTATACTTGTACCGGACACCCATAACACATGTAAATGTTCTTTTATTGACAAATATATTGGAGCGTCGCAAGAAAATTAAAAATATATATTTAAAGTGTTTATTTATAAATAATACTTAAATTTTGTATTTCTTTAAATGACATGGAATGTATGTTTTTCTCTTTTCATTTTGAAAAAAACTGTTAAATAGAAAAACATCAGTATATATGACTATGAGATACTTTTCAGAAAAAAATGCATTTTCGTTTTCTTCTGTTCTCTAGATTTAGTTTTCTTTTCTTCCTTTTCTATTTTTTTTGTTTTACCTTACTTTTCTTTTGAACTTTCTGTAATTCGTTGAATTCCATTACTAATTTTGGTGTTCTTTGTTTTGAATTTTTTTTTTCTTTGTTTTGGCTCTATTGGTTTCATTTGTGTTTAAATTTTGCTTTTTGAGAAACTGAATAAAAAAAGATAAATTTTATGGAATGCCACTCAATTCTGTATAGAATTCATAATTGATTATTGAATTTTAAATTAGTCATTTTTAATAACAATATTAATATGATATTGTACATGGACTCAATCATATTACCAGTATAAGTAACATTATAAATGTCTAAATAAAGTATGAAAAAAAAGAAAATATTTGTTTTTTATTATGAGGAGTGCAACTCAATGTATTTGATTTGAATAATTTTATAATATAATAATTATAAAATATAGAGTCCACTTATGATGTCATGTCAGCAATTTTAGAGTGTTGAATGATTAATTTGATAAAAATAATTAAATTAAAATACATATTAAATTTTAATTAAAAAATAAATATTTAAAATTTAAAATTCAATGAAGTTGTGTGAGCTCTTATAAAATTTAAAATTAAGTGATTAAATAAAAAAAATTATAAAATTGAATGACCTCTTATAAAATTTAACAAAAAAAAACAATTTGGTTGTCGCAATCCGGCAATCAGTCCAAACTCGGGCGTATTTGGGTGTCGTTCCACCGGTGATAACTCATAGGGCTGTCAATGGGTAGGGTAGGATACGGGTGGAGATATTTTCATACTCATACCCATTATAATTTTCTTTATCTATATCCTATTTATATCCGTTAAATTTTTTTTTACCTATACCTTACCCTTATCCATTAAAAATTTCAGATAACGAACGGATAACAATAAATAATGGGTAAAAATAAAAATAATTCAATGAAAAAATTATATGATTTAGACAAATAAATATGCTAATAAAGTACAATAATAATTAACATTTTAGATATTACGTAAATCATATAATTTTTCATGTCAATTGTTATAAAAAATATATATTAATTATTATATATATTTATATAATTTAACTATATATTTTTATTAAAAATATAAAATAATTATACTTATATATATATATAATTATATATATCTATATAATTTATCCAATAAATAACGGATGACAAAAATCTTTTACTCATATTCATATCCGATAAATTACGAAAAAAAATTCTTATCTGTATCCACAGCCGATGGAGTAAACGGCGTAAATGATGCCATCGACAGCCCTAATAACTGAAAATCGACCAGATCAAATTGCTCTTCGGAGAGTAAAACCGATGGCGACGATGAGGGGTGGCGTAGGAGGAACTAGCAACAGAGAAGACAGCGCGAAGGCGGCAGTGGCCGAGCAGATTTCTCAAGCCGTGCAATCCACATCCAACCTCCTCCATCTCATGCAGCAGTCCTCTCCTGCTCAGGTTTCTCCCCTTTCTTTCTTGATTCAATTTTATCCCTCTCCGGTCGGTCCAGAACTGGAGAAAGCCCTTGCTTATTCTTTAGCTTTCGAGTTGCATGCAATGACACCTTCGCTCGTTCATATTCGGTTCCTAACTCTCTTAACTGATACCTTTATAATGCGAAGACTTGAACTTCTCTAATTCATTTCTTATCTGATGCCTTTGTAATGTTCCAACTATTCGTTCAATGTTCAACTTGGAAGTGAAAATAGTTGATATTAGATTTTGTTGGCGTATTAATTGCCCAAAAACTACTAGCACTAAACTGGTAGAGTGGTATCCCATGCTGTTGGGATAGTTCTAGCTGGTACATACTGTAAATGTGGCTCTGGCTCATTTTTGCCCCCTAGACCAAGTTACTGTACATCCACTGTAAAGTATTGAATTATGTGATCACTTAATTTGCTTTGAAGCTTTCTTCTTCTACAGGCTGAATTAGTAAAACTTCCTAAAAGTCTCTTGGCTAAAGCTTCTCTTGTGAAAAGTACAGAGCAAGTATGTTAAAACAAACTAATTTAATTTTAATATTAATGTGGTTAGAGTTCCTATAGGAAGACACTTAACTATTTTATTATCTTAGGTGCTGCAGCATCTGCCTCATGTCATTTCTTCCTTGGATGCCTACATGGAAAGCAGCTTAAATAGGTCTGTCCTCTTAAACTCATTTGAATACGTGACCTGTCTATACAGTTTTATTTATGCTTCATCAAACTCACACCTATGGGGGGTTTTCTTGCAAAATAAACCTCTTCATCCTTTTCCACTAACATTTTCTAGTTTAAGAACTTTTTCTTTCCTGAATTAATTTATATGGTCTGATATCACAGTATAAGGGTTTAATTAACCACAAATGCTTGGTATTATAAATCAGTATATCTCTGGTATATGAATTTCACGATTGTAACTGGAAAATTTTCAAATTGTACTTTTGTTGATAATTTGGGGTATCGGTTCACAAGTCTTATTTGTGTTACCAGATGTAAGTGTTCAGTAACATCGTGAATTATTTTTTCTTGATTGTTGGTTCCTTGTGTCCTTTGCAAATACCACCTGATATTTAACTGAATTTGTAGAAGCACAGAATTTTGCTCATGGTAACTCGTATTGGTAACTGAACTCACTTGGATTCTTAAGTTGGTTGAATGGAGCGCGGCATTTTGTCATTTTAATTGAACTGCTCATATGTTATTTGCATAAATTTCTAATAGCTGGGTGTAAATTGTAAATATGAGAGATCTTTCACATAATATATGTAATTTGAAAAGGACTCTTATTTGTTGTATGATATTACAGTGCTGCTCAAATTAAGACTGTAAGCCAGCTGCTCTCAAACATGGAGAACTTCGCAGCTAAGGTCAGTATTTTGCTCATATCCGCAAAAAGAAAGAGCAGCAGATGTCAAGTTAAAAGAAGTGAAGGACAGTTAACTCTTGTTGATACAAATAGGTCATCTGGAAAATACTACTTTTTTTTTTTGACCCATTGCAACGGTTTTGTTTGCCAAATAGTTAACATGTAAGTTAACATACATTCTTAATTTTCATTGAATCTGTATATCACATAGGAGCATAAAGAGGAAATTCTGTTTGTATTGTTCTCTTGACTGTTTTTGTTCTGTTTTAGACTTCAGAGTGATAATTTCAGGAGGGCTCCTGCCTCCTCCAGGTGACTTGTGTCATGGCAAGGCAAATGGATTCAATCAGCTTTCTGATGGAAAACATGAAATAAAATTGAAACAAGAATTTGTGAAATATATGAACCTTATAGTTGTAGAATGCATATCAAGGAATGGCGGTTCTTTACTTGGTTCTGGAGGATTTCTGATATTCTCCTGCTAGTCAGGTTCCAGATCAGAGCTGATTATGCTTTCCCTTTATAATATCATCATTCAGATCCATGCTATCTAGAGAAGCAACGGCTTTGAAATTTGATCTTCATACTAAAACAGTTTCTCGGACTCCACCCTGAACAAAACATGTGATATTGAAGAAAACATTAATTTTTAAATTAAAAACTCTTATAGAAAATTATTTTGCATTAAAAACTCTAATAGAAAATTATTTAGTTTAGCTTCTCCGTTAGGACGGTCGCTTACTATCAGACACAATCGGGACCGTCCTATCGGTTCATCACTCCATGATTAACAGAAACGGAGTCGATGACCGTCCAAAACACCCAACAGCGGGAGAGTCTCCGAGGCTTTGAACCTATGACAACGTGCCACGTCAATAGTAAAAAAGGTCAAAAAATTGCCAAGTGAACAGGAGAGTAATGACCATCTCTCGCGTCCTATCGTTCCATTCCATACTACTATCATTATATTTTCTCTCCGCCTTGTTTACAAGACCGAGAGGTAAGTTAAGACGTCAGAGAGAGTACCGGCCATGGCTTCGTTGGTCTCGTCCCCTGCCTCTCCTTCAATCTCTCCTCCTTCCATAAACCCTAGTTCAGACCGGGCTCAGCATCGGTTCGTATGCTCCTATCGTCGCCATGTCGCTGTCAGTATCTCCGCCTAGCTTTGTTCTCTTTGTTTAGTCTCCTCTTTTTATCCGCTGTATATATTGTATATATTTTACGGGCGGCTTTTCAAAATTGAAAAATATCAGTGTATTAATTAATTATTAATTTCTCAGTCAAGATACTTCTCGCGTGCTTTGAACTTTGAGTACATTTCTTCCTCATTACTTCTCTTTTAAAAGATACAGAGGATAGAGGTTTTCTGAGTTATTTCTTAATTTTTAGGTTTAAGTAATTTCAACAATTGTGTCAGGTGCTTTAACAGTTCAGCTGACAATTTTCTTGTTTTAATTATTTACGCAGAGATGCAGTATCCATAACTCTCTCAAATATAATAATGGATTGGTGCCTCCATGCATGCCAGTTATAAATGATAGGATGCTTCCGGGGACACGCTGCCTTCAGGACGGTATAGGAAAGCAGGATTCACGGCTGCGCATATTTTCTGGAACAGCTAATCCGGAACTTGCTCAGGTCTATTAACTTTAAATTGATTATTTAAACAATTCTACTTTTTTTGCAATTGTAGTGAAATGATATGTATTTTCTTATGTACTGCATGCATCCATCCATGTTTAAATGTAAGTTCAGCATGAATAACTTAAGTTTACAGCCATGTTTAGCAGAATATTTTGCCAATTAGGATTCACATTTAGGATTTTGGTAAACAAGATCCAATGAAGTTTATGCTTAACATCATTCGAATTTACTAGCCTGGCTTCAATTCAGTTTAGCCTACTTTTAGTCAGTATATTTTTCATCATTCTAAAATGTTGATTGTGTCTCAGTTGTATAGTGGTGTTACTGATCACAACTAACACTTCTGAACAATCAGTGAAATCACTTTTCCCAGCAGAAAGGTGAAAATATGAAGTTATGAACTGCTAAAACAAATCACACTAACCAACAAAAGTGAACTATTTGAGTTGGTGAACTGAATTTTCAGCTGGATTTAGTTCACCTTTCGGATGATAATTTCTGTAAGCTATTTGGATTTCAACAAATTTAATGATTTATAGTGGTTCATTACAGTTACAAGAATATTTGTTCCTTTTGTATATACAATAAATATGGTTCTATCTTGAAAATGTCATTCTTATTTGTGTGTATTATAGTTTTGTTTTATCACAACAGACAATGAGAAATTCTGTAGCCATGTAACTTATTTTGTTTTTTTATTGTTTCTCCTTTTCAGTACTGATACAGTCTCATTGATATATTCCAGGAGATAGCCAACTACCTTGGTTTAGAACTTGGCAAAATTAAAATTAAGAGATTTGCTGATGGTGAGATTTATGTTCAACTCCAAGAGAGTGTGAGAGGATGTGATGTATTCCTGGTGCAGCCAACATGCCCCCCGGCAAACGAAAATTTGATGGAGCTGTTGATTATGATTGATGCTTGCCGTAGGGCATCTGCAAAAAACATTACAGCTGTGATACCTTATTTTGGGTATGCTAGAGCAGATCGAAAGGTAAATCACCTGACTTTTTCTTATCAAGAGGGATTTCTGGCTTTTCTTTTTGTTTGGGTGACAGGAAATGTTCCATCCTTAAAATAATTAAGAAAAATCCAAGGTATTACCTTTTAGAGATATTCCAGATGCTTGTTTTTTCTATTACACATCACCAAATCCTTTGCAGCATGAATTGGGAAGGACTATAGCTGGGGACATATTAAAAGATATTGAGGAGTTGTTTTATTGTTCTGTAGTTTTTGTAGAGATACTTGTGAAATTACTGTTCAGTCAAGTCATTGATTAATTGCAAAGTTCATAACTTTTCTTTTATTCGCTACTTAAGACACAAGGCCGTGAGTCAATTGCAGCCAAACTTGTTGCAAACCTCATCACAGAAGCTGGTGCACATCGTGTTCTTGCATGTGATCTTCATTCTGGTCAATCCATGGGCTATTTTGACATCCCAGTTGATCATGTCTACGGCCAGGTAGCATAATTTAGTAAGTTCTTTTTTAGCAAATTACTTGAGACAAATGCTTCGTTGAGATGTGAGAAATAGCTATGCAAAACAAAAGAAAAATAATTCTGAATATTGTAGCTCCTAAGTTGATGAATTGATTTAATTAAGCTTGTTCCTACCACCAACAATAATTACAAATTTTGCTCCATGCATGTTTAAAGGGAGATCTTTCACAAGTAAAATAAATGACATTCAGGAGTGAAAATGGTTTTGCATTTTAAAGTGTATGAATTTTAATAAAAGAAAAAGGTTTTCAAAAAGTGATCTTTCAGATTTGTTTGATCTGTTTCCTGTGTTTGTTTCTGTGTTTTTCTGGAAATTCTAGCCTGTTATACTGGATTACTTGGCGAGCAAGATGATTTCTTCTGACGATCTGGTTGTGGTCTCTCCAGATGTAGGTGGTGTTGCCAGAGCACGTGCCTTTGCAAAAAAGTTGTCAGATGCACCACTTGCCATTGTTGACAAAAGGCGCCATGGCCATAACCTTACTGAGGTTTCATGTTTCTTACAACATTTTTGCTCTTCATAACATAAAATACCGATGACAAAGAAAGAAATCTATTATTATATGCTTTAAGGGATTTGTTTGTGATTTTTAGGTATTGAATCTTATTGGTGATGTTAAAGGAAAAGTTGCAGTTATGGTGGATGATATGATTGACACAGCTGGTTAGTTCCATAGTTTAATGTTACTCTCAATTATGGCTTGAATTTTTTTCCTGAGAAAACATTTGACGTCCATTGGGGCACCCTGTGTGGACATTTTAATACTAATTTAGATTAATATGCTGGTTATTGGAACAATAGGAACAATTGCCAAGGGTGCAGCTTTATTACACCAAGAAGGAGCAAGAGAAGTGTATGCTTGTAGCACCCATGCTGTTTTCAGGTATTGCAAAAGAGAAGTTGGTAACTGTACTGGTGTAAGTCTTCACTGGTACAGTTTTTCTAACATTCAAAAGCATTTCTCTTACTTTTCTTGTTATATGCAAACAAGGACCACACTAGTCGGCAGAAGAAGTTGGTCAAATTTCAGCACAATTTACAATTTCAAGCTAATATATGGTTGCATATTATCTGGATCCATTCTAATACCTTATTATTATCACATTTTGAAGTCCGCCGGCAATAGAAAGGCTATCAAGTGGGTTATTTCAGGAGGTCATTATAACAAATACTATACCATTGCTTGGGCAGAAAAGCTTTCCTCAACTGACAGTTCTGTCAGTTGCAAATCTATTAGGAGAGACCATTTGGTGTGTTCACGACGATTGCTCTGTCAGCAGCATATTTCAATGAACAAGTTGGATTTCCTTCTTTTTTTTATATATATATATATTCAAATTCTTCGTATAGTATATTTTTAGCAGTTCTGTACCCAGTTTTCTCCATACATCGCTTGTAAGCTTGGAAGTCAAAAAGTAACAAAATGCAATACCAAGATTTTGAAGAAAGTTCATGAATTTAACTGATTTCAGATAAGTTTGAATCGCTGATCTTGATTTGCTTGCTAGCATTTATATTTCGTACATAGTTAGAGGTTAATAATCAATTTCATGGTGTATTCAATTTTGAACAATTTTTTTTAACTCTCAATTTTGTACAAAATGAACAATGGAACTACAAAATGTAGAATACAGAACGCATTCCTTGTGGAGCAAATCAAGTTCTTTGCAATAAATTGAATTACCCGCGCCGGAGCTAAAAAGAGCTAGACGGAAAGAATGCCAATATAGTTCGAGACAGTTCGGTTACCTATATACCCAAAACCTGAGGACAATAATTAGTATCTTTAATGTTGATATGGTCTTTTTTTTTAAGATCAATATCAATAACTCTGATAGGCTTAATCTCATTTTGTCCTTTACACTGGTTACGGAAAGTTAGGCTGGAAAATAAATTGTGGAAAATGGTACGTGGAGAAATTATTATAGCTTGTAAACCACTAATCATAAAATATGAAGTAAAAATACAAAAAAAAAATCAAAACACAGGAGGCCGAATTTACCCAAATGAAATACAGATCATATGACGAAATGCGCACTTCCTATTACAAATAACATGTAGTTTAAGGAAAATGATTTTGATTCTGAGAAAACTACTACGAAGCTTCGCCAAATTCCTCATTTTTTCCCATCTTCGCTCCCAACTAGCAGCAAGCGCTGAGTTTTTTTTTTTTTCAAGTTTTGAGCAGCTGTAACTAAGGAAATGGCTAAGTGGATATCCCTTTTAATGCCGAGCAAAAATATGCAATTTAAATCGAAAAGAGCTAAAATAAAACCAGCAACACACCACAAAACCTTTTTTCTTCAGCAGACACAAAACTGATCATAATCAATTAAACATGAAACATGAACAACACAAGGTTCCAAAAACATATCATCGCAAAAAATGGAAAAAAATATGCACACACGTCTCCTTTATTTCATAGTGAAATAATAGGAAAATTACATCAGACACGTTATACTCTACAGAAGATGAAGGTGAAGTGGGGAAGACAACCAATTTCAGAAGCCGTACCTAAAAGAAAACTATGTTTACAGGCAATCAAATTTCTGACAATTTATTTGATGCCTCTCACATGATGGTGCAACCACCGCTCCTCTCTTCAGCCTGAATGGGTTGTTGCTGCTGGTACCGGTTTGGATCTGAAGGGTTGTAAGTGAACTCAGATGTATCCAGGCCATACTGTCCAACAGAAAGCAAAACATTATGAAGTGTAAACAGTGTAGCTAATGAAACAACAAACATTCTAATTTAAACACCTGAACAAGTCTTTTTCATCAAATAGCATCCTACGCAATAAAAATTAAAAACCCTGATATTGTGACTTTGATGTTAACCGGGACAAATGTAAATTGACCATTACTTGACTGCAGTTTCTCCATCTAAATTACATAAGAAACTTGTATTTCAGAATCATATTAACTACATTTAATAAAAAAAATGTGCCCTGATTTTCTGGTATAAAAAGTCTTAAGGCTTAAAGAGTTAACTGCTTACCTCTGTTTGGTATCACATTTCTTCACGAATAGAGCAGGAAGATAGATATTCTCATAAAAAACTTATATTACTACAACAAATAATTAAAAAAAAAAAAGAGAAAAAAAACAAATATTTCTCTCTTAAAAAAAATCAAAGAACATTGGCTTTCTTTGGAAGAGATAATACTCTGGCAAAGAGCAGGAAGGTCATCCAAATTTTTGAAGCATTTCCCATTTTTTTTTCAAAAAGACATCTTGATTTTCCAGAATAAAATAGGGATAGCAAACACCACCCAAACAAATAAAAAAAAATAGACAATCAGTTCCATGATAAAGAAAAACCTAAGAAGAAGAGAAACCTTATGGCACTGCACTCCGGGAATAAACAAAAGGTAATCTCATCAAGAGAAAATTTTGTGGCATCTCAGACATGCATGTTGTGGTGCATGATTCATTTTGATTTTGAAAATAATATGCAGTAGCAAATAGAAATCTAGTACCTTCTCCCTCATACGCTGGCTCCAGGCATCGTTACGACTGGGCCGTTGATCAAGAGTTGGTACTGGCACACCAGTAGCAGGAATGTTCTGACGGTGGCTCAGAGGCTGACGCGTAGTCATTCTCGGATTGATATACTCATCATCACTGTCATAGTCAGCTGGTCTGTTTCCTGCTCTCACTATGAGTGCCAACAAAAATAGCAAAACCTGTGTTTTGTGAAAATGTCAAGATTAAAGCTGGTATAGGCTATAGCAATGAAGAAACTGACTAGGTGGCTCAGGAAATTATCACGGATTATCAATTTAAGCTACAATACATATATATACACAAATATTATCACATTCTAAAATTTACTTGTGTCTGAACATGTAAAATTTGTGCATTACAGAAAGTCATTTAAGGTCTAATATGTCTCTAAATGCCAGCATCATAATGGAAATTCTGGTTTCAAACTAGCATTGCAAATGGGCTCCAATCATCTACAACAATTTATAAAAATGCAGAACTAGAATTGAGAACCTAAAATCAACCTCAGGAAAATGTCCCAATTAAGTAACCAAATTGCACAATAGTTGCAACATTTTGAGAGTCGGGATTGCAATATGCGGTGTAATATTGTAATGTTAACACTGATGACGCACTTCTTTGTCTATTTCCTGTCACTTAATCCTCTTCATATACAGATTCTCAAAGGTGATGTCAGTTAATTGTTGCATACCTGATAAATGACAACACCAAGGGCAACCCACTTCGCGATATTCCAATTCTGCTCCAAGAAAGCATAAATTGTATCAAAGTTCCCTGTCTTGTCATCAGGAATTACCTGCAAACAAGGCCATCATTATATAATTTATTATTTGAGAAAGAACCAAAAGGTAATGGTCAATACAGAAATCCCCATCAATGTTTCATTAGTAGCACTTTGCCCCTTGTGTTCCAAAATTATGCACAACATGTCCCAAACCTTAACTGCTGAGGTTCTTGAATTGCAAAATATTTCTAAAATCTTCATGAGTGACACTAGGTAGGTAACATACTTTTGTTCCCGAAGCAGTAGTGCCATTACCAAGTAGTCCTGGATTTCTACAAGTGAACCATTTGAAAAGGTAAAATGAGAAAGAATATGTACATCTTTCCAGCTGTGGTCAAAGAAGATAAATGCAGCAGCACCCAGCTCAGCAGCAATCAAAAGGATTACCAGAAAAGAGTACTATTCATGTGAAATTAAGGAAAAACATACAATAAAAATTATCAATATACATATCAGTAGGTGAAGTTGAAATGAAAATTGAACATCACCGAATCCCAAGATAAAGGCTAATATGGGCATATCTATTTTTAAAAAATCTGCAGAAAAATCAACCGTAAATTGGTTCGTCTTCCAGATCTTACCAAAAGTATCCTAAAATGACCTTACAAGCAGTAACCCAAACTGATAGGTACCAATGTTAATAGATGAAAAAAGCCCCGGTCCCATCATTCTGCCCAGATCAAATGAAAATTCCTCATCCTGGATTTCTTATTGCAAGCATATTATAGAAATTTTTTTTCTGATACAAATTCTGGATAATTCTATAGTAATTGAGATAATTAATCCTCTTTATGCATTAACCACAGACAAGGACAAAATTGAAAGACCTGAATGGCCGGGAGGGAAACACCAAAAGGTAAGGTACCACCACATGACTTGTCAGATCTTTGAGGCACAATCACAATAAGGTTACAGAATAAAAGAAAACATCAGATGCCTGGTAATGTTAGGATACAAATGATAAGCAGCAGCTATTTCTACACCATGCACCACAACAGCCGAAGAGTGATATAATAAAAACAATAGCTCCTACACCAATGAACATGTATATGAACCTGAAAACAGTCATACAAAGATATATGATATAGAAATTGGAAACAATGTTTAAGAATGGTATAATCATGTAAACTCAATGATGTCATCTAGAATAATAAAATGTGTAATCTTATATGAGTGAGGCTATTGTGCTTCACGAAGCACGGTGCTAGTGTGTTTCGGACCTAAATATGTAATTTCAAACTAAATATGACCGATCTAAACCGTTCAATCTTATCTCCATATGAAAATATATTAGCAAATCAAATTTTACATTTTTTGGGATTGGTTTGTTATTTTTTTTGGATGGGGAGACAATGACTTGATCAGAGAATTCTAGTTCGTCCAAAAATAAAGATTTTCTCTCCATCCAAAAAATAGCAAACAAATTCTAAAAAAAAATGTAAAATTTGGTTTGCTAACATATTTTGATATGGGGATGAGATTGAATGGTTCAGATCGGTCATTTTTTGTTTGAACTTATAGATTTGGATCCAAAAGCACTGCCCCACACCGTGCTTTGCAAAGCACAATAACCTCACTCATCTTATAGTTTTATATACATCATATTGTAGGAGGTCCCATTATATAATAACAACAGAAGAATCAGGAACAAATTCAATTCGACAATATTAAGGAAAGGTCAAACCAACTTTTTTGTTTACACACTAGTTCAAACTTAACCTAAAATTATTTAGCTATTAAGAATCGACATTAAAATAATTATAGTGTTGCTCGTTTGCTCAAGACATTTGGTGGATGTGTATCCTCAATTCTAATATCGTTCTAAGGATGAAATAACAAAAGAATGACAGCTAAACATAAGGCGAAGAATAAAAGGAAATTGTACCATGCTTTGGGAAGATAATCGAGGATGTCATCTGAAAGAGCAACAGCTCCGAGCATTGGACGGCCAAGAATCAAGATCGGCAAGCCGTTGCTCGAAGTTGACAGCGCGTCAAGGCCATTGTCGTCAGAAGAGAGCTTTATCCATTCGACTAGCAAATAAATCCCATACCCAACCATCGCCAATCCAGCTAGTGTTAGGATAAAATTCAAAAGCTTCAATAGGCACTCGAAACATCGACAACACGCCATGATTTCGCGATTCTTCAGGAACAAGAAAAGATCTATATAACAAGCGAAAATTAGAACGCAAATTATTTCTGCCTAAATTCTCGGATTGCATGATAAATTTACCTTGATTGCCAGGCGATCAGGGATAAAGCTTGAGGAAGAGGCGGAAAGGAAAAAGAATGGCGATTTTTCTTTTTCTTTTTTACTTTTCCCAGTTCACCGAACTATCGATATGTGGTATTGTGGTTACATATTTTTTAATTTGGAAAGTTTATTATGATCCTTACTATATTATATATTTGGTCTTCACCTTCTCTGACATTTCTTCACGTTTCTATCCCTGATTTGATTCCCTACATAACCTGTGTGAGTCAATTTACACATTATTGACAATAATGATAAGGTGGCTGATAATAATCTCCAAGTGTTTATCCCCATAAATATCCCCAATTGTTTAACTCCAGCGACTTCAGCGTCAAGAGTCGCAAACAAATCAAAATTAATTTTTTCGCGTGTTAACCATAATCATCGATCAAATAGTGTCAGTGATGCGAACTTGCCACTTAGTTATTTTTCATTTCTAGTTACAATTGTTATTTTGTGTTATTTACATTAATTGACCATAACCGTTGAGACTATTATCAGTCAATAACGCCAATTGGAAAAAAAACAGTGAAGCGCCACTTGATTATAGTACCGACTTTATTTATATCTTTTAATTGATCGTTATTTACATGTACTAATATTGGTACTTGATCTCCATATTGTTTATATCATTTTTTTTATAACCGCTACAAAGACTTGGTACAAAACTCGCGCAATTATACTTGCATCTACTATTTGTGCTATTTACATCTATTTATTTAGTTGTTAATATTAATCCCAATAATTCTTGTTATTTATATTAAACTACTTATACAAAGATTTACACAAACTTTTAGTGTTATTTATATTAAACTATATAATTATTTAGATACGACTAAAAAAAATCTATGCTCCAAAACTATTTATATCAATTACTGGGATTAATTCCATGTAACATAATAATTATTTATATTAATAATATATTATAGTTTATTTATTAGAGGGTGCATGAAACTTTTGACTAAGATACTATTTATAGAAATATTTATGAAAATTAACACATATCTCATATTTGTACATGTGTTTGAAAAAATACACAGTCAAAATGTTTAGTGTTATTTATATTAAAATGTATGATTATTTGAATACGAATAAGTCAAAATTAATAGTTCATTTCACCAAAGCTATTTATATGGAAATCTGAGATTAATTACATATAACTTAATAGCTATTTATGATAATAATTTATAAAAAATATTACAAGCACATGTCAGAGCCACAAACTTCCTGATAATGATACTATTTATATGAATGAGATAAAATAAATATCAAAAACTATTTGTATGAATTTTAGGGTTATTTACATGTTACATAATAGTTATTGAAACTTAAAAGGTACAATTTCAATTGTCTCTATCAAGCGGACATGCCCATTGTAAAAAGCAAAGGAAAACATACCTAAACTCTGTGTGTCAAGCATGGTTTAGAATGAATTATGGTGAATGCTCTTGTTTGTAGAGAGACTAAAAAATTCTCTTTTAAATGAAGAGCAAGAAAGAAGTTTGAAATGAAGAGATAGAAAAAATGTGCATCACCTTTTGAAAGGGAGGGACAGACAACCTTCTCTTGTTTGAGAAAATGATAAAAATAAATCTAATCGAAACATTGATTGATGAAGGGACGCTTTTTAAATTGAGCAATTTTTTTTTATCAAAAATGGGAAGAAGTTGCTGAGATAAAAAAATTGATGGGATTATAATTAGCGAAGGTTGTTGGGGATAAATTACGGGGATAAAAGTGTGGGGATTGTAATAATATTTCTAACTTAAAATAGAAAAAAAATGGGGACGACGTGTGGGGACAGAGCGCTGGGATAAACATATTTATCCTAATGATAAATGACTGTTCAGTCTTAAATTAGTTTTTTGGAGTGTGCCTCCGTAATGTCACTAAGAACTATAAAATTCAATCATAATTATAAATGTAATAAGTTTAATTAAAATAATTATATTAAGTGAAATCATTATAGTAAATTTGTAGCTTTATTTACAAACATGAAGGTGCTACTCTAATAACAAAACTAAAATCATATATTTATAAACATGTAGAACATTTTTTTAATTTTTTTTAAAGTAATATGAACTTGTGATTTTCACAACAGCAAAGCAACAAAAATTAGTGCGTAAGACGAATAAGTATTGTAAATTAATTAATGCTCGAAGTTATGTTCTGTGCCATTTAAAAATCTTAATCGTATTCTTCTATTCTGCAAATTCAATTATTATCTGTACCTCTGTGTAAATATGTTAGAACAACATTTTGAGACGCTGACATATGTAGCAGGTGTACACTAAATTTGACAGGGTTTATCCGCAATTCCGCAGAAATCACCGTTGATTTTGAATGAGAAATTGAGAAATAAGATTTTTTTTTTTCCGACCATGCGCTGGATAAAAGGTCGCGGGTCCACTACGTGTCATGCCTCCATCACGCTCAGCTATGATGAACGGTTAGGATCATGGGCTCGGCACAAGGGGGCGGTCTTCCGGTGTCCGGTTCCTTTTGGACAAGCAACAAATTACAATTTTTTCCTGTTCGAGGAAAATACGACAATACCCTTGATTTATTGACTTCTCTAGCTCCATTCCACTTCCAGCTTGATTTTTCAGTCTTTTTCAGAGTTAGAAGCTGCCACGTTCAGTGTAATTAGAGGATTTTAGAGAAGTCGGACAAAAATCGAATGAAAAGGAAAGAGGCATGGACGCATGGTTGCCATATCCTGGGGTAGTTTCGTCCTTTTCTGCAGCCAATAATTCTTTACCCAGTCAGATTTCAGATTTGATGTCCGCTGACATAGTGGGGCCCCATGGGCCATGGTGTTTGGGAATAATAAATCACCTAGTTGGTTCAGAGATTTAATGTAAGGGCGGGATCCGAATAGCTCGTGTATACGATTTAGACGGCCCAATATAGTTTAAACCGTTCAGAATTAATTCATAGAGCTAATTGTAAGAAAAATAAATTTCTACCTTACGCTCCCATTCGTATAAAGTTGCTTAATAAGTTGTACCCCCTACCTGCAGTTAATGAATATTTTGTGTCCGGAGACATTTAAAATATCTTATCGTGTGAAATTGTTAAAGTATAGTAATTAGAGAAGAGAGAGCATTTGACGAAAATAAATTTAAAAAATTGAAAAATAAGTCCATAATACAATTATTGGACACAAAATTAACTTGCAATCAGATTATATATTTCAAGTATTATTTTATGATGCATTATAAATTGAATATCATAGAAAAAGAACAGCGACGACCACGACAATAACAACAACAAAGTTTTCAATCTAAAATATTGAGGTAGTCTAGAAATAAAACCAAAGTCAAAATCATAGAGATCACAAATCTCAAATATAAAAAATGAATGATAATAATAGTGATATTGATACTGATAGTAATGATGATGAAAATAATAGTTACAATGATGATAATATAATAATAATAATAATAATAATAGTAATGATAGATAGAAAAATAATAATTAATAATAATAATAATAATAATAATAATAATAATAATAATAATAATAATATAATAGTATCGGATAAAAAGGACGAGGTAAGTAAAAAAAATCAGCAGCTAAGCAACAGTAGAAATATTCAGAATTATGTACCTAATTTTTTTCCTTTTTTTTTTTTTTTGTAAAAGGCAATTGAGCCATTTTCATTGAAAATTGAAATTGTTAACATTACATCTCCCAATCACCTCAGACTCCATATAGAAAGCAAACTAGGGGTGTCAATTATTGATCAATCCGATGGGTTAATCCAATCTAACCTGAACTCGATCCGATCCGACCCGACCCGATCCAAAAATAAATAGGTCGAATATGGGTCTAATTTTTTTGACTCAATCGGGTCGGATTCAAGTCAACCCGACCCAACCTAATTAATTATGTTTTTTAATAATTTTATGATTTAGTACTAACTAAATCTTAAATATACATTAATTATACACTAATTAAGATTAATTATGAATTAATTAATATTTAATTATTTAAAATAATATAAGAATATTTAATAAATATTTAATTATTTTACACGGGTCGGGTATGGGTCAAGATTTTTTTAATCGAATTTAATTAGGTCAGGTTTGGGTCGAGACAAGAAAAATAATAAAATAATTAGACCTGACAAAAGTTGACTTGACCAAAATAGTCCGCCTGATAATTGATTAATTCGAACCTAACTTGAATCTACTAAAATCAGAGAATTGAATGATCCTAACTCATAATTGACCGAATCCGAAGAAATCTGAATCTAAATAAACCCATAAATATTAGGTATCCGTATATAAATTATCTGATTCGATGTGACCTGTTAACCGAAAAAAATCAGAATCCAAGCGATTTGAAACTATGTGATACCCAAACCGATAATAATCCGAACCGAGAAGGATCGAATTTCAATATATAATATTTTATTCATATTTAATTCATATATTTTTTAATATATGTACAAAGATATTTTTATAGTTAGTGCGCTTTTTAAATCACTAAAATCGATCTCAACTTTTATTTTAATAAATTGATACAATTCATAAATTTGTTATAAACTTTTTTATTAAACACATATATACATTAATCATAATATTTTTAAATTTTAAATTTTATTAATTTAATCTGATTATTTGACCTCGATAAAATCTAAAATCATATAATTGAATCGAGTAATTTAATTTCAAATACAAAAGCACATAATTTTTATAAAATATTTGTTTTAGTATAACTCAAAGTAGAAAGTGATTCGAGTCTAAATAAATCAGCTAATGTGATTCAAATATAATTTAAGATGCTCGATTTATATTTGAAACCTGCACCATATTATATGTAACTTACTGTGATCTAAATTAAGAAAAATCTAACACCTGAATAAACTAATATCCAGATTGACTCGGAACCCGATAAAATCTAAACCCTGATTATCCGAGTGATATAGTTGTTCTAACTTATAAATGTGCCGAATTCAAAATTAATTAATCCAAAATATATCAAATCTGATATCAATTTGTATCCAAAAATAAACCGTATATAACCTTATTTGACTCGAACACAATCCGACCCATCTCATTTGCCAGGTCTAAAAATAATAATGACCCCGAACCGAACTCAACAAGCAAACAAACAGACGATAACACCTCTAGCAAAACCCATGTTCCCATGTTTTAACTCAGAAGTCTTGAGCTTCATAGACACCGCCAAAATGTTAATTGTGTTTTGTGCAATATCCAGATGAGTAATATTGATTTGGTTGCCTCCCTCATCCTCACGTCAAAACATTGAAAACACAAATCCTGTGTATCCCTAAAACTGACGGTCACCACTCATAGAGATCCAAACAAAACAAGCATCACAATCAGCAAGCAACACAACAAATTATGTACCTAATGTACCAACCAAATACTATAAAAATTCTATATACTAAAAATTACAAATGAAAAAGAAAACATCCAAAGCACACTTGTTTTACAAATGCCCTACCTAACATAGTTATTTGATTATTTCTCTCAAAAATGAACCCAAAAATTCTTTTCAACATTCTCATGATCAACTTCCCTCATTTTTCTTCATATTCAACATCAATGATATCGGGATCTGAATTGTTACTGGGAGAACTGCCATTGCTTCCTCTTGAATTGTCCTTTGGTTGCCACACTATGTTCTGGCAATTTCTGCATCTAATAACTTGGTTCCTATATCCTACAAATCGTGTTCTACAAGCAGGACATGCACCCTGTTTATAGAAAAAAATTAAAACAGATAAGAAAATGAAAAAGCAAACAGTTATGCTATCTTATATATTTTGGCATTCAATTAAATAACAAATATGAAGGGGCATGCTAATGATTCTGCAGGGCTCTCCAAAAGAGCTACATCAGATAATATGGGCTGTCAACAAAAAAGGACCAGTAATTATTGTCAAATTTCTAATCATAAGAAAATCAATGCACAAGTACTACATACTGCAAGATAAATATTTAAAACTTGAATAGCATGGCCGAAAATGGCATAATGCAGAGAAAGCAAAGTGGGTTTGGCAAAAAAAAAATGAACAGACAAGGTGCATATTTGCTTCCTGTCAATTGAAAAGCAATAATGTTTAAAATTCAATCCTACAAGCTTCCTAAACATGATTTTTACAGGTAATAGAGTGATCTATCTACATGGTAAGTGTGAGATAAGGTTCTGTCATCAATCTAGGCATCACAAGACGTCACAATTAAAAATAAAATAAAATAATATAGATGAAGACCTAAAAAAATTGTCAACATACAGTTGAAAATATACATATATACATGAATGCCTACAATATTATTGAACTATAAACCTATCAGTTAAGATTCATATCTTCTTTTTGAAACTAAGAGGTCAAAATCTGCAATTATTCATCTGCTGTTAACCTACATGTAATGATGTGCCTAGGCGGGATTATCCTTTGGGTTGACCTTCACATACAGATATGTGGACCTTAAAACTTTGGAAGTCTGACCAACAGCAACTGATGTTACAACTATAAAAAATTAAGCATCAAATTAGATGCTATAAGGAACTTTCATATTAATCTATGGTCGGTGAGTCAACCTAACCATTATCTATGTAAATATTTACAACAACAAGAATTTAAAATTAATTGTGACATATCAATCTAGCTCGACAAGAATCCGGTAATGAAACTAGCAAGCACGATCTTTGTTTGGCTTCCTATGAAACAAAATTAACAATAGAAAAGGCTTTCTACTAGTATAGGATATAGACATCAGAAGTTCATAACAATTTAAAATCACAAGATTGTTTTGAAGATGCACCAACAATTAGTCTTTTGTTAAAACTCCAAATGAGAAAACTTAATTTGATCCTGCATGTAATACAAGTAAAAAAATAATATCTTACCTGTGCCACCTAAGTTCTCAGCAATTCCATGCCAAAGAATAAAATGCTGATAACTTTTAATTTGCTAAAGAGATCCTGAAATACTCTGCGACGCCACATGCAAAATGAAACATTCCCAAACACCAATTCTAAGTTATGTATGCTAGTGTTGTTTTAGACAACAAGAAAATTCAGTCCCATCCAAGATGAATAACTATATCCAGTGTAAAGAAAAGAAATAGTACCTCGATGGCAAAGTTGTTAGCAAAGGCACCAATAAGAAGGGGAGCAGCAAAGGGTAGAACCCACGTCGCTAAAATAAAGAACCTGAAGAACCATCCCGACAAAAAGAACCACACAAAAAACAGCGTCTGCATCAATTAATTTAATTAGTCAATTTAACAGCTGGCTTAACAAACTTCTATATACCGCCAATTGAGGGTGTAAAAGTGAAAGAAAATTTCAATAGAAATAGGACAAGGACACTCACGACTATACCCCTGCCAATTGGTGTTTTGGAGTAATCGTTGAGCTCTCTCCGGTACTGCAAATTGGAAAACAAGCAGAAAAATAATAAGTGGAATCAACTACCAGTTTCATAATAACGAATCCAATAGCAAGTTTCGAAGTATCCAACCCTAGGCCAGTTTCTCGAGAAATCAACTGTGAAAGATTTCCACCTCCGCCCAATCCCCAGCTCAGCGTCAATCTCTCGCGCTCTGACAGAAGCGGCGCGCGCCGCCGCATCCAACCGGCGTGAGACGGAGTACTTCCGGTCGATTCGTTGAGCAGCTAACCGAGCCTCAAAAGAGAGCCGCTCTACCCCTTCGTTGGCACCACGCCAAGCATCCTTCAGCGCCTCGCCAGAGGCGACCCGACGCATGAAGCCATCTATGTCGCTCCGACCGAAGGCGCGGACGGTGACATCGCATCGGTGGCGGCGGTAGTGGAGGCAGGAGAGACGGCGATGGTGATGAGAAAGATGAAGAGGATGGCATGGCCACCGTGTCGTAGTCGCCATCTAGAGATGCGTATCAGTGTGTCCGGGCTTGAAGGCTTCGAGCAGGATCTTAGCTTTTCTGGTTGAGAATGGTTTATTTAGGAGAGTGGTCGTCTCTCTTTTCAACAAAATGGATGAGCAAGTTAAATTTGTGTTTGAGGCGGTCAATTGATACTGGTCTTGGTGGAGCCGGGATACTTTCGCACTCTTTTGAACTCAAAAATTAATTCGAAGGGTCCGCGAATCGTTGATTTTACATTGAGATTTGTATTAATTATTAAAAATGTGAATCTCAAACCTTGAAGTTTGTTAAAAATATGAATCTCGATGCAAAATCAACGGCTCGCGCACCCTTCAAACTAATTTTTTTAGTTCGAAGGGGTTCGAACATATCCCGACTTCGCCAAGACCAGTGTCAATTGACCGCCTCAAACACAAATTCAACTTGCTCATCCATTTTGTTCAAAAGAGAGATGACCATTTAGTTCTTGCGTGGAGTGAATTTTTTTCTTAAAGGGTTTTTAACATTAGTTTATTTTCATCAAGGTCACATCCTGAATTTATTTTCACAGAGGATCATGAAAAGGACGCAACTCGGATTCATGTCCTTCAAAGTGTATTTTTCATGCCCGATAACTAATCGCGTTTAACCAGCATTGAAGGACGCAACCCCACGTTACACCCTTCAATTCACACTTGAAGGGCGCAAGCGGGTTCACACCCTTCAATTGAGCTAGCAGATAGACATTTTCGTGAGGTTTTCGAATTGTATTTAAACGTCCGATCGGAATTTTCTATCAAAAGTTATAATCGTTTAAAGATCAAATTTTCAGCTTATCAATAGCACATATTTAGAAATTCTTCATCTCACTACTCATTATATATATAAAAAATAAATAAAATTATATTTATATTTTTAATTAATAATTTAAATATAACTTTCATTATTTATAATATAAATAGTTAAAATTATTTAAAATTATAATTAAAATTATAATATGTTAGTAATGAAATGTAAATGTACATATAATTAATAGCTAATCCGATTATATTTAAAAATATAAATATAATTTTTACTATTTTTATATATAAATAATTAAAATTCTATTTATATTTTTAATTAAAAATATAAATATAATTTTATTTATTTGTTATATATATAATAAGTAGTAAAATTTGAAAAATTTCTAAATCTGTGCTGATGAGCTGAAAATTTGATCTTTAAACGGTTATAATTTTTGATAGGAAACTCCGATCGGGACGTTTAAATATAATCCATAAACCTTGAGAAAAGGTCTATCTTCTAGCTCAATTAAAGGGCGTGATCCGGCTTGCGCCATTCAAGTATGAACTAAAGGGTGTGAGCTGGGTTTACACCCATTCAATGCTCGGTTAAACGCGGTCATCATATGTCGGGCATAAAAAATATACTTTGAACGATGTGAGCCTAGGTTGCGTCCTTTTCATGGCCCTTTGTGAAAATAAGTTCAGGACATGACCCTTGATGAAAATATTAAGAAAAAAATTCCGTGTGGAGTAGCCTAGTTATCTCCATTTCATTGGTACTTAGAGAGATCCGTATGAGTTTTGGAGGAACTTTTACTTAAATAATTTTATTATTAAATAAATATACATTAAGCTTAAGAGTCAAATTATTTATATAGATGATTTAACTAAGGGCGCGAGTTCAACTAATATTCTTTAATTTAAACTTAAAGGGCATACCCTTTAACTTAATTATTTATAATTTTAAGTTATACAAATAGATTTTTCATGAGCTTTTCGGATCATATTTAAATGTTCAAATCAAAGTTTCTTATTAAAAATTATACTCATTTGAAGTTTGAATTATTCATTAGTAAATTTGCTGAATTTCTCAAATTATTTTATTTTTATCATTTTTATAAGATTTAGAAAATATTTAAGTATCTATATATTTGATTTTTAAATCATATATATTATATTTTAAATTTCTTTATTGAAAATATTATAATGATATAAATTTATATTAATTATATATATGTCAATAAATAATTTTATTAATTAAAATAATTTAATACTTTTATATATGATGAACCGAGAAAATTTTTTAAATCATACGCATAAAAATAAAATAATATAATATAATTTCAGCAAAAAATATTAAAGAATAATTCAAATTTCATACTTGCATAATTTTCATATTCCATGTGAATTACAAACAAATGATAATTTTTTCCATTTGAATCTTTTAGGTGTAAAAGCTCCTGGAGATTTATTTTGTTGGGAGAAAACTAAAGGAGAAGTTTCCGATCAAAAAATAAAATTGAGCAATTCGAGCCATAATTGATCAAATTGACACTTAAAACATTTTGTCCATGGTCACAAGAGATTATTGGAGGGCTTAGTCAAATTTTAAAAGCTTCAAATTGGTGAGATCACGAACTCACAAATTGAGTCCAAAATCGAGTTGCTCAAACTCTATACCGGAGCATTCTATTAATTGAACAAACATTATATATTGATTTCTGAGATCAATTGAATGCTAAATTAGCTCTGAAACATAAAAAATGATGAAGGAACAAAAAATATCGACTTTGGAGCTTGAAATCATTTGGAGGCAAAAACAAATCTCATATACATAATTGGGATCCGACAAGGACTAAAATACAAGAAAAAAGCGGCAAGAACGGGTTTGAAATACTAGAACCTTCTTGAAGCCCCTAGAATAATTTGGTGACCAAGTGTTGATTGAGAATGATAAATTTATAAATTTTTACAAACAAAACTAAGTTCACTTGTGCTCTTAGCTGTTAGAATATATTTTAAATACTTAGAACTGATCTAATACATCAAAACGTTCAGAATAATATAGTAAGATAAATAAAAGAAGTTGGTACATGAATAGGATAAAGAAAAATTATACCGATCTCATACACTCTCCTACCACCTTGGCGACCTATTTAAACCCTTCTTCTCATTCAAACAATACACAATTTATCCCAAATTGAATGCTAATCCAAAATACTACCAAAATCAATTGAAAATTAGATTGACCACAAACAAGATCTAATATTTGAATTGACAACAAATCAAAACCTGAAGATATAAGATTCAATCAATGTCTCTCATATTCAAGCGACAAATTAGGTATAGATAGTCTCTATCATGTAAATATAGATATCAAGAGTATTTTAAAGCTTATAATTCTAATTTGTGCAATTAATATGAAATTTTGCAACATCAATTTTTTTTTTTTTTTTGATTTTTAAGTTACAATTTGATTCTATTTCATTTTTAGCATAAATTTGCATACAAATATCATTGAATGCAAGATGAAGGCAAAATGATACATTTTAAACCATTTAAGATCCACAAATATCTTATAAATACAAAATCATCCATAAAATGGTTGAAAATACAATGAAAAGGAAAAATAGGATGAGATCTGTTTTAGATCTTACAAAACATTCAAATCTCAAAGAAATAAATCATATAAATCAATAGAAACTGATTTTTTAATTTTTTATTTTTCTGTAGAAATTCATAACCTTTTTAAATCTGAAAAATATTAAGTTCACGTAACAATAATTTCTTTTTTTTTTTTTTACCCTAGTCTTATTTGAAAAATAAAAAAATAATATATTTGCTACTCCAATTTAGTTTAAATCTTGTAAACATCTAGATCTAGTTATTATGCATCTTTCTATAAATTTCATAACTTTTAGAGTTTCTTATAATTTTCTATGAATTTATGAATTTTCATCTAGTTAATTATAATATTTTTATTCATAATAAAAAAACTCTTTAAAACTCTTTTGTGGGCTGAATTTAGTCGTAAGCTCTTGATTTTAATGAGTTATAAGTCTAATGCTGGCAAGTATAAAGTCGTGAACATTGTTTTCACCAAAAATATAAAAATAATCTTTAAAATTAACAAAACTCTTATTAATCTTGTACTCACTAATATAAAATCATGAATCATTAATTTTTGCAGAGTTACAAGATTTGTGCCGTATAATACAAACTTGTGAGTTCTTGCCATCAAGATAAATCAATAATTAAAGAGTTTAAATTCAATAATGGATATATTTTCTGAAAATTGAGATATCTACGTTTTTTTTCTGAATTTTCTTTTACTAAACAACCCTAAAAGTGGATCAAAATAATTTCAAATAAAAGGTTTTAAATATGAAAGTTATTTCCAATAAACTTCTTGATAATATCTTGATTTTTTCCAAGAGTCTTCTTAAGTATTTTTTTTTAAATGCTTAAAATATTATCAGCTTTTCAGTTCAGCCATTTATTAGAAAAGAATTAAAAAAATATAACGATTCGTGAATGTGATATATATATGATTTTTATATTTCTAAAGTATATATAAAGAGAAGCTTGTACATAAATTTTCATGCATAAATATGTTGTAAATAACTTTCAAACATGCAAAATAATTTTGACAGCCTTGATATTTTACTTAAAATAACATTTTAGAGTGCTCAAAATAAAATTATCCAAAATAAAACTTATGTATAAAATCTCCTTTAATTTTTCTGTCAAATAATATGAGTATAGTATTAATTTAGTTTTTCTCAAAAATTCAAAAATTTGTGCTATCTATTGAATTTTTCCTTAGTTTTCAGAATTATTTTTGCTAGAATTCCTTCTGAGATATTATTTTAAGATGAAAAAAGTATTCAAAATGAAATTGGTTCAAAATATTATCTTTGATGTTGGTGTTAAATAAAATCAGTTTGTTATTAATATATTTTTCTAAAAAATATCAAAACTGTTCATGACTTACTATACTTTTTGTTGTTAAAAATATAAAAATATTAAAATTCATTCTATAAATATGATTTATTTTTTTATTTCATATTTCACAAGAATGTATCAAATAGTACTCGTATATAAAATTTTATTTAAAAATAATATATTTTGAACCTTCAAATTATATAAATTCCCTAAGGACTCTAATATAAGTTAATATTGATCTCGTTTAAAAATAAATCTCATATATATTTTAAAGAAGATGAAAATTATAATTATTTTTAAAAATACTTTTTGCACATAAATGTAAACTTTCTTTTTAATCAACCATAATGAATCAAATAAATTGTGAATATTTTGGAAAATAAAATATTTTTTCAAGTTTCATATAAAATATTAAAAAATTCAATGTATTAAAAAATATTAATAAATTCATATTGTACTTTTTTAAAATAATTATTTCAATGTAAAATAAAATAATTATAAGAAAGAAAATAAAATAAATAAAAAAAAGTATAATTCTTTGAAAAATAAAAAAATATAAATTATAAATTGCTTAAAAAAATTTCAAGTTGAATAAATCTCGATTCTTGTCATGGTTACATCATAATGTCTTTCAACTTGGATGACTAGCTTATGGAGGACTCAAATGCTCAGTAGAAGTATCAGGTCAGTCCATCATTCATCTTTTTTTAACTTTCTTGTTAAAAAATTTGGTGGGAGTATTCTACACTTTGTGTTTGCTCTCAAGAACTGAAATTATTTTAATTTTCGATGTTTATTATGTTATTGCCAACATGAAGGAGAAGGAGAGTAACATGTTGTATTTATATTATGGATGGGCAGCCTCCCTAAAGCTTAAGTTGAGATGCATTTGGTGTACTTTAACACCCCTCGATCGGGGTGCTATAGAATCAGTATCTTCTGCATTCATCCGACGACCAACCAACCTACGTCGCCAACAAAAAAGAAAAATAGACAGAAACAACGGAGTCAACTTATAAATCTCGGTAACTAATTATTTTATCACACAGCTTCTCTATAACAAGTTTATATATAAAATAATATTATTTATCATTTCAGTCAAATAAGTACTCTATATGCAACTATAATATTTAAAATAAAAGCTTAGAGTAAAATAGACATTTTAGTGCATTTCTCTTATTAACTGAAAACCATATCATATATATAATTACGATGCATATTTCTTTTATTTTAATAAGAAGACATAAAATCTATTATTTTCTAATTATCAAAATATATCACATTATAATGCACGCACATGAACTAAAATAAGTTTTCAAATGAATTTGGTTAATAGAGGCATCCGAAAATCAAATAGCTCATATCAGATATATTGATAAACAAACACTAATTACTCAGTCTGGTACACACATCTGATGTTTGGACTTTTCAACCCCATCTAATGTGTCATAGGCTTATACTACTTAATAGTCTGGTTTCAGTTTATATCAGATTAATTCAGATGCAAAGCAAAAATCATTTAGACATATCAAGCAAAATATATTTGGACATATCAAATCAATCGGCCCAGAGACAAGCCTAGCAATGCATATGCCTAGAATAAGTAATATAACCCTCTTACCTAATCGGTACTAGTCTACAATAAGAGGACAAATTCAGTATGCGCATAGTGAACAATTTTCCGAGGTCAGGTTGCGACCCTTTACCACGTATATATTACTTTTTCATACAAAATTCAGACCTACAAGGTACCCCACACAAAAGTTTATTCTGTAGCCTCTACATATCCAAACCACACAAGAAGTACAATTACGGAAACAGTTTAAAATATAAGCGAATATACCAGACAAAATGTCATATGCATAATCATTTAATGCATATAATGCAAGTTCAAAAGTATAAAAATCGATATACAATATGTATAAATGAAAATCAATAGTTTTATTTTCACAATTCAAACAAATTGATATAGAGAAATCCGGTTACCTTGCACAAACTATTCAGATTAACGACTCGATCCACGACGCTCCTTGAATCGACTCATGGCAGATTATCTTATCTGTCCGTTCTTCTAAGTTATTGTTAACATGCTTAATTTCCTTTTCGAGATTCATCTTTTTTTTTTATCTTTAGTATCTTCAGTCTTCTCTGTATGTTTTCTTCCTTTTTTTTTTTTCTCTTTTCCGATTCCTCCTTTCCTCTCTGTTTATTCTCTCTAAATATCTCTCTATCTAATCTATTTTGAATGGTTACTTTCCTTTTTTGTTTACTTCTGTTAAGGCAGCGTGTTATTTATACATATTTTCACTGCCACCCAAATGTCACGTGCCAAGGATTCATGAGCAAGTTATATTATTATTATATACTTATATATATATTTTATTACACGGGAGAGCAAATGGTATAGAATGTGCCACTGATTGAGAAGTTTCTACGTTCCACTAGAAAATTTGATATTGTGTTTCTGTTTTTTTTTTTTTTGTTTTTTAACATAAACAATTTTGCACTTTAGTCCTTATAAGTTAAAAAATTATAGAAAAGTGCATTAATAATTATTCCAAATATTTAGAATTTAGGATATTACATGTATCCTTGTCTGCTCCGGCATTTAAGGCCAATGTGCACATGTCCTATGGATGATACGCTTCTTTCTGAACCTATTAGGACATCATTTGACTGAAATTAGACAAAAGCTGGAACACATAGTTGAATTATTATAATGATTTTTTGGCAGGATACGAAACAAGCTTGTTCCCCAATTTTAATTGATGTGTTTGACTATTTTAAGCATTCATAGTCACTATTTCTCAAAGTAAGTGAAAACATAAATCTTGTTTGTTCCATACAAATTTTCACAGCCACTTTTGAACTTCTAATTATGTTAACATGTCATATATAAAAATACTAATGAAAATGGCAGTTTATGCCTTTTTGGTCTTACCACACCTGCCATAGATAATTTAATTTTTTTAAAATTCGTATAGGATTTTTTTATGGATTTTCAAGGTCCAAAAGTTAGTGAAAATATACATAAATCTTGTAAAACATAGGTTTTTCATGTTTCTAACATAAAAATATAAGTGTATTAATGATGATACATAATGAAAGAGGTTAGCAAACTTACAATTTAGATCGATAGATGTTTTATTTAATTAAAGGATTATTACTATATTTTTTTTATAGTAACCTTATAGCGATATTATATTTAAATAATTATCATGAAGTCTTAAAATGAAAATATGCTTATCATTTTATGACATATTTTTGACTTGAATCCTCGTATATGACCACTGCATAAATTATTTATCAAAGGATATGTCACAGGTGCAGTCCTCTCATCCTAGTGCAGTAAATTAAAGGTCAAGTCTGAGCACGCTTCTCATCTAGTGTAAGGTATCTAAGTCAGAAATATAAATATCTTCATTGTATCATCTGCCATTTAGACTTTGTCCTTTTATGTCTGCTAAGAAAATTTACATGTTGCAATTAATATTTTCATCACTATGGTGCAATATTCTAATATTTTTGCTTGTTCATAGAGAGAAAATAGGACAAATGACAAATAGTATTTCTGTTTGTGCATGAGAAAAGAAAAAGAACAAGCTAGGCACATTCAAAGTTGTAATTTAATTGGCTGGTTATAATCCATTTGTTTTGTCAATAATATTTTACTATCATCAATTGGTCACGTTGTTTTGACTTGACAGGTTAAGTAAATTTTATTATTTGATTTCTGATTTTATGTCATAGGAATTAATATATAATTTGGTTTATTCGCATGTGGCAGGCAACAGGAAAAGTGTAACTTAAAGTAAGTTATCAGATTTGTGCAGATGCTTTAGTCAAAGTAAAAGAATCATTGAGCTCACAAACTTGCTCCCAGTGATATATAATTTTTTTACTCTAATGTAATGATTATGAAAGACAAGAATTTTCTGGCGCATGTATTATACATTGACATAATTTTCTTCATTTTTTGTCTACGTATTGAAATTAGGTTTTAAGTTCCATAAAATTGGATGCATGAGTTTCTAGTTCTGGAGATTAAGAGCACACCATTAACAATTTGGGCATAAGGTTATATATTAGCCCGACCAACTTAATATTTTCAGCTACATTTTGTATCAATCTTTTAGAAGCATTGGTGTGACAGGGCAAGCTCGTGTTTGAAAATAACCTTACTATTAATTTCTATCATGGTGTTGTTGCTAGCTTTATATCAAATGGTGGGAATTTTTAAATATTTAATTGAAACAAATATAGTTGTTTTTTTGCATAAATCTATTGATTATGATTTAGAGATTATAAGTCATGTTCATGCGCACCTATTCTATAATGTTGACCGAAGACCATAATTTTGGTTGCAAACTTTTTTCTGCTCGAAATAAATATTTTGATCCTAAATGTAATTTTCTTTTGCTATATATATTTGTTATGAAATAATCCTTATGCAAGCAATAATAATAAGTAATTTTTAAGTTAAGCATGTTCCAAGAAAAAGAAAAGGAAAGAAAAACAATGATCATAATCATCTAGATATTTTCCAACCATACTTATATGAGACAAAATACTTCTCACTTATAAATTCATGTCAATCCTTTCGAATGTAGCAACTTTCTCAACTTCTAAATAATAATAAAGTAAAAATAAGCTTTTAACTCAAGAACGTGCTTCCTTTTTTTCTTTTTTTATTATTATTTTTTTGAGAAAACAAGGACGTGATTCTTAATCATTCATAAAACAAGCTTGATATGTGTCATCTTTATCTAGATATTGTCACATTACTATTTTATCTAAATCATTCAATGTGAAAATACATTTTGCTCCCCTGCTTGATTTTGCATTTAAGATTATATTCTTATGACCAAAAGTTTTAACGAAATATTGATTTTAAATTCAAAAAATGATAACCTTTTTCCACAATTAACTTGAAATAGATGCCCTGATATTCGATAATACATCTTTCATTCGTGATTTTAGACTAGTATTTTCCAATGCCACATTAAGCTCATTGAGCTAAGGTAACAAATAAAAACATCAATATGAAAAATAAAAAGGAGCCAAAAAAATGATGGAAAAGAAAAAAAGGACTGTACCGACATAAGGATGAATCATAAATGTATCAAATCCAAAAACATACATGAAAGCATAATAACTATATCTTAGCTTTGATGCTCGCATCCTTCCCTTCATATTTCCTTTTTTTTTAATCTTAGTGAAATAAGTTAGACATACAATTTGTCATGAAATTATTTAATTTTTGGGTGTCTACGGTCCCAAAAATATATTGGTCCGACACAATTCTAAATACAAACTATTTGATTAATAGACTATCAAGTACTACAATAGAAAATAAGATTCCCTTGAAAATCCTTTTATATGAAACAATAGTATGGATCATTTAAGAATGTTTGGAAGTGTATGTTTCGTTAAAATTAGGCAGAATTGGGTATATACCTCTCAATATATTTCAATTTGGATATTTACCCCTTCAAACTTGAAAATTGGATATTTATCCTTAAAATGTTAAAATTTTGGATATTTATCCATAACTATTATTGTCCTCATAGAAATTAAATTATAATTAATTAAAATTATAATACGATAGAAATACTCTTCCTTTTATTCCCACTATTTACTTAAATCTACAATAATCTCTTTAAATAGTCTTGTTCTTTATTTTTTCATGAATTTTACGAGCTCGAAAAGGGATAATTAACAACCTTCGATACAATTATTAGCCTCCCTGAAAGACTGATCAAGCTCCAGCAACCTTCCGAAGACACATGTGACTGAATTTTCTAGATCTTGACTGTGAAGAAAAATATATATGTTTGTTGAGAGTTTCATATTTAAGAGTTGGAGCAAATTAAAGTTTGAAATTCATACTATTCACTTGATCAGATGGTAAAGATAAATTAATGCTTCTCAATTTGCTAGCTCTCAGCGAAATATTGACTGATTGAGAGATATTTTGTCCTTTTAGAAATTTAATTAATTGTTAATTTGATTTTTATAAGAATAATAGTAATTTTGGGTAAATATATAAGATTTTGATATTTTGAAGGATAAATATCCAATTTTCAAGTTTGGAGGGGTATATACCTTAAAATTAAAAGAAATGATAAACTTGATGTGAATTTAATAAAAACTATTTTTTCAGGATATTCTTCAAAATTAAAAGGCTATAAGTGTTATGATCTAATAAATAAAAAATCTTATATATCTGGAGATGCAATTTTTTTTTGAAGAAGAGTCATATTTTAAAATAAAAGAACAAGAACAAAAAATTGAACAAGACTCTCATACCATCGATCAATCTAATCTAATTTTACCTCAATTGTATGGTCTAGATCACTGTGAACATAGAGAATTGAACCATAATGACCATGATATTGAACAACCTATCCAAGAAGAGGAGGTGGTAAGTGAAAATAATTATAACCATGAGGGGGAGGTTGAACTATGAAGGTCTTCAAGGACACCAAGATCATTTATCCGACTCAAAGACTTTGTCATATACGAGGTACAATATCCTATTTAAAATTTTATTTTTTATAGCAATATTTCATAACAATATGTAATATTTCTAACATCCATATCTAAAGAACAAGAACCCAATAAAGACTTGGAGGCAATTGAAAATCCTAAATTGGAAAAGCTATGAAAGAAGAGCTTAGGACATTAGAGAAAAATAATACTCGGATAATAGTATCATTACCTAGAGAAAAAACTAATTGGGTGCAAATGAATATCTCTACTCCTTATTAAGCATGTATGTGTTTTGATACTGCAATGGTTTAGATTTTTTATTAAATTTTTGAGCTAATAATAATATCACTCATCGGATTGAGTTATTCATTAAATAATATTACTATTTTTATGACCATTTGTGTTGAAGTTAGAATTTTCTCTCAATTTTGTTTGTTACACGAAATGCTACATAATTTAGGAGTACAATTGCTCAATTTTGTTTTCTTCTTAGATTGTCATCAATTATGAATTTTAACTTTTCTTAAACGCTGAATGTTATTTTTCCTCTCAATTTACATTTATTTTGCATTAATCATGTATTCATGATTGAAATTTATATTAATTACAAAATTATCTTTATCTTTATTTTCTTATTTTTCACATGAAGATATGAATTTTTATATTTCTAAAAGATATCACCATAGCAACGCACGGTAAGATACTAGTATAAAATTAAGTACAATAGTGATGGCACCATAGAATGGTATAAAGTAAGATTAGTTGCAAAGGGGTATACACAAATGTATGGTATAGACTACTAAAAACTTTTGCACCCATAGCAAAAATAAACATCATTGAATATTATTATCCATTATGATAAATTAAGGGTGAAACTTATATTAAATGGATGTTAAAAATATATTTCTTCAAAGAACACTTGACATGTAAGTTAATTAAATCAATTTATGGATTGAAATAATTTGCACGAGCATGATATAAAAACTTAGCTCTCATTTAATTTCATACAATTTTAATATTAACAATGTGGATCACTCTTTATTTGTTAAACATGACCATACTCATATAACCGTTATTTTAGTCTATGTTGATGACATTATTATTATCGGAAGTAATGAGGGTAATATAAAATAAATTAAAAAGTAATTAAAGAAAAAAATAATATTAAAGATCTGGGATATCTAAAATATTTTTTTGATATTGAAATAACATATATCTCAAGGTGACTTATTTTTATCTCAAAGAAAAAAAGTATTAGACTTGTTAAAAGAAACAAAAAAATTAGGTTACAAGCTAATTTCCACTCCTATGGATAGTAAAAGGATGTTAAATTCCGAAGAAGGACAACCGTTAGAAAATATATACCAATATCCAAGACTTGTCAAAAATTAATCTACCTCACTGTAACCTGACCTAGCCTTGCATTTTCTGTTAGTCAAGTAAGCCAATTTATGCATAACCCTAGAACATCTCATATGGAAAATAATAATTCTAATGAGATATGTGGCTATACCGATGCAAATTGGGTTGAGAGCTTTGATAGAAAATTCATTATCGGCTATTGCATATTTGTACGCAGAAATATAGTCACATAAAAGAGTAAGAAATAAAATGTCTAGCTAGGTCAAGTGTAGGGTTGCACAAAAAAGCTCGGGCTCGAGCTAATTTTGTTCGAGCTAATCTGACTCGAGCTAATTTGGCTTGATAGTTAAATGAGTTGAGTTTGGTTCGGCTCGTAGATCGACTCGGCTCGAATAATAATATTTTATATGCTTTAATTTTTTTGCTAAACTTTAATCCAATAAATCATCTCTCATTATTTCTCATCATCTCACCATCTCAATTGCTTAATGACATCTTGTACTCACTCCTGACTCGGCTGATATATCTGACTCAATAGTTTTTTTGTTGGTCCATCCATTCAAATTAGTACAACAAATATTTTATTGAAAATATAATTTGTTGATATATCAATTTTATAGATATATCAAATTTATAGTTTATAGATATACTAAATATAAATATCAAACCAAGTCAACGTACATGCATTGGCTCGTGAGCTAGCTTGAATAGTAATAAGGCGAGTTTGAGCTAGACTTTTCAACTCAAAATATTTCACGATCTTGACTCGACACAACTTGAATTTTTATGAGCCGAGCTTGAGCTAAGCCCGGCTCACTCGAACTTAGCTTGTTTGCAGCCTTAGTCAAGTGTCGAGGTCGAGTATCGAGCCATGACATCAACAATGAGCGAACTAATTTGGATCAAACACTTACTACGCGACTTGAATATCACAACTCAATTTTCTATAAAATTATTTTGTGATAATCAAGCGACTTGTCACATAGCATCAACCCTGTGTTTTATGAAAGAACTAAACATAACGAGGTGGATTTCCATTTCATCTGAGAAAAATTATAAATAGAGGAGATAGAAACATCATTCGTTAAAAGTAATGATCAACTAGCGGATATTCTCACAAAATGCTTAGAATCAACTCCGTTCGATGAAAATAGTAACAAGTTAGGATTGATCGATATTTATAATTCTAATTTGAGGAGTTAAAAATATAGCTTAGGAAATAATTAGTCCATAGATTCTGTGTATATCAAAATTTATATATATAAGCTTGTGTAATTAAATTACGGATAGGATTAATTGGCCTCAATGTCCATCATCGACCCATTAAAAAGCAAATAGGAATTAAGCCACCTCAACCCATTTTAGAATAGTACTCTTATATTACAGTTGAGTGTACCGTTGGCAGTATATAAATTTTGTGCCGGTTATAAGAATACCGTTAGCTCCGTTAGCGATTATTGTTTGATTATATTATATTATATTATTATATTATGATTATGATTAAGATTGAGTATTATTATATTATATTTATGATTATAATTTATTATTATATTAATATTATGATTGTTATTTATTATTATTATTATCATTATATTATTATTATTAAATTATTATTATCATTATTGTTATTATATTATCGTTATCATTATTTTATTATGTTGTATTATATTATTATAATTATATTTAATTATAATTATTTTTATTATTATATTATTATGATTATGATTATGGTTATATTATTATGATTATGACTAAAATTATTATTATCATGATTATGATTATGATTATATTATGATTATATTATTAAAATTATGATTACTTATTATTATTATATTATTATAATTATGATTGTAATTATAATTTTTTATAATTATATTACTATATTATGATTATGTTTATATTTTTATTATATTACTATTATAATATTATTATTTATTATGATTATTTTTTATTACTTTATTATTATTTTATTATGTTGTATTATATTATTATATGTTGATTATATTTATGATTAATTTATTATTATATTATTATAATTATAATTATTTATAATTATTTTTATGATTATGATTATATTTTTATTGTTATATTATTATGATTATGACTATAATTATTATTATCATGATTATGATTATGATTATTATAATAATCAATACTCAGTGTCATATTTTCTACACATACTCAATTTAAAAACATATCAAAATTATTCTCGGCATTAAGCACACAAATTAATTGATAATCTTCCAAATTCCAACTAATACATCAAAACATATTTGAATGACAGGAATACAATTTTGCATGATTTTCAAAATCGCCCTCGGAGAGAGAATAAAAAAAAAATCCGACGACCAAAGCACACTAAATGTTTGGGGTTGGTGCGATTGATTCACCCAAAACCCATAAAATGTTTGTGTGGAGTGTGGACTACTGAGGGTGGGATTGTGCGATTATGTGTCGTCGAGCTTCGTGTCAATCAGAGAGCAAGCAAAGGCACGAGATCTCCCATCCAGATGCAATGCAAGGCCTCCGACTTTTTAGTTGGAGCTCGTTTACCGTCGCCTCCTTGCCAATAGTTGCCATCTGCATGTACTTTCTCCTATCGGAAATGTACAAGTTGTTTCCCGGCACTGGTACAGTGGCGCATGCACATGCATGGTACGTTTCCTCGATTGGCTGGGCCGCTGGGGCGTCGCATGATGCGGGTGGGCAGCCATTTGTCGATGCTCGATTGCTGCTTCTAAATAGAGACGGATAGTCAACAACGAAACTGCATTCGGAAGAATGCTGACAATTGGAACTTGGAAAATGATTGAATGAATGAATGATGTGTAAAATTGGTAATCGAGTCTAACTCTTGGATAGTTCTATATATATATAAAATATTATTATTTCAAGAAATAAATCGCCAGTATGATATTATTCATAAAATAGGTCGAATTTACGAACAATATGCGTATATAGTCAACGAATTATTCTAAATGCTCGTTTAAGTCATCTATTTCTATATGGCTATTGTTTGAGAATCTTATTACAATATTCATGAACTTGTTATAACTTGGAGTTCATATTTCTATCACTAATGCAACATATGAATTTTAATATTATATTCAACCAAAATCATCTGATCAAAATTAAACATTTATCTAAAACGATCTTGACATTTTTAGAGTATATTCAGCTTATCCATGTTCTACTTAGTAGTTTTCTGAGTGAAAATAATATTGTTTGCATTAACATTTTTCAGATAAGCAACTACAGAAAAATAATTTATCATTTCGTGTCTCGTAAATAATCTACAAATTAGAATAGGAGTACCTCAAGATTAAGAATGAGAACATCAAGTCATGTATCTCTCACGAGTACAAAAAAAATGTTTATTTTACTACATCTTCAATTTTAACATTAATATTAACAATAAGTCTCATAGCTCCAAATATTCCAAAAATGTTAATATGGATTATCTCTTATAATTACGGTATAAAAATATTTCATGATCTTTTCAAGTTCATATTAGATCGAATTGGTAAAAAAAAAAATCAATCATAGTCAAACTAGATTCATTTATTCCTTGACCATGAACATGAACAATTATAAAATTTTATGTGTGTGTATATATATATATATATATATATATATATGAGTAAAGATATCGTGAGCTTAACTCAAAAAGTACATCAAATTATTTTAAAATTTTAATTTATCATGCTCATTAAATTCTTTATATGAAAATATTATGGGACGCAAAAAGTTGGAGTGTTTTGAGCTTTTTAAGTCATGATTTTTAATTTTTTAAAATCAGCTCTAAAAATAATAATAATATATTCAATACTTGAATATCATTTTAAAAAATTAAAAATGTTGACTTAAAAAACTCAAAACACTCCAATTTTTTGCATCACATGAGATTTTCATATAAATAATTTAATGAGCATGATAAATTAAAATTTGGAGATAATTTAATATATTTTTTGAGTTAAGCTCACTGAAAGCCTCCGTGAACTTAAGCTCACGGTATCTTTACTCTCTCTCTCTCTCTCTCTATATATATATATATATATGAGTAATGCTACCATTAGTTGCGAAGTATAATTTTTTTATACTTTGCGTCTCTCTCTTGTTCCTGAATTTAAAATATTGATCGAACTGTTCAAAGTGTTCTCCATATTAAAATATACTTGGAGACCAAATTATTATTTTTTTCAATTTTTTTTATTTTTTTTGAGAATTAAAAAAATATTATTATTGAAAATCATAAATTCAAAATATTTTCTACCCCTAAAAAAATTCAAAAAATATATAATTGGCCTCCAAATATATAATAATATGGAGAATACTTTGAACAGTTGAATTGATATTTTAAATTCAAAAATGAGAGATATGACGCAAAATATAAAAAATAGCATACTCTTAGGAGCACAAAAATGAGGCGTTTTTGAGTTTTCTAAGTCACTTTTTTCAATTATTGAAAAATCAATTTTAAGGATAATAACAAATATTCAATGTTTGTACATCATTTTGAAAAATTAAAAACAGTGACTTAGAAAACTCAAAACACTATAATTTTTTATATCCCATAGAGTTGTCATATGAAGAAATTAATGAGCATGATAAATTAAATTTGAAGATGATTTGATATATTTTTTGAGTTTGGAGATGATTTTATATATTTTTGTATCCCATATCATTCATGCTTTTTCACCATTAGTTTTATTTTTCTCTTTCATTTATCTTAATAAAATGACTCATAAGGAGGACCTAATGCGAGCCCTCTTTCCTGTGATTGAATCGCCTACACCTGAGTGAGGAGATGTTGAGCCTGAGATTGTACTCTCTATTATTTTTTTCTTCATTTAAAGAGATGATATGATATATCTAAGGTATAATTTAAATACTAAAGTAATATAATTATTTATATTTTTAATGAATTATTATTGTTGTACTAAATAATATTTTTTATTTGTCGATTTATAAAATAATACTTGAATTTTATAATTTATCTTATTTGAGTAATGTAGGGATTAGAATGCAAAATAGATTAGTGCACAAGAATCAAGACTAATGATGAGATGCAAGAACTAAATAAAAACTGCATTAGGATTAGGTTTAGTTAGACTCAAATTGGATTGAATTTGTTAAGATAAATTAAATTTAAACAACAAAATATATATTTTTATCTAGTAAGCCATTGTAACCGCTCAAGAGCCGTTATAGCATGTTAGGATATCATATGAGAATTTAGTTATGTTACAGACGATCTCAAAAGAGCTAGAGCATATCATTGAATAACAGTTCTGAACCATTATAATGATTCAGTCAACGTTACAATGCTCACCGGTCGTTATAACGGATCAGATCAAGATCTCAAAGAATTTAAAAAAATTAATCTAACGACTATCCTTCCTGATCCATTAGGGCATCTTTTCTAAACCTTATAATGGTTCACAAGTCATTATAATGATTCCGGCTGAAAATAACTTGTTACTACGTTTTAGAAGGTTTATATAAAGGGGATAACTCTCTCATTTCAACTAATTAGTTCCATATCACTAAATCTCAAATTCTAAAAGCTCATTTAGTCTCATCTAAAATGAGAGGGACAATCCTAAGTGATTGATAGTTCTTGCTAAGTCAAATTCTTGGTTTAAACTTAATCTAGTTTCTCTTAATTTTTTCAACTTGATTTCTTCATGATATACTCTTCTTATTTATTTTTTAATGTGTTATCACTTACCTTTATTTGAGTTTGTTATCACTCTATTTTGCTTTTAGTGTATTGTCACTCTTTGTTTATTTTTGATGTGTTAGCACTCCTTGTTATCTATAGGCTTGACAATCGATTTTTATATAAAGGACCAAGTTTTATAAGTGTAAGATACTTTATTTTTAGTGTATTGTTCACCTCAATAGTTGAAAGTTGAGTGTCCCGAGAAGTTTGCGTTGTATGTCGAACTTCATTATATAAAACCTTGACGTGTGTCGAAGTGCTAATATAAATTTACCCTAAATACACCTAAAATGTCGAATTTACAAGCATATAAACCTAACAATTATAGTATAATCACGGGTCGATCCACATGAACAGTTTTTAACACTAGGTAATTCAAAGTTCAATTATCTGAACAATAACAAATGGAGTTGATAATCTAATCCTAATTTTACGCTAAACTAAATAAAGAAAAGAAAATGTTATCCTAAATTTAAGGAATTAAATATAGAAAGTTCAGAAAATAGAAAGTTTCTAGGGCTTTTGGGCTATAATTAAATATAAATGTTAATTATAATCCAAATTAAATTGTTATTTTCTCATGCAATTGCAATTGAGAGTTTTTCAATTTTAATTTAGAATCAGTCAACTTTCATGGTGCAATCCCCTATCTAGCGCAAATTTTATTTTGTGGCATATCCTAAACACATTAATTTTTATGATTGGTCGGGTTGTATACTCATACAATCGAATCCCAGACTCAACAACATGATTCAAATCTAGGTCCCCAAAGGTACTAAAACATCTAATGAAATTATTTTCCTAAGTCTTGGTTTGGGTAAAAAAAAAATCAATGTTTCATTTCAGTACTTAGTCTCAAACCTAAGTTTTGCATACAATCAACAAGTTAGTCAATTCCTACATAGATTCAAACATTTACAATTACTCAAACATGTAATTCATCATTCAATTATCAGATCATGCATAGATAAATCAAAACAAAGATCAAAGTAAAGCATCATTGAAATACGAACATAATTCGAATCAAAACAAAAAAATTATCAACTACATGTCCTAAATCCTAAAAGATGATAGTTTAACTTTTCATGATACAATAAACAACAAGAGAGAGAGAAAGATACACATGAGAGAGAGAACAAAAGAAAATAAATTTAGAAGAGAAAGAGAAGAGTTTTCTGCCTCCAATTCTCAATCGCCCTTTATTCTCTATTTTTTTGCTCTTTTAATGATGTCTTCTAGTTGTAAGGCCCCACATATGTATTCTTGTTTAATCTTTCTTTCTTTTTTCTCTCTTTTCTATAATTACTATATTCTTATGAGATAAATTAAAATTATCTTCTACTACCCTTAAATTTGAACATTAAGGGCCAAATCATTTTTTGCATCTTTTCCCTTAGATTCTTTGCTTTCTTGCATCATTCAATCCCTTAGTTGTCCAACTACTAATCCTTACTGCATTCAATTATAATATTTATCATGAAACATATTTTTAATATTTTAAAAAATATATATATTTATGTACAAAAATTTTCTAATAAAAGTTATTTTTATAGAAATAAAATTTTATTTTAAATATTTGATTATTTATATATTCTATATTTTTTGAGGTGAAATCCGATGAATAACTCTAGTTGAATTAGTGCATGATTTTCAAGTGATAATTAAAAAAAAAATGAGAAAATTAGGAGTTGGGCAAAGGTTCTTTTTCTCATACTACCATCTAATAGTAGGGTTGTCAATGGGTAGGGCAGGGTATGGGTGAAAATATTTTCATATTCATACTCATTAAAATTGTCTTTATCTATACCCTATCCATACCCATTAAAATTTTCTTTACCCATACTCTACCCTTACCCATTAAATTTTTTGAATAATGAACGGATAACGGTAGATAACGGGTAAAAATAAAAATAATTCAATGAAAAAAATTATATGATTTAGACAAATAAATAACATTAAATAAATATACTAATAAAGTGCAATAATAATTAACATTTTAGATATAACAAAAATTATATAATATTTTTCATGTTAATTGTCATAAAAAATATATACTAATTACTATATATATATATATTTATTAAACATATAAAATAATTATATTTATATATATTTAATTATATATATTTATATAATTTACCCAATGGAAAACGGTTAACGAAAACCCTTACCTATATCCATATTCGATAAGTTAACAAAAAAAATTCTTATCCATATCCATATCTAATGACCTATCAAAAATAAAATCTTACCCATACTGGTCTTATCGGATACGATACGAGTTGGATAAATGACCAAAAAAATATCATTGACAGCCCTATCTAATAGTCATTATTTACTGCTCTAACTTCATCTTGGATATACATTTTGGTACAACGTTCTTATAGGCTAGATTATACTAGAATTTCCATTGTTTTCCAATATCGTACTAAAAACAGGAAAAAAAATTATAGGGTTCGTTTGACAACCCTAATTTCAGTTGGAATATTGGAATAGAGATTTATTTCAGTAGATTGAAATATCAAATACAAATAAGAATATCGGAATAGTAACTAGAATAGCTTTTCCGGTATACCAACCTATAGGTGGTATACCGATTTAGTTATTGTAGAATCAATTATTATTTATTTATATTATATTATATTATATTATTATCATCTCGTTAGTATTATTATTATATTATTATGATTATGATTATATTATTATTATATTATGATTATGATTATTATTATATTATTATTATATTACGATTATGATTATTATTATATTATTATTATTATTATTATTATTATTTATTATTATTATTATATTACAGATTATATTATTATTATATTATAATAATTAGTATATTATTATAATTATAATTATGATTTTATTATTATATTATGATTATGATTATAATTGTTATATAATTATGATTATAATTATTTTATTATTATATTATCATCTTAATTTATTATTATTATATTATTTTATTATGATTTTTATTATATCATGATTATTATTATATTATTGTTGCTTTGTTATTATTATTTTATTTTTATTATTATTATCATTATCATCATTGTTAGTATCATAATTATCAATAGGTTAACTATTATGATTAATCATTGTCAAATGATATTTTCATTCTTCCGATAGTCAAAAATATCATTCTTCTATCATTTTTTCTAAAATGACACTATTTTATCACTCTTCCAAAGTTATTCCTTAATTTGTCAAACAAATTCATAATGTTTACCATACTGTTTCTTCTATATTAGTATTTTTTTTTCTTATTTGGTTATTGAGTGAGATTTTAGCAGGCATATACTACTCACAAAAAGAAGAACCCCATTCAACTAGAATGATTTTTATTAAAACCAATTAAGATTACTTTTAAAAAAATGGATAGTATGGACTCTCATTTTTACTTAAAAAAAATAAAATAAGAGTACACGGGACACAGAGATAACTCGAAGAGAGAGAAGGAAGAGAGTACTCTTCAACGGACACACACTGGTCTCACTTGTTTACGCTTATGTTCATCTCCCGACACACTGTGATACCAGTGTGTGGTACAGGTTTAATCAATACTATTATATAAAGCATCTAAGAATTGAAGGATTTATTTTTTGTCATGATAATTTTTTATTATATCCATTTTATCCTTCAATTAGACGGATAATATTTATTTTTGTTTGATCGAACGTTTGTGATCGCGTCCATTGATCTCATCTTTTTCTCCATTTCTTTCCCATATATACTATTATTTCCATAATATTATTTTTTTATTTAGCAACTTTGTGCATATTTGGTAAGAAATTAATGGTGATAATATATGTTAGAATAATTTACTTTTGTTGCCATAAAAATCATGAATCATTAACTCATATTGTGCAAAAATCTTATCCAAGATTAAATATAGTCTTTATTATAAGTTTCTCTATAATTTGATGAATTTATAATTTAATATTAGATAAATATAAATTTTTTTATTTTATAGTATTTTAATATTTAAATAAAAGAGTTTGCTGCAACGCGCGAGTATATAGCTAGTTTTCCCCTATCATCTAATTATCTCACACTTATTCTAGTTCTTTAATGGCAAAGGAACACCCAAAAAAACTGTGTCACTCACAATTACTCCCTTGTTAATTAATGTTAGCAGCGAATTGGTAATTCTCGACAGGAGAGATTTTGTGTTCTAATTCTCCATTGAAAAAGATTCTAATTCTGTTTCATCTTTTTCTCCTTTTAGAAAGATTTTATTCTACGCACTGAATAATGTCTCTAGCTAGATGATCATACTCTCCTAATTGGGTCTGCTCGCCAATGCTGGACCATTTAATTTATATTAGGTTTTTACTTCCTACATGAATCATGCATATTTTTTATATCTACAATGTCCACTGAAACCTCCAACAAATTAATTATAGACATGTTGTCACATGCTTCTACTCCTTTCAATACTAGATCCACTGATTTAAGTTGTGTCCACGAGATTTAGTAAATACAAATCGATACCTATTATACATTCAGCTAAAACAAATGCATTGACGTACATTGTGGAACTGCTTAATTAAGTTTTAAGTTGGATTTAACTAATATAGTTAGTAATTATAATAGAACTACGAAAGCAACATGTACCAGACGTCCATTGCATTTGCCAAAAGAAAGAGAGAGAGAGAGAGAGAGAAGACAGTCGTTAATTCCTTGTTCCAATTTTGTTAACATTGAAACTTGAGTGGAATAATTCAGATACATTTAACGTTGAGTATATATAATTTCTTTGTGGTACATTCATTTAATATGTTATAATAATATTATTCAAATTAAAATAATTATAGAGGCAATATGGAATCTGATCAGTCCATCAAAAAGGTCCTTAAAATCCAACCAATAAAAAATATTAACTATTTGATAGAAAGCTGAACAATTTTAAAATTTTAATTGTTTGATATACAGTATATTTAAATAATGAAGCATAATAACTGATACATATACAATTTTAGCCTTTCTTGTTTTCATGTCTTGCAAAATACTTTTCCCCATAGTTTTTTTTTTTTTTTTTTGAAGTACAGCATTTCAATAACATTTTTAAAGTATCAAAATGGATGTACGCTGAATGTACCGTGCAGCTACCCTATATTTTAAATACCCAGGTAGATTTTTCTGGTATATTATAATGTTTAAGCCTACAAGTGGATATGCTCATTGATGCAGAAGTATAGAAATCACCGAATTTGTATTTTAAAAAAAGTCTCGAACCATCAACACTCTTGTTTTAGGATGTGTACAAATAGAGCTCCAAGGCACATCCTATGCAAACAATGGAGGAGAAAAACAACAACAACACATACACACAGTCCACCCACCCAAACAAAAGAAACAGCCCTCACCAAAAACTACGCTGGAAACAAAGGAAACATCAAACATTAGTAAGAGCCTCAGCATAGGTAGAGCTAACATTCTATATATACTGATCATATCAATAACAGTAAAATCTCAGAGCAGTTAATTAATATAAGATAATTCATATCTTTCTTTTGCTATTAACACTGGACCTTTAGTTAGGTATTTTGGATTTATATAACTTAATCTCATAATTTAATTATTGCTTTGTCTGTCCTGTTCCGAAAGACATAATAGTTCCAGATGCCAAATGCTCAATTAGAATAGTTGACATCTACTTCCAACTTAACCATTGTGATGATGCATACTGTTCAGTAATTGCTTAATGGTATCAACCTACAGATCAGAAATCGTTAGAATAATGGAGCAGCCGAGAAGAAGCTTGAAGTTTGGAAAAATCTCATTTCAAAGAAGCCAGTCTGTTCCCTCACAAACAGTGGTAAGAAAAAAGTTTTACATCCTTCATCATTAAAATTATTTATGGTTGAAATAGCAAAAGCTACAAGACCCAATATTTCATATTTTTTCCTTCATTGCAGTGGCCTTTGATGTAATCTAACATGAGCATCTTTTAACAGAATGAAAGGATGCAAAGGACAGATGAGCAACTAACTGGTACAGAGAGGTCCAAAGAGAGATTACAGTTGTCCAAGTGTTATCCCTTAAACATACCAGACAGCCCGCATGAAGCCATGGAGTTCCTCTCTAGATCTTGGAGTCCCTCTTCCTCTAATTTCTTTCAAATTCTCTCTACAAATGTATGCAACTATCTATCGGAATTCTCTCATTATCTATTTGTTCAAGAATTCTTTATATTACCTAGAGTGCCGATTGGATATAAATGAAGAAGAATATAGTCATCAGAAATAAGCTAAGAATACTTCCAGTAGCAGAGTCATTGCAGTAGAATAGGATTCCCGCAAATCATGGCAATTGGAGAAATCATACAATTGGCACATATAAAAGATAAAAAAGATGTATATTGCACTATTATACAAATTTGAATTGTGCACTAGGAAAAAAAGTGGAATTTAACTGTAAGTCCATTTTTTCTCTTCAGAGTCTTGATACATCACATGAAAACAGCGAATCAGATGAAGAAGCACAAGGGCAAGACAGGGATAAAAGCCTGGATGGATATAGCCAAAGCTCAATTGACCGACTTGACCAACTTCTGGTATGAAAATATAGAATTATTTTGAAAGTATTAAAGAGATGAGAACCTTGACAAGGTTGATTGATAAAAAAATCAATTTACTTCCCATAGGCGGTGGTTTCTGATCTGAAATTTAATCATTCGGCTCATCAAAACCACACAACCATCCAAACTACTCTGGTAAGTTGTAAATATGAAATAAAAATGAAATAAAATATGAAATAGACAATGAACAAGTTCCAAAAAAATAGACAGATATTATTTGTGTTATGTTTATCTTACTTAGGTAAACATGAAGTCATGGCTGAGGGAGGAGATCTTCTCCAGCCTCTCCAAGAGCTGCAGAAGAAAGAGAAAGGAGGCGTTTCGGTTCCACGAAGCACAGGTCCATGCGGCCCTTGCTGTGGCCAGGCTAGCAGCAGCAATTGCTGGAACATTAGCAAATTCAAACATAGAAACTTCATACATCTCATCAAATCTCTTTAGTTTGTCTAAACAAAGAGATGGTACTGTCAATGAAATGAGCACAGTTGTTGCTTCAGCTGCGGCATTAGTAGCCACTGTCTGTGCTGAAGCAGCTGAGGCAATCTGTGGAAAGAGAAGCAAAGTAACATCTGCTATAAAAATGGGGTTGGAGAGGCAGAGCTCCGCTGATATGCTTACATTAACTGCTACAGCAGCAACTTGTAAGTGCACCATTCTTTTAGGATAAATAACAGTTATCCATGTTTTTCTGCAATGAAGCAAAAAGAGAAGGCACGTGATGTTAATTGTGACGAAAGTTCCTTAATTTTTTTATTCATTTGGTTTAATATATGAATTATTCCAAGATGTTGTATCCACAGAGAGTTTGGTTTTATCATTTGTTTTGTATTTGTAACACCTCATACAATTTATGCATTTAAGTGTAACCTAACACAGATGAAAAATGTTGATAAAACAAAATAATTTATATAAGGAGACTTGAACGCAGAATCTTCTTAACTCACATTCTCACTCTTCAAGGTCATAAATCATCAGTAACTGTGAATTATGTCAAGGAAATAATATTCAGTATGTCATTTATGAAGCTCCTTATGTGTAATTGCTAAGCTTTTAGTTGAAACTTATGTCCTTGTCTAGGCTTGAGAGGGGCTGCTAGACTGAAACAGAGAGCAGAAAGCAACAGCAGACTTCCTGAGGGTTACAATTTTCTCCGAAGAGGTGCAAGAATGCATCTCTGCATGCCTACTGGTAAAAAAACCCAAAACAATTCTTATATAATAAAAGAAAGGCATATCACTTCCTTCACATGTGTTATACACTCCATAAGAAAAAATAGCTTTAAACTAAGATGAAAGAAGTTCTGACTAATTGTTTTACTTCATACAATTCTGTAGGGAAAATTCAACTAAGATTGGTCTCAGTTTTGGTGAAGAATGAAAAAATAATGTTGAGATTGGGCACAAGACATTTATGCGGTGCTCTTACCACCTATGAAGAGTGTAAGAGAATCATTGTTAGTTATTTTTGTTAGGTCTTCTGATTAAACAAACTAAGGAGATAATATTCATACCAGCAGACTTGTACCGGTTTGGTACAAGAGAATAACCTGATTTAGAAGTGTCTAATAAATGAGTTGGTCTAAGAGGAGTTATGTCGAACACCTTATGTGCACAACCAAAAACGGCCACAATATTACAAATAAAATCAAATTATCAATGACCACTCATTCAGAAAGGCTTTCTTAGATTTCGTCCAAGTAAACCCTTGGAACCTTGACACCGAGAGTTCTTACTAATTCTCAAATTAATGAGTTTACACTTCACAACACACATCTTACATGTACACTGGGGCAGGGCTACTATGTGTCAACCCGTTGCGCAAAACAAAGACAACATAAGAATCAAAACCATAAAGAAAGGAGTACCAACTTTGCAAGAGAATTGAAATAATTTCTGCCGAACTGAAATCCGACTGTACCGGGAATAGCCCAATTCGTTCTAATTCAAATCAAATCCCAGGGCACCGAGTAAAAATGAGAAGAGAACCCAACAATTTTCGAGCAGTAGGCAGTATTACTGCGATACCTGTTTATAAATAGAACAGATTGTCATGCCATCCTTAGTTTGAATTTGAAACATTTTTCAGCAAAATGATTATACGATAAGGGGTGAGTCTCCAGTAACTAAAAAAAATTAAATCGATTTGAATCGTTAGATGAAATGAGATACTCTGGGGAAAAACAAACTGGATTGTGTTATATTTAGTAACTAATATGTGATTGAGCTTCTTCCATTTTGATCAATTCCTGCCTCTTTCTCAATTTCTCCAATGTCCCCCACTTTCACAATTCTTCCACAGTTCCTGCATCTCCTTCTGTCTTAATTCTCCATGTCTCCCACACAATTTAATTACAATCGTATAAATTATGGTTAACTTTCTCACTTGAGTTTTTAACTAGAAATTGTCTGCTAAATTTAATGTTGGAATTAATCTAGAGAGCAATGACTAGATTCAACTTTAGTTATTGTATGGGCTTGAAACCAACGAAATTTAAAAAAAAGAGAGAAACATTCTAGAAGCAAATAAAACTTTAAAAAAATCTGATTTCTCTATTCTTAGATTTAATTAGAAACATCTGATATCACTATCTTACATCAAATAATTGGATTTTTCTATTCTAAAAATGCAATTATTAGTGAGTTTAACTAATTAGACTGATATGTAATAAAAAAAAATAGGTCTATCAGTGATGAAATTTCAGGACTTTGGTAAATAATTACTATAAAATAAAATAAACTATATTAGAATGAAATGAATATTGTAGATATGATTTATTAATTATATTCAAATGAAACTTTCGTTGATATACATTATATGGATTTTGATATTATAGATATGATTTCTATTACTTCATATTACATTTATTTAAAAAAAGGATGAGATTTAATGTATGTTTCACCATACGACAGGTAACTTGAAGTTTCAATAGTCTAAATTAAATTGCTAGTGATACACCATAAAAAAACTACTAAATTTGAATGAAATTTATTTTTTAGATTATTTTTTGTCATGCAAATAAAAAAGTTATGTAGCAACTGTTATATAGACTCGTCTCATAATACATTTTTTGTTTGGCTTGCAGATAGAATTTTTGATGCATTGGATGATTCCAGAGACGAAGGAGATTTTAAAGATGACATTAGCTTCTTTTGCTCGACTCTGTGCACTACTGGTGGAACCATCCAACTGTTATTTCAAGACGAGAAAAATTGTAGATTCTGGAATTATACTATTAGCGGCCTACTGTCTAATTACAGGTTAAAACACAATTATTGATCAAGTTTAAGGGGCCCAAGCGTCGGGGCCTACTTGAAAGAATGAATCCATTGCAAAATGAAGAACAATTCTCATTTTTCTTCTTCAATTTAACAGCTCTAGAACTCCATGTAACACAATGACGAGAAAACGAATACATAATATCTCTAGAACTCGATGTATACGATGTAGTGTTAAATAAAAAAAAGAAGGAATGAAGTACTAAATAATAGAATTATGATTAAAACATCAAAATGTCCGTATTTTTATTATGTTAGGTTAACATTATTCATATGCTAAAAAAAGATAAATTTAACCTATATAATCAAAATTAGATAATGACATTAGAAATAATTGACATAAACATGATATTGCCTAGAATAATAAAATTTATTATTATTATTATTATTATTATTATTATTATTATTATTTACCAAGCACGAATAATTCACTTGAAGTAATTTTCTGATTCTCTTCAGCTCGATATTTGAGTCACTTTTTGATATAAAAGTATAAAACCAATTCCTTTGTGATATTTGAGTCACTTTAGCAGTCTTATTCACCTTATAATTGTAAATGTTAATCGATCGTCTAAACTATTATCAATCTTGCTGCCGCTGATCGAAATTGAATTTGGTATTAAGGCTTTACACGTCGGGTACATGATAGTTAAATATTTTAAATTAATAATAATTTATTTTTAGTTCAAACAATCCACCGTTACTAAGCTCCATATATATCTTGCTCGGAAGGTCACTGTTCTGATGTTCACTTTAAAAATTCATTATTGTTGTTTTGGTTTTGCCAAAAGCTAAAAACTCACATATTAAAAAAATGACAAAAAAATGGACAAGCAATGTTAAAAAATGCTCACTATTATTCTAACATTCATATTTTCAAAAAGAAACTTAAGTACTAATAAAATATGTGGTTAATTATAAACTTCTACAGATGAAATCATGAAATGTATTATTATTATATAATATAAAATATGAAATAGAGATGAAGACAATCATTTGGTCAAAGCGTAGAGAATTAGCAATTTGGCAATCGTAATTTGTGGTTGGAAAAAAATTGAGTCGAACTCAAACTTTATTCTCCCACCGATTTGTTTTGAAATGAAAAAAAAATTTAGAATTATGACCCAACTTATTCCATCCTATGTGCCCGTTCAATTTATTTAATCCAGTAAATCTGAAAACCCGAAATGATATTCTCAGCGGAGCTGTATAGTTTTTTCATTGTGAACTGATCAACGATTTGATTTAATAATAATAAACTCTTATGTGCATTAAAATTTGTGTTTAGAATTCCCCACAACTATCCAGATTAAAATGTGCCGTTTAAATATCCTTACCGGAGATCTCCGTAGAGGTTGCGGTTCCTTGAAATCCCAGTTATTCCCCTAGGATTATGAAATGGGACAGATAGTAGGGTGACAATTATTGACCTGATTCGACGAGTTAACCCGATCCGATTCGACATGATTCAAAGATAAATAGATCAGACATTGATTTATTTTTTGACCCGAAATGAATTAGATTCGAATCAACCCGACCCGATTAATTATATTTTTTGAAGTAATTTTATAATTTAGTACTAATTAAAATTTAAATATACACTAATTAAATTAATTAATATTTAATTATTTAAAATTATATAAAAATAATTAAAAATATTTAATTATTTTTCACAGATTGGATTGAATATAAATTTAAAATTTTTAATTTGAATTTAAACGAATTAAATTTAGATCAGATTAAAAAAATAATAATAATCTAATCTAAACTCGACCCGACCGTTAACACTCCTAACATATAAACAGACTTGAGAAAATCTACAAATACACGCGTTGAAAATTTCTATAAAAAATTTAAAAAGATTTGAAATAAGTCCGCTCCATGGACCAGGGTCCAGGCCTGCAGGGACCGCACCGCCCCGTACCGTCTCCTTATCCGACCGTTTGCTCGTTGGTCCAAAATGCCCCTGCCGCTCCATTTTCCTTTTTGGTTTACGACCTGACAGGTCACTCTTTTCTCCAGTGACCAAAATATTGCTGGGGTTCATATCATTACTAACCGTCTGATTAACAAGGAAGTCATATTATATCCTGGATAAAAAGTTCTCCGGATTTTCAAACTGGAGATAATATGAACAAACTCTGACAAATTAGTCACAAGAAAACGAATGTGTAAATTTATTTGCTACTGTGTCAATTGGTATGAAACCACTCAATCCAAGCGTTGTGTAGATTGCGACACCGAGCTTGCTTAGCTCTCTCTTTCTCTCCGCTTTCAAATTCTTTTGAATTCTAGGGTTAGGGCTTTTGTCATGGCGACCATGGATAGCTTGATCGGACTGGTGAATAAGATACAGCGAGCGTGTACAGTACTGGGGGACCATGGTGGCGCCGACGGTTTCTCGCTCCCTACTCTGTGGGAAGCGCTTCCTTCAGTCGCCGTTGTCGGTGGACAGGTATAAAACTTTAACTGTTGAGTGACTGTTCTGTGTTGAATTGCCGAATTTGATTTATGATGGAGTAGTAATGTGCTTCAGTTTATATTTGCTATATTTCTATATTTTGAAATTTCTTCACACTTGTTGTCAGAGCTCGGGCAAGTCGTCTGTTTTGGAGAGCATAGTTGGCCGTGACTTCCTTCCTCGTGGATCCGGTTTGAACTCGTTAACTTTTGTGTTAATTTTGGATAATTGATTTTTTTTTCTTTTGTAATATGTTCATGCACTGATTATCTATTGGCAACCGACCATTCTCAAATTAGTATCATTTGCGCCCTTCCAAAAAAAAAGGATGGGTGTTCAAAATAGAATTTAAAGCCATGGAGGAGTAACATGTCAAATCACATTTTGATAATGGCAATATTCAGTTGTTGAAAGCTCGTACAATATTTTCCCTGATAGTATGTTGTCTTTGAGTTTTGTATAACTTCTGTAATTTTTTTGAAGGTATTGTGACTAGGAGGCCATTAGTATTGCAATTACATAAGACAGAAGATGGGCAGCATGAGTATGCTGAGTTCCTTCACTTGCCCAATAGGAAGCTTACTGATTTCGGTGAGGCATTTTATTTTTATTTTTGTGAGTTACTTTGTGTATGTTACTAATGTTGCAGTTTGTTTTTATCCTCGAAATCTATGTGTTTCCTATTCCTCTTGTTTTGCTTTTCTTAAGTTTAAAATTTGCCTCAAATCAAGTCACTCTAATTCATGTTGTATTTAGACTGGTGAGAATTTGTAATGAAATTTTGTTTGATTTGGTAATATTTGTTTCACATCTATGGAGGCTTCGTGCAATTAACTGTGTTCTTTTATCAGTTATTAGAGATTTGTTGTGATTGTTGATAACTTGTTGGATCATCATTGCAATTTATAAATTGTTGTCTTGTTGTAGTTTGAAATTATAAAGTCTTAAAGGTTATGCATTTGTAATGACTCCTCCATTCTATTAGCCCTTGTTAGAAAAGAAATACAAGATGAAACAGATCGAGTAACGGGGAAGACAAAACAGATATCCCCTGTTCCTATTCATCTCAGCATCTACTCTCCAAATGGTACTGTTCTCTTCATATTTCATATTTAACTGAAGAATTGTCCTTATATCAAACTGTTCCATAACATTGTGCTCTTTTGCAGTTGTCAACTTGACTCTGATTGATTTGCCGGGCTTAACAAAGGTCGCTGTGGGTATGTTGTTTGATTGCTTTACCATTGGATCTTGCATTAATACAATACTTTCTGGAAAACTTTTATGATATGCTACTGCTTCTTTTACAGAGGGACAGCCTGAGAACATTGTTCAAGAAATTGAGACTATGGTTCGTTCTTATGTTGAGAAGGTAACTTTAGATCCTCGATCTGTTGAATAACATATTCTTTCAGATAAACTGACAGCAGTAAATTGATATGTAATTTTAATTTGTAGCCCAACAGTATTATTTTGGCTATCTCCCCTGCTAATCAAGATATTGCAACGTCTGATGCCATTAAGCTTGCTAGGGAAGTTGACCTTACAGGTGCCATTTTAAAATTGGAAATGTAGTACTAAACAATAGAAAATGTGCTTAAAATACTGTCTTTGTATTAATTAATATTGAGCTTCTAATTTGATTCAGGTGATAGGACATTTGGGGTCTTGACCAAACTTGACCTGATGGACAAGGGAACAAATGCACTTGATGTACGTCTTCTCTCATTTCTTTGCACATTCGTTCCATGTAAAGTGATCATTGAGTTATATAAATACATGTTGCTATAACACAGGTACTCGAAGGGAGAGCCTACAAACTGCAGCACCCATGGGTTGGAATTGTGAACCGCTCACAAGCTGACATAAATAGAAATATAGACATGATAGTTGCCAGGAGGAAAGAAAGGGAATACTTTTCTAATAGTCCTGATTACTCTCACTTGGCCAGCAAAATGGGTTCAGAGTATCTCGCAAAACTCCTTTCAAAGGTGCATAAACATTAATTTCCATATTAATTTTGCAAATAAAGCAAATGGAAGAAAGATTTTAGACAAGACATTAACATTTTGCTGTTGTGAACATAAAGGAAGCTTACTAATAATTTGGTTGTGTAAACCAAGGGATTTTGCTATAGTGCCCAAAATAAAATTAAAAAGTCTATTCTCAGAGTTGAAAACATTATCTGAATTGTTTTATATGATTTAAATCATTTTAATTTTTCTTATCTTATTTTCATTCTTTCTAGCACCTGGAGGCAGTGATCAAGGCACGGATTCCAAGTATCACCTCGCTAATAAACAAAACAATTGATGAGCTGGAATCAGAGATGGATCATCTAGGAAGGCCTATTGCTGTTGATTCAGGAGTATGTTTTACATATATCTTATTATTTATGTCACTGTGTTGGAGTATAAACTGAGTCTCATTTTCCTTATGATTGGCATGCTTACAGGCTCAGCTGTACATGATTCTGGAGCTTTGTCGTGCCTTTGACAAGATTTTCAAAGAGCACCTTGATGGAGGGTAATTGCTGCTATCTATATCTTACCTTCTCGGACCCATACATTACCGACTTTAATATTGGTTGTTGCATGCTGATTCCATGTGTCCCTGTTTCTTTCTTTTTGAAAAGAAATATTTTTTATATGTCAGTTGGCAAAACATGTCTTTGAGGTTGAGGGCTCAATTTAGGTTTATTTTCAAGTATAGTCAAAGAGCATTACGAGAAAGATCCACACAATATCTAGTAGTACATTTAAGGTCACATAGAGCACATCTGCTGTAACTATGAGCATTGTTAAATGTTTTACTTGAAGTTTCCATATGCTGCATTCTCTAGTCTCGACGGAGTAAACAATGTTATCTGTACATGTAGGCGACCAGGAGGTGATCGAATTTATGGGGTCTTTGATAACCAGCTCCCAACTGCTCTAAGAAAACTTCCATTCGACCGACATCTGTCTTTACAAAATGTCAGGAAAGTTGTATCAGAGGCAGATGGTTACCAGCCCCACTTGATTGCTCCTGAGCAAGGTTACCGCCGCCTCATTGAAAGTGCTCTTAATTACTTCAGAGGCCCTGCAGAAGCTTCTGTTGATGCTGTTAGTTTTTTTCTTCTCTCTACGCCCATGTACACTCGCCCAATCACACAAATGATATCTTGTCTTTCTAATTTCTGATTCATTTCTTATCCAATCACAATCCAGGTACACTATGTTTTGAAGGAACTGGTTAGAAAATCAATAGCAGAAACTCAGGTCAGTACTAATAATTTCACTCTTGTTTTTCAACTACAGAAATTATAACTAGAAAGGATTGTGTGTTTTCCTGATAAGACCAGAAATGTATTTAAATTTTATAAGAGAGTTGAAATGACAATCATTTTCTTGAATTTGAGGCACTAAGTTGTAGCAATCTGGATAGGTACCTGGATGTGATTGATATAGTACATGATCAAATTGGCTTCATACCTTATGCAGAGGTTGTTTACTAGCATAATATGCTTCTGATCATGTACTGGTAAAGGATAGTTTTGTGATCCTTGATTAATTATAATAAACTGAGATCTTGTTCCACATTGTTAGGAGCTGAGAAGATTTCCAACCTTACAAAATGAGCTTGCTTCTGCATCATACCACTCCTTAGAAAAGTTTCGTGGAGAGAGCAGGAAGACAACAGTTCGGCTTGTGGACATGGAGGCATCTTATTTAACTGTAGAATTCTTCAGGAAACTTCCACAAGAAGTGGACAAGGCAGTGCCTGATGCACGTGGGTCCACTGCAGCCAACTCTGCCAATAACAGTGCTCCTACCATGGATCGGTACAGTGAGGCTCACTTTAGGAGAATAGCCTCAAATGTGTCCTCTTATATTGGGATGGTTGCTGAGACACTTAAGAATACTATACCAAAGGCTGTGGTGCATTGCCAGGTCAGAGAGGCAAAACGCTCTTTACTCAACCACTTCTACACCCAAGTGGGGAGAAAGGAGGTATAAATATTTGGAACCTTTCTAGTTTTAGCTCATTATAGTAGTGTAATTGTTGATTAAGATTAATTGAGCTGGATCGGCTGCAATTTGGCCTAAGCCCCATGTAGACTTTGGTTTTACAATTAAAAACCTCATTTAAGTTCCTATTTTGATCAGCTTGGCTCAATTCAATCCTGTTTTGCTGAAGGATTACACACTGAAGACTGGTGTATTTTCAAAAGCAATGAGTGGTTTTGTGCCCTTCATGTTACCCAATATTTGGAAAAAGTAGAGTTGTTTGTCTTGCACGGTCCATAATGTGTCCAAATAGTAATTGAAAATTTTGTATTATTCACTCAACTATAATGACTAATGAGCCTCAAATTTGCTTCAAATTGGCCTAATATGGCAAGCAACAATTAGTATTAAGCAAGATTGCAGAAGAATGCTTGGAGAAGAGATACTTTAGGAGCCAAAAGACAGATAAACACAGTAGTCAAATAAGGATGTACGAGTTCTCTTAAAATTAAATCCTCTTTATTTTGTATTTTTGCAATAGGCAAAGCAGTTAGCTCAGATGTTGGATGAAGATCCTGCCTTGATGGAGAGGAGGCAACAGTGTGCAAGGAGGTTGGAGCTGTATAAGTCTGCTAGAGATGAGATAGATGCTGTGTCATGGACCCGATAAGAGATAATTGACCTATTATTGTTCAAGCTTATTGTCACCTTCTGTTGTATTATAGTATGTGTAACCACTTTGGTTATTAATCGGTTGTTGATATTGTCATTATTGCAGTGTAACCTTTCCAAATTGGTGTTCACCTAGTCCTCTTATTTGTTTTTATTCTTGTTTGTGAAAAAATCATTAGTTGTTATACTGTCACTGAATCCGTGCGTATATGTTTATTAAATTTAATTTTTGTTGTTATTTTCATTCTGTATCTCTAATTGTGTTAACTGTTCATACTTGTTGATACTTCTAGAGCGTACCGCTAATTGTTGTTATTTTCATTAGTTGTTGATACTTCTAGAGCGTACCGCTAATTGTGTTAACTGTTCATCACCTTGAACAATACTTCTTTGTTTTTTTGAAAGCCCAAAAGCAATGTCTGTACGTACTCGGATTGTGCGTGGCAAAAGCGTTTGTCATGTAACAACGCCAGCCTTATCTTTTATCGGTTTGACTGTCCTTTGTCGATGATTTATTTGACCGTCTTTTGTGCATGATTTATTTCGAATAAAGGCAAAGTCATTCGTTCCATGCAGGAATGCAAAAGTTTCACCAGTTTTGTTTAACAAGACTGGTCTCTGGAGCAGCACCAAGTTCACCTGTACAAGTAGCCTGTTACCAGTAAGCTCACCCTCAAATCCCAAATACTAAATTCTTGTCCTCAACAACCTCCATTTCGCCATCTCCAACCAACCAAACAATAGACACCTCTCCTTGAGTCTTCTGTGTCGTTGGTCTTCACTACTTATACATGTAGAAAAACCTCTAACTGCATGGTGATATCTCTTATTCATTATCATCCATGAAGTGCAAGCTCCACCCCTATCACACTGGGGCAGGTGTGTGTGGGAAATGCCTCCACGACCGTCTCCTACCCCTCGTCTCCTCCAGTGAATGCTCCCCGAACCATAAATCCGACACTAGTTCCTCTCCTCCACCTCTTTCCCCTTATTCACAACCAGCATTGGCTCTCTTCCACCGATCTGTGTCTCCATATGTCCCTGCTTCAGGTCGGAAAACAGAGTCACATTTCTTCCATACACCTCAGGCCATCCCCTCCACCATTTGCTTGACTGAGAAGGTACTGAGGGGAAGGAAGGGAAAGTTCTCCTTTCTGTATTCGCTGTTTGGGCGCTCTTCAATAGGCAAAGTGAAATCAAAATTTTCAAGCTCATCATGGATGCAACGGCTCATGCAACGCGGTAAGAGGAAGAAATGCCATGTGGACAATGTGTAGCCGACTAGGAGGTATTCTGCTAGTCGTAGAGCAGCTATATTGTCTGGTCTTAAACTTATCACAGAGACTAGCGGACACAGGTAGATCTCAATGAATTTATTTTATCTTTTATTTTTATTTTTTATTTTTACTTTTTTTTGGGGGCTTAGTTAACCTTTAGAAGTAAAATTGATATTATACTATACCAGCTTGTCATGGAGATTTCTTTTCTTTGCTCATTTGGTTTATGTTGTATATAATTAATTATTAAGGACACTGTATTTTGAATTAAAACTATTTTTTGGTGGTTTAAGATTTGGAGTCCCCTTTCATACCAGAAAGAAGAGTTAATTTATTTTGCTCTTATGAAGAACTGAATATACCATACTTGGTACTCTGGTTCCTTGTAATTCCAATTGTTTCTTTCCAAAACAAGGAAATGATTCCTTTGCAAGCGAAATAAGGAAAAGAAAAAAAATCTCAAGTGTAAAGGTAATACGGTACTACGTTGATTTTCAAGAGCTTCAAGTAGTTATGAAAATAAATTTGGTTCGGCTAAGTAAAGAATTAAGACAAATCATTGGCGGACTTAATTTTTTTTTTATAAAAAAAGAAAGAGAGAAGACAAGATAAGAGTAGACTATTCACATAGTTGGGAAACACTGATAATAAATCATGATAGGAACAAATACCTAAGCCTTTGCTTCTGTACCCCCCCCCCCCCCTAAAATCTAGTTTAGTGCATCAGTGCAAGCCACATTCATGGGGCAGGCCACTCACTTGGTGTTTTTTTTTTCTTATAATGGGAATCTGGGAAAGATGGTGGTGTCAAAGCTAAAACTAGTAGAGCGAGCATGGTATCCAACTTCTTTTATTACATTTTTCGTAATTAAGGGAAACATTTTTGAAGTTCTTCTTTGTCCTTTTGTTTTTGTCACTGTAAGAGTTCTCTGTCTTTTGAAATATATGTTGATCTGTCACATAACTAAAGACCACATGCACCTTCTCCTCATTGGAATTGATCCTTCATTTGGCGCTATTCGAAAGTACCTAATTGTACCTGTTTTGCCTCCAAATTTGGTTCCCTCCTTGGTTAGACCGCCTCATATGCCAATTGCAATTGGTCAGCTAGTTTTGACATTTGACAGACTAAGGCAGTGTGTCTTTGAGTTTCTTGGACTAAAGAAACAGAGAGTTGGATACATATCTAGCTAGTGGATTTGTACTCATTTTTTCAAAGGAAAAACTCACGGAGCTCAATAGGTGCTTGTTTCGGAAAAAGCTGCTTAATCGGTGCTCACCTCGTAGGTCGCTCAATTGGCGTTGATTCCCTGTCAGCCGAACCTCTTAGTTTCGGTCAAGTCAGTGATCTAATTACGCTTGCCATGTTCAGATGCGCTAAAATAATACAGATATTCGGAACTAAAATGGATGTTTCTAGACGTGTCCTAATATTAAGCGGGTGATCAAAACGTGTTGTGGTGTGTGGTTCAAATATTCAAAATTTAAACACATCTAAAAAAATCCAGCTCCACCAACGTCACCATTTGGCATTCTTTTTTTTTTTTGCATTAAAAGAGGAACAAACTACTACTCGATGAATCTAGGAGGTTCCTTCCAAGTTCCAAAAAGTAAGACACTCAAAAAGCGGCGAATAATATCTGACCCAGATTATTCCCTCTAACAAATTTTCTTCCTCTTCTTCATCATTGACGGAATGATGGAAGAATTCAATTCCATAGAAAAGCGTAATGCACAAGGCTAAGACAATAAAATTGAGCTACATTTTATAAAGGTAGATAGGGATATTGAAATTATCTTTAGAGATTAGTAGAAAATCTATATTTAGGGCAAGTAGTATTTCCTTTTAGAAGATTGCTATATTTGAGAGGATTGCATATCTCTCAGCATCTTTGTTTTTTTTCTATATATTGTACTCCAATGAGAGAAATAGAGAATCAGAATTCAATTAACTTATCTCTTTCTTTCTTCCTGATACTCACGGCCCCTAGGCCTGTTTCTTTCTAAACCTAATTTACAGTTAAGCCCTAACAATTGGTGCTTTCGTTCGTGCTTAGCCTCCATGGAAACACGTGCGAAAGAGTTGCAAACCATCCAGAACCACATCCATAACCTCCAACAACAGGCCAATGAAACCACAACCGCTTTACAAAACACCCAAACAGCCTTGGCGAGATATTCGACGAAAATGTTAACAACTGAAACCTTGGCAGAATTTCTAGCACGATTACGTGCCGAAACCGACAACAAGATCAAGCACGAACCGTGACCTCCATCGCCCAACCCGGCCTTCTTGGTGGATCACCCGGTGTTGGTCGTCCACACCAACCGGATAACAAACTTCGCACGATTTTCCCTCGCTTTGCGTCGGGGGACCTACGGATTGGCTCTTTGTCGTCGACCATATTTTACCTATTATAACACACACCCAGGTGGCCACCGCCTTCTCATTGCATCTATGCATCTCGATGCCCCGACATCACGTTGGTATCAGGGCCTCATGGCTGAACGCCGCCTACCAACATGGGAGGCTTTCATGACAGCGTTACTTAGCCGTTTCGGTCCATCCGAGTATGAGGACCCCGCTGGCCAATTAGCTCGGGTCACCCAAACCGGCACTGTTTGTGACTACCAATCTTCCTTTGAGGAGTTGTCTAGTCGAGTTCGCGGCATTACACCCGCATTCCTTCAAAGCATCTTTATCGCGGGTCTTCAGCCCCGCATCCGGCGAGCCGTGCAAAGCCAGAGACCGGTTGATCTTCATGATGCATTCCGGTTAGCTCGTTTACACGAGGACCAACAGGCAGACTACACCCGACAGCCACAGAAACAGTGGTCTTCCAGGCTGCACTCTTCTACCCTTTCACAGGCGCTTGGGGAGCGCCCACAACCGGCACCACTTTGGCACAACAAACCACAATACCAACCCATGCTTCTCGCCTAACTATTAAACGGCTTACTGCCGATGAGATGCAACAGCGTAGGCAAGCCGGGTTATGTTTCAATTGTGATGAAAAGTATAACCGCCACCACAAGTGTCAAGGTCGTGCAACCTTCCTGTATTTGGATGGTATAGAAGATGACCCGGGTGAGTGTGACGAGGATCGTACAAGGATTGAGCCGGCTGAACCAGAAATCAGTCTCAACGCTCTCTTGGGGCGCTACGGCCCTAAATCGATGCGTATGATAGGATGTATTCATAGTAGCCCGGTTCAAGTGTTAATTGATGGAGGCAGTACAAACAACTTTATATCAAGCCGTGCTGCCCACTTCATCAATCTGACCGCCTCAACCACGACCCCATTTCGGGTCAGAGTAGGAAACGGTGCCACTCTTCAGTTCACTGCTTGTTTGCCAGGAGGTTCCACTATTAATTCAGTCCCATCAGTTTACCACTGATTTGTTCATCCTGGACCTTGAAGGCTCTGATGTGATATTAGGAGTGCAATGGCTGGAGACTCTGGGGCCAGTCACCACAGATTGGTCTCACTTGATCATGACTTTCTCTTTCAATGGTCGACCTATCCAGCTACAAGGTGATAACTCCTTACAAGCACAAGTCATTTCCACGTCCGGTTTACACAAACTAGTCATGCGTGATGGCATCACCTCCTCTTTTATGTGCATGGCGACAAATTCCTCGACTTCACAAAGACACACATGCGGTCGATAACGACCGATCGATAGTGGCGGCGGCTATCAACCACTACTACAACGGTTGCCGATCTTTTTGTGGCTCTCCTAGGTTTGCCTCCCAACCGTAATATTGACCACGCGTTCCTTTGAAGCGAGGCACGCGATCTTGTCGATGTGCGCCCATCTGGTTACCCCATTTTCAAAAGAATGAGATTGAGCACGGTTAGTGGCGAGCATTGTTGCAATCAGTGTATCGAGGCCAGAGTCGATTTGCATTTAGTTCTCTGTTCTGTTGGTCAAAAAGAAAGATGGCAGCTGGCGTTTTTGTGTGGATTATCGGGCACTAAATGCGGTTACTATTCGCGATCGCTTTCCAATTCCAACAGTAGACGAATTATTAGACGAACTACAAGGTGCAACGATTTTCTCTAAATTGGATCTCAACGCTCCGGATACCATCAGATCCGTGTGCATGAACCAGACATACACAAGACGGCCTTTAGAACACATCAAGGCCACTACGAATTTGTGGTCATGCCCTTTGGCTTATCAAATGCGCCGTCAACATTTCAGGCATTGATGAATGAAATTTTTCAGCCACTGCTTCGCAAATTCGTAGTGATATTTTTTGATGACATACTCGTCTACAGCTGTAACTTGGAGGTTCATTTTGGTCATTTGATACAAGTTTTTGAAACCTTACGATCTCATCAGCTGGTTGTCAAACAATCTAAGTGCACCTTTGCTGCATCAGAGGTGGTTTTTTTGGGTCATATCATTTCTGCCGCAGGGTTAGCGGCTGATCCATCCAAAATAACAACCATTCAAGAGTGGCCATCTCCGACCAATCAGCGTCAAGTTCGAGGATTTCTCGGTCTAACAGGCTACTATCGCCGCTTTGTTCGTAACTATGCATCGATCGCGGCCCCTCTTACCGATCTACTCACTAAAGAGGGTTTCCTCTGGTCTGAAGAAACTCAAGCAGCCTTTGTATCACTCAAACAAGTGCTCATATTAGCCCCAGTTTTGGTGTTACCCAATTTCACATTGCCATTCATTGTTGAAACTGACGCTTGTGGGGTTGGCATCGGTGCTGTACTCATACAGGCAGCACACCCTGTTGCCTTCTACAGTAAGAAATTGTCACCTTTAATGCAGGGCAAGTCTACTTATGTTAAGGAGATGTTTGCCATCTAGTCGGCTGTTACCAAATGGCGGCAATATCTTTTGGGGCAACATTTTATAATACGCACAGATCATCGTACCTTGCGCCACTTACTCACACAGACCGTTCAAACTCCAGAACAACAACAATTTCTTTCTAAATTGGTGGGTTTTGATTATTCAATCGAATACAAACCAGGTTACGCGATGTGGTGGGCGATGCGCTTTCACGCGAGATGAACGGTCGACATCAAAGCGATAGACCTCTTAGCGTTCACTCGGCTGTCGGTTCCCACTTAGAAGACCTAAAAGCTGAGGTATGCAAGGATGCACATACCAAATTAATAGTTGAGGAACTTCAACATAAACCCAATCGCTGGCCGGGGTGGTCATACAAAGACGGTCTCTTATGGCCGAAAGGCCGGCTGTACTTACCTCCCAGTTCTTCACTGATTCCCAAACAGTTACAAGACTATCACTCTTCATTATTTAGGGGCCATTCTGGAGTGCTCCGCACATTTCAGAGGTTAGCGGCACACTTTCAATGGAAAGGGATGCGCAAGGCAGTGGAAACCTTTGTGCAATGTTGTGAAATATGTCAGAAGTGTAAACTACGAATCATTTGCCTTATGGGCTATTACAACCAATTCAATTACCCACCGAGCGTAGTGTCGATCTATCTATGGACTTTGTGACACACTTACCGAGGTCAGCCGGATACACTGCTATTTTGGTGGTGGTTGACCGCTTTTCCAAAGGTATTCACTTGCTCCATTCTGCCTCATTACACTTTGCGCCACATGAATAGCTCGAAGTCTTTTGGGACACTTGTAGGTAAATTACATGGTATGCCCAAGAGCATAATTTCGAGGCCGTGACCCGATCTTTCAAAGCAATTTCTGGAAAGAGCTCTTTAAACTCCAAGGCACCAAATTACAATTCTCTTCAGCTTATCACCCGGAGTCTGACGGTCAAACCGAGCGCATTAATCGATGCATTGAACAGTACCTACGCTCTTTTGCACATGATCAGCCATCTAAATGGGCCAAAATTCTGAGTTGGGCAGAGTTTCACCACAACACAACATTTCAAGCTTCTGCAGGTATGACTCCTTTTGAAGCAACTTACGGTCGCAAACCACCATCTATCATTGCATATTGTTCAGGATCATCAGTTCTAGAGGCAATTGACCATGATCTGACTACACGAGATGTCATCTTGAGACAACTCAAGCATAACTTGACTAAGGCCCAGGAGGCAATGAAAAGATTCTCGGACAAACACCGTCGACATAGTGTTTCAAGAAGGAGATTTGGTCTTCTTGAAACTTCATCCGTTCATGACTTTCTTTGCGCCAACACTCGACTAATAAACTCGGCTTAGCATTTATTATGGCCCTTACAAAGTATTGGAACGAATCGGGCCAGTTGCTTACCGCCTAGAATTGCCATCCACAAGTAAGGTCCATCCTGTTTTTCACAGTTCTCTACTCAAACTATACAAAGGCACACAAAGTCCAGAGGTACATCCACTTCCGGTTTCAATCACTGACAACCAGCCCACACATACTCCACTGGCAATATTGAGGCATCGTACCGTCATTCGTAACAACATTCAAGTTCCTCAAGTGTTGGTTCAATGGTCTGGATTAGCATTAGAGGATGCGAGTTGGGACTGTTTCTTTCTAAACCTAATTTACAGTTAAGCCCTAACATATTGATACTGATGGTGTCATGTTTCGAAATATAGGTGAAGAACAAAGGATTAATCTCACATTTATAGCTTAAAACAATGCATAAATCAACAAAAAAAAAATGCTGATTAAATGCAAAATAACTCAGCATGGAGCCATGGACGTAATTTACTTCTAAGAATCCAAACTACTTGGATAAGATACCAGTCACAGCATAAACCAGATGACAATAATCATGCCACAAGAAGAATAAAAAGGGGAAAAAAGAACCAACTGATGGGTGAAACTTCTCCAAGACTCCAAAACATATAAAAGCCAACACTGCAATAATACTCAGATGAAGCCAACATTCTGCATTATATTACTTGTAATAACACATAAATACTCCTTTCAGAACCAGTCCAAAAACCTGCATGCATTAAAACTGGAACTGCTTAACTACACTAGTCAATGGGCCAGAAGTCAGCAGCTCACAGCCGGAGGATAGCACACCGAGTCAATTGGGGCAACATTAAGAGCCAGAGCTAGAACACAATATTAGATCATGTATAGAACAGAGTAGTACAGATTAGTACAGTTGCTTAGTGACAATACAGATCTCTCTTCTCTCCTCTATCGTACTCTCTAGGAACATCTCTCTCTCTCTCTCACTCTCTCTCTTTTCTCTGTCATGTCTGTAACTCTTTTTTCTTTCATTTAATGAAATACAATAGTACGTTTTTCGCCTGCTACTTCAAAAAAACAACACCTATACTCAATTCCCCTTATAATCCTTCATTCTTCTCACAAACACATAAGCATATGGAACCAACCCTACCTAATTTTAACTTTGTCATCGACCAAAATAAAAATAAAAGAAAGAAAGAAAGAACATATCAGGAGGTACTTAACATATATCCAAAACAACTTAGGAGTTCTAAAACAAGTGCTAACAAACATACACGAGGCTTACCCAACTGTAACAAAAGCTCTACTGATTGAACACTTATCTAAGAGCTATCAACATAATCTGGATATATAAAAAGTAAAATACTTGGTATTTATGAAATGTTCCTTTCTTCTTGTCCCTTCAGCAGCTGCAGCCACCAGCCTGTTGCTGAGAGCTGGAGGTGGCATTGGAGGCCTTGAGATTAACATCAACCATATCCTCTTGCTTTGTTGATGTCAGGATTTCCATTCCTGGCAGAGCTGCAGCTATTTTCCTGAATAGTGCCTGGACAAAAACACCACAACGCCATATTAGTGTAGCTGTCTTTTTCATTAAAATAAATATACATCATAAAGGAATCTTCACATCAAAGTACCTAGTGGTCTGGTACAACTCAACAAGGACACAACAAATTGAATGTGATTTTCTTTCGGAGATCATTTCAGTTTCATTCATATAAAAAAAGTAACCAGTCTGAATAGCAGATCCATATTTACTTTGTTAGGAGCTTCAACAGATTCAAATTTGACAATAAACAGTTGAAAAAGATATGATTTGAACTTTACTTCTTGCCAAAAGAGCCCAGAAAATCATCTCTTTAGCATTATTAAACTTGTTTTAAATGAAACAACTGGACTTTCTGCAAATTACAAATGTGCACCGAGACCTAAGATAATCCTCAGGAACATCTAAGGAAAAAAAAACATACCTTGATGTTGAACCCAGCTTTTGCACTTGTCTCAATAAACATCACACCAAGCTCCTGTGCTTTGGCTTCGCCTTCCTCAATAGATACTTGTCTTTTTACATTATCAGCAACAAAATATCATTTATTTGTTAGATTAAGACACAAGCTTAATAGCAAATTTAAAGGTAAACTATCTATAAATTAATGGGTTTATATTTGATTGTGCTAACTGAGGCTTCAATGAAACATTCAGGAAATCACACATAAAATAACATCAGTGCTCGGTACTATTCTGAAGGAGAAACAAACAGACTGAAAATAAGATACCTCTTGTCAACGAGGTCAGTCTTGTTACCAACAAGAACAATAATGACATCGCTGCCCCTTTCTGTGCGCACCTCCTCAATCCACTTTGATGTATTCAGAAATGATTGTCTACCTGTCACAATGTATGAAGCCAGTTAGTTAAATATGGAATTACTTAAAAAATTTATTGGCAAAGGTAACTAAAAGTTCAGGACTGTAGAAACAGTTGAAGATGAGAATCTGAAGATGTCTAATCAGGTGATGTGCTTAATTGAGGCTTAAAATATCAACATCTGGCCCAAAAATTGAAATACCCTAATGTAGGTTGTGTGCTCTCTCAGTTGACTATAGATGTATGATAAAGTAACATACTGGCAACATCATAAACAATGACAGCTACTGAAGAATCACGAATGTAGCTGGGAATAAGGCTCCTAAATCGCTCTTGTCCAGCTGTATCCCTGTAATTATATTAGATAATAATGAGAATGAGAACAAGAAATCAACCTATAATAGATCATACAGAAAAGGCATAATAGGATAAATGTAACAAACCATAATTGAAGATTGAAGGGGCAGAACCATTCTTTTAGTACAATTTTTAATATGTTTTATCATGACATTTCAGTCTGATTTGATAACATCATGATTTTTTTTCAGCTTTAGTATTGGGCCCCCAGTTAATTGAACTTTAAACTTTAGTTCCATATGAATATTCCATATCATACCGCAATATACCAGGCAATATGTACAAGTGCTATTAGGATCCATATGTACTACAAATTTCTAAGGAATAAAAATGTGGTACATATATATATGCAAGGAATTGAAACCTACCAAAGCTGTAGCCTCACTGTACGGTCCTCCAAGTACATTGTTTTTGAGAGAAAATCAATACCAATGGTAGCCTATAAATTAAATTGAGAAAATATTTGTCAATTGGTATAGGTAGAAGGAAATATAATCCATATTAAAAGTGATAAAGAAATTAATTAAAAGATGACTGTTTATTATCCACCACAGATGCCCAATAGCAGCTATAATTAGAGACAATGGGGGCCAGTTGACCCCCCCCCACACACTTTTTTAAAATTTGGTGATTCACATTAACTTTTCTATTGTAATTTGAGAATAATTTACAGAATATTTATCGATTTGACCCCCAATATTTCATGTTAAAGTTCTTCATTTTTGATCCCATATTTATAGAATAATAAATAGTATTAAATTAATTATCATTAAATTCCCAATTAGCAAATAGTTGACTTCCATTAAAAAATCTACTGGCATCTGCCCCTGTAGAAGCCCATGTTTTCCTTTCTGGTTTCATCCTTCACAGGACTGATTAGGAACCCAGTTTCACCGAATATGTAATTTCTCAAAGAGGTACATACAAAAAGGGATTGCAATGGACCGGATCGGGCCGGGTTTATGTCAAACCGGAGCCCGGGTTTATTTCAAAACCCTCTACCTGATCTACCCGATCCTTACCTCCGGACCTAAATTTGATGACCTGACCGCCTATAATGCTTGACGGGCCTACCCACCCGTACCTGTCCTGGCCTGACTTTGTCAACGATATTTTGTTGTTATATATTTTTAATTAAATTATTGCATAATCAATTAATAATTTCATTGGTTAACGATTTCTCTTTTCTTAATACTATATCTTTAGATAATGATTATTATATTTAAACTAAAATGTTATTAAATATTTGCACTATCATAGTATAAGTTATTTTTTAAGTCTAAAAATTATTAAATATTTGCACCAACTCGAGTACTCAATTTACAAATTATGATATTTAATTAAAAGAATTAATTTAAATGAACATTATATTAGTTAAATTATTAATTTTATCCAATTTAATAAGTTATTTATAAACAATTATACAATTATACATAACACGTATAATACATATTACATGTTATTGATATTACGGGTCGGGCGGGTGGGCCTCACCCTAAACCCGTACTCGCCAGGCCCGTCCTTTGACCCGGTCCGGTCCTAGCCGTTTGACCTCCGGGCCGGGTGGATCGGCCATCGGGTCGGGCGGGTCCGGGTAGGCCGGACGGGTCATGGGCTTTATTGCCATCTCTACATACAAATATCTTAATGATAGCTATAAACATTCACTTTAATTTACATTTTATAGTTTATACAATTACTTCTCTAAATAATGGATATAACAAAAACGTGTCGAAGTAGATCTCACGTCCATTTAATCAGATCTGATACAAATATTAACCGAACTTAATATAACCAACAGAGAGATGAGCTTGATGCGAGATCAAATCATAATAGATCTGATCCAATCGGACAGCATATTCATCTATGATAAATCGATAATATGTATGTGAAATTACGATAAATCGAACATAGAGGTGAGGGATCAAACCTGATAGGTGTTGTCGAACTTGTCGTACATGAACCTGGTAATGATACTGGTCTTTCCGACCGATTGATCGCCAAGGAACACCAGCTTGTATTTCGCTAAAGCTGATACGGGCGCCATGTCAATCTCTCAGGACGAACGGGGGAGACTAGTAGAGAGGGGGAGAGAATTGGGGGAGGTAAGCGAGTGAGCTGGGACTTGTATTGTCGAATCGGGATCGGGAAGGGGAAGAAAATAATTAATTGATTCGATTCTCTCTCTGAGAGTCGGAGGCGCCAGTGGTTTCTTTTCTGACGAAAAAACTTTTTACGACGTTGGACTCTATGTTAATTAGAAAATAGAAAATAGAAATTTAGAAATTTTTAACATTTATTTTCTCTATATTCATTTTGTGATTTGTGATTTGTGATTTGTGATTTGTGAACCATGGTTTATATTGGAGTTACATGTATCATATGCAAGTTTTATCGTATTGGATTTAATATTTTTATATTCATCCTTCTATAATTTGTCTAATATGTATCTTATTAGTTAGGTAATAACATTTTACTAATACAAATATGTATCCAAAGATCACTTGGTTGTTCAATAAATTTAATCGAATAAAAAAATACATTCAATCTTACAAATGATATTCCTCTAATATAATTATAATCATATATATTCCTATGACTGTTAAACTTGACGGACATCATAAAAAAAATATCATTTACATTCCCATATTTTTATTTGAGAAAAAAACATTAAATATATTCGTCAAATTTTATCCGGTAATATTTTTAATCAAATTTAGTCACGTTTATAATTCTTAAATCATCAAAATTAACAAACAACATGATGAATACGTTGATGACCTAATTAATTCTCAAGTTTTGCCTTGATGTATATAATTTCTTCGTGTTGATATATGAAATGTGTGGGGATTACTTGATAATGGGTTATTTTGATAATCTTGACAATAATTTTTTAAATAAACATGATTAAAATAGAAAAAAAATCTTATGATATGTTCTTTTACTTATAGATTTATAGATTGATAGTGATTCAAATTTAATATAATTTTATTATCATTTGATACTCCATCAAAGACTATCAAAATTTTATATAATTTATAATGGTTATAATTTGATGGTATTATCATCAAACTATAATGAAATTGTATAATATTTGAATCACTATCAATTTATAAGTAGAGGAACATATTCGTAAGATTTTTTTTTCTATTTTTAAGATTATTTTCGTATTTATTTGAAAATTCATTGTCAATATAATCATTGTCAAGTGATCCCTTCCCATATGTAAAATTCTTTATATGCGTTGATTTGTTGTTTATTTATTTTTTGTGTGGATTTAAATATAAAAACTAATTATATATATATATAGTATATATGGAACTGTAGACTCAATATGAATGTTAAAGGATCACGTCTCTGTATGAACTGATACATGCTCAATTCTTGAGAAATACATATAAAAATTAAGGCTAATTCTGCTATGAATTAGAAGTAAAATCATTAATTTATCAATCAACGACAATAATTTTACTCATTAATCTTTATTTTTTAATCTCATCAAAGAAAATTATCTTGACCATCCAATAGTAAATTATAAATGATTTACTAAAAATTATCTGAAATTATTATTATCATTATTAGAATAAGTATTATTTTATTATTATTAATTTATTATTATCATCATCATTATTATTATCATTATCAAAATTATTATTATTATTACGTATAAATTTTGTTACAGTAAATTATATCATGAGTGGTGTATAAAAGTGATTGCATAAATTTGTTGAATGGTAAAACAAATTGTGAAAGACAGACCTGAAAAACATCACCTGATACGTACCAGCCACCACCAAATTGATCTTTATACTTCGTCCTTATCTAAAATATTATTACTATGCATTGTGCTTATTTTGATTTTTTTTTTCAATTTAAAATCAAGAATTTATACAAAATTGACTAAACAACAGCATGCATATGATAACCATTATTTTAATATGACATAATTCACAAAATACTGAAAAATCTATTTTTACTATTTTCAAAAAAATTCAAAATGATAACCATTATCACACACCCTACTATCTTCTCTTCACCTTCATGCTTTATCACATCTCCATCCTGATAGTGTTATGATTTAGAAGTAAATCACTTAATCATTTAATCATTAAATCTAAAATAATATTTCATAAATTTGATGATTATATCATATGTTTTCTTGAATATATTATTATAAATAGAATGTTTAGATCATATATTTGAATATTCTAGAGCTAAGTGCATTGTATCCATACATATTCATTTGGCCTTCTAAGTGCACTGTTTTATGAAAAAAACTTCCATGTTTTTTTTGTAATTTCACTTTTTTATGGTTTTCTTCATTATTTTTTATTTTCAGTATGTAGAGGCTATCAAAGTGCAGATTTTTCATGTAAGAGGATGACTACGCGATGTATATTCGTGACACAGGAGCTTTAGCCAAGCAAAATATTGTCACCATAAATGAAGCATATTACATGATGAGACAATAGACCAAAATATTTCACAATGACTCTTGTTGTGTTAACTTGTATTTTATTGCAATAATATTTAAGTAGTTAAGTTGTGTTAATTGTAGTGGTATTTCTAGATGCTAATTGTATGTTAATATTTAGTTGTGGATGTTATTTGTCGTAAAACAGTGAATGTTAAAACAGTGAAATTGAATGTTATTCGTGGATGCTAAAATAGTGAAATTGTAGTGATACATGGTACATGGTAGATTCCATATACAATAACTAAAGTGTTGATTGTTGTGTTTGTATTTCAAGTTGAAATGAGTTACAACCAAATAAGGTACATGGTACATGTTTCTAACAGCACAGTTATGCAATCAAATGAGTTCAGATAAGAAACAACCAATATGAGACTTAATTAATATAAGAAAGAGGCAAGAAAAGTTGAAATTAAATAAAGCTGAAACTAGTGTTGATAAAGCTAAATTCGACTTATAAAGTCCTAAATAAACCTGAAACTAAATTTCATAAACTAAAGTTAAATTCGAATCAGCAGTTCCAACAAAATATTTAAATCAGCAGCTCCAACAAAATTATAAATAAATCCAGCAAGTCTAAAATTACAATAAGTCTAAATATTCTGAATTTCTTAATTGTCTTCCAGTCGGTCCAAAATCACACTCTTCTCTTCCTACAAGTGAGAAGCAGAGAATTTATTAGTACACAACTTGAGATTTTAATTGTACTATATAGCTATAACAATACCTTTTATTTGTGTCAGTTTTTGGATTTCTCTTCTTTATGAGATTCAAGAGTAGACAGTGCTGCATAAAGCAAAAATTCATCTAACAGCACAATCAAACATAAGGAATGCTTTGTATTGAAGAACAAAGTTAAACAAGTTTTGTCTATCTAACAACACAGTTAAACAAGCACAATCCATCAAACAGCACAGTTGAAGCTTGTTTGTTAAAAAAAATTAGGAGTTAAGTGCGATATATGGCACGGGAGAGTATACAAAATAATTTCTGAACCTGTCAGTTGGCGTCGGGACGGATCCAAGGTAGGCGCCAGCCGGCGCCCGGGCACCCCCTCGGTTCACTGATAAATAAAGATCGTATGATAAAAAATAAAATTTTTTTTGACCCAAATATTCTATTTATTTGAACCGGGCACCCTCTATCGATCGTTTCTGGCTCCGCCCCTGGCTGGCGAAGGCATGTCAGTAGCGAGGTGGCGGCGAGGTGGAGGTGCAACGATGATGTGGTGGCGTGGATGACTTGTGGTAGCGAAGAGTTGAGCAGTCACGTGCAATGGAGTAGTAATATTTCCATGAAGGGTATTTTGTCTTTAATAAAAAATACTTAATTTTGAACATAAAAATACTGTATGAGTGGTAATTTGACAATTAATATAGTTTTAGAGTGGCATTATAACAATCATTAATTTTAAGGTGGTATTTTGACAAATTAGCAGTTTTGGGGTGGCATGAAGATAAATTCTCCAAAAAGATATTATTCCTCTATATATATGACTTGTGGGGGAAGGAAGGTAATTATCAAGAATATATATGCCCCTCATATTCTACGAGTGATGATATCAGTTGGGTCATTCGATAAATAATACAATATAATATATATAATTATATATGATTATACAAATAAGATGACATATTTCTATCTTAGTTTATTTATGACATCATGTGATGTGAGAATTGACATAAATAATTAATGTTGTTTGAATCTTTTATACAATATATGTATTATATGCGTCTATTAGTACAGTTATAATGTGAAGTGCTAGATGTTATTTACAAATTACAACATTATAGAATTTTTATTCTATAGCTAATATGACATTGACCCAAAGTCACACCCTAAAATCATGAACATGAAAATAATATGCATACGCAATTACAAGATTTTTAATGTACTAGGTACAGCTGGAATTCAACTTCATATAATATTATCTCATGATAGAATAAATTTATTCTCAAAATACATGAGCTAAAATGATTATTTGAATAATTATTCATAATAGATGCATGAGGTAGAATTTATGTTTACCGAGTTGTGCAAATAGTGTTATTGCATGAGAGAGGTTGTGGCTAGGACCAAGGCCCAAACCAAGGAAGAAGGATATATTTTGAGCCCAAGAAGAGATGATAACTCATTGGATGTCATTTAATCTAGGATATGTAATATTCAATTACTGATTAAAAAAATACAAGATCAACTCATATTTTTTAAACCTCTACCTAGAATCTATTTTTATATTGGATTAAATTGCCCCTCTCATTTTTCTTTCTGCTCTCTCTCTCTATCTCTCTTTGGTTGGTGGCTTAAGGTCGAGCCCCACCATGCCGTGCACCACCAAGGTCTGATCAGCCATTTGCTTTCCATCTATTTGCTCATGTGTTGAGCTTTTGAATTCACCAATTTAAGTGTCAGAAAGTTAATTTTTAAAAGAGAGCAAATATTTAAATCATACAAGTCTGACAACTTTAAAATATTTTTCATATGCTTTTCTCAATTCTGATATATATTACTTTTTTACTTTTCAGTTACCATATGAGGCATCTAGTTTCAATTGTTTTCACTATTAATTAGCACAAAACAATATTTGAACTAAAACCAAAAGCACAATTGAGAGGCCCTTAGTCTGTTGTATTCCGAACAAAAATAATGTAAGGCATTACCTACCTTTTTTAGACAACTGATCTAAAATGAATTGATTAGATTTACCTAACTACTTTTCTGAATGACATGAATGCATCGACATGGTTAAATTGGATACCCATATTCGAGTTTCTAATTCATTGAACCAGATTTTTTTTTCGTACCATGTAATTATCATTTTGTAATTTTCTTTTTTCTTTAATAAAATTAAAGAAATCAGGTAAATCTTCATCAATAAAGAAAAAGAAAAATTATTTGGTTTTTCTTATTACGCCGCACAATATGTTGGTGCATTGACATGAATAATAAGAGCAATAAAAAAATAAGTAACATATTTAATATCTAAGTGACATCTTTAACAGCTAAGGCGACAACTAGCATGTTTAATCTTCCATTATATTAAGCATATCACATGTCCAAAAAATGACAAACTAAGTAAAATATTTTATATACTAATAATTGACGAGTGATATGATGAAACGTGAAGGTGCAAAGCATCGTGTTCATGTGATAGAATGAAAAATATGAATATGTTGTTCGGAACTCGATAAACACAAAATAGTTTTATTGAACATCTGGTGTATCAAATATAATATAATAAAATATGCTAGAAAATGAAAGAGAAGTAAATCAGGTTTTTATTTAGTGAGGAATTTATAAACTAGGTTTTTATTACCATCTCCGCAACACAGTGCGAAGCTTTTATCCATCTCCAACATTAGAGGTTCACCAACCGACTCGAGTCCATTATCATCTTTATATTCCGCAAAGTATTATCAAACACATCTTTTCTACATGCCGTAGAAGCTTATCATAAATCACTACTCATTACCATCGTTGTACATTGACAGATTTCATGTGAGACACAAGAGGATACCTTGAGGGAAAATATCTTACATCATCGGTCGAGATTGCACTACTCCGACTTCGCTCTCTTCTTCCTCAACTCTCTTAACTTTTTCTCCTCTTGTGGCGTATGTGAACCTAGCAGACCTTGATGGTCATTTGTTTCTCTTTCATTAGTGTTTTCACTCTTGTTTTGCTGGTGAAGAGAGGTTCCTCTCACTTTAATTTTGTTGTAATTGATTGGGCCTTGGATCGGTTCATAAGTTGGAAAAAAAAACTCATCAAACTCCCCTCTTATGAACCAAATTAATATTAGTTTATTTTTGAGAACAAAATCAATCTTGATGGATATCCGTCACATATTATCATCATGACACCCACATGAAAGCGATCAATACTATAAGAGACGGAGACGCCAGAATTTCATATAGAGAGAAGTTAAGATGCAAATTATGTTACTAGAACATTATAATTGATAAGTTAGAAGAATCAATACATTTCATAAAATAAAAATATATAACAAAATTTAACCCTTATATATAACTTCTGATAATAGAGATATGGACACCCCCAATCCCTATTGGCTTCGCCTCTGAATACTATTCTCACCTTTATACAATATAAATGTAACATCATCGATTTTCTAAACCGAAACCCATACATCTCTCTCATGATAAACACATATGGAGAATTCTAAAAGCCCAAAAATCATAAATATATTATTTATCTTTTTTCATTCACCGAAATCACATTTCATATTTTTATCGATATGACATATAGATCAACTAAGTTCCATACGGAAGCATAGATTCAAGGATTACAGGGATATGGAACACCGCATTAGAAAGTCATAATTAGACTTATATTAATCAAATTATTCAAAAAACTTTTAAATCGGATTATAATTAAATATGATTGAATATTAGCCATATCACTTGTCAAATCATATATATAAAAGTCGTAGCTTATATACACTGTTTTGGGCCGAAAGGAGCGTTATATCAGCATCATAACCATCCGTGCCCCGTTCGGCGTAACAGCGGATGCCGGCTCATGGGCTGAGGCGCTGAGCCATCCGTGAGCGTCTCCTTACGAAATACGAAATGAACCCCTCCTCCTCCTCCTAAAACCTGGCATCACTCTAAAGTCTAAATGCTTCCTCCCCTGCTGTCCCCTCCCCTCCTCCGTCGCCTCCCCTTCTACCTCCGTTGTTTTTCAACCCTAACCGTCCCCTCCCCTCTCCTCCGTTCCCACCCCTATGCCTGCCCGTCTCCTCCCCGATCTGACTCGTTCGACCAGTCAACACGCTCTCATCCCTTCCGCACCTCCTTGACCTTCACCACTGACCCCTTCGACCCGTCAACTCTTTTAAAAGAAGATCCGATTTCCCTCTGTGCCTCCCTCTGGGTCTCCTCCTTTCGCGATCCCTCCACCACCCCTTCTCTTTCCTCTTACCTCTCGCGCCTCGAGTTATGGCTTCTCGCTTACCAGAAAGCCCATGCGGACGACACCGGCTCGTACTTGCCCCGTTCGAATATATCTGCACCCACTACTCATTGCCTTCTCTCACTCCGCAATGCAGTGCTAGATGGGAGGTTTAAATGGGGCAACCGGCTTACTCCCCTTATCCGTTCGCCCCGTGAGACTGACCCGGCAACTCTCTCCAAGCGAAAACTAAAGGCTCTCCTGGCGACACCGGGACTACCCCCATTTCAAGACAGGATTGTGCATGAGGTATTGTTGCTGATTCTAGAACCTGTTTTTGAATCCCGATTTTCATCAAAATCTTTTGCATTTCGTCCTGGTCGTACTGCACATACTGCAATTCGTACCATTCGTCGTTCCTTTGCTGGCTATCTCTGGTACCTGAAGGGAGACTTGAGCACGCTTTTGGATTGTCCAAAAATAAACCTGGTATTGAATGCACTGATTCGTGAAGTTCGAGACAAAAAGATAGTAGACTTAATCAGAGCAGCACTTCTAACTCCTGTTGTAACAGCTAACCCAATGGATGAGGCTTTGAAAAAAAAGAAGAAAAGAAAGTACCAGAAGAAACGTGTTCTTGCTGAAGATGAGCCAAAACCTGATCCTTACTGGCTCCAGACCTTCTTTGGTTTTGCACCTGAAGAAGCTAGAAAGCAACCTGATTGGGGGCATTGTGGAGTTCTTAGCCCTCTTTTAGCTAACATATGCCTAGATGAATTAGATAAATGGATGGAAGAAAGAATAAGAGAGTTTTATAAACCCTCTAACACCGACACATGGGCCCAGGAGCAAGCAAACACCTCCTGGCCTGAGTTTGTGCCAACAAGTGGACCTGATAAGACCAGGCAGATGGACTATATACGATTTGGTGCCCACTTTTTAATAGGTGTTCGTGGACCCCGTGCTGATGCTGCTGTGCTGAGGAAGCAACTGATAGAATTTTGTGACACAAGGTTTCAACTTAAACTTGATAATGAATCTCTTCCCATAGAACATATAACAAAAGGAATTATGTTTTTGGACCATGTTTTATGCCGCCGGGTAGTGTACCCTACATTGCGGTATACAGCTTCAGGAGGGAAAATTGTTAGCGAGAAAGGAGTTGGCACACTCTTGTCAGTTACTGCAAGTCTTAAACAGTGCATAAGACAGTTTCGCAAGTTGGAGTTTCTAAAGGGTGACCGTGAACCTGATCCACAACCATGCTTCCGCATGTTCCATGCAACCCAGGCCCACACTAATTCACAAATGAACAAGTTTTTGTTAACTATGGCAGAGTGGTATCGGTATGCTGACAACCGAAAGAAGGTGGTAAACTTTTGCTCTTATATTGTTCGCGGGTCATTAGCTAAGCTTTACGCAGCAAAATATAAGTTAAGGTCTAGAGCTAAAGTGTACACGATTGCTTCTAGGAATCTCAGTCGTCCTTTGAAGGAGAAAAAAGGGCAGTCACCGGAGTACCACAATTTGCTCAGAATGGGTTTGGTAGATTCAATTGATGGACTGCATTATACCCGCATGTCAATGGTGCCAGAACCTGATTATACGCCCTTCCCTGGAGCGTGGCGGCCTGATCATGAACGGCTTTTGGTAGAGTATATCAAGTTGACTGATGCGAGTACACTAGAGGATTTGCGTCGCATAATTAAAGAAGAAGGGCTTATAACCCCGCAAGATTCAGTTTCTATGCTTGTATGGAGTTATAAGAAAAATGCATATCTTTTCCCACCTTTAGAGGGGAGTGATGTTGATAAAGCCAATAAAGACAATTTGGGATCAAACGAAGAGGAAAACAGAGAAGATTTGTGTTTATTGGGTCCATAGAGATGAAGAAATGACAAAGAGCCTCTATACTGACAGTTCCAGAATTGTACTTGTGGAACCATGAATGATATATGAACTGGACTCCTGGATACTTCTAGGATATATGCACAAAGGTGATTTCTTGAAATTGTGTTTGAAACAAATGCGGGTTATCAAACTAACTATATGCTACGTCATCCTCACGGAATTTTTGATGTATACCTGTTTTAATGTTCTCCAGTGGGACTGATTTTCCCCCCTTTTCTCCGGAACTTGGATAAGAGGTGCATAAACGAAAGATGGTTGGAAATCACAATTGATCGGGCTTAAATTTGTTTCTTTTTTTAACAAGTGGGGTTGTATACCCGAATTGAGCTTATAGATTTATACAGCAGACTGCATAATATGTAATATTGAGTAACAATATAAAAAATAATGATTGAAGTGATGGACACAGATTAGGTGCAGATCATGAAAACTTCGATGTGCTGTGTACATTTCTATTTTTTTTAAGTAGCAGGCGTTGTCTGCTATAATTGTACTAAGCAAATGTTATGAAAGGTTGTTCGTCCTCTTGGCGTACATTACTTATTACAAACACAGCAATTATAAAGCAGAAAGCGCAGCTATTAATTTATCCCACCCCTTTTCTATTGAACGCTATTTTGTTACGTTCTTTCCAGTACATTTCTATTTGTTATAGACGATTATGTATCGATCTCTTCTATTTGTTCCTTGACAAAGTTTTATGGTGTTTCTACTCCCTTTTACAAAGGACTTATTTATTCTTTTTTTTTTCCTTTTGTGAACTGTAAGATATATCAGTAAGGCTAGTGATGAGGCTCATCTTCTCTATTTTTTCCTTTAGGGTCTGTTCATTTGTTAAGAAAAGAGCTCAGAAAATTATTTTCTACGAAAAAAAGCTCTTTTCTGTGCGTTCATTTGATAAGAAAAAAGTTTCAAAAATAAAATTAGTTTTCAGATTTTACAGAAAACAAGCTTTTCGGTTCTCCAAATATTTTTAAGAGAACGAAAATTGATATTGTGTCGCTCTCAATCTTTTGCACAAAATGAAACCACCTCTTCTGCTTCTTCCTTACCTTCTTATACTTGCTTTCTTATATTCTTAATTAATTTCTTATAGTCATCATTAACTACGCTTCTTCAACTAAATCTAATATTTAAACATGGTGATTTCATCGGAAAGGATTAATAATTCAGAAACACATGTACTAGCAGTTTTGATTGTGGGAAAAGAAAACTGTCAAGTGCTGAAGTGCATCTAATAACCAATGTTGTAACTAATCCAACACTCAAGCTTCCTTTGACTCTATTTCATGTTCTATTTATATTTTATAGTTTTGTTTTGTTAATGTTAATTAATTTGTGTAGTTTCAATTAAGTTCATTGTTTCTTTTACTTATCAGCAGCTAAGAATCAGATGAGTCATATGATGATTTTTATTGAATGATTTACGGACAAATCTTTATTAAAAAAATACCGCACTATTATAAATTTTCTAGGTAGATGCATACAGCTTATAAAATACAAAGAAAAAAAATGAATATTTAAGTAATAGGGATTCAGAAAAAGATAATATTAAAATAGTTAACTAAAACCAATTTTATTTTTCATTTTCTTTTTCTTTCAACTAAACAAGCGGAAAAGAAAATATACTTTCTTTTCTTTACAAATGAACGGAAGAAAGTATTTAAATTTTTCCATCAATTTTTAATTTCGAAAGAAAACAATTTTCCTATTTTTCCGTACAAATGAACAGACCCTTAGAGATTTTGGATTAACGGAATCCTTATTTTAAAGCAACCCAAAAAAGGGTATCTCATTTGTTATATCCATTGTTAAGCTGCAATTTTGAACATCGAGAAGATATATAGAAACAACCTTTAAGACCAAATGGTTGGAGCACAAACACGAATTTCCTCTTCAACTATGACTTCAGATCTCAGGGAATTTTTTGTTATATCAGTTGGCCACCTTTCTACTTCATCCGAGCCAACATACGGCCATTTAAAAACATGAGTTAATTTACATACAAATCCTAATCCTACCATTGCTTAGCTAGCCTCCTATTACACATTTCTATAGCAATCCATGCCTCTAGATCTCTACAACATTAAAGTCATGATGTTTTTCCATCAAAGAACTCTCTTCTAGGGAAATACTGAAGAATTAAACAAACAGCTTCAAAATTGTTTGGTGAATGCTTCAAGAATGAACCTCAGGGCGCGTAACTCTGTCCGAAGCACACATTATCATGAAAAAGATAAAAATAATGTCAATATGTGCTAACATAATGAGAAATAACCATACCTTGCCAATTGGGTTAATTCAGGTTCCTCTAGAAGCAAGTGTTGCAGATCCCCTCTCTCGTCACTGCAATGCAACAAGAATATACAAAATGAAAACTAACAATGAAAATAAAATAATAACTGCAAATCTAAGAAACTTCAACAGCCTATACTGTGAATCAGGATTGCTAGTCCAATTAATACCAAAGCAGATTAGCCAATTCAAGATTACATCATGTTTTCACTTTTATTCTGAACTACTTATTTGAGATAAAGATGGGAGTCTAGGCCACCCAACTTTCAATGTCCATAAGATTCACATTTGAGTTTCCAATTAATCTAAACTTTTTATCAGTTATACTTGTATATAAAAACCTTAAATATACACACTTAGATATTAGGTATATCCTACAAACCACCCTGAATTGAGAAAAAGGTCAACTGGAAAATAATAAGCTAATTAGAGTTTGCATTATACTTTAGGGACAGAAACAAACTAGAAAAACTTCGAACTTGTACTGAGATCAACTATAACTTGCCTATAGTTGAGAGCTAGTAGCTTATGATGGATCATCGAATCAGAGCCAACATAGGAAATTACAAGATTGCCTGCATCTGGGTGGGGCCAGCTTCTAGTTGTAGGAAATCTAAGTAGAAAGGTCCCTAGCTTCTGAGGCCCCTTTGGGCCTCTCAGGACGTTTTCCGCTTCCTCCTTTGTTATAAACCCTTCTATCCATTTAGGGATCAGACATTCCCATAACTTGTTTATTCTCTCTCTTGCCAATGTAAGGGCTACAGGGTACATCCAATACCAGAGTCTTTCAAAGTCCTCTCTCCTTATTTCTTCACTGCAGCCAGCTATTCCTCTTAAAACATCTATGTCCTGAATTGTTAAAATTCGTTAGACTTCCAAAATAGGAGCTGGAGTTTCGGAGATACCTTCACTTCTTGCCAAAGGAAATTCTGTTTGAAAATTTGGAATTATTGGCAATAATAATAAGATGGAGCAAGATTCTGAATTTTGCAGAATTGAATTGATGCCCAAACATGATCTACATTTGCAGCAATGTCCATCATTTTAATAATATGGAGGTTATATTAGGAATAAATAAAACCTACTAATTTCCATTATTAATTTTATCTTTTTTTGTTATTTCTTTGAGACGCTAGATTTTGTTATGTGAAAGGGCATACCTTGTAATATTCAACAAGAACAACAAAGCCTTTAAACAGAGCTTAATCAATTTCATAAAGTGAGACCGAGCTTTCTCTAGTTTAACTTTTTCAATCATAATTTCCTTTCTTCAGAGCATATTTGTCAGCTATGCCAAAGCTGGCACTCTAACAACAAATTTTTTTTGAGAATATTATACAAACAGTAAAAAAACAATCAGTTTTTTCACAGTATATGGAACCCTAATCTTACTGGTTTCTTTTTCTCCTTGAGACCCCAAATATTCATTGCCTTCGTATCTAAAAATTTATCATTTCTAAACATTTGAGTTTTGATTTTTCAATCTGTCCACAGACCGAACAGTAGAGAAGTGAATGTCTACCATCTACAATATATTCCTTGATACCCCAAATAATCATTGCAAGTCGATCAAACATTCATTCCCAAGAACTGAGATATCTTTTTCAACTGTAGTGTAGCTGAGAAAAGTAGACCCCAAAAAAGGAACCAACCTGTCCTGACAAGCCCCTATTTTTGGAATGGGAGATACACATGAATTTCTTAACAATCTCTGGAATTGCACATGTCCAAAGCACCTGAGTTTTGTCATTCGAGATTGTAGCCCATGTTTCATTCCCTTCTTCAATCAATTTCTTTGCCATCAATATTTGGTTTCTAATGGCAATGGAAAAGCAATGAGAAAAGAAAAGAATAAAATAAAATAAGCTGTTATTCTATGGTGCTTTGGCTTTTATTGGGATATAATGCTGCCATTCTAACAATGAGATTTGGTTTACCCCAATTAACACTCAAAGAATTGAAATGTATAACATAACTGTGCCTCAAAGACAGTTGTTCAACTGTGTCCTTACTCATAATCCAAATTTGCAACATTTTTCCCCTCAATTAACTCTCAAGTTACAACGGGAACACAACTTAACCCCTGTTGTGATGTGAAGTGCCTGACAAGACAAAAAGTGAACAGAAAGGTTGTTAACCTAAGCAATGAACTGATGTAATGGAGAAGGCACAATAAAAGAACAAAAATGAATGAAAGAAAAATGGGATAGAACAGGTAGCACTACGACACCAGCTCTCAGAAAGCAGGCATATCATTGGATTAATTCAGCGATAGTAAAATTGGAGGCCATTAGTCAAGTACCGGTGGTGGGAACACCCAGTGTAAAGCCCAACCCGCTTTGCAAAATCTGCCATGTCATCATCAGATGCTGTTGACAAGGCCTCCCTCAGAATGATCGACCTTTCCCATGTGCCTTCCAGGCAATACCTGAACACCAGTGAATCAGCAAGTGCACTGGACCCAACTAATCTTGGCTCAATGACTTCATTGGCACCCTTGCTTTCTGAGTCCGACGGAGGACTGCTTTCAGCTCCATCAGCATCATTTGACTTGGCATTCAATTCCTTATGTTTCCAAAGTATTATATAGGAATCAATAAGTCAAACAAGAGTTAAACTTAAAGAGAAAACATGCGCTTTTTATTGATGATGGCAACAATAACAAATGAGAATTGGCACAAGAAAATGAACAAAATGTCATGTTCATTTTTGGTGTGCACTGATGACGACAAAATAATGAACAAACACAAACAAATGGAATAAAAGTAATTAATTACTAAAAAAGAAAATTAAAGTTGGTTTTACACCAAACTTGCACCAATAAAATAACATGTTCAATTGGTAAGACACCAAGACTTTTAGTCTAGGTGCTTTATTTGGAGAGAACTGAACAAGCTAATGTTCACCACTGTGATGTCCCAGCCATTGGTTACATAATATTACTATCATGTAAAACCAACAACAAAAGGCAACTTTACAGTGGCCTATGCAAAACTGAAATAATGTTAGCCATGACAAATATTTCCTTTACCACAAGAGCGCTTCCATTTGCATCCTTTTGCATTAAAGGTGTCTTGCATTCTATCTTGGGCCGTTTCTCTGACTGGTCAAACTTGTATAATCCTCCATTCTGATGCTGATTTAGATTCTGATTCACTGTTTGTTTCTGATTCTGAACCTCCCTACTAGCTTCTCTTTTAAGGCTGCAAGTGCTGCCATTGATAGTACCGTAGCTGTTTTTACGAGATGATGGGGTTTCACAGGCAAGTGGATTTGGTGAAACTTTTCTCCCAGAACCAGTTGGACGTTGGCTCTGTTTGCTCCTTGAAATGCAACGGATCGGCTGGGAATAGGTTTCAAGAAATGTGTATCTTTGTGTGCTAAAAGGGTAAAAGAAAACACGGAATAATCTGTTGTCGGATTTAGATGACAGCTGAAAAATTAAAGGGAAAAGAAGGAAAGGAACAATCAAAGCAAATCATGTGATTATATAAAAAATGGAGCAGATTCTAAAAGGGTCAATTTCAACTGTACCCTGGCAAAATAAAATAAATATAAAGGAAACCTCAATATCTATTAACTTTACACTTCCAACTTTCTGCAGAAGATGCCCAAATTATCTCTTTTGTACTATCCATACGATGGACAAAATTAACATGGACAATTTTTTAGACATTTGGGTTATTTATGTTGAAATCCATTTTCTCCCTTTTAAGTTATTTTTTGCCTTTCCTTATTGCATACTGATGAGTGTTAGTGTGTACCATATGATATGGATTATAGAACATCAGACCAGTTTGCATGATGTTTGGAAATTGTTTCTCCTTTTTTGTTCTTTTTAAACTCTTTACTCGTTGGCATTGTTTGGCATCAGTTTTAACTTTGTGAAACTCCAGAAAGAGTTAACCATACCTGAGCTATTTTGAGCTTAAAGGCTGCACGACCACGTACAAGTGGAACTGGCCGATTAGTTGACGCGTACTCCACTCCATCACAACTAAGTAACAATGGGTCTTCACCATCGTCTCTAGATTTTTCCACAAGAGCACCATTGTCAGCGAAAACCAAAGATGCCATAATCTAAAATAAAGTGGGAAATAAAAGAAGATAAATTTCTCACCATAAGATAGGAATATTGCATATATACTGCTCAATACCTGAGAATTCATGATATTCAGTTTCAATAGGGAAGGTTCTATGCCAAGTACAGGAGCACATGCAGATCATTTTTTGTGGCTGTTCTAGAGTTTTATTGATGTTTTTAGACTATATTGACAAAAAACAAAGATTTGGACCATTACTACTAAGTATTAAGTCCAGGTAAAAGATGGCAAACAACCATTATATATCCTTGTATAAGTGCTTGAGTGATGCACACAATTCAATTCCAACAGAGATTTAGGGTTATTTCCACGCAAAAGTTTAATACGATAGGAAAAAAAATCAAGGCATACTAAAAATAATACTGCAATCAGACACAAAAATGAGAGCTAAAAGATGACCTCCATATCTCGATACACAGGTTGACCCATACCATTCAACAATAGTAGCTCCAAAGTGAAATTCCTGCGGCAAGAAGGCTGCATTGATACAATTAAAATTAAGAACCATTTCGCACCTCATGAGCTTTCCTTTGTCAAATTACAAAAGAGCAAAGACAGAGTTATGTATAAGGACCTATTTGTCAACTATACTAACTATATGAAACTAAAGGGCTTGACAAAGAATAATGAATTGAATTATTCTGGGACTTTTGATGTACAGTAATAATAGAACTGTAAATGCTATTAACACAGTATTTATGAATTTAGTAATATAGCATTTACGATAGTACTAGTAGTACTGTAAATGTTATTTAAAGTAATAGTCTTAGGCTTAGATTTTCTGGGTTTATGTGGACAATCTTGATTCCAAGCACAAGAAACCTCAAACAACTGAACAAGATAACAGAAGAGGTTAAATAAACTATATCAGAAACGAAAGAAAGAATTGGTGGCAACTAGTATAGTACATGTTACAAGATTATGTAGATTGACTTCATTAGAAAAATTCAATTCCGTTTACCTTTCCACCGACAATGTTCCAGACTCCATCAGGGCCAGCCTCAACCCCATCTGGAAGTGATGAATTGTCAAGAAATAACCTCACCGGTTGATCCTGTAATAAAATCAAACAGTGTAAACCAACATAAAATATGGTTTAACTTGACAATATCCTTAGTGGGACATATTTTATGGCACTAAGATGAAAGACCAGAATAAGCTGAGTTGTTACCAGTAAGACCAAGTCCAGCAGCATACGTGCTTGAAAACAGTCACACACATATATACTTTCCAGCATTCATGCATGTATATAGTATATGTACCTTGGTGATCCTTGCTTTTTTAAGTGGCACCAAGAACCACCAGGTTACATTAAACAAAACCAGTTTTTACAAATCCATATACAACCTTATTTATTTTATCCCTCCATCCCCATGCTAACCAAAAGCTCATGTGCCTGTTACCACTAATATTACCCCTGTCAATACAAATTTACATTTTTCTAAAACCTTCAAGTTTCCATTTGAAAATTCAACTACATTTTAAGTTCCTAATTTGTTTCGGGTAATGTAATTATCCGGTATACGCACAAGAACCTTCAACCTTCGACATCCCTTTGGACATGTCATTTTCATGCCTTCTTCCTTCTGAAGCCTTTTGCTAGCCTCCAACGTGGTGATTCTTAGTTCAAGAAAAGCATTGATGAGAGTCTTACCTTTGTGTATTGGCTTTTTATTGAGACGGGCGAAGGCAAAACTTGTGAATTGTAGAAATACCCCTCAACTTTTCCCTTGTTACCAACAAGTGTTGTGAGTTTTAAAGATTCTCTTTGGTTTTCTCCATTAGACAAGGAACCAAGGTTTGTCCCGGCTACCATAGTACCGTTAATATGAAGACACATGTATTTTTGGGTAACCTGAAAAAATAATGGTACAATGTAATTAGAAGAGTAAGTAACATGATTAGTATATCACAAGAGGAGAAAGTGAGAAGACAAAGCTAGTATAAGTTTTGAAATTTAAAAACATTAAATAATCATTGGTGTAATGTGAGCGGAGACTTTTAAAAAAGGTCATTTTCTTGACTCCATACATAAAGTATGGGTGTCATTTCCTTAGGGCCTTGAAAATGCACATAAGTTCCTTCAATTTTCCTTGCCTCACATCATATTATGTGTCTTGTGCTCACACTTGAACATGCTTTCTGAAACACTTATAAAATAAAAAAGTGCTGGCAAGGATCTCAACATACTCAAATTGCAGTGAAATCCCTAAAAAGTTGGCGATATCATATCATGACCTAGGAAATAAAATGTTCTTCCGTGTCCTACCTCATTTAATTGCAGAATTGTTTGAAAGGAACTTTGTAGCTGCAAAAGATAAAAGGGTATCTCGTAGCATACCTGACAGCCGACGTGAACCCATCTCTCTGAAGGACAGACATTAGAGGTTGACAAGTGGGTCACACCTTTCCATGGGAAGAAACTGCCTGGGCATGGTGCTTCTTCATGCAGACCCATTAATGGGAAAATGATCAATTTACTTTCTTCATTAAGTGCAACAAATGGAACATCTCCTTGTGCTGTTGTGTTTGTCTGGAAACCAGACCAGGGAAAATTGTCTAATCATTAAACAATTCTACCTATGTGGTTTAATATTATCTGAGGGGTTACATGGAAAGAACTCTGAATTTACTCTCCAGTCTCCACATTATGCTGTGCATTTTTTTTTATATAATTTTACATTTCTTTTGTGATTATTAAGGAGGAAGCTTTAAACTTAACAAACTAAAGAAACCTTAAAAAAATGCAACTCATAATACTATACCAATTCGATATAATAGGTTAATCCTTGAAACATTACAATTATACCTTTCTGATCATATACAAACCAAGTTTAATCAGTGGTTAGTGGTTACGATGGCACAAAAGGTAAAGCCTTGGAAAAGTACCAATTTTAATATATCTAGAAGATAAATACCACAACACGACTTTCGAAAGTTCCTAATTTACAAAGACAGAAGCGAGAGCAAGAGCAGTTTAACACTCCCCGCAACCCGGAAAAGGAGCGAAAGTTTATTTGCTAGCTAAACAGAAGCAACAATAATTAAAAAAAATAAAACCGAAGTAAAATAAAAATCGTAACCTGATGAAGAATCACAGAGCAAGGTTGCGCCGAATTTGAGAGATAGATCCAGAAGCAGATAGAAAACCCTCGGTTCTCTTCACCTTCTAGGAGAGCAATACTATCAAGGCTTATTCTAACATCACTTAGTCTGCAATACTTCTCATCGCTCTCTCGTTCGTTCTCCATGGATGGTCGCGCACAGTCCCAAAGAATGAGAGAAAAATATACAGGGAAATTGAGAATTTTCCCTTTTTCTTATTGTTTTTTATCGTCTTCAGTTAACGGTCTTTACTAATTGAGAGGTTCCGACTGCTTGAGCAGAGGGAGTTAGGTATTTTGTGAGAGAAGCGGCCGATTGATCTGGACCGTCCATCAGTCTACACGCCGATTTGTTCAGTTGTCGATTGGAAGTTTGGAAAGGTGCCATTATTTAGTAAACAGGTATGATATATGTCGCCAACTAAGAGCTTCCATATTATCTCCACCAACCGAACTCGCTCAGACAAACTCAGAGCCGAATTCGCATGCGGTGAGGTAAGTCAGATTCTGAGCTGTCCGTACTTCAAAAGTAATAGGGATAAATTTAAATCTGACCGTCGTAATTATCCTGATTGAGATTCAAATTTAACGGTTGAAATTGTGCCACGAAGTAACCACTTGATTAACATAACTTTTTCATTATTTATGATATTAAATATTTGTAATTAAAATAATTAAATAATTCGAGGATCAAAAATTAAATTTAGATAAATTAGATTAATACAAATTTAACTTTAAATATTAATTTTTAAAATTCAAAAGTCAGTTGACTCCTGATCACGCTGTAGTCATTGGTCAAACTGATGAATATATCGTAGAAATTCCAAAACCTCGATTAATTTCGGAAGGAGTGTAAAAAAAATACATAAAAAAGGTAAAGAATGCTAATTGCTAAGCAAGCGCAAGCCCAATACACCCGACCCATGACAGTTTTTTTTAAAAAAATTAATTATTAGAATAATTCTATTTTTAATAATAAGAGTAATTAAATTAAAATTTTAAAAATATGAATTACAACGCGTCATTGTCAGTGGCGCTGTGCAAATACATCAATCGGATTGATACGTTTGAGCAAATACGACATTAAAAATGACGTCTTTTATTTTTTTTTAATATTTTTATCAATTTGTTTAAAACAAGTTAAATGGGAGATGCGCCAGATTGGAGAATCACTCCCACTGACACAGTTAATTTTTCTTATTATAAAATAACTGAAAAAAAAAAAATTAAAGATGTAATTGTCAGTAGCGCATTTACAAAGCGCCACTAACAATAGTGCACATCATTTGTATTTTTAAAATTTCGATTTAATCACTATTATTATTAAAAATATGATTATTTAAATAATTAATTAAAAAAATTCTGAATCCATGACCAATCCAAATTCGATACTCAACCCTTTTCTTTTACCAATCATGAAGATCATCAGGTTTGATACGCATTTTGAATTTCAATAACTCATTATTTTGGGCTGGACAATGGATTTGTTTTAAGCTGACACGACCATATATAATTTATATAATTTATATTAAATTTGCATCTGCAATTGATAAAAAATGTAATAAATGATTTGTATAAGGTAATTTGTTAATGAAGAATTTTCGTTCTTTGCTCGGATGCTACCTATATCTTTAAAAAAAATATTTCTCAGGTTTTTTGGGTACATTATCCGCATTAATTGTCTTATTTTATATTTGTTTGTCATTTTTTGGTTGGTGTAATGATATTGGTATTTTACTTATTATTCAATAAATGTAGTAGGAAATTAATATTAATAATTCAAATCGAACTATTACATTTTTAAAATTCTATATACAGTTCGTCGATTAAAAAAAATACATTAGTTGGGCGGGTTAACAAGTCAGCGGACCTAAAAAATTCATTTGTTTGGTTGTTATAATGAGTTTGCCCACGGCTTCGTAGCAACACACACAAAAAAAAAAGACTAATATTTCATGCAATCCGAATGAGACTTAACGTTTTTATAATCTCAAATGATTATCACAAATTCAAACTCGATGAATGATTAATGATGAATAAAGAATTAAAAAATCCAAATTGCACAATCTCCCGAGTGACAATAATTAGATGGAAAATTTTCAAATCACATGAAACACAACTCCAAATCCATGACAATGATGACACCAATCTAAATATCCAAATCTCATGGAGCATCAACATCTCAATATCAGAATAATAAAGTACCATTCATCACACTAATAAAGACTATGTCAAATTGAAAACATTCGACCATACCTAACATTACTCCTTCAAAATCGAAATAGCGGTCACAACTAACATTCAAGTATTCAAATCACAAAAGGATAAATGATGTTAAACTCTTATAATACACAAGTCATCCCAAAAAATAATTTCACCTTCTTGATGATTTTCTCCATCTCTAAAATCATCAACAATTATATCTCCATCTCTAAAATCATAAACATCAATTAATAAATTCTCCAAATTAGTCAAATCTCAAACCGCACCAATCAAACTTATAAATATTCATAATCTTCAAAATAATTTGAAAGCATCCAAACACCATATACAAACTTTTCATGTTGTATTTCATAAAGTTGTATATGTGAGGCATAATTTGGTAGCCAAATTTTTTTTTTTTTGAAAGAACTTGATCTGCATTCACGACTCACTAAAGAATACGTATAGAAGTGAGATTCTGGTCCAATCGCAGTCCACAACAAATCACCCAGTAGCTCATACCTTTGATCTTGGCGTAGCTAGAGTATTGAAGACAGTTTAGTCCGGGCCGGTCCGGTTCAAACCCGGACAGTTCACGGTTCCACACGGTTCACGGTTCACGGTCCACGGTCCTGCACGGTCCGCACGGCCCGGTCCAAATTCGAAAAACCCGAACCCGTCTCACTGTTGGCCCCCGAGGGCCGGACCCCCACGAGACGGGACGGTCCACGGTCTGGTCTGGTCCAAATTTTTTTTTATAAATTGGAAAAAATAATAATTTATCATATTTTTTAATAATAATTTTTAACTAATTCGAATTATTATTTTTAATTGTTTAAAAATATAATAGTACTAAAAAATTTTAAAAAAATGAAAAAAAATAAAATTTCAGAAAATTATAAAAAAAATAAAAGTTGAAAAATAAATTTATTAATTTTTAGATAATCATTTTCATTGAATTAATTATGTATTTTTTAATAATTTAAAAATCAAATAATACAAAAAAATTATAAAAATATCAGAAATTATAAAAAATTATAAAATAAAAATTGGATAATATTTTAAGTTACCCTCCTCTTTTAACCCGGGCTTGGAACCGACTATGTAAAAAGAATATGGGCGGAGTTATAATTTTTTTTTGTTAGTAATGTTCTTTAAAAAAAGAAATTAAAAAAAAAATTAAAAAATTTAAAAATAGATAAAAAGATTGATATGATAAGAAATATCAAACTCCTAGAAATCGTTGTGCATATACCATAAATCATTATCTTGAATGTCATATGGGTCGTCGGAATCATCTTCTAGAGAGATATCGAGGATATTGGTACCGCTTTCTTGAGTTTCTATGGCGGATGTTGCTGCCTCAAATGTGGTATCATGTTGCATGCGACTTTCAGCATCAATCCAATCTTTATTGCACACAAGTTGTTCGAAAAGTTTTGAACTCAATTTTGTACACTTATTTGTTAGGATCCTGTTTGCTGAACTAAAACATGATTCGAAAGGGACGGTTGATACGAACACTGCAAATACATCACGCGCCATCATCGCCAATGTTGGATAGACAATTGCGTTCCTCTTCCAGTACTCTAGGATATCAATTTGATCATCTAAATAAATTTACAAAAGAAATCAACAATCTAAATAAAATTCTACTTAAAAAATAAATTTAACATTCTAAAATAAATTCTGACAAAAAAGTGAATTTAACATTAAATCTAATATTCTAGATCTATTAATCTAACAACATAAAACTAAAATATAATATTCTAAGAAAAATATGAATTTCTATAATTAAAAAATTATAAATAAAAAATTAGATTTTATAAATAAACTAATTTCTATAAATTTCAAATAAAAAGTTATGAATAAAATCTAACAACATAACTAATTCCTACAAATAAAAATCACAACTAATTAAAATTAAAAACTAACCTTGAAGAGAAAATATTATTGCAACGATAAAATTGAGAAATGACGAATACCGAATATTATCCTTCTAGTCTTTTACCTTCTGCGATTAGTTAATTTTTCAACGGGCTAATAATAAATTAATAAATCTAAACTATTTTTTTGTTTTTTGGAATAAGAAAATTAAATTTGAGAATTTGAGATTAAATGAAAATTTAAGAATGTGATAGTTTGAGAAGAGAGGGAGAATGAGATTTTGATATGTAAATGGGGGTGGTATTTATAGATATTTTTGGGAGGGAAAATTTTAAATTTTTTTATTTTTATTTGAATTTTTCTACAAAAGTAAAAAAAAAAAGGCTTTTTTTTTTTTATTTTTTAGGAGTTGGAGGGTATATTTGGGGGGGGGGGGGGGAGGCTAGCACTTTTTATTTTAAAATAGAGGTTTGAGGGGGGGGGGGTGGTTGGAGGGGTGGGGGGGTCGGGTGGGAGGGGGTCCGGGACGGTCCCGCACGGTCCACGGGTCGGCACCGTCCATTTTCGGATGAAGGGAGGACCGACTCACCATTGGACCGGACCGTGGTAGGGCACGGTCCGGTCCACGGTCACGGTCCGGTCCATTTCAATACTCTAGGCAGCTCACAAGCCAAAGTGAAAATTTGGAGAGACAAGGTGTTATCAAACGGTCATCATCAAAAATGGATAGAAGCAAGCGGTCCACTGTCGCGGCTCATGAAGAGAATCGCGCACAACTTATCTCATCTCATTTGGTCTTCGCATGGCTCATCAAATAAGATCGTCAATGCTTGATTGAGCAACACACAACAATAACAAACCAGACTGAACGAACGACAACAACGATGATGAACAAATTTGGCTGAAGAAATGAAAGCACGAACTTGATGCTTTGATACCAGTTTGTTAGGATAAATGTGATGAGGTGAGGGTCGGGGGAGGCGCCACACAAAGACAGAGTTAGGATTTTAAATTGGGGGCCGAGACTGAAAAAGTCAGATATTCACTACAAAGAAAGAAAGATTAAGAGGGTCAAACATATAAATTTCTAATTTTTTTACGACCAATCTAGGATTTCTGTGTTGGAGAGAGCAAGAGGCAAACAAGAATTCTCTAGAATAAATTGTTACTTCTCTTTTTTTTTTTTTCTAATTATCTATTATAAAGTAGTAAATATATAAATAAGGATACAAACCCAACAATCAATAAATAATTCGAATCATATTCTAATATACTCAAATTCGTAAGAATTAATATCCTCATTTGCTAATTAAAGAAAGAATAGCACTAATCTCCTTAATTATTTAATAAAAGGAGATTGTCACCTCAACCTTTCTTTTTATTTTATTTTTAGGTAATTATCGGTTGGTATAATATTTTTATACCATTAGATTTATTTTTCCAAAGCAAGCTCTTTGGATATATTTCATTCCAAGAGATTTGAAGGAATAAAATATACCCAAAGGGCTTGCTTTGGATATGAGTGCGTGGAAAATAACGATTCATGTACAAGAACTATGATTTAGGAGTTAGAGTCTTATAGTAGAGTTATAGACTTTATATTCTTAGATTTTTTTTAGGATTTAAGTTTTATATATACCTCAGTAATCTTTCTTCAGTCTTTTAATAAATAAAAACTGCTCATCATCAATTAATTTCTCAACAGGAGGAAATAATTTTTGATTATGTGAATTTTTTAAGAACAAATCTTATATCTTGATTTATATTAATATCATCGTGTTTTTGGTCATTTTTGTCATAACCTGATAACCTGTGACAAAGAGAGAAAAAAACTCATAAACTTATCGAATGACAATATTTTTTTTCTACAAAATATGTTCTTGTTGCAATCTGCAACACCAAAGTATGTACGATAGAAGAGTCATCGAAGATGCAATTTTTTTGAATTAAACGAGTTTACTCAATCCATAAGGAATCTTTTTCAGCGCATTGTATAACTGTATTCAAACATGTATTCTTAAGAAAAAGATATGAGTAAAAAAAAATGAACATAATATATTTACATGCATTAAATTTCAGCGTTAATTAGGGAAGCAAAAATGAGTCGTAAATGAAAAAAATAGATCTTGAATATATGTAGTAAGTATATACACGACAAATTCTGTGATACAAATCATTTAATTTTGTTTGTGAGTTGCCAAAAACCGACAAATTCATAGGTCACCAGTTTACTATAAAGGAAAAATATTAAACTCGATATGTAGGAAGTGAGTAGTGACTAATGTTGAATTAGGACTGTCATAACAATAAATTATAGTGTTTTAATTATGGGAAGGGACTTTGACAATGAGTTTTTAAATAAATACAAAATACTATTAAAATATAAAAAAAAACTTATAAATATATTTCTTTACTTATAGATTGACGGTGATTCAAATTTCATATAATTTCATTATCATTTGATGGTGCATCAAAGTCCACAAAAATATTATGTAATACAATGATTCTAATTTAACGATTTTTGATAGACTATCAAACGATAATAATATTACATAAAATTTTAATCACACTCGATCTATAAGTAGAGAAATATATAAGTTTTTTATATTTTTAAGTTTTTTATATTTATATGAAAATTCATTGTCAAGATTATCAAGATAACCATTCTCAAGTGATCCCTTCTCTTTAATTAGTATATTGAATTCATTTTGACTAATCAAACATTTCAAGAAAAGTTTAAACTCGATGTGACAGACTCGCCGATACTTCAAGAAGTTTTGACGGTGGACCAACAAACTTGAATTCATTTTTAAGCTTAATTATTTTTGTTGTATAGTTGTATTAATATTTTATATTATATTTATTGACACATTATCACAATTGTTTGTATAATAAGAATTACAACAAAAAAATATTTTTTATGAAGAAATATTGTTATATTTATTGACACATTATCACAATTGTTTGAGATTATTGTACTGAACATTTTGAAGGGAATGACAATTAATTTGTCTCAAAATTTTTAAAAAAAGAATAAAATATAAAGTTGCCCCTTCAAGTATTACTTCAAAAATAAACAGCTTTAGGACTCATTAAACAATACCCAGAAAAATGGTTATGCTTTATCCATATACTACCCTGACTTTCTAAAATAAACATAATATTACGCTAGTTTTCCACAAATGGACGTGATCTCCATAAATGTATTGCCAATATACATGGACGTGATCTCCACAAATATTGAAATAAAAAAAAAAATAAAATAAAACGGGTAAGAATTGGGGAAGTCGACTCATGCTCCCTTTCCCAATCCCTTGCCTATAAATAGAGCATTCAATTTGCCCTCTGCACTCAACGAGCTCTCTTCACATATAGTTAGCAAAGTCTTAAAAACCCAGTTAGCTAACTATGGCCAACCAAGCAACTGTCATTGCATTGCTTATGCTTGGCCTCGTCAGTTCTTGCTATGGCCAGATGGACGTAGGCTATTATACTGGCAAATGCAGAACCAAGGATGTCGAGTCCATAATCCGTGGTGTCGTCAAGGCCCGCTTTGCATATGAACCAGCCATCGTTGCATACCTTCTGCGGCTTCAGTTCCACGACTGCTTAGGCAATAAGGTTACTTTTGTTGCAGATTAGTTATCAGATTTATATTAAAAGTACACACAAGCACAAAATAGAGCTGACTTATTAAATTTTCCAACATTGACCGATTTCGATCTAAGCAATTTGTGTAATTCTCCGTGCAGAAATGTGATGCATCACTACTGCTATCAGGACAAGGCAGTGAGCAGACAGCTGTTCCGAACTTCACTGTTAAAGGCTATGACCTGATTGATACCATCAAGGCAGCGTTAGAGCAGGAATGCCCTGGTGTGGTCTCCTGCTCTGACATCATCGCAGCTGCTACCCGTGATACGGTTGTTCTGGTATGTTAAAATTAAACATTCTACGCAACTACGCTTGTTACTAATAAGTCTTACAACAGTCATTGCCATTCTTATTCATCTCTCTCGGTCTCTTGGTCAATATTAGGCCGGAGGAAGTTATTATGATGTACCAATGGGAAGAAGAGATGGTCTGGTTGGACTCGCATCCGATGTCCATCTTCCAGCCCCTGATGTCCCTGTACCCAATGCAATTGCTTATTACGGGAATGAGGGCTTCAGCCCCTTGGAAACAGTAGTATTGCTTGGTAATCAATCTTATTTTGATTGCAAATTGGTGCAGTAAAATTTTATTTCGTTATAAGAAAAAATCAATATAAGAAATTAAAATAGGCACTTATTTCCTTACATAAAATATTATATATATCTTTCTATTGCTTTCTCATTTTAGGTGGGCACACAGTTGGAGTCACCCACTGCAGTGTCATCAAGGACAGGCTCTACGACTATAAGGGCACTCAAATGCCCGATCCGAGCTTGAATCCATTCTATGTATTCTTTTTGGGAAATATTATTTGCCACAAGGGCCCCACGGAAACTGATATGTTCGTCTTCTTAGATAGTCCTGACAGTGTGCTAACAGTTGACAACTCTTATTACAAGATGCTGCTAGACGGCAAGGGCATCCTCCCGATCGACAATGCATTGGCTTCCGACCCCAGCACCGCTTCATATGTTGAGAGCTTAGCTAACAATAATGATTACTTCCTGGACCTCTTTGGCAAGGCAATGGTGAAAATGGGCATGATTGGTGTGCTTACTGGAGACCATGGTGAAATCAGGCAAGTCTGCTCGAAAACAAACTAATTGAGGCACGATTCATGTTCAGCCCAACATATTCATTTTGAAATTGCGTGCCGTTGTTAATATATGTGCTATGATTATGAAACATTAATTTGTGTAATTTCTTTTAATTCTTTGTCGCGGCATTTGAGGTGCACGTAGTTTTTTTCGTTTTTGATTTCATCTTTGAGGGAACTATTCTTTTTGTTTGCTTTGGTATTGATTTCTATTATATGAAAAATGTGATACAGTAAAAGAATGAATTGAATTGGTCGAAATGTCTTGTTTAATTGTTGAAACTTGAAATGCAACTACGCGTTTTAGTTTTGGTTGAGTTTGTATATGACTAGTGTTATACTCTAATTTTCATATATCTAGGCCTATAACCTGTCACTACAAGGATTATGATATTCTGTGTCAAACGTATATCATAATATTTTGTGACAATATTTTATGCGCAAAATTTTACCCTTACACCTTTTTTGTGACGATTTATTACACATTATTCTTGACTAAGTTTCTATCATATTAGTGCTGGATAATAAAAATAGATGACACTAAAAATATTAATATCAAAATTCTAAAAAATCGATGCTAATGAGTCAGTAAATTTTAGCGCCATTTTGTTTGTAAAATTTTGTCACTAGAAGTGTAAAAAATTATGTCAATTTTGGTTATAAAAGTATTAGCATCGGATTTATATAAAAACCGACACTAAATGCATTATTTTTAGTTATCGATTTTTTTAATAACTAGCACGGAACTTATCTATTGCGCTGACCCTTCTAATTTTAAAAGTATTTATTTTTTATACTAATTATATTATAAATAAATAATATATTTTATTTAAATATAATTTATGTCTAAATTAAGTAAGTTATAGTTAAGTCCATTAACAAAGTAAACATTGATAATGATAAAGTTTTGGTTACCAACCGGACCTAGTCTTATAATGTAGCTTTTTCTTTGGTCACTCCAAATGTTATCATACCACCATTATATGGTTTTAAAGTATTAAAGTTTAGTTTATCACCGGTGATATGATAATGCATCCATTATCAATAATCCAACCAGTTTCTTTAAGAGATGAAATGAAACACACCTATAAATATATATATTATTCAGTAGTGAGTGAATTAACATATAAGATTGTTTTCATATTCTACCTCTAAATAATTTATAATTCTAGCACGGAGAAATAGTTATTTTAGTTCTAATACCACGTTAGAGCATATATTGAACTTGAATGTGGCGCCGACTGTGGGTCCATCTATCCCTGCCCCGCCAGCTCTTCCTGCCGGGAACCAATGGTCTGGTATTGTGCAATCCTCAGGGAGCGTAGGAGAGGATGAAGATGTGTTGGATTATTGATACTGCTAGGGATTATTTTGTAATAGGAAGACAGAAATTTTTTTATATTGGACTTGTATGATTCTTTCTGTCTAGATGAGGCCTTGTTTCTTAATAAGCTCCAGGTTTATAGCTGATAAACCGTAGCTTTGTATTGACAATTTGCTTTCGTAAAAAAATGAAAGCTGGCACCATATTATGGTGCTTTTTCTTTTAAAAAAAAGTTCTTCTTTTAGAGATATGATCAACTCGACAACAATCACAAAAGACTTTGACCAATGCATTCTCTTTTGTTTTTATATAGTAATTTTGGAATTGAAAGGTGAGCTTTAATCTTTGGATTCTCGGAAGATGTTGTATGATTCTTGAAATTATTTTTTGGAATCCATTTTTATTTTTGTTGGGAAATAACTATTTTGCAAAAAAGAAATTGGTCTTTAATATCTTAAAATCAACCGTTTGGACCTTTATTGTAAACATAACATTATTTGAAAATTAAAAACTTGATGTATTAGTTTGATTAGACTTGCTCATTTTGATAGTTTTTATTCCTAACTTATATTGGTAAGCATGATTTTAGACCTTCCTACCATTTTTAGCATTTTGATTTTTTAAATTTTAAGCAAAATCATTTTGAGGTTGTTTTCCTTTTAATATTATGATTTTATGATTCTTAGCATCGGACAAAGATGAATCCTTATAATAGCCAATTTCCGATATGTCATCGGGTTTATGACTCCATAGACAAATTTTAAATCCAACTTAGGTATATCACTTGAGTAGTTAGTGGATTTGAGAGCTCTATTTTCGATCTCCAAAGTATGAATTTTTATTCTTAAAATCCCCACTTCACTGTTATATTTTTATAATTTTTTTGGCATTTAAAAATCATTTAATTTTACTTAGTAGTAGTTTACATTAGATTTAAGCTCAAAAATCCTTTCTATGATTAGTTCATTTGGACCGTCACTTTGATCAAGGACTTATTTTCATTTTGTGATGATCTCTCATTGGAAAATGTACTTGTGTTATTGTAGATGCATGAATCGGTTTCATCATCACTAGGGATATTGGGAAAATAGTTTATTTTGAATGTAGATTTACCTTCTCTTTTTGAAGTAAAAGACATTGTCTCATTGACTTTCATTGTTGTGGCTTGCTCTTTATTTTTTTGGAGGCGATAATAATTTTTAAGACTTCAATGATAGACTCATCGATGATGTTCTTGTTTACTATGATTGCATCTATGTCTATCATTTTTGGCTCATTCTCTAGTTTTTTTTTCATCAAGACAAAGTTAATTTCTTTATTGTCCTCCTTCATCTGAGTCTTCATCGCTCGCATCAGAGTCAATGACTCAAATGATATTTATGGCCTTAAGTTTCATTTTTCCTTTGAATGCCTCTTTCTTGAACCTATCTTTTTCCTCTTATCTTAGATTACCTTCTTCATTCTTCTTGTAAGGAAAGAACAAAACACACGAATAAATTATATATCCTTCTTTGTGACATGCAAAATAAATGAACCTCTTATCATTTTTTCTTTCTTTGTTTAATTTCTTCTCGAAAAGAAGCATATTTTGGAACATCTTGGAGAGAAGCGTGACATCTTTGAAAATCTCATGCTCAAGATTTTGTATGAAATTTTCGTTTGAAGCTCTTGAGAAGGCTGGATTGTAATGATTGACATTTTGAGCCGGGAAAGAAATGACCTTGTTATCGCTATTGAGTTGATTGACTTGCTTGATTTTTTTTTAACACCGAAGATGAGTGTACAACTCATCAGCTGCAAAAGAATCTTTCGTCCGTTGCATAGCCTCCAATGTGCTTAGCAAAGCTTCCATCTATGTGTCTTGAGCATGACTTATAAAATCTTACCTATAATTTTATTGTTAGTAAGTGGTTCACCCTAAATCTGAAAATTTATTTTGAATAAACGTGATCCTAGAGTACATATCCTCAATAGATTTAAGGTCTTCTAACTTAAAATTCTCAAATTCCTCATGATTTTGATCCTTTTAGTTTAGATATTACCTTCATAAATATTTATAAAGGCTTGCCACATGACTTTGGTATCAGTCATATTATCAAAATTAAGGCTTTTGGTTTACTTACCGAATTCAAGAGAGCATTTATGACATTATCATTTTGGGCCTTTTCAATAAAGGATTTGATAGTCAAATTGTTGATTGTAGCATTATATTTTGGAACATAATCAAGTATAACAATGTCCCAAAACTCTAGGATATTGAAATAGTTAACTATATATTTCTTTCAAAGGCTGAAATTTTTATATGTAATGCCAAAAATTAGGGTTCCTTAATATGTTTTGGTGGTGTCATTTTTTGGTTCTTGTACTATAGTCATACCATAAATAGTAATATTTTGGATCCACTCTCATACCATTTTGTTGAATTAAGGATCAAAATACAAAAAGATTATTCAAATACAAGTAATAAGTATAACAAAACACCAAAAAAAAACACAAGGTCAAGTCTTACTAAATAAAATCTAACAAGGAAATAAAAAAAATAAAGAGATCAAAACACAAAGAACAAAGATTTCAATGGAACTCGACAATAGCCTATATCTTTAGTACTCACACAAAAAATGATATGTCCATTTATTACGATAAAATATGTCAAATACAAACTTAGTTTCTTTATAAAACTAGCAAAGATAAGCCAAACAAAAAACTATAGAAAAAATAGTGAAAACAAAAGCTCTAAAAGAAACAAGATTGAATTCAACAATCTATGGATTTGACATAGATGAACTTGAGTTTCTTGATTGAGTAATCTAGCAACGAAAGATCTTAGTGCTCTCTAGTTCTCTATTAAAAGTTTAAGGTTGTTATATGTAAGTGTATTGCTGAGAGAATTAGGTTAGATTGAGAGTAGAATGATCCCTTTAAATAGAGCTCAAAATCAGAAGTCTGGAGCATTCTCAACCCGAACCATTACTAAAGGTTCCGAAGCCTTTGTAACGGCTCAAGTAATTTTAACCTTTATTTTTTAAGGAATTTCTTTAATAGACTCAAGAAAACTTTTTTCAGATGGGACGTTATAACGACTCAAAAAGGTTATTGAGCTGTTACCCAACGATTGTCTTTAATGTCTTTCATGAGTTCTTCTTTTCAAGATTCATATTTACTTGGTTAAGCCTCCTTTATAGTTTTTGTAATACTTTCTGAGTCATTATGATGGTTAGAAAGCTGTTATAATACATTATGAAGCGTTATACAACGATGAAGTAAGTTAATTTTGTGAGCTTTTATATTTTTATCTTTCTTATATTCATCCTAAACCGTTACCAACGACTACTGAGCCATTACCAACAACTTATGTTGTAAAACTATTTTTTCTTGCTGATTTTACTGATAAAACTCAAGTTTATCTTTCCAAATGTATATTTTATAGTCCAAATTCATCTTAGGCTTCTTCCATCTGTTCTTTAGACTTCATCTTGATTTTGTATAAGTCTTCCCAAAAAGATCCTACAAAATATTTTATAAAAAAATTTAAGTTTTATTATTTTATAAGTTGATAAATTAAAAAAAAAATATTTAGTGCAAAAATTAATAATAGAAAGTTGGCAACTCCGGGAATTAAATGATAACACGCTGTATGGCAGTAGATTTAGACTGGACCACTTGAAGAAAAATTTATGATAAATTATCATGTAATTTAGCAAATGCATCAATTAAGATTGATGCTGAATTCAATAGCTGTATGTGGTCCACATCAGATAATATGAAAGATAACTAAATATCTCAATAATTAATTAATTTAATTAGTTATTAATTAAATGTATCGAGAGATTTGAGTATTAGATCTCAAAACAAAACATGAGTGGTGATTAAGCATACACTTTTTCATGATCATCATATATGAAATGACAAAATTATATGTATTGCCGAATTTATAGTTATTTCTGGTAGAAATGTAAAAAACATGAATAATGATCCATTCGTTACATATATTATAGTATCGCAAGTTAATTCTGTGCAAAAAATTACGCGTTTTTATTTTATGACATAACATATCGAATTAGAAACAAATAATAATAATTGAAAATATTTGAAAAAATATATAATATGATTAAAAATGTTCTTATATGAAAGTTTTAATGTGTAAATGAAGGAAATTAAATAAAAAATATATATATTGTATTGAACATTTTGGAGGAAAGATAAAAGAAAGATAACATGGATGAAAGGCAAGAGGGGATCAGAAAAGGGCTGGCATGGTTATTGTATTGAACATTTTGAAGGGAATGACAATTAATTTGTTTTAACAATACCCAGAAAAAAAATGCTTTTGCTTTTAATCCATATACTACCATGACTTTCTAAAATTTTCATAAATTAAACGTAATATCATGCAACCTTTCCAATATCATGGATCTCAACTCAAAACTGCGGGTGCGCCAGGAGGATATATGGGCTACACGGTATTGCCAATATACATGGACGTGATTTCCACAAACACTGAAATAAAAAATAAAATAAAATAAAACGGTCAAGGATTGGGGAAGTCGACTCATGCTCTCTCTCCCAATCCCTTGCCTATAAATTGGGCATTCAATTTGCCGTCTGCACTCAACGAGCTCTCTTTACATAAACAAAGTCATAAAAACCCAGTTAACTATGGCCAACCGGGCAACTCTCATTGCATTGCTTATGCTTGGCCTCGTCAGTTCTTGCTATGGCAAGGTGGAAACAGGCTATTATAATGGCAAATGCGGAACCAAGGATGTCGAGTCCATTATCCGTGGTGTCGTCAAGGCCCGCTTTGCCTATGAACCAGCTATCGTTGCATACCTTCTGCGGCTTCAGTTCCACGACTGCTTAGGCAATAAGGTTACTTTTGTTGCAGATTAGTTATCAGATTTATATTAAAAGTACACACAAGCACAAAATAGAGCTGACTTATTAACTTTTCCAACATTGACCGATTTCGATCTGAGCAATATTTGTGTAATTCTCCGTGCAGAAATGTGATGCATCACTACTGCTATCAGGACAAGGCAGTGAGCAGACAGCTGTTCCGAACTTCACTGTTAAAGGCTATGACCTGATTGATACCATCAAGGCAGCGTTAGAGCAGGAATGCCCTGGTGTGGTCTCCTGCTCTGACATCATCGCAGCTGCTACCCGTGATACGGTTGTTCTGGTATGTTAAAATTAAACATTCTACGCAACTACGCTTGTTACTAATAAGTCTTACAACAGTCATTGCCATTCTTATTCATCTCTCTCGGTCTCTTGGTCAATATTAGGCCGGAGGAAGTTATTATGATGTACCAATGGGAAGAAGAGATGGTCTGGTTGGACTCGCATCCGATGTCCATCTTCCAGCCCCTGATGTCCCTGTACCCAATGCAATTGCTTATTACGGGAATGAGGGCTTCAGCCCCTTGGAAACAGTAGTATTGCTTGGTAATCAATCTTATTTTGATTACAAATTGGTGCAGTAAAATTTTATTTCGTTATAAGAAAAAAAAACAATATAAGAAATTAAAATAGGCACTTATTTACTTACATAAAATATTATATATATCTTTCTATTGCTTTCTCATTTTAGGTGGGCACACAGTTGGAGTCACCCACTGCAGTGTCATCAAGGATAGGCTCTACGACTATAAGGGCACTCAAATGCCCGATCCGAAGCTTGAATCCATTCTATGTATTCTTTTTGGGAAATATTATTTGCCACAAGGGCCCCACGGAAACTGATATGTTCGTCTTCTTAGATAGTCCTGACAGTGTGCTAACAGTTGACAACTCTTATTACAAGATGCTGCTAGACGGCAAGGGCATCCTCCCGATCGACAATGCATTGGCTTCCGACCCCAGCACCGCTTCATATGTTGAGAGCTTAGCTAACAATAATGATTACTTCCTGGACCTCTTTGGCAAGGCAATGGTGAAAATGGGCATGATTGGTGTGCTTACTGGAGACCATGGTGAAATCAGGCAAGTCTGCTCGAAAACAAACTAATTGAGGCACGATTCATGTTCAGCCCAACATATTCATTTTGAAATTGCGTGCCGTTGTTAATATATGTGCTATGATTATGAAACATTAATTTGTGTAATTTCTTTTAATTCTTTGTCGCGGCATTTGAGGTGCACGTAGTTTTTTTTGTTTTTGATTTCATCTTTGAGGGAACTATTCTTTTTGTTTGCTTTGGTATTGATTTCTATTATATGAAAAATGTGATACAGTAAAAGAATGAATTGAATTGGTCGAAATGTCTTGTTTAATTGTTGAAACTTGAAATGCAACTACGCGTTTTAGTTTTGGTTGAATTTGTGTATGATTAGTGTTATACTGTTTTCATATAGGGAAGGGATCAATTAACAATGGTTATTTTGATAATCTTGATAATGGAGTTTCAAATAAATATGACATAAATTTTAAAAATAGAAAAAAACCTTATAGATATGTTCTCTACTTATAGATTTATGTTGATTCAAATTCATATAATTTCATTATTGTTTGATAGTCCATCAAAAACCGTTAAATTTGGAACTATTGCAAAGTGCGTAATATTTTGATGGTCTTTGATGGACTAGCAAACCATTTTAAAATTACAGAAAATTTATATCACCATCAATCTATAAGTAGAAGAATATATCTATAAAGTTTTTTCTATTTTTAAGATTTTTTTTTCATATTTATTTAAAGATCCATTGTGAAGATAACCAACTGTCAATGGATCCCTTCCCTTTCATATATCTGGGCATATAATCGATGCAGACTATTATGAAAATATTTATATTTCAGAAAAAATAAAAAAAAACATCAATGAATATATACTTTAAGGTCTTGAAATTATTTATTTATGATTCTCATTATTTTTTATATATAAATCTTATAGGATAATTTTTAAGTTCTCTAATCATTTTTTTGTTTGTGAAAAATCAGCTAGAAAATAATAATAAAGTATTGAATGTTTGTACATTAATTTTCAAAAATTCAAAACAAATATAGAAACCTTCAAAAATAGAAACTTTTTATATCTAATAAGATTTTTATATGGAGAACTTAATTATAATCATAATTTTTTTTTGAGATTTTACCATTTATTTTTTATGTATTTTTATATCAACGGAAAATATTTTCACAATAGTCCATAAAACCTGTCACCGCAAGGATTATAATATTCTTCGACAAACATATATAATGATAATTTTAAATGCATTTATGAGGAAAACTTTATCCTCACACCTTTTTCGCGACGATTTATTATAGTTGTCACTATTTATATGTAATATTTACTCTCACTAAAATAAACTAATGACAATAGATTATAAGAATAAAATTTTGTAACTAATAATAATTTTTAAATGTGTCAAATTTGTTTTTTACCCTACTAAAATTATTTTGACGATCATTTATATTTTGACACGCATTTTACATCCAATGCGTCATTATTTAAAAAAAAAAGAAATTTACTTAACATATGAGAAAATTGATAAATCTCTAAACACGCCACACTTGTCATAGACAATTTACAAAGTTTGGGGAATTATTGATGGGATTAGTGCTACAAACGAATCGAACACGAACGAACTAGCTTGTGTTCGAGTTTGATTTGAAATCTATTTCGAATTAGTTTGATTCAAAATAGATAGACAGTTTCAAACTCAAATCATAGTTCAAAATTCGATTCGTTAAAAGCTCAAAATGTTCAGTTCGATTCGTAAATAGTTCAAAATTAAATTACAAAATGGTTAAATTTCATAGTTCATACTAGAATGACAGAATCAAATACAAAATATCTTATAGTTCATACTTCATACCATACAAATAAACTTTGATACAAATTCATACAAATTTCATAGTTCATTCAACAAAATTAACAAATTTCATAAGAAAACAGTCAGACTCAGTCACTTAGCGATAATCACATAAATAATCGGACGGCTCACAAATACTCAATATTCAAACTATAATAGTTCGCGAACACCATTCAAACGAACTTACCATAGTTTGAGTTTGATTCGATATAATTTCGAATCGAATCAATTTGATTCAAATTAATTTCGAACTGAAATCGAACAAACTTTTTTCAAACTTTTTTGAATCGAACACGAACGAACTACGAACTTCGAATACTTGCAGACCTAGATGGGATAGAATTGACGGAATTAGTGGCATTTTGAATCTTTGATGTCGTTAATTTCGCCAGAATGATTAATATTTGAGTCTATGGGACTACCTCTAAAAAATGGTAGGAGACTACTGAGTTTTTATATTTCTATTAATTTTGTATTTGAATGTGTTCGATTCCAATAAGATGATGCCCCCGGTATATAAGTTGCATTACTTTTTCCCTCTTTTCCTTCTCCATCTTCCCCTTTAGACAATGAGGCCCATTGAGCTCGTTTCAACAGATCCAGCTTAGCAATCCAATCCGGCCTACCTTTACTTTAAAGCCTGCAATTACAAGCTTTTTTAGGAGGAGTAACAAAATGAGCTGGACCTTTTAGGACAATAATTACTTGCACCTAATCGCATAGCAACGTGATTTCTCTTGAGATATCATCCAGGTCATAGATATATTGGTCATAGAAACCATTCCTTCTCTGTTTGCCGGATGAAGTAAAATTGATTTAGGTGGTTTGAGATATTTTAATATACTAAATAGAAATGATTTAAAATGGAATAAATTACAACCTGTGAAAGTGGAATAATATAATATCATCATATTTTTCTATGTTTTAATCTATTTTGCTCGTTTTACTTCATCAACTTACTTTACTAATACCAAACATTTCATTACTACCAAACATTAGTTATTTAAAAAATAATAATATTTACTCTGTATTTTGCTTCTGAAACAGAGGAATTGTTCTTTGGTCGCTGTTAAAGAATGTTGAAGAACGATAATATTTTAATAGAACTGATTAGTTGACAATGGTTATTTTCACGATTATTGACAACAAGAAAAAAAATTATCATTGGTTTTTTATATTTGGATCTCTCATCTCTATGATTTTGTTCTAGCCAACTCCAATTTATTTGGGATTAAAGGCTATGTTATTGTGTCGTAAAATTAAAAAAATGAAACATAAATTTAAAGAAATATTATAATATATATTTGATGGTTTTTATGTTATTGGGCATACTTAAAGGCTAGATAAAAGAACCCATTAAGTATCTGATCATTAATATTATTTTACAACACTAAATATGAGTTGGTCAAGTTGTTCCAAAGAAATTACAGCATAATTAATTGGTAATATAAATGGCTTTATTTAACGCATTGTTTTGTAAGCTGCCCGTTATCCATTTTTTATATATCCCCATTTTTTGTGGCTAGTTAAATATTTATAATATCTAGCTAAATGTTAAAAACGAGTTAACTACCTGAATATATTTGTCAATATTATAGCGTTTAAGTTTTTCGAGAAATGACTGTAGTTGTACGAACTTCAGAAGAACGAATAATCAATTCATCATTGCTCCGCTAGACAATGGTAACCAAAATTTTCAGATTCAATATTTTATTATATTAACAAATACAACGATTTAATGTGACTTATAATTATGTTTGGTAACAAATATTGATTACGTGTGAACATATGATTATTCGTTGTTAACAAATCAATTTTTATTTTTCTAAACATAATTTTAAAATTATAATTTGAAGTTGATATATTTTTTAAGAATCTATTAAATCCATTAATTACTATAGGAAATAATTATAATAGGGTTGCCTTCTGAGTTCCGACTTCGCTCTCGAAATAAAAATGTGATTAGTTAAAATTGAATTTTATAAACTCATAAAATAAAGATATCAAATAAAACGAATACTAGTTATATAAAATTGTTTATAGAATTTCAGAAATGAAATAAAACTTGAAGACTATTTGTCATATAAAAAAATGTTTTTAGAAAATCAGATGGTCATGTTAAATGCTCATAAATGTTTATGTAAATTTGGTTGATGAAATTTAAAAAGATGATAACGTTGAATGAGTGTAAAATTAATGATTACTAGGAAATCAAATGAGTGATAATAAAATGATGTGGTAAGAATCAGTATTTGATCTAGTGATATAGGCAACGCTTTTTATGTTGGAGGTCGCAGGATAAAACCATTTATTGATAATTAAAAGATGGATAATTTGGACTCCCATCTTTACTAAAAAAATATGAATAAAAGAAAATAAAATGATGTGGCATATCAAGCCTCAACTTTTTTTTTGGTTTCTTTATAATTTAACATTTAATTAGTTAGCAATGAATGGTGATCTATATATTATAGCAATTAGAGATGTTGATGATTATGCAGGTCTGAGGTTTTCATTATGCATTACGATGTTTCGGTATATATTTGGATGGTCCTGCCAAGCCGGTCTTGCAATATAATTACTCATTAAGAAACATTCAGCACGCTAATAGCGCTAGCCTGGCCAGTTAGGTGAACCATGTTCCTAGCCTTTATATATTTCTCAATCGAGACAGGTAATTAAAAGCTGTTTAAGTTATGTTATTTCACCCTAATTAGTAATTACTGATGTGGAATCACACGTCTAGTATATAAGGTAGATTTCGCCTCTTTACGAAGTAACATATATTGAAAATTAGCATTGACAAATATTAGTATTTTATAATAGCAAATATAATGGATCATAGAGTTTTATGATAGACAATATTTTTATCTCTATCTCTATCTCTACTTCTTATTAAGCACGTAATTTTTTTTTTATTCTGTAAAAATTCATATTTTTTGTTAAATTTTTAGAGCTAATATCAGTCATCGGATTGAGTTATTCGTCAAATAATGTTACTATCTCTATGGTCATTTGTGTTGAAGTTATAATTTTCTTTCAATTTTGATTGTTATACAAAATACTACATAATTTAGGAGTACAATTGTCTATTTTTTTTCTTAAATTGTCATCAATTATGAATTTTAATTTTTCTTAAATTATGAATGTCAACTTTCCTCTCAATTATACATTTATTTACATTAATTATATATTCATAATTAAAATTTATATTAATTATTAAATTATCTTCATTTTTATTTTCTTTTTTTTCACATGAAAATATATATATTTTTAATATTTTTAAAAGACATCACCGTTGCTAATAAAGTATGTACAAATTTAACCAATCATACTAGAATATGAGAAATATTTTTCGGGTACTTCGGTTCTTCTCAAAGGACCCGAGATAAATATTAGTATTTCATAATAACAAATAATTGGTCATATAGTTTTCAGGTCCTTCAGTTATTCTCAAAGAACCCAAGATAAATTTTAGTATTTATAATAATAAATATAATGGGTCATAGAGTTTTTGGTTCTTTTGGTTATTCTCAAATGATCCGAGATAAATATTCAGTTCTTTCTATTAGAATGTGCGAAATATTTTTAAAATTTTCTAAAAATAAAAATATTTGAAACCCACAGCCCATAGGCCACTAGGGATGGCAATTTAACCCGTGGCCCGGTGGACCCGCCCGAACACGTTCTGGTCCGTTGTCAATTCGCCCGGCCCAATCAATGAACGGATAGAGTTGGGCCGGGCCATCCTACGGATCGGGCCGGGTACGAGTTTAGAGTTAGGCCTACCCGTCCGGCCCGTTGTAATTATATATATATATATTTATATTTATATTATATATATATATATTATACATCAATATATTCTAAAAATTATATAAAATTTTAATATAATACATTTAGTGATATTATTATATAAATAGAAGCACTAATGCTTTTAAAATTTATAAATATGAATAATATAATTGAATAGACACCTTGGTACCTTTTTAGTCATATTTTTTAACTTGAAATTCATTCAATATAAAATTAATTTATTTAAAACCATGATAACTATATATATATATAATATATATATTTTGATCTCTTTTAAAAATAGAACATATAAATCTCAAAAATTCATATTATGAAAGTTAGCTACTGAAAATTTTTAGACCTATGAATACTTTTTTAATCATAACTTTGTATTGAAAAATCATATTAAGATGAAATAAAATTCAGTAGATTCATAACAATAAAATCTATAATTTTATATTTTAAGTTTTCTCAAATTTATAATCTAAAATGTTCAAAAAAATATGTTTTTCAACCGATTTTAATAAACAACACTGCAGAATGGGTCGGTCGGGCCATAAAAACTTGGCCCGCAGACAGGACGGTCCGAGATTTTCAGGCCTAGATGCATGAGCCGAGTAGGACGGATATACAATTTAGATAGATGGACCGGACCACGAGATTGATATTTTACCCGCTATCCGATCTATTGCCATCTCTACAAACCACAGATAGAAAAAAAAAGTACCAATTTCAAAATTCTGAACCCCTGAATCCTTAGGACCGAAATTATCTGAAGAGATTTTTTATGCAGAAAACTCTACATGGTTATGGAAAAGTATAAACATGATTTTTAATGACTTTTGATGTGTAAAAGTTTATTATTATTAAATTAAAATTATTGATTGTTGATGGGACAGTTAAAAAAAATGCACTCTGTGGAGCTCCAAAAAAGATGTCAGTTGTGATTCCTGATTCCTGAAACATGGAAGTTCTCTAAGATGCATTTTCTTCTTCAACCAGTGGTCCAATGACTCCAATCTACCAAAAAAATCATGCTATATATCCGACATAGGAATGCCAAATTGGATAATTAATTATTGCCCTTAATTATTCAATGTAAGTTCCTTCAGTGTTGTTCGAACGCGCAAAGAATCGCTAACGTTAACCCTTAGCTGGCATTCCTTAATGATGGATCGCTTTCCTGATTAAAAAAGAACTTTTCTATAATCACCGCTATTAGATACTCTCCAGGACGGCATCATGTGCAGTTCCACCAATGCCCGTCTATAATCTGTATTATTTGAGATTCGTTCCGAACGAAGCAGTTTGGAATGAGTTAGGTTTATATATCGTTATTTATTTTCAAAATTTGAATGATTTATCTTATCATTTAAAATGATTTTCAAATGAAAATTTAGTTATAGATTAATTTTTTTATTTTTAAATAGTTGAAAAATCATTTTTTCTAAAAAAATCAATTTTTTTTGAATGACTTATAATAATTAAATAAAATAATTTTTTAACTATCTAAAAATTAATAAATTTGATCTACAACTAGATTTTCATATGAAAATAATTTTGACCGATCGGATCGATCATTTAAAATTTAAAAATAAATAATAATCCACAGCACACGGATCATCCGTACTACGGTGATGTCTTGAACGATTGGTGGAATCACACGTCTAGTATATAAGGTAGATTTCGCCTCTTTACTAACATATATTGAAAATTAGCATTGACAAATATTAGTATTTTATAATAGCAAATATAATGGATCATAGAGTTTTATGAAAGACAATATTTTTATCTCTATCTCTACTTCTTATTAAGCACGTAATTTTTTTTATTCTCTAACAATTCATATTTTTTGTTAAATTTTTAGAGCTAATATCAGTCATCGGATTGAGTTATTCGTCAAATAATGTTACTATCTCTATGGTCATTTGTGTTGAAGTTATAATTTTCTTTCAATTTTGATTGTTATACAAAATACTACATAATTTAGGTGTACAATTGTCTATTTTTTTTTCTTAAATTGTCATCGATTATGAATTTTAATTTTTCTTAAATTCTAAATGTCAACTTTCCTCTCAATTATACATTTATTTACATTAATTATATATTCATAATTAAAATTTATATTAATTACTAAATTATCTTCATTTTTTTTCTTTTTTTTCATATGAAAATATATATTTTTTTTAACATTTTTAAAAGACATCAGCTAGTAAAGTATGTACAAATTCAACCAATCATACTAGAATATGAGTTAGGTACGGTGAATGACTTGTGTGTTATATATAGTTATTTATTTTCAAAATTTGAATGATTTATCTTATCATTTAAAATGATTTTCAAATGAAAATTTAGTTATAGATTAATTTTTTTTAAATAGTTGAAAAATCATTTTTTTTCTAAAAAAATCACTTTTTTTGAATGACTTATAATAATTAAATAAAATAATTTTTTAACTATCTAAAAATTAATAAATTTGATTTACAACTAGATTTTTATATGAAAATAATTTTGACCAATCGGATCGATCATTTAAAATTTAAAAATAAATAATAATCCACAACACACGGACCATCCGTACTACGCGTAACATTCTAACTCATGTGGAATCTAACATAAATGATTCACGCTAGGATATCGGGAGTAAATGGCTATATGCATGCTCGATTGAAATGAGAGTTGTCTCATTTATTCAATCTGTATCATATTTGATAAGATGAGTATGGATAAATATTTTTTTTCGTTAACTTATTTGATATGAATAGGGTAAGAATTTTTTGTTAAGTAAATGAATGAGGATACGGATAAAGATCATTTCTTATCTGTTTATCATATAGGGTAAATTATTAAAAAAATAACTTAAATTATTTTAAATAATTATCTCATGTAATAAATTTTCTATGTTAGTTGTCCTCAAGTTTTGTGTCTTAATTATTATGAGTTATAATTACTATCTTCTTCAAATTTAATCTTCTTATAAATTATAATATTTAGTAGAGTACTTATTAAAATGATTGAATGAGATAAAAAGCAAGATATTATTTTAATAAAAAGTTTGTATTTGTATTTTTAATTTATTTATTTTGAAAAGACTCAAGTTAGAATTGATTTTATATTTTAATTTTATACTAACAAAATGAGATATATTTGTATGAAAGAAATGAGTTTGTATATTTTTTTTATATAAATGGTGATAAACTAAGTAATATATTAGTATTATTCATTAGCATATGTTATTGTTTCATTAATTATTTATTTTAATGTGTAAGATTAGATATGAGTAAATCTAATTTTAATGGGTAAGAGTAATATATAGGTAAGAGTAATTTCATATGGATATGATAATAAAAATATCTTCATCCACCCCGTATTGTATCCATTGACACCCTAATTGAAATAAGCTTCACCCCTAGGGGATACAGAAAGAGATGGTGAATTAAATTAGAACATCATTCCAAAAAAAATGCTGTTACTCTCTTAGGCTTAATCAGCTCTACAAACCGGGTATTAGATACTTTTTTTAATGATAGTTCAATTGTAAGTTACATTAGTTTATCTACCTGCACTTACACCTTTATACATTTTTATAGTATTGTTTTGTCTTTTGAGGGATATAAGATATTGACTATGATCTTTGTACAATAAGATTATAAAAGAAACATCCGAAAATAGACCATTAATTTCAGTTTAGAGAGGTTTTAGTAGGTTGGTATTGTTTGGTACAACCACCATCCTTTTTTTTATCTAAAAAAGAATGTCAAGATGGAAATATAGAATGTGTACATAATTTGGTGTAAGTTGAAATTATTTTATTACTTATTAGTTGTTAAACCATTTGCTGAATGGTTAGATTGATTTTCAAATGGTACTAAATTCAATAATTAATTTATTTAAATTGTATAGAACATGCCTGTACTTACTACATGAAAAGTTTCTAGTCTATAATTAATTATCATTAAATAAGTTTGTTTTAACGTAACATATTCTTTGTTTAAATTAAAAAAATGATTCTAAATCTATTGAGACTATTTTTAATGGGGTATGTATATGTTAATTTGGAAGTGTTTTAGATTTTCGTCAAATGTTTTGAAAATTACAAAAATGCTAACAAAATTTCCGGCGGTGATCAAACAAAATTCCGAATTAATAAGACTAAAATTGACACACACTATATATTTACACGTTAAACATCATATTTATACTTTATATTCTAAGTATGTGGAAAATTTCGACGAAGTAAAAACTAAAATATTAGTTGGCATATAATAAAATAAATACACAGTAAAACTATTCATTTTTCTAATGCTAATTATACGGTAAAACAGGGACAATCCACCTAGTAGTAGCATACTAGCAGTGTCTCCCGGATTACAAATAATAATAACAACAACAACAATAAAGAAAAAATGTAAGACAATTCCATTACTTTTGCAATAAATTCTTGGAAGTTATAAAATATGTTTATAATTCAAATAATTATGAAATTATACTGTTTATATTTTTGCTCTACTCCAACTAGGGGTATACATCAAACCCGTTAACCCGTCTAACTTGTTCAACTCACCTAACCCGATCAATTTTTTGTCAGATTGAAAAGTTACCGAGTTAGATATAAATTGTGATTATAACTAATCCGGTTATTGGATTGGAGTCTCCAACAACATAAACTGTTGATGACAATAATTCCATCAAAGAATAATTATGCACGAACCGTAGCTCCAAAAATTTTTGAGTAAAACTAAGGGTCATATTCTTTTTTTTTTGGAAATTTAGTAATGCTTTAGTTTTTTACATATATTTATTATTGTAAAGCTATATCAAATTTGATGATGGTTGAGTATGATTTTGCGTGTTGTCATGTATATAAATTTTGATTTCTTTTGCATATTCACAGCCTTGAAATAAAGTGATCAATGCTTTCCTCCTCTCCAAAACACATGATGCATCTGTTTGGTAGTTGTCATCCACGTTTCTTCAACTTCAAATTATCTATTGTCTGGATACAGTATCGTAGCAACAACCATGCAAAGATTAATACTCTTGGTGGAGCTTTTAGTTGCCAAATATTCTTCAGGTGCGATATTACAGTTGATTGATTCTGAATAAATACATAGCTCGATTTTACAGTAAAACTTTGTGTGCCTTTTATCTAGTGTATGGAATCCTCCATATTGCTTTGTAATGGCATCTGGATCACTTTGTCGCTTAATTTTTTATCTTTGTGCTTGCACTTCATTGCTATAATATTGCTATTAATTCTAGTTAATTTTATTTTTGTCTTTATTGTTGTATTGTAAATTACCTTATGGAATTACTGTGGGAAGTAATTAATATGTGCGAACAATGAAGAGGCCCTCGATCCGTGCAATGAAAAATAAAAAAGAGAACCCTTTTATTTGCCTTAATCATTTTGATTGTATTTCATTGATCCAGAGAAGCATCGCTCGGTACGGGTCAAATGGGTCCGGATAAATATTATTTGGATTCATATTTTTGAAGGATTCGGACTGAAAGTTAGAACCATACACTTATAATTTTAAAACTGGATCAGTTCCGGTTCCGAATACCACATCTAGCAAATATACCAGATATTTCGGATTCAATGTTTCGGTTTCAGATAAATAGATACTCATAATTTATTTGTAAGTTATCGGGTTTGGTCCTGATCTGGAGCGCTTTAAGTCCGAAATCTAGGAGGAGCATTAATCTGAGGATCACTTCATTATTGAAGTTTGAAAGTGTAGTTATAATTTCTTAAACACCAATATATTATTGTAGTAATATAATATGAAAAAATCTGCTTCAAAAATCAAATTAAGTATGATATATTGTCAAAATGTATATAATATTTTAATGTAACATATCCACCAATCGTTCAAGTAATTATTATGGGTTCGTTAGGCAAATCAAGGAATAGTTTTGGAACAATGATAATTTTGAAAGAGTGGTATTCTTGACTATTCGGAAGAGCGAAAATATCGTTTGGCAGTTGTTAATCAGAATAGTTAAAATATGGAAAATTATGATACTAATAATGATAATGATAATGATAATAATAAAAATAATAATAATAATAGTAATAATAATCATAATAAATAATAATAATATAATTATAATTATGATTATATATATAGGGAGATCTTACGGTACTTTGCGAAACAAATAGGGTTTTGCTTCGGCCTAAAAAAACTCACAAAATTAAAGTTTAATTGTCAATCTAATTCACCAAACATAAACTATATATTCAAATCTTATGGAATACCAAATTTGATTATATTTGAAACTTTCTAACTATTTTTTTGGATTTTTAAAAAATGCCCCAAAAATAATAATAAAATAATGATAGGTGCATCGTAAAAAATTAACTTCTTTCAAAAATAAAAAAAATAGTTACAAATCTCCAAAAATAATAAAATTGATATTCAACAAGTTTTCAATATCTAGATTATTTTTGACTAATTAGATTGATATTTTAAACTTTCAGTATATGAGATTTGAAAATAAAATAAAATATCTTTTTGCTTCGTGAGGTAAGGCCTCCTATATATATAGAAATATGCTAATGTGTTTTATAAAACACAAAATACTTCATACTTTATAATTATATTTCATGTTTCAAAAATCAAATAGAAGATCCAAACTATTAAATATGATCATCATATCAAAATCTTCTTGGTAAACAAATTTTATATTTTTTAGAATTTTTTTACTATTTTTGTGAAGGACTACAAAATTCATTGATCTAACGTCTTCTGAATCATTCAATATTAATGATTTTTCATTCCTTTAAATAAATAGTAAAAAAGAATCTAAAAAATATAAAATTTCATCACCAAAAAGATTTTTATATGAAAATCATATTTAATGGTTTAGATCATCTTTTGAATTTTAAAACATAAGATATAAATGTGAAGTAAAAAGAGAAAGAGGTGTGATTTTTTTTCTCTCTCAGTTTTGTACTTTCCCTTCTTTCCGTTTGTTTCTTTTTCTGTTTCATTTTCTCTTTTTCTCTATTTTTGATTTTTTTAATCTTTTGATTTGTTTTGATTCTTGTCAAGAGAGATGAACATTATTTATCTTATATGTTAACCGACTTCCCCACGGCTGCATAGCCATGTGTCAACTGAACAGTAAGTAACGTGTTCTTCTTTTTGTTTTTTTTTTTTTTTCATCTTAATTATCGCAATAGGTCATAAGCTGTGACTCTAAAACCTTAGCAACTATTTATTTTATTTTCAAATTTGCACAATAGTCCTTAACTTATTCAATTTTACATAATAGAAAGGAAAAATATTTTATCTTAAATTTTAGATATTACATTTCTCCCTCACTAAAAAAAATTGTCTTCAAAATTTTAATTAATGTAGTAATTTAAAATATAACTCTGCCTGTGTGGACTAGTTTCTGCACAGTCAGTTCCAAGCCAGAATAAAGGAGGAGGGTTGCGGTGGGTGTGGCGAGCCCTGCACTAAAATAACCAATCTTTATGGAAATGAAACCTAGTCAATTTTCGTTGGGGCATCACCCTCTTAGCGACGCGCCATATTGGAACCCGAATATGGTGATAAGAGAACAAGGGTCGGGTCGTCACCGCCTTAGTGGCGCGCCATATTGGAACCCGAATATGGTGACAAGTGAGCGAGAGCCGGATCGTCATCACCTTAGTGACGCGCTGCATCGGCGCCCGGATGTAGTGTCAAATGAACAAGGGTCTTAGCACTTGACTCGACGAGTGCGAGGGGCAAGGAAGCTAGTCGGGGAAAGTAGGATTCGTTTAGGTAGTTGGAATGTAGGGTCCTTAATAGGTAAGCTAAGAGAGTTAGTTGATACTGCGATTAGGATACGCGTTAATATCTTATGTGTTCAGGAGACTAAATGGACGGGTCAGAAGGCTAAGAAGGTAGAGAATACATGCTTTAAATTGTGGTACACAGGAAAAGAACGAAATAGAAATGGTGTAAGCATCTTAATTGATAAGAGCCTCAAGAATGAAGTTGTCGCAGTTAGGAGACAAGGGGACAAGATCATCATGATCAAATTGATTTTTGGAGATTTGGTCTTGAACGTCATCAGTGCGTATGCCCCACAAATAGGTTTGAGCGATGATGTCAAGAGACGATTTTGGGAAGACTTAGAGGACATGGTTAGAGGAGTGCCTAGCAGTGAAAAACTCTTCATTGGAGGTGATCTTAATGGTCATGTTGGCACAGGTAGAGAGGGATTCGAGAGGGTACATTAGAGTTTTGGATATGGTGAACAGAATCAAGAGGGAGAAGACATCTTGAACTTCGCTATAGCTTATGACCTCATGGTAGCGAACACCTTCTTTAGAAAGAAAAAATCGCATTTAATTACTTTCAACAGCGGCCAACACTCGAGCCAGATCGATTTTGTCCTGACTAGAATGGAGGAGAGACCAAACTGCATGGATTGTAAGGTTATACCCGGCGAGTGTGTTGTCACACAACACAAACTTTTGGTGGTTGATTTTTATTTTCAGGTATGCGTTCGGCGAGATAGAGACATGAAAATAATAAGAACGAGGTGGTGGAAACTCAAAGGAGATATTTCTCAGGTGTTTAAGAATAGAGTTATTGTAGAAGGATCGTGGAATGAAGGTGAGGATGCGGATAATATGTGGAAGAAGATGACGACTCACATTCGGAAGGTGGCTATAGAGATGTTTGGAGTAACTAGAGGAAATAAACGTGAACCTAAAGACACTTGGTGGTGGAATGATGAAGTACAAAAGGCAATCAATGAGAAGAAAAAATGTTACAAACGTTTACATCACAACAAGAGTGATGAAAACATACAAAAGTACAAAGAAGCTAGAAGAAACGGAAAGAAAGCTGTGAGCGAAGCAAGGGGTCAGACATATACGGAGTTGTATCGGAAATTAGATACGAAAGAGGGCGAAAATGATGTCTACAAGATGGCTAAACTTCGAGAAAGGAAGACAAGAGACTTCCACCAAGTTAAATGTATTAAACATGAAGCTGATAGATTTTTGGTGAAAGATGAGGAAATTAAGAACAGATGGAGAGCATACTTCGACAAGTTATTCAACGATGAGAGTGAGAAAATAGCGATCGAGTTGGACGACTCAATTGACACCAATAGACGATTTGTTCGGAGAATTCAAGAGTCTGAGGTGAAAAAAGCTTTAAAAAAGATGAAAACAGGTAAGACGTTAGGATCGGATGACATCCCGATTGAGGTATGGAGTTGTCTTGGAGATATAGCAGTAATGTGGTTCACTAAATTATTTAATACCATTTTTCGGTCCAATAAGATGCATGATGAGTGAAGAAGAAGTATATTAGTACCAATCTTCAAGAATAAAGGAGATATTCAAAGTTGTAATAATTACAGAGGAATTAAGCTCATGAGTCATACCATGAAGCTTTGGGAGAGAGTGATTGAATACCGTTTAAGAAAACTGACAACTGTCTCTAAAAATCAGTTTGGTTTTATACCTGAGAGGTCTACTATGAAGGCAATTTTCTTGATAAGACAACTTATGGAGAGACATCGAGAACAGAAGAAAGACCTACATATGATATTTATTGATTTAGAGAAAGCGTATGATAAAATTATGAGAAATATCATGTGGTGGGCGCTCGAAAGGAAACTAGTCCCAACAAAGTACGTTACCCTTATTAAATATATGTACACAAATGCTGTGACTTGTGTCAAAATATGTGACGGTGAGTCCGATACATTTTCTATTAAGATAGGATTACATCAAGGGTCAGCATTGAGTCCATATATTTTCACCTTAGCGATGGATGAGATCACAAAGAACATATAAGAAGATATTCCTTGGTGTATGCTCTTTGCTGATGATGTGGTGCTGATTGACGAGAGCAGAATTGGAGTCAATCAGAAACTAGAGTTGTGGAGACAAACTTTAGAATCGAAAGGTTTTAGAATTAGTAGGACAAAAACTGAATATATGAGGTGTCAGTTCAGCGGGGAAAACTTAGATGACAGAGTTGTTAGTTTGGATGGACGAGTAGTACCCATGAATGACACATTTCGGTATTTGGGATCGATGTTGAAGAGAGAAGGAGAGATCGATGAAGATGTGAGTTATAAAATAAGAGCTGGATGGGTAAAATGGAGACAAGCATCTGGTGTTCTTTGTGACAAGAAGGTCCCAAACAAACTAAAAGGCAAGTTCTACAGGACGGTGATTAGACCCGCGATGTTGTATGGCGCAGAATGTTGGGCTATAAAAGGACAACACATCCAGAAGATGAGTGTAGCTAAAATGCAGATGTTGCGTTGGATATATGGCCACACAAGGAAAGATCGAATCAGAAATGATGATATTAGGGACAAACTTGGGGTAGCACCAATTCAAGAGAAGCTAGTCCAACATCATTTGCGATGGTTTGGTCATATCTAACGAAGGCCTCCTGAAGCATCAGTACGTAGCGGTATTTTAAGTCGTCCTGAAAATACAAGAAGAGGAAGATGTTGACCGAGACTGACATGGGAGGGAGCAATAAAAAGAGATTTGAAGGAATGAAATATACCCAAAGAGCTTGCTTTGGATAGGAGTGCGTGGAAGATAGCGATTCATGTACCTAAACCATGATTTAGGAGTTAGAGTCTAATAGTAGAGTTATAGACTTTATATTCTTAGATTTTTTTAGGATTTTAGGATTTGGAATTTAGAAATAGATTTCAGAAATAGAGGTTTAGATAGGATTTTAGGATTTAGAATTTAGAATTAGGTTTTAAAATAGGATTTTATGTAGTAATTTAAAATATAATAGTCTAATCCCGAAATATGCGGGTTAAGAACCTACCACACTTATATTATTTTATTTTAATAAGATTTATAATGTCGGTCTAAGATTTATAACTATCAAAAACACCTTGGCTACTTTACTCAATTCCAAATAAAATATTATATTGAGTTAACAACAGAAGATTAAATTTGAGGTTAATTTAAATATTAATAGAAGTCACCACGCTTTCTCTGTGCAAATTGACAAAATTAATAGCTATATCTTTGAGAAACATTAGCCGTCATCTATTCTCTTATCTAGACTTCAGTCAAGTTGAGTTTGATCTCAATAATACTTTGCTATACCTATATAAAATGAGATCGAGAGATTCTTTAGTAGGTTATTTGTTTTTTCTCTTTCGTGAGATTTAGAGGTATTGTCCTCGACTTTTATTTGGTCAATGATTGCTCGTCTACTTGGTGTAAGAGGACTGAATGTTCACAATTATAAGAACAATTGTGTTTTAGTGACTCGAACGATCTACTGGTTTGTGATTGCAGGTCCCGAAGATATAGGCTCTTCAGAACCGAACTCCGTCAAATAATATGTTCTCTTATCTTCTCTTTATTTTATTATTTATTTTCTGTGATTTGAATTTAATACTAGACTTTCAAGTAAAATAAAATGGTATTATTTTAAGTTTTGATATTGAACTGTAAAACCAGCATATGGTTCTTCTATTTCCTCATTATCAATGTTATTAGAGAAAATAATATATAATTTAGATATATATCCAGTAGATTTATTAACCTATATCACTTTGATATTTAAAATGAAAAATATAATTCAATAAAAAGCTTATTTTTACTTCTCTTTTAGCCCGCACAACAGTTATATGTTGTGCCTTCTTGCTTCTTAATTTGATTGGCCCGTCAAAAAAGAAAGAATTCAACCCATTACTGATAAGAGTGATGCACAAAGTCAATGACTAAGTTGACTATGTGATAGCTCCTGTACAAGTAAAAACAAAGAAAATCTATATGAAATTATAATTTAAAAATATTACATAAAAAATAATTTAGTTTATTTTTCTTTATTTTACAATTATATTGGATTTTTTTTCTTTAATACCCCTTTCGAACTAAAAACTGAAAACTATAAATTTCTAGTTAAACTTCATAAATCAGTCTCAATGTATTTTAAATAAAAGCCAAACAATTCGCTTAATTTAGTTAAAATCCAAAGTAAAAAATATTTTATTCTTGTTAATATCAAGTTCAAATCTTATATTGAAATAACTTATAGTTTATACGTAAAATATCATCTTCCTTCTTATGAACCATGGATACATTATTTTCTGTATGCAACAATATTTTTTTATCGGTTAATTTATTTATACATATTTTTCTTTTTGAACATTTAGTGATTTTATACAGTCTGGGATATATCAGTACAAGCACATATCATACTAGCATTGATTGAAATAGAGAAATTTGAAAATATTCAAAAGAAATTGGGTTGATTATGTTTACATTATTTGTTTAAATCTATCGATAACAAACTCAATTGGATTGATTATTGTACGTAAGAAAAACATCATAACAAAATAGTTCTGAACCACCTTCAACACAGAATGGACTTATTTTCATCCAGTACTGACATCATTTTTAAAATATCTCTAATACTGACTTGCTAACAATTGCAATTATCTAGCTCAAACTCCCTCTAAACCAACAAATTCTCGATTATTTAATCTATTCACTTCTATATTAATGTAATTACGGACTTACATTCAATAACATTATTTGGTATGCTCGTGTGAACTGATTAGTATTACATCCCGATAAGAATCACAATGTTTGTATTGCACTATACTCTAATAAAAGTAATAAACTTTTTTAATTAAAATAGATATGGTAACCTCAAATTAATAATGTCATAGACAATTGCACAAATAAATCATGATTTTGAAAATCTTAGATATTCGAATTTGCTCATTTTTTTATTATATATGTATATTTCACTCGAGAACACATCATGTAAATTATACTGCACTTGCACTCCATAATTCAACATCAACTGTGATTATGATATAATATTTCAAGACATTTTTTTATATATACCCATTTCAAACCTTTTTTTAATAGAGATTAATGTTAGTTTCATTTTGTTCCAACCAAAATGAATTTTTTTTAGTTTCATTATATATATAAATTGATATGAAAAATCCGTGTTATTCTACAATATTATGATATAAAAATCTTTTAAGCAATTTAAATTGAAATTTCAGACATAAAATTTTAAAATTTGAGCCATAAACATTTGATCGAAGTGCTTATGGAATCACCGTAATTAGACTATATATAAGGATGATAATGTGCTTTATAAAACACAACACATCTTGTACTTCACACTCACATTTTAAAAGGAAGATCTAATCCATCAAATATGATCTAAATCTCTTCGGTGTTTAAATTTCACAATTTTTGAATTTTTTAAATAATTACAAAATTCATTGATGTGACTTGTGAATCATTCAATAACAACGATTTAAATAGCAAATATATCAGTTTTGTACCGGATTTAAATATGTTCCGATCGATTTTGTACCGGATGGGTATCGGATAAAGTCATAAAAGTAACACCTCTGCATTTAATCCGCATTGTTTACCGTGATGAGTCATGAACTGAAAATGCATTTAATCCATAGAACACTGTTTCCACCTCGAAAATATTAAAACATGTATTGTTACGATCTTTTGTTATTGGAACAAATAGATAAAGTAACTTATAAAATTGTGCGGGTTAGGGATTTTCATGTGACGCCTGCCCCCATTCATGACGATATATATAATAAAACGTACGTACAATTAATAACTGCAGAAAGTCAACTTTCATACATAAAATTTCTGATTTACAGTTGTTATAAGGAAATTTGCAATAAACGGCCATGTGCGCTGAAATATATTATATATATAGCTTAACTATATTTTTTATTGGACAAATAAGAAAATTCTTCTTTAATGATAAGATACTTCTTCCCAACAAAAGAAGGTTACTTGTTTTACGACCACCCTTGAAAGTAGATAAATAATAATGGAGACCAATTAATTAGCCTCTATTGCTTTTAAAGAAAGGAGGAGGCTAGCTTAAGGAGGAAGGATTAAGGCAGCTTAAACGTCCGAAAGATGGTTTTAGTGTATGAAATATATATTCTTTATATTTTACTTTTAGGGATAATAATAAAATTATTTAGGAAACTACTGTTGTAAATTTACATGTGATTCATCACTATGTTACATGTCATTAATTTGTTCCAGTTCGCAATATGTATGTTGGGTCGTTCAATAAAAACCGTTATGACTTGATTGTTTTATTTTTTTAAGAATTTCAACAGATCAATAAATATTTAAGAAAATATCAATTGAAATGGCGCTTAATTTATACCTCATTTTTAAATAATGGAAGACATTGCAATTACAACTTTTGGCGCGATATAATTTTAAAACTTAATATCAATATTTGTATGTGTGTGATGGATGTAAACCAAAATTAAGTGCACTAATCCTGAACAAAGCATCCAAATCCACGAAGTACAAATAAATGTTCCTCCTTTTCTATTTGTTTGTTCCTCTTAATAGATCTTTCTAGTTTCCGAGCTAATAGGGTCAACACAAGAAAAAAAACAAAAGAAAAAGGAATATTTAACGCAGAGGCATGAACCCAGCGTTTTTGCCTTTATTAATTATTATACGTCAGTGACAACAATAAATCCTTTAATGTCAAATAAATTATGGTACCCTAGAAATAAAATCCAATACAGAATCATTCGTCTTTATTATACATACTGTATATATTTCCATAAAAATATCTTCTTCTTTACATGCAAACTCAACACAAAAAAAATGTAAACCCCAAACGAACCAGAAGAACATAGAAAATAATGATATTAATTGCCTTTAAATTAATCAAAGAAAAAAGAATGCATATATGTCCAAAGAATTAATGGCGTTTTGTGTGGTCATCATATCCAAGCCAAAGCACATTAATTGACATTCTACTATCAGTTTACACTACTACAAACTTTCCTGATCTGTCCTTGTGTTCCAGTGAGAACGTCGACCTGACCCATCTTGACCAATGCCTGGCCAAACAGGCTGGGGAAGGCACTGGACCAATCCTTGGCCAGTAAGTTCACTGCCCAGCTGGTTTGCCAAGCTCTTGCCATGTCTACATCGAATGGGAGGATGCCCTTTCCATCAATAAGCTGTTTGTAATAGCTGGAATCCACTATATACAGGCTCGAGTAATCATCGAGGTAGACAATGTTGTCCCATGTAGCACCCTGCAGACAAACATAGGTCTGCATGTACCACATGAGCCATCCCACCATGGATGGATCGGGTTTTCCAGTTCCTTTGTAGTTGTATAGACGGTCATTGATGACCGAGCAATGAGTTACTCCAACAGTGTGACCACCTACATGCAATATAATCAATAATGAATATTTATAGTTACATATTGAAATAAGTATTCTTGATAAGAAAACTGAGTTCATAAAAATGCTGTATTTTGCAGTTAATTAAAACAGGCAGTGGTACGCACCCATCAGCACAACCATGTCGAAAGAGTTGAGCCCCTTTGATTGGAAAACATTGATGGCATCTGAAACTGGGACGTCAGGTCGCGGAAGATTTGCAAGCGCCAGTGAAGCCATAGAAATTGTGCCATCTCTCCTCCCTGTCTGGACATTAAATTGCTGCCCTCCGGCCAAAACTGTTGCATCTCTTGTTGCTGCAACAATGATATCAGCACAAGATACCACACCGGGGCACAGAGACTCCAGAGCACTTTTGATCTGATTGATCAGATCAAACCCGAACAATGTTCTGTTTGGTATTGCTGTCTTCTCACTTTGTGGTCCATCGAGTAATACTGATGCATCACAACCCTAAAAAATAACCGAATTAATAGTTGAAATGTGAAGTTGCATTTCAGTTACATTACTACAGCAAGACCAGTGAAATAAACAAACAAATCTTACATGAACAAAGCAGTCATGGAACATCAATCGGAGGAGACCAGCGACTATGGTCTTATCCGTGGCAAAGCGCTGTGCTACATAGTTCTGAATGACAGCCTCAACATTGCTGCTCCCACATTTGCCATTGTAGAAGCCATTTTGCAGTTGAGCATTACTGTAATGCGCCAGGCTAAGCGCTACTAGACAGATCAGAAGAGCAGCCCTCATACCTACCCCTTTACTTATTTTCAACTAATTAGAGGCAAATGTACTTCAGGACAAGTTGAGAGAAAGGATGCAATTGGGAGGAGCCTGTGGCGGATGTGCGTACTTATAACGGAGATTAATTTACTTGGAATTTGGAAGTTGTTGGAACTGTAGATAAATTCTGAGATCCTGTATAGACTCTAGAGACAAGAAACGTGGAGGAGATGACACAATTATAGGAATAGTGTGATGTACTAAATAGAGCTAGCTTATGACATACCCAATTGGAAAAATAAAAAGGGAAATACTCGGCGCCCCGCACTTGCACCCATTCCTCCCCCCTTTTTTTTTTTGATGTAGCAGGTGAAAGGCTTATTATAAATATTTCATTATTCAAAAATAAGAAGAGTACAGGGTTTTTAAAGCAAGAGAATGAAATGAAACCATCTGTGTACGGTTTCCATTTGTCAAAAATGTGGGGGAAATGGAGAAAATGCGGAGCATTACTTCGTTCATTTTTTGCTTTATATTTTTGTATAAAGTTCACTTTTCAAATATATGTACATATACTTCATTCTTCCAAACGGGAATTTTTTTATGAAACCAAAATTATATAAAATTTATCAGCTGAAATATAAATAGTTTAAAAGTGAAGCTAAAGCGCATTATAATGCACAGATGCACCTATGAATTGTCTCAAAATCTCAAATTTTAAGTAAAATATGACCGATCGGAATCGCTCAGTATGATCTCCATATCAAACTTTGTTAGCTAGCCAAATTTTACATTAATTTTTTTTTTTTGCTATTTTTTAGATGATGAGAATATTATTTGATTTAAAAATTATGGAGGGTTGAATGATGATAGTTTTGTCCTCATCCGAAAAAATAGCAAAAAAAACCTCAAAAGATATAAATTTTGGCTAGTTAATAGAGTTTGATATAGAGATCATATAAAGCGCTTCGGATCGATCATATTTTACTTAAAAATTGAGATTTTGAGATAATACACGAGTGCATCCATACATTATACAATGCACTTTTCTTTACCCAAAATGTAAATTTCAGCTGCTCAAAATCTTGTATATATCAACATTTATTATTTTTTAAGATTTCTTAACTGTCTTTTCAGATTTTTGAAAAATGACTTTTTTTTGTATCACAACGGTTTTATTTTCTTTTTATTTCTGACTCGTCTTTAAAAAAAAAGTCTGAAATAATAGTTAAAAAATCTAAAAAAAATAAAAGTGGTACTCTATAAGATTATGATATTTAAAATTTATTGAGCTTCTTATATCAACATTTTGGAAACAGAAGTGTATATTTTGAACAATTTGTATTTCGGCGGAAAAAAACATTTGTACACTGGCAGCCCATATTTTCTCATAATTAATATGGCTAAGATTTGATATTTAAAATTTATTGAGCATCTTATATCAACATTTTGGATACAGAAGTGTATATTTTGAACAATTTGTATTTCGGCCGAAAAAATCATTTGTACGCTAGCAGCCCATCTTTTCTCATAATTAATATGGCTAAGAGCCTATCGGATTATCAGTCCCTTTTATTGTTCATTTAATTGTTTCTCTCTCTAATATATTAAGAATAGTCAGTTATCTCTTAAACTAAACTACAAGAATATATAATAATTATTGATAAAAAAATTATATGTTTGTATACTTTGAGATATTATTTTTATATATTTTATTGTTAGTAAATGTTTTGACATAGATATTATTAAACTACTATTTTTAATAAATAGAAAGTAGAGAGTGACTTTTAGGCAAGCTCATAAGAATTCTGTTACAGAACTGTGGTTTTGTTTTTCCAAGTAATCATTCTTAATTGTATCGACATTTGTGCAAATGCGTTGACCAGGCCTTCTAGCACTTGAAGGAAAAAAGGATAAAGAAATAAACAGGGGCTAGAGATATTATTACGTACGTCCGGGAAATATTGGACTGAAAGAGCAAATCTGTGGTTGCAGCAATGGTTTGCATTTTTTTTTTCCGCTTAACATGATTTGATTTCTTCAGACTTAAGAATTAGTTCAGATTCTCTATTTATTTAATTTAAACCTCAACTGAAGTGATAAGAGGGTCATGCTTTAGAAAATTTGTAAAGAAGGCATTGAGATTGGGGAAGTTGCCTGCGATCCATCTAATCTCTTCAAAAGGTTTTAAATTATTATGCTTATTAGAACTTTCTGATTTTTTGGCAAATTTTGTTATCTATACTAATATATAAAGCATCTAAGAATTGGAGAGTCCATTTTTTGTCATGGTAAATTTTTATTATACCCATTTTATCCCTCAATTAGACGGATAATATTTATTGTTGGTTGATCGAACATATGTGATCGCGTCCATTGATCCCCTCTTTCTCTCCATTTCTTTCCCTTATATACTATTATTTCCATAATTTTTATTTTTTTATTTAGCAACCTTATGCATATTTGGTAAGAAATTAAGTTAGAATAATTTACTTTTCTTGCCATAAAAATCATGAATCATTAACTCATATTGTGCAAAAATCTCATCCAAGATAAAATATAGTCTTTATTGTATGTTTTCTCTATAATTTGGTGAATTTATAATTTAATATTAGATAAATGTGAATTTTTTTATGTTATAATATTTTAATGTTTAAATAAAAAATTCTCCTGCAACGCGCGGGTATATAGCTAGTTTCTATTAATTGAGTTAAAACTGTAGATGAAACCATCTTATTTTAAATCTCCATAAAAAAAATCAATGAGATTACGAAAATGGCATTAATTGGTGATGTGGAGTTGTCAAGAAGAACAAAATTAACTTTGATTCTTTAATTATTTTATAACTTTAAATTCTCAAATTTATAAAAAAAAACACCTGATAAAAAAAAATTCTTTCAATTTAAATTATAAAATTAGATTTATTTAAATAAGTAGCAAATTCTGATGGAGAAATATGAAAGAATTTTGAAATTTAATTGGATATATATAAGATATTAAAAATTCAATGCGGAAAATTTCGATTAAGATTTTCTTTAGTATATATGTCCAATTTCCGCATGTTAGTTATATATGATAGCTAAGCATGAAGAATAATCTCAATATAAAAACCCAGATATAATACGATCAACTTGAACCGTGTACACCTACAAACATTTTGTTATAATCGAACACTGTAACTTTAGATTCGAACATCCGAAATGTAAGAAGTCCTGCATTGATTCATTTTTTATGGTCAGGCTACAACAAAACAAAAATATGTTAGACAACATTCCTTAAATATTAATGATTATAAATTAAATTCATCGTTAAAAAGGGTCAAAGATATTATTAAATTATTCACAACTTTTTTAACAGTTTTTATAATAAAAAACGTTGTTAAAATAGAGTTTAGACATACGAAAAAGTTAAATATTCTTTTAGCAACGGTTCTTTGAAAAATCGTTGTTAAATATCTCATTTAATAACGGTTCCTTACAAATAATCGTTATTAAAGATAGTATTTAGCAACGATTTCAATAAAAATTCATTTCTAAAGATTAGACTCAAATTTTGGTACGGACAAAAAAAAATTCACCAATGACATTCCAACCTTTTTGCTCTCATTTGTTGTTAGATTTTTCAATCTCACAGTTTATTCATCCCGATCTAATGATTCAAAAACTAAAATCTCACAGATTGAGTACTCTCTTTCTACTCTTCCTCAGCTATTTTGATATAAAAAAATCTTGAGAGACAAAGACAGGTAAAGATGAAGGAATGAAGAAATTAAAATTAAAATCTGATCATCTGAACTTTAAATGATCGTAATTTTTGATAGAAAATACTGATTGAAGCATTCTAGATGACCACAAAAAGCTTATGATGTTATAGTAAATTTTCAGGGTAAAAAAAATCTCATAAAAGACCTCAAAAATGCATTAGAAGTTTTACGATCTATTTTTTATTTTTTAATTAAATTATTGAATAAGATGTATTGTTGAATAATTATATATATTTTATATTAATTATGAATGAATAATATATAATAATGCTTGTTCTTATATTAATCTAGCTACCTCCATTTTCATTGTGTATTGTTGTTCTAAGTTAGAAAATAATCTTTAGCAACAATTTATAACTAAGAATTATTACTAAATGATCCTTTAATAATAGTTTTTTGTTAAAAATTATTGTTAAAGACTTATTTTATTTTAAGTAAGAATCATTGCTGAAGAACTTTTAGCAACGGTTCTTAGATAAAACCATTGGTAAAGGCCTTTAAATAACGATTATTAGTTAAGAATCATTATTTAAGGTATTAGAAAGATGGTTTTAACAATGTGATTTAGCAATGATTATTTATATTTTTTTCTAACACCTCTCTTCAATAATGATTGGAGAACCGTTATTAAAGATATTTTAAAACCATTGTTGAATCTCTTTTATGTGGTAGTATCAAATCAATATCATCAACTAAATACTTTGTGTGTTTTCTGCAATAGAACATATTGTGATTTTATTTTTGACTATTTTGTAAATTTTTGTAATTTTTAAACAAGTTAAAATCTTAGTTCATCATGAATACATTATTTTGTGTCATAGACTGCAAGAGCCTGAGGGTTTCACCCTAAAACGAAAAAAAAAAAAATAGAGCGCAGGATATATGTGGCCATTACATAAGCGCCATGTGTTTTATGACTAATAAAAAAAATGCTAGTAAAACGTACTTTTCCCTGTTAACATTTTTATTAGCGGAGGGATCCATAATTTTGAGAATGAAATTTTAAATAAATATTAAAAGATATTAAAAAATAGAAAAATATTTATAGATATATCCTTTTACTTATTGATAGTGTTTTAATTTTCATATAATTTCATTATCGTTTGATATTTCATCAAAGACCATTCAAACTTTTATAATGATTTCAATTTAATGATCTTTGATGAAGTATCAAATGATAGTGAAATTATATAAAAATTAAAATAATATCAATATATAAGTAAAATAACATATCTATAATTTTATTTCTATCTTTAAGATTTTTTATATTTATTTAAAGATCAATTGTTAAAATTGTCAAAATAACCCATTGTCAAGGGATCCTTCCTTTTGAAAGAAGCAATATGTAACTATCAATATGGTCACAAAACATATTTATATTGCACTCATTTTTCTTGTAAAAACAAGCCAATAATTTTTGAAAAAAAATCGGGACCAAAACGTAGGCGCGCGTACCAGGAGATACATATATTCACAAATTAAAATTATTCATCTGAGGATCTTTTTTTATTTAGCTGGATCAGATAAAGTAAACACATTCATGTCTCTTGGTAAGTATGTAGGGTTGTGAATGGATCTGATTCTGGATGATTTAAATGTGAATATATTAAAAATTCATAAGATTTATACGTACGTGGGTCTATATTTAAATACGAATTTATATTTGTAGCTGATTTTGGATCAAATTCGGATAATAATTCAGATCTTGTATAACTATTTTGAAAAATAACATTTACTACCTGTATGAAAGGTGAATCTACAGATCAAGATAAAAAGAAATAATAGAGAGCTATATATGATTTTGTAACTTATTCACTGTTGTTTAATTATCTCAATCACATATATATTTTTTGCTCTTGTGAATCATGCTCTTCAATTTAAGTTGGGCATGTCCATTTTATTAGTTAACATATAGTTTTATTTTATTTATCGGATTCATAGGAAATTTGAATTTGGATTCTATGAGATTTAAATACGAATTCATTATATTAAACAGATTATGTTTTTTTTTTAATTTATATATAGATCTAATAAATTATTCAGATATATTGTAAGGATTATATATGCGGCTTTATTTGTGAGGATTCAAATTGGATTTTCGAATCATGAATATACATTCACAGCCCAATTCAAATTCAACATTATCTCATAATGACATAATCTAACTACACTCGTTGGAATCCATATCAGATGATCGCCATTGGCCCTTAGAATCCGGGATCCACGCCCTCTGCAAAGAAATTAATCTCAGGCGTGATTTTTATGACCTTCTAAATTGTGAAAAAATATTCAAAGGTCACAGAAGGGCTAATCCAAACTAAATTATACAATGGAGCAAAAATATCTATATTATAGAGCATAAGTTTATTTGTTCCTTGAGAATATTGTTTAATTAGTTTCAAGAAATGTGTACTAAAGAGGCATATTTCTAGCATGAAATTAAGGAATTTACAACTTTTGAAAGACGTCAACAAAACATGGTCTTTCATAAAAATAACTCAGACAGCCAGTAACATTTATCAATTGGAAATAACAATATAAAATATTCTGGTAATGACCAAAGAGTAGAATCCACGTGTCCTTAGAAAATATTTGATATAAAAATGATTCGAAATATAACTAGATTGTTGAGGCAGCAAAATTACAATCTACGGCCCAAGAGAAAAAAAAAAGTAGTAATTATAAAAGACTTTCTTTACACTATTCAATTCCATGAAAAAAAAATGTAAAATAAAAATTTTACTATTACAAATGTTTGCTAGACATTCATTAAATAAAATTTCCCATATTTTTGAGGTGCAAACAAAAAGTAAAAAAATGTGGTGATAATTAATCCTGAAAAATATTCATTATTGAACTTGTTCTTCTGGGAACGATTATATTGTGTAGTGGACATTCTAAGACAAATATCCAAATGCGACAAGACAATATAAGTATGGTTAAAATTTTAGCTGCAATTTAAATAATAATAATGATTTTTTTATACCAACAAGGTCTTGATTCCAGGTAAAAATTGCATCCGTTTGAGCTGGCAACTGTGAAAGATTGCATTTGTACTTCAGGAATCCATATTTTCTACTGCGCTGCACCGTGCAGCGTGACACGTGGACTGTTGGATTTTCTTGTGATTCGAGTCAATACAAATTTGAAAGTGATCCAACAATTCACGTGCTATATTGTACAGTGCTGCGCAGCAGATTAACAAAACTCGTACTTCAGGGATCTAAGATATGCATTTTTCATGCTTCAACATCTAGTTTTATAAACAAAGCCACAACAGATACCTCGAGCTTGCAATCCACTCCAGGCTGAGGTGAGGCGACACCGTCAATATTCCATGCCACGATATTGCGTGAAAAGATTTTCCTAAAAACGATATTGCTTGAAATGCTGAAATTATATATGGAGTAAAAATTACTCCGATTTCTAGTATAGAGAAAATTCTTACATAGTCGTTTCTTTAGCTGTTGTACGCAGGGCGGATGCACACTTAATTAGGAGGCATCCTTTCGAAATTCGAATAATGATATTTTTGAGTAACTCTGATATACGGTATTAAATATATAATAAAATAAGCCCGTACTCTTTATCAGAAGCACAAGACAAAATTAGTTTGTTGATAGGAAAGAACTAATTTGGCTAGGAAAACAAAGCGTAGAGATGGATCAGCCATTGAAGCAGCACGTCGTGCTATAATCTGACAATTTAATCGAATCAAATCCAAGGAATCTTCGGTATGCTCCTGTACACACTATGTATGACTATGCAAAGGTTTTAAAATATGAAGTTTTATTTTTTTACATCATTATTTAGTATTTATTTTTTTTATTTTTAATATATAAAAAGATATTATTTTAATATTTTTTTATTAAATAAGAATGTGTGAATTGTTGATTTTTTTATTTAGTACACGATTAGTTAATAAATTTAAATCTGATCAGCTATTATAATCCACTTAATGACTCACTTAATTAATGCATCCCAGCTTGTACATATACATATGGTATATGGAAAATTGTTGGTATTAGTCCGAACACTATTTCGAATGTACAGAAAATAAACAAATGATGAAACAAAAAAAAACTATGGAAAAATAAGAAAATTGAGGAAATGGCGAGATTAGAAGAAATATGAGAGGAACGGAAGTTCACAAAAGAATACAACATAGTGCATAGAACACTTTCAGGAAAAATAGATAATTTATTTTATTACTAGAGTTTCAAATTTTTTTGTACACAATATAGTTTTTTTTTTTGTAAATCGCAAACAATGCTTGAGCACGGTATATAAATTCGATACATTTTTTTAATTAATCAATTAATACATCAAAAAAATTTCTACTGGATTGGTTTGAAGGAGAGAGCAAGGATTATAAATTAACATGTAGCAAATTATGATTTATTGTTGCATTTAACAAATGAAAATTGTCAGTGGCCGCCAATTGAAGGGAGGAGTCAATTTGAAGGCATCTCCTTTTATTCAATTATCATCGGGCACTAAGAATATTTTTGATATCATAAAAACTATTATACATTGTAATAATAAGATTATATATTTATACAGTTAGAATCTAAAATAAGATTTATCTAAATGCAAACTTTAAAATGACATTTGTCAAAACTGAAAAATGACGTATTACTAATTTTTCCCTAAATTGGCGGATGGGTTTTGGTAGGGGCGTTGTAGGTGTCAGGCCCGATTTTCACAAGTAGGTACAGAGAAATTTATGCGGCTTTTACGCTTTTACTATCTATCCATTGCGCTATCAATTAGGTATGCATTTATGTACTTGGTGGGCTTTGCCAGTTTAGAAAATTTAGGCCTGCCTTGGACGCAGGTGCCCGTCGTCTCCTCCTCTCTTTCGCCTCCCCGACGCTCGTCTTCCCTGCCACCACCCGCTCGTAGTTCGACTTCTGATCTCGGGCCTGTGTTCAGTGAAAAAATGGAGACTACAATGAGAAAGCTTCAGCAGAGATATAGGCGGGCCATAGAGGAGATGGAGAATTGGGATGAGCAGCAATCTCGCCTTCTCTCTTCATTCACCAACGCTTCTTCAATCATCGACCGACTTCCGGTTTTCCTTCCACCTGAGATTAATATCCTTCCCTGTTCAAATTTTATTCGATGTTCACTTATTTCACAAAAAGTAATCTTTATTTCTTGCAACTTCTAAACCTCTTTTTATTATTTGTTTAGGTCCTTGGAGAGTCTAAAAATTATGGGTCACTTCAAAATGTTACTGGATTTAAGGAGACACTGCTGGCGAAACAATTGGAGAGCTTAGAGGCCTACTTTTGTCAGATGAGAGAGACTCTGTAATTCCACATGTTATACATTTTACTGTTACAATTTGCTAAATTTGTTCTTGTTTTAGTTATTAGTGTTTGACTACTTGTATTTATTGATAGTCCAATATATCTAAGCATTTCATCAAATTTTGCTAGTGCAATTTGGCTATACTGTTAAAATTAAGTGTATCATTTACCCTATTTGTGTCAATTTAGCACTCAAATGTACTATCTTCAGGAGAGATTTTAATGGAATTGCAAAATCCCTTGATAAGATTGCAAGAGATGCTAATCAGTTAGTAAAGTCAGGATCTTCACCAACTTCTAAGCAAATGCAATTGCGGGTTGGTACTTGGTGGAGTCTGAAGGACTGCTTGGATGGCCTCAAATTGATAAGTGAGATGCATCGGGATGAGTATGACTCTTACTCTCTCTCTTGCATCTATTTCATAGAATAAATGTTACTTGATTGGATACTTGACTTTCTTTTTACAGGTTTGCCCTTAAATCAGCAATAGTTTCCTCTTTGACATGGAATTGTAGGCAAGTTGCAAAACTTCAGAACTTTAAATTTTGATTGAGTATTTGTAAAAGCAAATTGTGATTGTCAGACTTGTCAATCATTTTATTTCAATTAAATTTACTGTTGCAGTTCAGCTGAAATTGCAGACCTTAGAAGACTTTTGATAGATCAGCCTAATATCCCGAAAGATGAAGGTACTAATTAAGGCACTGTTTTTTTTTAATATGGTTGAATCCAGTGGTATAAGCATAATGAGAGTTCCTTCTAACTTTCCTTTTCATGTTTTTTCTTATGCAGTTCAATCAATACTAGATTTAGTATTTGCAAATGAAATTTCATGATCTTCACTTAGAGCAATAGAAGTGGGAATGAAGAAAGGTTTGACACAAATTAAGATTATTTTGTAAACTTAGTTATCCTTGGTATATGGCACATTAATGTTAATACTCTGTATCTAGGAATTGTATTAATCTTACCAAGGTAATGCTGGGTTTGTTAGCTGCCTTTTTTTGTTTTATGGTGGATGAAAATCTTTTCCGGAGTAGATGATTTCATTTATCTGAAACAATAGTCAATGTGGTTTTTTGAGCTCCGTGCCAAGATATCTAAAATCTTGATTGAATTTGTGGAAGTTGAGAAAAATGCTGATTCTCCTACAGGCAGATGTTCTATTTCTTTCTTTTATTTTGTATTAGTACAAGAAAGATAATTGCATGTTTTGGCGCTTGAGAAAATGACATATCTGGAGTGTTAATTTACAACCAAGTCATCTACTTTCTGAATAAATCATGCTGTGTTGTTGTGTGCTCAATATTCTGTCTGTCTCAGTATAATGCTAAAATCAACTCTTACTGTTGTTCCCTTACCATTCTTTCTCTATCTCTAGCAAAATTCATGTTGCGCACAGATTTACCCGTTTTGGATAATGATAATGCTGAGTACAAACTGCCACACTGTAAACTGAATATGAAAGATGGTATAGACCGAAAAGCCCAGTCAGTATGGACGCTGCTGTCTCATGGATTAAACAGTTAAACCTCAGATGCAACAGTAGACAAACACAGTGCTAGATCCCTGCCCAAATTACTTTCCTACGAACAAACGAACCTAACTATTACCAGAACCCGATATGACCTGAATCCATCATAACAATTGATCCTAAAGACCCCCCCCCAACACACACACAAACACCCCCAAACAACAAAGAAAAAAGAAAAGGAGGAGGATCATATATATCGTGCATCTCCATTCTCTAGTTCTCCACAAATCAAATGTTGGATGCTAACGGGCTTTAAATTAAAGTGGGGGAACACGCCAGCTGCGGTATGACCAGAATTGGCCCAATTAGCTCCTTGATGCTTTCTTGATCTTTTGTCTACTTTTTTTTTTCCAGTTTTTCAGAAAACATGGGTTTTATACCTAAAGGTAACAGTATGGCTTTGAATGTTAGGTAACATTTCAATCATGCAGTGACTAAGAAATAACATGATTCAAGCTCAGGAACAAATGAACAAATATGCAAATAAGAAAGAGCGATTAACAGACGATTTACGAAGCATTAAAAGTTTCGACATCTTAGTCAACAAGCCTGGTGGTAGATAATCGACTTGGGAGTTCTATTGACAGTTGAGTCGGAAGAAAACAATACCGTTTTCATTAAAAAAAAAGAGCACTAAATGATAAAGAAAATAACATCCACAGCAAATCTCAGTATCCAGACTTGTACGATCTAGTTAACAGATCAATTTTCACATCACAAATTGATTGTAAAGATAAACCCATGACAACCAAAACAAGCCTCAAACTTAAAGCAAAAGCACAGAGGCTATCATAACAGAGGATTAATAACACCAAGAAAAAGAAGCGTCAGCAACCCGAAATATCCATTTTCTTTTCTAAATAATCTCCTTGTTGGCATTCTTGCGACCTTAGCATGCCTTAATGCATCTCCACACTCATTCCCAGCTGTACTAGCAGCTGACACTAGTGCCTTTGCAGTGTCAAATTTTGCTCTCCGCAAAAAATCACCAGTTGATCTCAAATCAACAATGGCATTCGAGTAGACAATATCACATGCTTGAAGCCCATTTTTGAGCTCAGGCTCTCGCGTATTGTTCAGCAAGGTGTCTATTTTGGCTTTTGTTGAGGTGGCATTGATGATTGCCAAGTTGAGTGAAATGAAGGCTAGTGTTGTGGTGTTGGCATGCGTGCTGTGCAGGTTCGATTGAAGGGTTACCATGCAAAAATCATAGGGGACAAAACCAGTAGATCTGGTACATGTATCATTTAGTGTTGTGGCGGCGGTGCACTGGAAGATCGTGAGGAGGATGAGGAACAAGGGAGCAAGAGAGGGTACCATTTCGTTAGGTTCTATCAGTTATTGACTGGTAGAGGAAGAGAGGTGCTTATATGCATCTTTCACCTTAATTGATTGACCTGGCACATCAACTCAGATTCATTTAAACATCAATATACGCATTCCAGCGCAAATTTTTTTAACGAAAGCATATTTTCTGAAGCCAAATTATGCACATCATGTGACACGCTCCTCTTTCTGATTATCAGGGATTGCAATAAATGCATTGAATAAACCTTGGCTACTTCTTTTGTACTGACTAGGGCCGTAATAAAAGTTCGTAATTCCTAATTCGTTCGATATTCAATTTGATTTTAGTTTGAGTTCGATTCGTTCGATTAGATTTTTTTGTTAGTTCAATTCGAGTTCGGTTTGATAATTTTTTTTAATAAACTAGTTCAATATGTAGTTATTTACATATATTTTTAACTATCTAGTTAATAATATATGTAATAATATAATTATTTTATTATAAAATTAACAAAATATTATTAATTTATTATTAAATTAATAAATATTAGTTCATTTTTTTAATTTTAATATAAAATTAATAAAATATTAATTATTTTAGGTCTAGTTATTATTGATAATATAAAATAAATATAAAAATTAGAATAATTGAGTTCGTTTAGAGTTCGATTTCAGTTCGAGTTCGATTTCGCTCGAGTTCGATTTAGTTCGAGTTCGATTTAGTTCGAATTTAATTTAGTTCGAAATAGTTTCAAATCAAACTTAAACATTGATGAGTTCGATCGAATTTGATTCGTTTGTAACCCTAATACTGACCGATTGTTTCTTTCTTTTTACTATTTTACCAAGTTTTTTTAATATTTCTTTTCCTGAACTTGATCACCGTTTAGTATTTGTTCTCCTGAAATCGCTATCATTTATTTATTTATGATGTAATTTTGGAGGAGCTGAGATGGTTAGATTTTTTAACTCAATTGTACAATTTATTTTCATTTAATTTTATTTTTGTTGTTTGTTCTCATGAGAAGAAGCAAGTTAAAAAATACAAGGCAGTGTACTACATAAATTGGAAAGAAATATACTATATAGGCATCATGTAAAATTAGATGTACTCGATATTTATAAAGAAAAACATTAAACAAAAGAAAAATCAACTGTCTTCACTCTCATTTAATAAGGTAGGCTAGACCAGTGATTCATGGGTTCAGGCAGAGGCGTTAATGCTTCTGGCTCTCCAACTACTGATTTGTAAATGGGTAAATGCATGCCATTGGGAGAAATATTCATCCAACCTAGCATCATGTATGTACGCAATTTGAACCAATTCTGATTTCCTGATACATGGAGGCGACAACAATGAGGCGCCAAGGTTTCTGAGAAACGAAATGTGGGTTCACCACTCAGATATCAGAAATTGCCAAGAGAACCAGGACATAAAAATGTGTCTTTAGTTTTTATTTTCATCCAATTTATCATAAAGTTCCGATTTCCAATTTCTGCCCATTTTTTCTTTTGGTTAAATTGCTGAGATGTTTCCATGGCCTGTTCCTCTCTCTTTTTTTCTCGGCCGCTGCCAAGTAATTTGTCTCTTGAAGTAAAAACTCATTGCATCATTTTCATTTACTGATTGGTGATTGCAAATAAAAGAAAGTTTTTTTTCTATAAATGACAGCAACAAACAGAACTTTATTGCAGATTTTTTTGGTAAATAAATTATAAAAAATAAGAAAATAGTATGATTTCAATGAAAATGTGTACTCATAGTCATAACGAGTTTCATATTCGGTCTCAGCTTAAAACTCGGTCCCTTTTTTTTTCGCAAAATTTTGATTTTTGATTTTTTTTAAACTATTCTAAACATTTCAACGTGGTTGACGTCACATATACATTTGTCAGAAAATTAACACACAAGGTCTAGCTATGCAATGAAAGTTGTTACAAATAAGTACATGCCGTAGATACTAGTATTTTATTTTATACGCAATTCTTGATTTCAATATGATATAACTATATATTAAAAATTATATTCTTATTTTTATTACTTAAATAACATAATAAAATATTAATATTTAAATGATAAAATATATAGTTTTCACGAATAATACGAAAAAAATACCATATTATTTGTAAAATTCAGCAAAATCATAGATAAACCAGAAAATGGGCAAAATATTCAAAAAATCTTCCTAATTATTATGAATTAAAATAAATAGGAAGAAGTAGGAATAGTGGCCGCCCCCTGACTGAGTTTTTTAAATTGTCATTGTAATTATGTATATTTTCAAAAAAAATTAAAAATATTTATTGATATAATTTTATTATTTGTCAAATACTTATTTACATTTGATCGATAAATATACTTATATTTATATGTTCTTCAACTATATATTTAAATTTAAAAATTATACTAATGAATTATTTTTTATTAGCTAGTTCACTAGCTTAATAAATTAATAATAATAATTTATTCCATCCTTTCTTGGATGACTTAACCATTGCTTTGTTACAAGAAAAAATATAAATACACTAATTAACCATTAAATAATCTATATATATAATAATATAAAAATTATTAAGATGAACCATAAAATTTTTAATTAACTATTGCGTCTTTATATTATTCCATTTTTTTCATTTTTTTTGATGCGTTACTAATCAGCCCAAGTCATGTCACGTGAAAATTTTTAAGAACGTGACAACATGTCATGAAACTAAGACACGACATATCGTTTCACAGTACATCACAGAAACGTCTTTAGAACACTAAAAAGATATCTCAGTAGATTGCATTATTTAAAAATTTATTAAAATGTACAAATATTAATTAGCATTTGTAGTAGAGTGATGCTTGCCTTTTTTAAGTTCAAAACAAAAATTATATTGACAATGTTCTAAGACATTTTTTAGCCTTTTTGTTCTTTTCCGAATTAAATCCAACAAATCCATAATGAATAAGTGGTTAACTTTTAGGCCTTTTAGCAAACCACATCATTAATATTTTTTATCAGTGTTCTAAATAGCAGCGCTATAACAGTGTTATGGTGTTTTCAAAAGTTATGCTATACATCTACATTGAATCTTTATTGTTGTCAATTTATCAAAGATAGAAATCTAATTGTACAACTATTTTGGATATTCAAATAAAAGAGTACATAATTATTATCGACTTATTTTGAGACATTATAGTTAGATATATAGATTTATCTATATCCTGATGGTCATCCAAATATTAATTTTGAGTTTAAAATTATCAATTATAATATTAAGTATTAAGATATCATTTTTTATGTGTTAAGACTTGAGACATTCGCTTTTAGTATATTAAGGTTTAGATATATAATCTAGTCCATATTATGATAGTCACCTGAATATAAATTTTAATTTCAAAATATAATTTGTAATATTAAGACGTCATATTTCTCATGTTAAAACTTTCAGACATTCAATTTTAAGATAATAAGATTCAAGTATAAATACTTGTCTATATCCCGATTATCCTCAAATATAAATTTGAAGTTCAAAATATGATTTGTTATATTAGATATTAAGACGTCGTATTTCTCGTGTTAAGAATTGAGATATTTAGTTTTAAGACATTAAAATTTATGTATAAATATTTTCTTATATTCTGATTGCCGTCCAAATTTAAATTTTAAGTTCAAAAATATGATTTGATATATTAAGTACTAAGATTTTATTTCTCTAGTATTAAGATTTAGGACTTTCCATTTTAATAATTCGATGATTCCCTGTGGTGCGGTCATCAATTGGTGTTCGAAAATATTGTCAACAGTTATTCAATTGAGGTACAAATTGAGATACATATATGGAGTAGAGTTCGAAAATCTTTTAATATTTCAAAAACTATATTTTCAAATATTAAATTTATTTAATTTGATTATATTCATTTAAATTTTTTTAATAGATATGTTTTTCTCCGAGTGAAGCTTACGAAAAAAATCCTAGTATATATAAATTCATTATATATTTTATCTTGAGTAAAGTAGAAATGAACGATCCAGATTAATTTAACTGTATGCAGTAGAATACGGAATATGATTCTCGTTAAAATTCGGCTTGGAATGTCAATCCGGCTGATTTATTTTCGTAGTTATGGACATGAAAAAATATTATGTAATTATTTGTCAGGAATCTTCTAATTCATCATACATGTATGAAAAAAAAATTCATTTCAATAATTTAGATAAATACTTAAAGATTCGAATGATTAATTTTTTTAATAACACTCATCAAAATTTTAGCAAACTATATGACCTTAATCAAAATTACTTTAGAATAAAAAAACTTTGACCCGCCCATAAAAAAAGATTTGGACATTTGTCAAAAAGAAAAAAAAAAGAAAATATAACTGTGAACTAAAACAGTCAAACATTTTTTGAAGTTCGAAGTTGAACTTATTTAAGTAAATAAATCCAACTATACTAAAGTATTTATTTATTTATGTAATTTTATATTAATTAATTTCATTATTATATTAATTATTATCAAACTAATGAGCTAATACTCGAACGAGTTAACTGTACGTACTTAACCGGTTTAAGTTTAACTATCGTTTATCAGGAAGGATCACACCGGGTGAGATTGATCAATTTGGACTGGGTTAAAGAGTTGGCACATCTATGACCATTTGTGTATTAAAATATTCAGGCGCGTATGATAAATGTTGTGTAGTGTGTCCCCGTCCCCGTATATATATATTTCCAACTACAAATTGAAAAAGATTAAAGAATGACGATGTTGATTCTTACCAACCGAAACTACCATTCAAATTTATCGGCACCTTTTTCATATGTAACCGGAAGTCTCAACAAAAAATATGGAAAAATAGTTTAAACTATAACAAGTGCAGTTTTTTTAATTAATTATTTAAATAATCATATTTTTATTGATAAGAGTGATTAAATTAAAATTTTAACAATATAAATGGCAACCTGTCGCTGTTAATGACATTTTAAAAATACGCCACTGACAGTGACATCTTTAATTTTTTTTTTAAATTTCAATTATTTATAAAAAAACAACCGCGTCAGTGGGAGTGGTGTGTTCTCCCACTAGCGCACTATGTATAACTTGCTATACATGTAAGTTTTTGCTCAATTTTTTTTAAAAAAGATGCTAATTCTAATGGCGTCTTTGCTCGAATATGCCAGTCCGACTGGTGCGTTTATAAAGCGTCACTGATAATGATACGTTGTTATTCGTATTTTTAAAATTTTAATTTAATTCTCTTATTATAAAAAAATAGAATTATTCTAATAATTAATTTAAGAAAATTCTGATGATATGTGCTTTTCCAAGTGGAAAGACTGACAGGATAATCTAATACATTACGTCAAATTAACAAACTAGTTTGACAATCTGTTGAGAAGATCTGCTCAATCTCCTCATGGAACTGGATACATCCGTTGCTTGCGGAATTCTGTCTGAGAAATAAATTTAGAGCCAATCATATCTTATTTTCTAATAAATCGGAATTTTTCTTAAATAACGTTAGTATTAAATAAATTTACACTAATAATTTAAAAGATAATTATTTACACATATGACCTAAGTAATGACGTGAGTTCAACTCATGTCCTTTAAACTTTAGTTTTCCTCCTTAATAACTGACCACAATACTGAGTTTAAGGGACGTAAGTTTAACTCACGCTTTCAGTTTAAATATAAAGGGCGTGCGTTCAACTCATATCATTTGACTTAACTATATATAAGTTTATGTTATACATATAGATTTTTTTCAAGGGCTTTTCAAATTGTGTTTAAATGTTCAAATCAGAATTTTTTTTATTAAAAATTATGTTTGTTTGAAGTTTGAATTATTTTTTAACAATTTTTGCTGAAGTTCTATTATGTTATTTTATTTTTATATGTATAATTTGAAATAAATTTCAATAGCAGCTCATATATGTAAAAATATTAAAGTTATTTTTAAAGTTTTAATTATTAAGATTATTTATTGACATATATAATTAATGTGTATCATTATAATATTTTTAATAATTAAAATTGAAAATATAATTTAAATAGTTTAAAAAACAAATAAATAAATGCTTAAATGTTTTTGTAAATTATGCACGTAAAAATAATATAAAAATTAAGATAATTTGAGAAATTTAATAAAATAACTAATGATAATTCAAACTCCAAACGAGCATAATTTTTGATAGAAAATTCCGATTTAGACGTTTAAATATAATTCAGAAAATTTGTGAAAAAATCTGCATGTATAATATAAAATTATATATAATTAAGTTAATGAATATGAGTTGAATTTATGTTCTTTAATTTTAAACTAAAGGGCATGAGTTGAACTCATATTCTTTAAAATTGGTGTAGTGTGGTTAGTTATTAAGCATGATAACTTGAAATTAAATGACGTGAGTAGAACTCATACTCTTAGTTAGGCCATATGTATAAATAACTTGACTCTTAGGCTACTTAATAGTAATATTATTTAAGCAAAAACTTCAATAAAATCTACATCTTGTATGTTTTCTCCAGTTATAATATAAATGGAGAGGAGATTTATTCAAGTTAGTCAAACTTGTTTGGTCCGTGACATTTCTCCAATGTCATTTTCTTCTCCGTTTGTTAAATTACAGTTTCGGATATCACATATGGCAAAAATAGTCTACGAGTAATACAGGAAAGTGCCAAGTAAAGTAACTCGAAACATAAGTCACACTGACGTGGGAGTTGCGCAATAATTATAAATGGAGATCAACCAAACTCAGAGAAAAAAACGGTTCATTGATCATGCTCAGTTCAATTCAGGCCCCTTCCAGGTATGAAAGGAACAATTCAAGGGTCAAGATGGAAAAGAAACAAATGCCTTCTTAAGCAAACTGTAATGTCCCTCATGATCCACCTTCCTCTTGCTATCAATTATACCACCTAAACACAAAAACTGAACCACTTGAAAGAAAAGAAAAAATGAACCCCTCAATTCCTCTGCTTTCTCTCCTCTCATTGCTGCTCTTATCCTCTCTATCTTGCTCCTCCTCAAGCCCCACTGCCACTCAGACCACCACACCACTGGACCACCTGTGCAACAACCTCGGCGGCTTCTACATTATGCCTGATTACTGCTACACTGCATTCGCTGCCGATTCCCGTAGCCGCACAGCTGACTACAATTTTCTTGCTCTCATTTCTCTCAACCTCACAATTTCTAACGCGACCAATGTGAGATCAACCATCAACTCTCTTCTTACCTCCACCACCTTCTCCTCAACCACTCCTTCGTCTGAGCCTGTTCACAAGGGGCTCCAGACTTGCTTGAAATTGTACGATGATGTGATAAATTCTCTCAGGTGGTCGGCGCAGTCGGTGTCTGCAGGAAGGTACTGATTAATTGCAAAACTAATATTATGCCCACTAAAGTTCAAATTTAGTAAATGCCAGAAAAAAAATTCAAAATTTTTATTTACTGTACCAGAAGCTCATAAGTCATAATAATAAGGTTGCAAATATTCTTCCGACCCAAATAATATGTAGACATTAGTTAACATGATATGTGTGTACCTTCACACAGATAACCACACCATCGGTCGAATAGATCTCTTCTACGGCTCCAAATCTGTTGTTATTTTTGGAGAAGAATAGAGTGTTGTTATTTATTTCAAAAAAAATAAATCTGTAAAATAGAATTTTTTTTTATAGATATTTTCTTTTACTTATAGATTGATAATCTGTCAAATTTCATATAAATTCATTAACGTTTGATAGTTTATCAAAGACCGTTAATTTGAAACCGTTACAAATATTAGTGAATGACTGTTAAATTTAATAATTTTGGTGAAGTATCAAACATTAATGAAATTACATGAAATTTAACGGACTATCAATCTACAAATAAAAGAACATATCTATAAAAAAAATTCTATTTTTCGATTTTTTTTTCTATTTTTTCAGAATAAATAACAACCCTATTCTTCTCTCAGAATAATCAGAATAACAGCAGATTTGAAGCCCTCTTCTACGCTCCAAATTGCCAGCACCTTTTTGGAAAGACATTTTTCTTCCTCATGAATGTGTTGGTTTTCCACTTTTTTAAAAATGGGTCAGCTTTACTGTAAAGTCGCATTCAGAAATCCTAAATTCTCTTAAGTTGGATTTGAACATCCAAACTTTTTACTGATTTGATATTCTGATCATGTTGTCTCAGTGAACCGATCCTTATATACTTACTGTAAAAGCTGCTATAGTTATTTGTCTTTACTTATTCTGAACCATCATATCAAAACCGAGCTGTCAGCATCATATCAATAGTCTCTACTCATCTTTAATTTGGCACTTCTTGGTCCAGTTAAGCATATATATAACCAGTGAACAATGACAATATATAGTCTCTACTCATCTTTAATTGTCGTTTTTGCACGCTCTTTCCATTACGACAATTTATGGCAGATATGATGGCGCCAAGGCAGTAGTAGAACAAGCAGTGAGTGTACCAGCAAGCTGCGACGCCATGCCAGGATTGCCATTAAGCAAAGAGAACGATGGATTTTCCATGATAGCATTGCTTTCTCAAGCTGTTGTTAGCTACCTCGCTAACTAATTTATTTATTAGCTGCTGTTTGCCACACCTTTCATTTTTTGGATTGAAGACTGAGGCTTTACTACAATGTAGCACGGTTTCGTGTGGTGATATATATATTTAATATATGCTAATTAGTATATATAATATGAATAAGATGTTGTTTAATTGCTGCTTTCAGCTAGATAAGTAACTACTTTTAAATCGAATATGAGTATATTATGCATTTTGTTAGATATTAAATCTGATAAGCAATTAGATCTTAATAGCGATCATTATCTACCTATTGCCACTGTGAATAGTGAACACTAGCAAAATTCCTGGCATGCCAGGTAATACCCAATTTTGATCATGTCAAGATTTGTTTTTTAAAAGAACTTTATTATTTAATAGTTCCAACTAAGGTCGTTGCGAATTCAACCACGGGGCCCGAATCCAATAGCCCCAACATGTGCCGTTGAAACATGCATAACTTTTGCTCCATAGACCTCCATACAGATCCATACTTTATATATATAGCTTAAACTTTTTTTCCGATAATATCAATATACATTTTTTTTTGTTTCATGTCACTTATTATTTATAAATACAAACCCAATGTTGGTGGAGTTTTCAAATTTTCTTGGCTCATTTCATCATAAATTTTTGAACAGTGGACAGAAAAAAAAAGAATATAATGAAGATTATGCCCGGTTCAATCCAACCACTGCGTAGGAAGTACCCTTTCAAAATTGTTTATTTAGTAGTCTGGGTCATGATGATTAGTGAAAATGAATATCCTATCAAAATTGAATAATATGTATTATAATTAAGAACACATCTACAATTTTATTTTTTAATGTAATTAATATTTGATAAAAAAATGTAATGTAATAATTGAATGTACTATACACATAAAAAAGTGTATGCTAGAAACACTTATAAAATTAGTAAAGGTCCATTGATCGAACTTAAACTATTGAAATCTATTTCAATATGGGACAGTAAAGTCATCATAACTACTAGTTATGAAAGCGATATAATTAATACTTTCACGGACCATAAATTAATACTACATAAAGAGCTTTGAGTGCAATAACTCAACTGAACTGCATCCATCACCACAACTGCATCTGACCGTGCATTTAATGCTTGAAGAAGGTATGTCCAAAAAAAGGAATCTAAGGTGACAAAAGCCGGACCTAACTAATATGAACCAAACTCCAATCCGATAGAATTTTGATAATTTCAAATATGGAAAAAAAAACACAGATTGGATATCTGTCCGACATGAAATTAAGATAACTGGCTAACTGCACGAATCTCAACTTAGCAGCTGAAGATCTAACAATAACATGAACCTGAGACAACCCAACATTAACTCGACATGTAAATAAAATTTAAAAAAAAATGTAGTGCCAAGAGGTCTGACTCATCAATGCTTTTATTCATTAATTGTGAGATGGGATTCAGCTTTATCTCACAGTGTCCAAAATCGAACCCAAACATGTAAAGCACAAATTTGGTGGGCTCTGATTATAGTGGGCCTTGTCTTCACTCACAGCTCGCCAATTTTGGGTTTCATAAATTTCTCTTTAGGCTACAGAATATTTTTTCATTTTTTTTCTTTTTTCGTTAGGTTAATACTTAGCATAGCAGCAGCACAGGAACTTCCGCGGAAAAACACCAGGAACTGAGCCCACCACATGACTATCATTGAAATAAATTTGTGATTCAGAAATGGCATGAGTAATTAAAAAATAATTTGTTTATTTATTAATAAATAAATAGTTTTAGAAATTAAATAATAAATCTATGTCTTTGAATAACTCATATATGATATAAATTTAATTTAGCATTTTCCTAGGTGCATTTTAATAAATAAATTCAAATAAAGAATATTTGTTTATTCAAATTTAATATTTTAAACTACAAAAAAATATAAACTTAGACGTCTCATTGATTCTATTCAAGTTTCATTCTTTTGAAAGTTATATAAAAATGCTAATATATTGAAAATTCAGATAATATCATTTAAAATTTATTTTCGGTCACAGAAGATCCAATGAATAAATTAAATAATGAATTAGAGGGAGGGACGAGGACGAGTTTGTGGCTGTGATTCTGTGACCTGTGGTGAAAAAAGTTGCATCGATCTCTTTTCTTTCTCTTTCTCATTCCATGAAATGGTAAAAAAGTAGAGATAGTATTTTAATTTCGATGAATTAATTTATTAAATGAATTTTAAATTAAGTAGAAGAGTATAAAAAGTTCTAATCTAATCTGATATATATGAACTTTGTAATAAATTCTCTTAAAGTAGCTGATTAATTTATAGTTAACTTGGTTCGCTTGGTTAGACTAGTATATTTTATGAAGGTTGCTAGTTGGTCACTCAAAATTTTAATTCCAAAAACCATAGAATGATACATTTTAATTTTATTTGAGGTACTAATATATGTTTTGACACGCCATAGGTTGTTCATTCAACCAAATACCATTATATATCAATAATGCATTCGGAACATGTGATGGTTCAAAACTAGTTCCGCAATAAAGTGTAAATTTTATTACTGCTGGGAAAAGTCAATGTTGATGCTTTGCCAATAACACTGATACAAGAAAATACCAATGGAAAAGTCAAGACCAGATTGGGTGCCACAAGGGAGATAAAAAAATCAACGCAAACATAAGAACTAACCAACATTTACACACTATTATTAGACTGAAGTTATGCAGCTACCACAATTTAGCTCGGACAGTAACTGGTCGTGTTCAGGCTTTAAAGGCTCATTGGTGGTAGAGACACCATTGCTAATATATACAAGTATACGACTAACATTTTTGTGAAGAAAAATGATAAAGAGGATAGCTTTTGCGAAGAGAGGGGTTACTGGCTCACTCTTTGTGCATAGGGGGTTTGGATTTCTGAATTTCTAACTGAGGAGGCGATAAAGGCGATATGAATATGAAGGGAGATGAAGGGAGATGAAGAGAGATGAAGAGAGATGAAGGGTATTTTTGAGATTATAGAACTACATGTCAAAATGTAGTAGATTTTTTTTTTAATTTGAAATGTATAGAAATTGTAGAAATGTGGCAAATAACTAATTAAATTTGTTTTGATGTGGCATTTGCCTAAGGTCAAAGTTTGAAGTAGCATTTTACTAATTTATAAATTTTGGGTGGCAAAAAAACTAATTTCTCTATTTAGTATTATTATATTATTAATATAATTATAATTATGAATTATGATTATTATTATCTTATCATCACCATTAGTATTATTATATTATTATTATGATTATGATTACATTATTATTATATTAGTATAATTATGATTATTAATTATTATTATATTATTATGATTATAATTTATTATTATTATTATTATATATATTATTATTACGACTATGATTATTATTATTTATAATTATTATCATGATGATGATTATTATTATTATTATTATATTATTATTATTATTATTATTTTACTATGATTACTATTATTTATTATTACTATATTATTATAATTATGATTATAATTTTTATTATTATATTGAGTGAGACTATAGTGTTTCATGAAGCTCAAAATTTTTCGTGCTTCGTGTTTGTATCTTGATTTGAAAGTCTAAACGGCCGATCCAAAGTGTTGAACATGATCTCCATATCGAAATATCATTGAAGATTAAATTTTATATTTTTGATTTTTTTATTTCTTAGATGGATGTAAAATCACTAGTATTGGATGGTGTAGAAATTGTTACATTAACAATTGTACCCATCTTAAAAATAGCAAAAACTTAAAAATATATATAATTTGATCTCAAATGATATTTCAATATAGAGATCATGTTCAACGATTTGGATCGGCCTTTTGGACTTTCAAATCCAAGATACGGACGCGAAGCACAAAAAGATTTGCAAGGTATTTGTCAAACGTTCGACTTCCGACAAACTTGGACCCAAAGCTGACAAATGTTTTTTCGTAGGGTATCCTAAGGAAACGAAAGGATATTACTTCTATTATCAGTCCGAGAACAAGATAATTGTTGCTCGTCATGGTATATTTTTGGAGAAAGAGTTTCTCACAAAAGGAAGTAGTGGGAGTAATGTAATACTTGAAGAAATTCAAGATATATCACACAATACAATATATGATACTGATCAGATAAACCCACCACTTGATTCTTCGGCTAATGAGCATTTGGAAGAACCCAATCTACAAATAGTTGTGGAAGAAGTTTTAGTCCCAAACTCATCTACTTCAACGCAAGTTGAAATAGAACTAAATTCGCATACTGATGTGGATGAAGTTCGACAGCCTGAAGAACAAGTGCTACGAAGGTCACATAGGATAGTCCGTGCACCTGAAAGGTACATGGGACTGCATGAAGTCTCAGTATTTGATGCTGAAGATCCCCTAACCTATGCGGAAGCAGTGGATAGATCCGACTCTGATAAATGGCTGGAGGCCATGAGATCCGAAATACAGTCCATGTATGACAACAAGGTTTGGAACCTGGTTGCACCACTTATTGGGGTAAAATCCATAGCTAACAAGTGGATTTTTTAAAAGAAAAATAGGCATGGATGATAATATGACTGTTTACAAAGTACGGCTAGTAGCGAAAGGTTTCAAGCAAATTCTCGACGTAGATTATGATGAAACTTTTTCGCCCGTAGCTATGTTTAAGTCAATTCGGATGCTCCTAGCAATTGTCGTATTTCATGATTATGAAATATGGCAGATGGATGTCAAAACCGTCTTCCTAAATGGAAATTTGGAAGAGGACGTGTATATGATACAGCGCATAAGTTTTGAGGATCCAAAGAATGCTGAGAAGGTATGCAAGCTTCTCAAATCCATTATGAATTGAAGCAAGCATTATGGAGTTGGAATCTTTGATTTGGCGAAGAAGTCAAACAGTTTGACTTCGTAAGATGCGAAGAAGAACCTTGTGTATACAGGAAAACTAGTGGGAGTGTCATCGCTTTTTTAATCCTCTATATGGACGATATACTCTAAATGGGAAATGATATTCCCTTATTGCAATTAGCCAAATCTTCATTAAAGAAAGTGTTATGAATGGAAGATTTGGGCGAGGCTGTCTATATACTAGGCATAGAGATCTATAGAGATAAATCTAAAAGACTTATTGGATTAAGTCAAAGCACATACATTGATAAAGTGTTGAATCGGTTCAAGCATGTAGAATTTCAAGAAAGAATTTCTATCAATGAATCATGGTGCACACTTAGCAAGACTCGGTGTCCTTTGACAATCGATGAACAAAGCATAATGAGTAGAGTACCATATGCTTCGGCTATTGGCTCTATCATGTACGCCATGTTGTGCACTCGCCCTGATGTCTCGTATGCTTGGAGTATGATGAGTAGATATCAGGCTAATCCAGGCTAGGAGCACTGGAATGCTGCAAAGAATATCCTTAAGTACTTAAGAAGAACTAAGGATATGTTTCTCATCTACGGTGTTGACTCGAAGCTCGTGGTAAGTGGTTACACAAACGTTATCACCTCATATGAAAAATCATAAATAGAGGCGACGTAAAGATTTGTAAAATTGACACGATTGGCAACACAAATTGATCCACTTACAAAACCTCTACCTCAAGCCAAGCACTACAGACACATCTTCTATGGGTTTGAGACACATAGAAGATTGGGCTCGTGAGATTATCTTTTAAATCGAGAGATTTATAGATTTGTATAAGGCATGACTCAATATGATTGACTCCAAGCTTAAGTGGGAGATTGTTAGTTTGTAATAATCTTGAAGTCAATAATACGATAAATTAGTTATATAAAGCTTTGTTCATGAATTGGATATTTAAACGATATTTTGTTTCCTTGAGTATTATTGAATTTATGAATCATTCCGAGTTCATGACTGAAATTGTGAAACTTCATAATATAGAATATACTCTTAAAAGTCACTAACCAAGGTAATTAGCAGGAACACTAATTAACCATTATCAGGTTAGTATGTGGATTAAATGATGGTCAAGTTTTACAGACCATAGACAAAGAGTTGTCATTTTAATCACATAGATAGATGTTCTAGGAACATCATATTTGATAGACCCCGAATGAAACATTAAATGGAATTGTGTTCGTGTCATTAATGTTTTCGTTCGATTTAAATTCTAAAGTATGAGGTATTCATCTTTCCTACATAAGATATGTATGTGTGTGATTTCTACCAAACGTTATCCGTAAAAGGTGGCTATAAAGGTAGCTCTTCGGTATACATAACTTATGCGGAGGAAGAGATGGTTTGCCAAAAGTACTATTGTCCCTCGTATTTCTATACGAGTTATAAGCATCATCGGGCCCTTGATAGAGTAAGATTATCTCGCTAGCAAGATATAATTACAAGAGTAATTATATTTGATAATTTACTCAAGATCAAGAAAGGATTAAGTTTGCAAGGATGACACATACCTACCTTGAAACTGATTTGATAGCTATGAGACAAAAGAATTAAACACAAGTAAATAGTTTACTGGATCATGATATTGTACAGTACATCATCATCTGTGTAATTGGATGGTCATAGTGTATTCTGCCAGATACCTCCTATGATTATAGAAGTTAAAACGGTTTTAACTCTATTTACCAACATAACACGGATCCTGTCGGGTCACACCGTATAGGAGTTAATCGGAGAATCTTATTGATTAATTATAAATTATTTATAATGAATAATAAGATGGTTATAATTAATTATATATGATATAATTATATTTGTCATGAGAGATGACAAGAAGCAAAAATCGATTGAATTTATAACGTGTTGGACACGTCGTATAAATTCGTCGAAACAACAACATGAGAAAAATATAATTGTAGATGACAATTATATATATTTGATTTGGATTTTAAATGTTAATTATGGATTTGAATTATGGGCCAAAGCCCATTTATAATTAAAGTCTTAATTAATAATTAAAGCCTAAAATCAGAAAAGCCCAAAAAAACCCAAAATCCGAAAAGCCCAAAAAGGCCCATGAAAAGCCCATGATGACCTCCAAGGGTATTTTGGTAATTTGTCCAAAAGCCCAAGGGTATTTCGGTAATTTATCCAAAAAGCCCAATGGCGTTTTGGTAAATTGGATGAACTTTAAGGGTATTTTGATCTTTTCACATTGGAACCTCCTTACTATTCATGAGGGTATTTTGGTAATTTGCCAATCTCACATTTTCTATAAATAGAGGGGTAGGGTGAGAGAGAAACTTCCACCAAATCAGTTCTACTTTCTCTCTCTCAATATACGGTTGTTTCAGAATTCACGGGATCAGTGAATAGTGTTTTTACTAAAGTTGCGATATTTCTGCACATTTGTGAAACAGAATTACTGCGAGTCGTGAATAGTACTATTTCGTCTTTTCTCGGGTGAATAGTGTTTTTGCGAGAAACCGCGGTTTACGGTATTTCTGGCAAAAGAAATAAACCGCTCTCTGGTCAGTCCTGGTGGATAACTTACAGAGGCATCAGACGTTTGGTGCTCCGAGACAAGCCGATTTTCATTCCAATTGAAATTTGGAAGCGAGGTATAACATCTTATATTAATCTATTTAATTGTTAAGTAGATTAATATTTTAGAAATCAATCATGGAGTAGATCAATAAAGGTTTAAAGAGATGTGTATCTCTCGGTAATCATCCGACACATCACTTTAACCCTAAGCTTAAGTTTAAATGTCTCGTAACTCTCGGTTATTATCCGACATACTTTAATCCCTAACTTAAGTAGAAGTAAAATTTTTGTTCTACGATCTTTCCGCAGCTTGAGCATTAATGGGATTTGGGCATTCCGAATCCCTACAACATAGTTGTTGGGCATAGTATGGTACGGTATGATATAATTTTGGATCCGTATTTTAATCGTATCATGTCTGATTTTTTGAAAAATCAGCATTGTACGGCACGCACAACAGTACAAAATCTAGACACGACACGATACGATATGAAAGCATGACCGAAAGCACGACACAACACGAAATAAAAATACCACACGACACAAAATGAGTTCAACATTTTATAATTTTGGCATGAAATCAAGTATATGTTCCCAACTTTAATATCCATGCAATATTTTTGTCGTTCTGGTGTGTATAGCAATTTGTGAATTATATTTCATTACAGCTAACAGGGTTCTAATTGAGAAAAGAATGAGATTGGATGAGAAATATTTTAGGTTGTGGTTTTGTTGAAGGATTGGGACGATTCAGAAAGTAGGCTTCAAGATAAGTCATGAATGTACTCAATTGATCGAGAAGAAGTTACCACTGCATCAAGTTCTGAGACAAATAAAAAAATGTCAGAGATGAACTAGCACTGTGAGGAAGAAAGTCATCTGCGAGATACTCAAATCCATATATGTACAACTGTGAAAAATATGATTATACATTATTAAGACATATTTAGCACGATTAAGACATATTTATCATGATTAAGTTTGTTACATTATATAAATACGGTACAATTATATATGACACAATTAGACACAACACGATTAAGCACGGCAAGGTAGACACGATGTGCCTTATTCGTGTTGTGTCATAACGGTGTCGTGTCGTCCCTCTATCAATTTTAGACATGACAAGACACGACATGAAAAATATTAAAAAAAATAAAAATACACGATACGACATACTTTAACACGAAAACAACACAAATTTAGAAAATTAATTGCAGGAGGAAAAAAAGAGAATGGACTAAATTAGACCAAATTTAAATTGTTGAGTTCAAACGAGTTATTTCAAAAACTTGCGAATAATTCACAAAATATGTATTATAAGTGAACAACTTGTGTATTATTCGCACAACATGTGAATTTACATTTTATACGCGGATTAATTCGGATGTTTCTGAAAAATGAATTATATATGAATTATATGTGAATAATTCGTTAAAATTTATGATTATGTCATAATTTGAATAGTTTGTTTCGCACAATAATAATATAAATAAAAAATATATTAGAATTTACAAATTTTGCAAATATTATATAAAATAATTTATAATAATATTTAAAATTTTATATAATATTTTCATGAGTTATTAATAAATGAAACATTATATTAATCAATATTTTATTCATTGGGAAGATAAAAAAAAATTGTTGTTGGCAAATATTGTTACGGAGGATTCCTGACCCTTACGATATGCAACCCATAGTAATATGACTTGCGAATTATTTGTGAATAATATATTTTTATTCTTAGCCGAATGTGTTACTAATAATTTATCGATTTAATATACAACGTGTTTTATTTGTGAATAAAATATTTTATTTGTAAGTTATCCAGGAATATAATAGATGATATTTTATATTATATATATATATATATATATTTAATATTTTAATATATATTTTATTTATATTATATGAAATAAACTATTCTCAAATTATATTCATATTATACCCGAACGTAGTTTTTTGATCTCATTGAATGTTTCTGAATTCTAAATTTGTTACTATGATGCAACCTATGAGCACCACTCTCCATTGCTTGTTGCATAATCCACACATGATCTCTCAGAGAGGAGAAAAAATATTCTCAATTCTTAATGTATAAATAGAGTTAAGTTTTGTAAGTGTGTAACGTCATCACTCTTCTTCATTATTAATTTTGTTTAAATATTTTTACTTACTTAAATCTAATGATTCATATATAATTTTTCTCTCCTCATTTAAAATAAATGAGTGTGATATAACTAAGATAAAAAATAACTCTTAATATAATTTAATTAATTTATTATTATTTAAAGATTATCATGTTTCATTATATTCATATTATATACATCTTTCACATTTAAAATTATGTTCAATTTTTTTAATGTGAAATGAAGATAGTTAGCTTTTTTAATTGTTGGCAATTATATTTAAATTATGTTTTAATAAAGAGAGTTAGTTTTTCAAGATTTTTAGATATGCCATATTATTCATGCTTTCCATCATTGACATATTTTCTCTCTCTTTATTTATCTTAATCAAATGGCTCGTATCATTTTTTTTTTTCTTATTTTAAAAGATGATATAATATCTCTGAGATACAATTTAAATACTAAAATAATATAACTCTTTGTATTATTTTCAATAAATTATTATATAACTAATTATAATATATATCATTAAATATTTTGAGTAATTCAAAAAAAATATTTATGTTCAACATTTTCCGAAAAGAAGTTATTTTACAGAAAAGATAAAACATCATAAATGAACAGCAATACTAATATCCAGTTATAACATTGCATTATTTCAAATGAACAAAATTGTTTTATTTTGTGTAAGCTTTGAAAAGTAAAACATCATAAATGAAGAACAATGAAAATAAAAATATCCACCTAAAACATTGCACCTTTTGAAAACTACAAAATCATTTCATTAATTTGGTGTAAGCTTTAAAAAAACATCATAAATGAAGAACAATACAACTTAATAGGTCCTTATAATCTTACCTGTCCTATATCAATTTTAGTTACTACATTTTTTAGAGAAAAAAGAATGGAGTTTTTATGAACCTGTCAATAAGAAGGGGATTTATTTCGAATATTTGAACGAAGAAGAGGTGATGTTTGAACTTTCTTTTCAATTTTATTTTGTTCGATTGTTTAACAGAAGTACCTGTTTAATTTGAAAATGGTGGGTACTTGAAACTTAAATGTAAATGTATGAGATTATTGTTTATACCTTGTCTTTTATGAAAATGGTGGTAGGGGCGGATGTAAGATTTTGGTTGGAGGTGGAGCAATTATTTGATTATAATAGCTTATCAGGTTCAAACCCATTAACTAATCGGATATTAAATGAATAATAATAATTTAATATATATTCTTACCTAATAAAAACTATTAGAATAATAAAAATTTATATATTAAAAATAACAACAAAATAAATCTTAAAGTAATAGATAATCACGTTGATGAATAAAATTTTCTTCTACGGAACTTTATATTTTGATATTTTTACATAATTATTTTATTATGCATGATATTAAATATTTTTTTCTCAATAAAAATAATTAGACAACTCAGAGGGGATAAAAAAAATTTTAGAGAGAAACAAATTACTAAAAACACATCTAAAATCACTATTTTTTCTAGGGGACATTGCCTAGGTCCGCCCCTGAATGGTGGTTACTTCAAACTTAAATGCAAATGTATGTGATTATTGTTTATGAAAGAAGTACAATTGGATCCCAAAATTACTACCTGAAAGATGCAGACAATTATTTTAGTAAGATCTGCATCCTAACAGGCTAGCATAAAGAACTAAAAGACCAAAACATATGGACGTTACCGCTACCAGCCTATTCATGGTAAAAGATGGATATTTTTTTAGGATATTGAGCTCAAATATTCACTTCCACTTTATTGCCAACTAAATCCCTCCATATTTTCCCCCTTTTTTAGAGCGAACGTTGATTGCCTTGTCTTTATTGCCACTAAATTCAATCCTTCCTCAACGAACATGGAAATTATTAGCCTACTTCCTAAAAATAATTATTTATAAATCAATGAAATCGATCAACCAATATTCGATATACTATTATATATAGAACCAAATCCCAATCTCATCGGTGTACACCATTCAACATTTTTTTCTCAGCTAACATGGCAGCTTGCTTCCTCTCCTTCTCCCTGTTGTTCCTTCTCTGGTGTCAATCTGTCTCTGTCTCAGCATCTCCCTCCAAACTCGATGAGGTATGCAACAATATTGGTGGCTGGTATGTTACCCCAGAAAAGTGTCACTCAGTTCTTGATACCGACCCTCAAAGTCGCACCGCAGATTTAAATGGGATCGGCACCATTGCAGCAAATATTGCAGCCAAAAATGCAGCATTGGTACTCACAGACATGAAACAGTTTTTCAAGGCCACAACTGATCCAGTTCAACAAAAAGCCTTGCAAACATGTGTGCAAGAATATACAGATGTCATCCCCAAGCTGAACAGTGCGTCTGAATTGATAAAAAACAAGAAGTACAGTGAGGCCTATTCTGTGCTAGATGCGGCCTTGGCTGTGCCAGTAAAATGTGATTCTGCGACCGCAGATTATCCTGCCACAAGGGCATTGGTTGATAAAGATGATGTATCTTTTTCAAATGTGGCATATATTGCTCGAGCAGTTGCAGGATATCTAGCTAATTAACTGCTAGAGTTGTTGATTTAACTTCTGTTATGTATTAAAAAGTGTCAATGATTTTGTTTTTTCATGCATTTGAGTGATGTTTTTTTTTCCTTCTGACAATAATCTGAGTGAAATTGAATTTTTTTTTCTTATATGTCTTCAAAATTAAGTCATTCATCCTGAATCTAGATGTTTGGATACACATATTTTATCAGAGGCAATGCCAGCACATGCATGCTAATTAGTACTTGTTTTAATGGTTAGGCATTGTTCAAGGATCCGTAGCCCAAACTAAAATGAATAGTAGGGAATATACTACTTTTCCTCTATTTGGACTTTCTTGAGCAACCAAATCAGTAATAAACACAAAATTCTGTGACCTCCAAGAAAATTGGTTATAAACTTATTATTAGAAAGTTTGGATCAGATAAAGTAATAAAGATTAACATCTTTGGGCAGTCATTCATCCAAAGTCTGCATTTAGTGATCCTTGTTTCATTGAGTCACCAAATGCCAGTCATGTGCCAGCAACTCCAATATTGTGTTATACTAAATTTTAAACAATTTCAGGAAATAACATGAATTTCTAGAAATTAATTTCTAATTTTCAATACATGATCGGCCTAAACTGAAAATGTGTACCATCAAAACCCCAACAATTTAATTCAGAAATAGAATTTAAAGAATTAATAGGGACAAACTTGTCTTCAGAAATTTAATCCCGACTCACTTCCCCTTAATAATTTTTGTCCCTTCTCCGCACGCATATCTTCCCTTTCCTCTCTCTTTTTTTTGAAAGAGATGGCAGAAGCTGCCATGCATTGAATTAAACATAGAGATTGTACAGATTCCTCTCTCTCTCTCTCTCTTTTATATTCAAATAGATAAAATTTTAAATTGACTATTTGAACGGTTCTATTTACTTAATGTGTTGTCGATGAACCTCTACCCAATAAAAGACGTAAAATAAACAGAGTGATGTTCTTAATTAATGAGATATATTGAATTGTTGAGTTAATGAGTTTGAACTCAATAAACTATTACAATTCCATTATATCTCCTAATCAAAATCCTGTGTTATATTTGAACCACATTTTTGGGCCAATGGGCTTGCAACTCATTTTGATATCCAATATGTATTATGTAATGAACTGATGGAACATAATAGAAAAATTACCATCTTCCTCGTTCACCGTGTCTCTCTGCTCTCGCTCTTCTCTTCCCGTCGATTATCATTTCAAACCTGGAAATCGTAACAAACTGATACCAGAGCTTAGTTCTCCATCGCTATTGCTGTCAAATCAGATCCTTCGGTGGTTCTAAGTCTGGTTCTGGATTTCGCTGCAGTTTGTGCTTCCACTCAGTAAGCTTTGTGCGCTACGATAGAAGATAATCGTTGATCATAAAAAGGTGGGCGATCTTGTTTGTCTTCTACTGAAATCGCTGGCGTCAAGTTTCCTTCCAATTTCTCTCTTTGGGTATGCACTTTTGACCTTGACTAGATGACAAAGGAATTTGAATTTGTATTGATGTGCATCCAGGGAATAATTCCATTTGTCCTGTTGTCCAGTACTAATTTATTTGTTCTAAATCCAATTATTCGGGGCAGCCATGCGGTCAACTTAATTTGGTCCATTGGTAATTTAATTAATTTGGTAAGTGAGTTTGATTAATTAGAAATTTCGGTGAATCTGAGAATTTGAAATTTTGGAGATTTGTTGATTTGAGGGTTTGTAGAATTTGGGATATTGATGTCTATAAAATTTGATATTGAGAAGTATGATGGAAAGTTAAATTTTACAATATGGTAAATATGTATGGCCGTCATCTTATCCATTTTTGGTGTTAAGAATGTTATTTTTGGTAGAGAAAAATTAATCTATACGGTGACGGATAAGAAGTAGAGAGATGTGGATGACAAAAAAATTTTTCACTATTCAATTATATTCACAACATTTCAAGAGATTCTTTCGGAGAAAACCGCTAAAGGTTTGTGAGAGAAATTAAAAAATATTTTTATGAAAAAGTTTCTAACTAACTGGTTGCGGTTAAAGTTATGCATCTACACTCTTCGTATAGAATAAGGTATATCTATTTTCGATCATATTACGGAGTTTACCTCCATTTTGAATGATTTGGATATATTAGATGTTAAGATAGAGGATGAGGATTAAGTCATTTTGTTGTTATGTTCATTACCTGCATCGTATAAGAATTTTAGAGATATATGGTGTATAATAAAGAGAAAATTACCTTTGAGAATGTTAAAAACACTTTGCAAGCAGTGTTGCATTTGCATAATAAAACAATCAATATTGAAAATGGAGGTCAAAGTATTAGTATTAAATTATGAATATGAATACTTCTTAACACATGAGCTCAAATAGAAATTGGTTTGAGAGTTATAAGTTATCTAGTGGCGATATTCTTATGGGTAATTGCAATTTGTGCAAAGTTGCTGGTGTTGGCACGATAAAAATTAAGTTTCATTAATAATATTTGAAGGTTGATGGATATGAGATATATACCTAATTTGAGTAAAAACTTAATTTTTTTTGTTCTCTTGAAGAGAAATGATATAAGTTTCAAAATGAAGATAGAGTCATTCATATTTTCAAAAAGGCTCTTACTATCATGAAGGTAAAAGAGTTGGAACTATCTATTTTCTATAAGGTTTTTTGATCATCGACTTGACCGCTGTTATGGATTTGGGTCCTACCTCGGATATGGATGTCACAAAATTATGACATATGTGATTGGAGCATATGAGTAAATGGGGGATGAACATCTAAGAGGTGGCACAATCGGGCGAGTCGGGTCAGGTTAGTTTGACCAAAAAAATTATCAAGTCATCGGGTCGGGTTCGGTCAATCTGATTCGGGTCGGGTTGAACATTGTCGGGTTTTTTTAGGTATCGGGTCATTTCGGATCGGGTTCTTAGTAGCTCAGATCATCTCGAGTTTTGTGTCATTCGGGTCCGGGTCGGGTTTCAGATCATCTTATATCGGGTAATGTCAGGTTTTGGGTTATTTCAAGTTGGGCCGGGCCGGGCCGTGTTCTTTTTTATGATGTTTAATTTTAGGTCGGGTTGAATTTCGGATCGTTAGACTTAAAAAAAATTCAAAAATTCATTTTATACAATGTTAGATCTAGATTATCAATTATGTTATAATCAATTTGACTTTTCAAATATTATGGATATGATTAATTAATTTGGGTCTAGTCAGATCATTTCCAGATCAATATACTTCATTCATTTTATTAACAAACTGAAAATATATTACTTATGATAATTCTGATTAATAGACATTATTTTTTTATGATAATTATAATTTATGACATATATGCACATATATAATTTCTTAATTAAAATTATTAAAAGTATACGTGCAATTATTTATACATGCTATATTAATAAAAATATTTATTAATTTATGTTAAAATAAACAGACAGTCTATCGTTATTTATGAAACTCGTGCTTAACCTAGTCCTCTAAACTCGACCTCCCTCAAAATAAACTGACAGTCAAGTACAAGTTAGATTTATAAAGAGAAGTTTAATATTTATACAGTATAATTTTAAAGTAATTGGATACATATATCATATATGCAGCATGAATCGGGTCGGGTTCGGATCGGGTCGGGTTTCAGGTCATTTGATCTCGAATCATCTCGGATTTCGGGTCGTTCAGGTTCGGATCAGGTTGAGTTTTAGATTGTCTAATTTCGGGTCATCTCAAGTTTTCGAGTTGTTCGGATTCAGATCGGGTCGAGTTTCGGGTTGTCGGATCTCGGATCATCTCGAGTTTTGGGTCGTTCGAGTCGAGTCGGTTCAGGTTCGAATCAGTTTGACTTTCTAAAAAAGGTCGGGTCGGGTTCCGGGTGGCGTCGGGTGCGTTTTCATGTTTTGCGCGTCCGGATTACTACATATCGGTTCATGGATACGGGTAAAAGGATACGGTGAACTTACTACAGATAAGTTCACAGATACAAATACAGTGTAAACTGAATCTACTAACAGATCGATTCAACCTACGTGGAGTGTAGACAGACGAACTTAATACAGATCAGTTCGCTGATTGATGATAGATACAGATGAACTTACTAACAGATCAGTTCATTCCGTGATAGAGAAAGATGAACTTACTACAGATCGGTTCAATCTTTATAGCTCAGAGACGACCTTACAAACAGATCAGATCAATCTCTACGGAGAGATAGAAGATGAGTCTACTAACAGATCGACTCAATCTTAATTGATCTAGAAGATGAACTTACTAACAGATCAGTTCAATCTTAACTAATCAATGACCAATCACATAAAATACAACTCGAAGCACTGAGCTAGTTAATCTTGAGGTTGGTGAATCAAAAGATAGATGGATATGGCTCACTTGTTTATCTTGCTGATCTTCTAGATCATGAATTTCAGACACTGAGCGGATTCATAGACCTAGGAACACATATGCACATAAAGTCAAACATGAAGCGCTGAGCCAGTTCAACATTGAGGCATGTGTGTTAGTGAATGAACCTACAAACAGATCGGTTCAATTTTACCGTTTAGAAGATGAACCTACTACAGATCGGTTCAATCTTTTAGCTTGAGAGATGAACTTACAAATAGATCAGTTCGATCTCATAGACTAGAAGACAAACTTACAAACAGATCAGTTTAGTCTTACTAGCATGTCAAGTCATGAACAGTCGTTCAAGACACAAGGTCAGTAGACAGTGGACAGAGTCCCTACATTTGTCTTGTTCGACCTCCTAAATCATGAATTCTGAGCACCTAGCTGATTCATGGATTAGGTTGAGCTTCTAACATTGAATTATATTCATTCGGATCTTTGGAGACCCTCACGTGAGCCATCAAAAGGTCAAGATTCTCGTTATTTGCTTACTTTCACTGATAATTTTTTTAGAAAATGTGCGACCCTTTTTCACGCGCTCCGCACCGCCTTAAGGTGGCGTTGGCGATGCGATGCGGAAGAAGGACACGGAGATCCCTCCCAAGCGTGTATTTGTTTAATGTCAGTTAATTCTACCGTTTAGACCAATTTGAATGCACATTTAGGGGGTTTTTAGTGATTGTGAGTTCTTGTAGATTCCGGTGGGCGCAAGCCCCCATCGTTAATTACCCTGGGCTGTTAACCTCGAGGCACCTCTGGATCTTTAAAAGGGATAAGCAAATAGTATAATTAAATGATGGTCAAGTGGTCACGTGCTTCCGTGATCAGGGTCACTGCAAAACACTCTGGACTTACGATCGATCGGTTCATGAGCGGAATGACGAAAGATGAACTTACTAACAGATCGGTTCTATCTTTAGGGTGTAGTGCAAATTGAATCTACAAACGGATCGATTCGACTTTCATAGAGCATTGATAGACGAACTTACCAACAGATCAGTTCGGGGTTTAGAAACAAGGATACAGATGAACTTACTACAGATCAGTTCATGGATTCAGATACAGTGTCAATTGAATCTACTAACAGATTGATTCAACCTACATGGAGTGTGGATAGACGAACTTACTACAGATCAGTTCTCTGATTGATGATAGGTACAGATGAACTTACTAACAGATCAGTTCATTCTGCGATAGAGAAAGATGAACTTACTACAGGTCAGTTCAATCTTTACCACTTCGAGAAATGACCTTACTAACAGATCAGATCAATCTCTACGAAGGGATGAAAGGTGAGTCTACTAACAGATCGACTCGACCTTGATTGATCTAGAAGATGAACCTACTACAGATCGGTTCAATCTTTACTAGTCAATGACCAATCACACAAAATACAACTCAAAGCACTTTGCCGGTTGATCTTGAGGTTGGTGAATCAGGAGATAGGTGGATTTGGCCCACTTGTTTCATCTCACTGGTCTTCTAGATCATGAATTTCAAGCACTAAGCGGATTCATAAACCTAAGGATACGATCGCACACAAAGTCAAACCTGAAGCGCTGAGCCAGCTTGACATTGGGGCGTGTGTCAGTGAAAGAACCTACTACAGAACGGTTCATTCCACTATTTTGAGAATGAATCTACTACAGAACGATTCGATCCTCTGGACTAGAAGACAAACTTATCGACGGATTAGTTTGATCTTACTAGCTTGATTGGTCATGAATTACTTGTTCATGACACAAGGTCAGTAGACAGTGGACAGAGTCCCTACAGTTGTCTTACTTGATCTCCTAAATTATGAATTCTGAGCGCTTGGCCGATTCATAGATTCAGGGCCACTTTGTACACAAAATTAGACTCGGAGCACTTGGCTGATCTAATATTGAGACAAGTTTATCAGAGAGTGAGTTTCTAGACAGTTTAGTTCAACTCACCTAACCTGGTTAGATTATGGGCTCACAAATAACTTAGTCCATTATCTGTACAATGCCAACCTTGAGAGGCAGTTAGTGTATTAATGATCAATGGATCATTAATCTCAGTCATCATGATATCACCTCTTTAGACATCATAAATGTTCTTGTTGTGTTGATGTTACAGTCTCAGTTGTCTTCTCAGCAGGTGTTAGGATGTTTTCGTCCTAATTGTTACTAACTGACTGTTCTGGATGTTGCATTACTTGTGCAAAAATATTCTGTTGCTCTATACCCCTGTGTGAGCTTATTTAATCACCTCTAAAATGCAAAAGAATTATTGCATTTACTATTGATTTTATTAACAAGATAATACCTTTTATTATTATCTTAATTGCAAAGGTGATTTTATTTTTACTTTTAGCTCTCTTTATTTTTATAGAAAATTACTTACAAAAATAATAGAAAAATAGTTGGCTATTATTCAGAATTTTATTTGAATTTTTAGGATTTTTACAATAGCCAAAATAGCAAGTCAAAGCTTGGTCAAATAGGAAAAAGCAAACAATGTCATTTTGCTTTTAAATTGTTTCAGTATAGTAAAATTCTTAAAATTGAAATGTTTTTACATAAAAAAATACTATGAAAAACAAAGAATTTTTAGAAATAAATTTGAGTCAATTTGGAGTTTAGTAGAGCCTCCAAATGATTTATTCACTATTTATTTTAATTTTCTGTTATTTAACTGAGTTGGGCTTAATTGAGTGGGTCAAGGTTTAATTTCCTTTAATTATTAAAAATTGGGCCCATTTCATTTTTATTTTCTCTGAGTTGGGCCAGCTCTGACTCTGGGCCGAGATTAATCCATCAATTAATCTGAGCCATTAGGTTTGTATCAAGATCCGCACAGATCTTTCATTTAACATTTCATTTTAATCGAGCCGCCAGATATTACTGAGATACGTGTTTGGCAGATCTAAGGCCCAGATCTTCTTTTTATTTAATTATCTGAACTCTTGATAGATCCTGTGTGTTGATAGATCTCAAGATCGGTGCAACGCTTCAAAGTTCGTGCCAATGATCCTATACTTCTTCTAACTCGTTAGGATTCGTGCCACGCAGTGTTTCCGACGACCGGAGCACTCCCTCTCCGATCGGATCGGTGCCCTAGCATCGTCTCACCTTGGTAGGCTCCTTTGTGGTTCTTGATTGAAGATCTATACGGTGATTGATGCTATACGATAGTACTAGTTGATATACCAGTTGAAATCGGTACCGAGATGCTTCTTCTTTTTGTTTTGATAAAATCCCAATTGATCACTTCTCTTCTCTTACTATTCTTTCTTTCTTGCAACTGGAAAATGGATGTGTATATGCTTAAGTGTTCCTCTCTCTCCTTCTTGCCTCTTTTTTTTATATTTCACCCTTGGGTTTATATAGCTTTCAACCGATTGTTTGCTTAATTGTGATTGGTCCATCACCCTTGAGTCGGATTGCCGGCTTGTACGGATCCCGTGCCTTCATCCCACTTCTATGAACGGTTGTGATGTATTGTGTTTGTTGCGAAATCGCCTAACCGTTTTCTGTTACTCCCTTTGACTGTGTCGCAACTCGTTTGACTCCAATTCAACACATGCTTCAATAGGTGAGCAGACCCCTCATCAACAGATCATATTTAAATGCCTCTGTACCATTGCTAGCACCTTCTCTCTCTCAATTGTACCGAATTCTACTCAATTCAAAATCGTGCTTCTACTTTGTCTCTTCTCTTGGCCAATTTCAGATCTTTTCACCTAACTGCTCTCTCAATTCGTGCTAATTAGCATCGCCTTGATCTGAATAAGCTCATTGATCACTCAATTTGACCTCTGAATCACCTATTAGACTTGCCTCTTTGCCACTGCCTTTAGCAATTTTCGATCTTTAAACCTCCTTCCAGTTCAATTGCCTTGAAATTACTCATCAATTGACATCGCCTAAACACAAGCAAGCTTTCTTCGTGCTCAATTTGGTGTTTGAAGCATTCAATTGCATCTCTTTAGAAGTGCACCATTGCCTCTTCAACTCAAATCGTGGTAATCTTGTTGTTCAATTCTTCCTTCACTATTATCCTCTTGTTCTCACTTCTCTGATTGAAGCATTGATGCTTGCTACTTGTCTCAAAGCCTCTCGCAATGGTGAGACGCCATGGGAAGAAGACAGTGATCGCGCGCGAGGAGAAGAAGAAGAGAGAGCGGGGAGAGTCTTCGACTAGACTGGATGGGCTAGGCACACGTGCACCAAAGCGCCAGGGAAAAGTAGACCAGCGAATGGGGAAGCATACACCAGGTTCATCTCCTGTTTATTCTCAATTTTGAATAGGCTGTGTTGATTTGAATGAACAAACTGAATGGACTTGGTTCATGGCCTAGTTATGCGACTCTGCTTGCATTTCGATTGTCGTGCCCCACTTTGTAAGGCTCGAGGGTTTAAAGCTATGAGTTTAATTAGTTTGTTGATTAGGGTTGATGTCTTGAGGTGGCTCTGTCTAATTGGTTGATTGCTTAATAAACAAACCCTTAACACTAATGATCCGTTAATGATGAGTGATGTGGCTCTGACTGTTTGTGCCACGTGTGTTGTCTTGTGCTGACTTGTGCCAATCAAATGAAGCCACATGTAATCCCTGTGTATACTGTGTGATGACATGGCACCAGTGAATGCATGCCACGTGGCACCAAGTGAGGCCCACTTGTCAGTCATCTTGTGGTATGGTGGGGCCCACAGTGGTGAGGTGGACCAATAAGGAAGTGCCACATGGCACTCACCGGTATGAGGTGGCTTCATGGCATGCTGCCACATGTCCAGTTGTTGTATCTCAAATAGTGAGATGGTTGTTGATGTGTACCAGTAGGTGGATGCCACGTGGATTACCCTTGTTGACACGGTTTAACCAGGTGCTGCCATTTGTCTCTGTCTGGTGGAGTGGTTGTTGATGTGGACCAGTAGGTGAATGCCACATGGCATGTGTGGGGTCCACCTGTCAGACATCCATGCTGACATAGACCAATAGGATTGTGACACGTGGCGTGGCTTGCTGACCTGGCCCACTCTGGTGCTTGTCACGTGGCACACCTTCTCTCTTCACCTGTTTTGTATTCTCTGTGTTTCTTACACCCAGTTTGTACCCAGAGTTGCTGTTATCCCCAAGTTGTACCCAGAGTTGCTTTGATTAAATCTCAACCCTTTGATCTGCCTATTTAATCTGTTTTATCTTCTCTGAATTTATTTTAATAGTTTCACTTATACAAAAATCATGAAATTTTCACCAAAAATCTCTAAATTCATGATGATCACCCCTGTAATTTTTAATTCCATTTTTGCCCCTGCCTCTTTAAATTAAAAATTCTTTTGTCAAGAAAAACTCTGTTTTCCTCTTTGAATTAATCCCAGATTTTAATTATACCTCAGTGTCTCTGCCAAATATCTCTCTCTTGCAGAAACCACCCTAATTAAACATCAATTAGACTTGTATTAATGCTTATTGGGGTTTGACTTGATCAAAAACTGATTACTTGTCAACAATTGATACAAATCTAGACTTGATCAGATGGTTGCTCTCAGCTTTGGCATCTGATCAGTCTTGTGAAATTAACTTCCAATTCATGTTCATGAGAGTAACTTGGTCAAAAGTTGATTACTTGTCAACAATTGGCACAAATCAGGGCATGGTCAGGCGGTTGCTCACGGCTTTGGCACCTGATCAGCCTTGAAAGCAAAATCACATTGAAATTTCTTGTGTTTGGCTGTATCAGAATACTGGCTTGGCATTGACACAATCCTCGTTGTGCAGGGATTATACTACTTCAGTCCTTAGGGTTTGCTCTGAGGGTAGATTCTTAGGGTTCAATCTTGACTTCCTTGATGTCTGTCACTGAGGTGTGGGGCCCACCTGTCAGTGAAGAATGATCAGATGGATGACCCATCAGGAGATTTCTCTCTCTTAAATCTCCTGAGGATCATCCACCTCGAATGAACAGCAATTAACGGGGTATTTATATCCTTGCTTCACACTTAAGATTTCCTTGTGGGATTAATGCTTTTGTTCCGGGGTTAGATTGAATGGATAAGCTAGGTTCAGGCTGTTGAAGCTGCTTATAAGGGGCTGCTAGGTGGGTTCCACTTGTCAGAAAAAATATAATCACATGGTGACACCCGAGAGATCTCTCTTCTCTCTTGATCCTCTCGGCTGTCACTCATGCCGAGTGAATAGAGGATGGTGGGGTATTTATACCCTTTATTTTGTGCCCAGAATTTCCTTGTGGGACAAATAAAGTTGCTCCGGAATTCGTCAGCGACTTCTTCTGGCTAGTGGTCCCTCTCTTCCTTGCTCTCTTCTTTATGGTTTATTATTGACAATTGATCTTCATTCTTAATTATTCAGCTGTTTAATCCTTGAGATTTTTCAAGGGTAAACAGAAAAGTTCGGGTCTTTTTCTTGAAAGAGAAAAGTGAGGTTTTTATTTTGTTTAAAGAATGGAAAATCCTTTTAGAGAATAAAATTGAAAAGAAAATTAAGAGGTTAAGAATTGATAATGATCTTGAATTTTATAACCATCAATTTGATGAATTTTACAAGACCGAAGGAATTATTAGACATAAAATAGTGGTGAATGCTCCATAATAAAATGAAGTTGCGAAAAAAATAAATAAGACACTACTTGAAAGAGCCCGTTGTATATTTTTTAATACGGGTTCGGGTAAGGTAAGTCTAAATTATTTTTGTTCTAATTTTAATAGTTGTGTTTATTTAAAGAAGTTGGATGGCGATGATTATATCGATTTGTTGATGTGGATGATATATTGATTGCGGTCACCAATATGGGAGAAATTAAGAAATTACAAGAGCAACTTGGTATGCCTTTTGAGATGAAAGATTTAGGGGCCATGGAGAATTTTTTTGGAATGGAGATTATAAGAGATCGGTCCAATCAAAAGTTTTTTCTCTCATAAAAGGAGTTTGTCGAAAGATTCTTTGTCGGTTTGGCATGAAGAAAAAAAAAGTTATTTCAACTTCTTTTGTAGTGCATTTTAAGATTTCGACCACTTTGAGTCCAAAATCTGATGGTGAAATGAGCTATATGGAAAATGTTCTATATTTTAGTGTAGTTGGGAGTCTCATGTACTTGATAGTGTGCACTCGATCCGATATTGTTCAAGTCATTAGTTTGGCAAGTAGGTATCTCTTTTGTACTGAAAAAGGACACTAAAAGCGGTGAAGTAAATTTTTCGCTATTTGAAAGGTACAAATAATGCATGTTTGGTTTGAAAATGGAGATGGTGCACTAACAAGTTATGTTGACTCGAATTTTAGAGGTGATCTTGATAAGATGTCTTTGATAGGTTACATTTTTAACATTAGAGATTGTGCAATAAGTTGGAAGTCTCAACTTCAAGCAAATGTTACACTCAAGTATCAAACCTAAATACATGATAATTATGGAGACAATTGAATAATTTATTTGGCTCAAGACATTTGTAGGTGAGATGTCTTCTCTTGTTTGTTCTATTGCGGTGTTTTGTGATAACTAAAGTACGGTTAATTTGATGAAGGATCATATACATCATGAGAGGACAAAATATATTGACATTCAACATCACTTAGTTCGAGATGTAGTTTCGGATGATAAAATTCTTGTGAAGAAGATTGGTACCGTATCGAATCCAACCAACATGCTTTCTCTTCCAATTACAAAGTTTAAGTTTTGCAAAAATTCGGTGGCAATTTGTTGCTAGCGTTATGCTAGTTTGCTTCTATTGCTATTTTTGGTTCAAGCTTTGTGCTATTTTGATACTAGTTAATTACTAGTTTATGTTAGTTTGTATCTTTGTTTATGTTTTAGTTTATTTTGAATATAATTTGGTTTCAGATGAGATTGTTATATTTAAATCATATTGTATACACCCAATGGGTTTGTAATTCATTTTGTATCCAATATGTATTATGTTAATGAACCGATGGAATATAATAGAAAAATTATCATCTTCCTCATTCACTCTCTGTCTCTGCTCTTGCTCTTCTCTTCCCGTCGATTACCATTTCGAACCCTAGAAATCATAACATCCTGCATCCGCTTCTGAGCAGGACAACTGCATATCAGGTATCAACTGCGATGATATTAGAACAGGAGACCACACCAGGGCATGCCTGCTCTAGTGCTGTCTTGATGGTATCAATCAGGTCATAGCCTTCATCAGTCTAGTTTGATACAGCAGTCAGCTCACTGTTTGGTCCCTGGAGCAGAAGTGAAGCACCACATTTCTGTATATTATATATTATTGATTTTTAGATGCCTTTGCTCAAAAATCCAAAAAATGTTTCAACATAAATTGTGAAATCATCTGCACCTGAATTATGCATGAAAAAAAAGATTAAGCTATATATCTAACCTAATCTCCCAAGCAGTCATGGAACTGGAGGCGGAGGAGGAATGCGACGATATCTGGATCATGCAAAACGAGCTTTGAGAAACAGCATGGATAATTGACTCGACATACCCTGCATTTGCATTTGTAATAGCCTATCTTCACCTCATTGTAGCTTGAACTGATGAGAGCCAGCACAGGCAGAGCAAGAGCTGCCCGCAGGGGCGGAGCCAGGAATTTTTCCAAGGTGTAGCCCCAATCGGATTGAATATCTTAGCGGGTTAAAACCCATTAATTTATCGGTATAAAAAAATTTTCAACATGCATTTTTAATAAATCAAAGACCAATCCAGAGTCCAGACTCCAGAGGGTAACACAAAAATTTTTCAGGATGTGGCTTAGTGGATCTATTACCCTTTATTCTATTGGTTTTTAATTTTTCAGGGGGTAACACTTGTACCCCTGGGTTTATATGGCTCCGCCCCTGGCTGCCCGGTTCACCGTAGTTAACTAAGCTTGTTAAAACCTTGCTAACTATGGTGGAAGAGTGCTGAAGTGATGGAAGATGAACATATGCGTTCCCATTTTATAGGAGAGGGGTTGGTCAGTGGCCCAGTAAGGATCATGATTTCTTTTTCAATCCTTTAATTTTTTTTTCTTTATACTTTTTATACTCCTATAAAATGTGGAGACAATTTCCAAGGTACTGTCAAGGTGATCACGTTGCAAATATCATGGAGATCACGTTTGGTACTTTAATTGAGAATTCCGCGTTTATAGCCCAATTATAGTCTCCTGCATGCGTAGAACTACATACAGAATATCCAAAAATGTTGGTCTTTGAGCAGCTAGCTATGCTCTGTATTTCACAGTGTATTTTTTTTTTATTAAGATATGACTTGATTGACATCAATATATGTGATCTGCTTCTTTTTCAAAATATATCACAATTCATAAATGAGAGATCAAGAAATGTGGGTTGCTAAACCGCAGTTCAAAACATTCACAAATTTATGTACAATGGACCGACACCAGAGTCTTTATCAATGCCATATGCTCCATGTTGTGTACATTTCTGCACACATAACAGTAATACCGTCTGAAATAGGTAAAAATATGCACAATAGAAAATAATTTTGGAGCTTTATGAATTATCGTCAATGCTATATAATTACTTTCCGTGTTCCAATTTCTTGTGCAAGGTCGTTCAACAAGGTTGTCTTAAATTTTTTTTATTATCATTTTTAATTAGATGACAATATCGTCGGAATAAAAAAATGATTTGTCGATCTAAACACTTACATAAGAGAGCACTTCTACCTATGAAATTCAACATTAGGATGGAGCTTCTACTATTGCATATCATGAACAAAAATTTAATGAAAATCCAGGAAAAGTTTTTGGCAATTTGATATTCATGATCCTTAATATTTAACGGCCAGTTGGCCACTAATAGAATATGTGCGATCCCTAAAATTTCGTTATACATTCTTTTACAATTTTATAAGACAAATTAAATATGTGTATCCTTTTTTTCTATTTTCGTAAATTATTATACTGATTTCGGAGAATAATTTTGAAATAATGAAGGCAATTCAAATTTAATGTTAGGATATATGTGAGTGTTAATATTGTTAAATACGTATCCCTTATTTGTTGGATCCTATATAAGAAAAACAAATTAGGTATATCTCATTGCTCAAATTCTTTCGTGTTTCTCAGACTCATTTAGAACTAAAAAATGAGTTTCTCTATGCATAATAAATTTCTAATTTATGTTCGAGTACTTGTAGATTAATATTATATTATTATAATAAGTAAAGATTTCCAGAATCTTGTAAGAGAAACTTTGTAGGAAAAAAAAAGCAAAAAAAAAAAATGAAATATAAATTCCCATCAACTCTCAAGCTTTTTCTATACCTTCTTTTCTAACATTGATATTTGCGGAACTATTTATGGAAGTCGTGAACTTAACCCGTCATATGTATTTGTATACTGTAGATGCACATTATGTGGTATATAGGAAACTATATTAAAAAATGAGGACAACTATTCGAGGAATGTGAATCAAATTTCAACATGACTTGCATAATTTGGTCATCACAATTATAATATCTGAACTCATACACACACACCTGTAATAAAGAAAAAAAAATATATTAACTGGTTGTGAAGTGTTTGCTTTTTCTCAATACAATGCTGATGATCTTTTCTTGAAGCACAGGGGAGTGCACATCCTTTTTTTATGGGGCACGATATATGTTTCAATTGTATGATCAGGTTCTGACTATTTGGATCAGATTCAAAGGACGTTTCAAGGGAAGTATAAAATTTATTTTATCTGCATCAACCGATTTCAATTCATATTGATCTGATTTTGGTTGACATGCTCGTGCAATAGGGTGTCAAAAAAAATAAAAAAATTGATCTGAATATATTTCCAACAGCGAAGCCTTATTTTTAATTAATTTCATTACGGTTTATGCTAGGAAAAGGTCTATAATTTTTTTAGTAAAAAAATTGAGGAACAGAAGTAAAAAGAGATGTAAGGTTAAAAAAAGTCAATGCTTTCTTTCTACATGAGACCGCGCTCTATAAATTGTGCCATGCCATCTCTCCTCTTTCATCACCTCAAGCCACTCCTCTACCATAGTTAACAAGATTTCAAAAAAAAATCAGTTAACCATGGTGAGCCGGGCGGCCATTCTTGCTCTGCTTCTACTAGGCATCATTAATTCTTGCTATGGCCAGGTGAAAATAGGCTATTACAAAGGCAAATGCGGGACCAAGGATATCGAATCCATTATCCAAGCGGTTGTCAAAGCCCGCTTCGCATATGACCCAGATATCGTCGCATTCCTCCTCCGCCTCCAGTTCCATGACTGCTTGGGAGACAAGGTTATATGTACAGATTAATCTGTTCTTTTGATATGCATAATTCAGTTGCAAATGATTTCAGAATTTCTGCTGAAGTCTTTTTGGAATTTTTGAGCAAATTGCATGCTATCTAAAAGTCATTAATAATATACAGAAATGTGATGCTTCACTGCTGCTCCGGGGACCAAACAGTGAGCAGACGGCTGTCCCGAACTATACTGTTAAAGGCTATGACCTGGTTGATACCATCAAGGCAGCATTAGAGCAGGCATGCCCTGGTGTGGTTTCCTGTTCTGATATCATCGCAGCTGCTACCCGAGATGCAGTTGTCCTGGTACGCTCATAATTCTACTGCATCACCATTTTACTAGTTCCATATATCATCACTATAGTTGTCATTTTGCAAAAACCATTTGCTTGCCTGACCTTTTTGTGCACATTTTTTATTTATTAATAATTAGGCTGGAGGAAGTTACTATGCTGTACCGATGGGAAGAAGGGATGGTCTGGTTGGACTCGCATCCAACGTTGATCTCCCTGCTCCAGATATCTCTGTTTCAAATGCAATTGCTTACTACAGGAAGGAGGGCTTCAGTCCCTTGGAAACTGTTGTTTTGCTAGGTAACTCATCACTGTTGCGACTGCACGAGTAATTCAAAACACAAATTAATAGATATTGGAAATTTTCATCTAGAAATATTAAATTACAAAATTACAAAGGAAACTAGTTAGTAGTTAAATAAAATGTGAGATTTTCTTATATCATTTCAGGTGGTCACACAGTTGGTGTCACACACTGCAATGTCATCAAGGACAGACTGTACAACTACAAGGGCACTCAGAAGCCCGACCCGAGCTTGAATGCATTCTATGTTTTCTTTCTTGGCAACATTATTTGCCAAAACAACCCCTCAACCGACGACATGTTCGTCTTCTTAGACAGCCCTAACAGCGTGCGCACAGTTGACAACTCGTATTACCGGATGTTGCTCCAAGGCAAGGGTATTCTCCCAATTGATAATGCACTGGCCTTCAATCCCAGTACCTCTTCATATGTTAAGAGCCTGGCTAGCAATAATGCATATTTCTTGGACCTCTTCGGCAAGGCAGTCGTAAAGATGGGCTTGCTCGGTGTGCTTACCGGAAACGAAGGACAAATCAGGCAAGTCTGCTGGAAAACAAACTAAGCTCGATCATCAGTTCTCTATTCCTCATTTTTTGAATTTCTTTTATCGTTCAGTCTTTTATTACGCAAGAATTGTATGTGCCCAATGTTCTTTCAATTTTTTGTTTTGTTTATGTTCCTTCTATTTCAAGAAATTTATCTCGGAATTGTAACAATTTTATATAGTAAACATTCATTTTGTGTGTTGCAACTTTTTCTTTAAAATTGAATGGGTATCAATATGAAAGTATCAATTGAGTATAGGAGTCTAAAATAAATTTACAAAATAAATAAAAAGTAGAAAATTAATATCGTCCATATTATTATGAAAAAAAGTCAAATTTGAAAAATAGATTATATCATGTTATGTTGCTTTGAAACTTTGTTCGGCTTGCAGAAGTGTAAATTATAGAAAAGTTGAAATTTGAGAAAAGAAATTTTTTAACCAATCAAGCTTTCTAAATTTTTAAAATTATAATCAAACGATTTATTTAAGATATTTGAGAATTGAGAAGAAAATAAAATAACCAAAAGGAAAACTGAGAGAGGGAGAGTATTAGACAACAGTATTGACAAAGACTCTTGCCACAGAGAATCAGAAACAAGATCAGCTTAATACTTAGTTAGTTACAATAGCTAGTACTAGATACATTGTATTAGGTTAGGATTATGTATTTGTAATATCCTATTTAAAGACTTCTGTTGTAATTGTAAAGATACAACTTTGAATAATAAAGATTGTATCTTCTATTATGGTATCAGAGCCATTCGCTCCATAGCTTATCTCAAGATCCTATTTTCTTTCTCATTCATCCATGGTGCAAGAAACCATTCCTAATCCACTTTCTTCTTCAAACAATTCCACCAATACTTCCACCACATTTACACAAACAATAAATCCAATTGTTTCTATTAATCTTCCAGTCTCTATTCAACTCAATGACACCAATTATCTATCCTGGAAATCCCAAATTCTTCTACTAGTACAAGGCCATGATTTGGAAATATATCTCAATTCTTTTCCACCTGATCCTGCAATTCGAGCTCCAAATGGTCAAACAACCATCAATCCTGCTTATCTTGCCTGGACTCGACAGGATAAACTGCTTCTTGCCTGGATTCGCTCCTCTCTTTCTGATTCCATTATTGCCCAGGTGAATTCTGTCACCTCTTCACGTGATCTCTGGACTGCCCTTGAGAGCTTCTTTACCTCAACCTCAAGATCAAGACTTCAAGAATTGAAGAGACAAATCCAGACAGCCTCAAAGGGTGATTCTTCCTGTGATGAGTATCTCCTCCGTCTTCGTCGTATCGCTGATGAACTTGCTTTCATTGGAGCTCCTTTACCTGACGAGGACCTTGTCACAATTGCAATCAATGGGTTAGGATCAGAATATGGATCACTTATTGCTGCTCTTTCCACTGTGCGATGCCATACCTCCTTCAATTTCTCTGATTTAAGAGGTTTACTCTTGAGTCATGAGAGTTACCTTCGAACCCAATCACACTCAGCACCCCAAGCCTTTCATACAGGTCGAACTTATGGACAGAAACAAACTCGTTTTGGAAATCAAACCCGACCCTACAATACTCAGTCTTCCGTTGCATCTCATTCGACACCTCCTAACGCTAATTTTTCAAAGCCCAATTCTACAAAAACCCTGAGCCCAGATATCATCACCATGATCAATTCAGGCCAAATTCGAATCCCTTGTCAAATTTGCTTTAAAATGGGTCATATCACCAAGATGTGCTACAAGAGGTACAACAAAGATCCCAACTGGAAACCTCCTCCTCAATACACCGCTTACACTGTACAAGTGGATTCGACACCGCAAGATCAAGATTCCAGCAATTGGATAATAGATTCGGGTGCCACAAATCATGTGACTAATGATCTCAACAATTTGCAATCATATTTTGCTTATAAAGGGCCGGATACACTTCAAATTGGTAACGGTATTAGCCTTTCCATTTCTCACATTGGTTCTCAAAATTTTTTACTTTCCAAAATACCAATCAAACTAACTAATGTGCTTCATGTTCCTCATTTTAAAACAAATCTCTTAAGCTTGTCTCAATTACTACAAGATAATCCTTCCCTTTCGATTAACTTTACTTCTTCCTCTTGTATTCTAAAGGACCACATTATCAAGACATCTCCCATTCAAATTTCTAGTATCAATGGCTTATATTCTATCCAGATGAAGTCTTCTCCACCTCCTCCTCAAGCTCTTCTTGTCAATTCCATCACCACAAATACATGGCATGCTCGTTTGGGACACCCATCAACCACATCAACTATCAAAGTCATCAACACAAATTCTTTGCCGTGTGTTAAGAATAGATTTTTATTTTGTAGTGATTGTATACAAGCAAAGGCTCATGTTTTGCCTTTTCCTATCTCTTCTTCTTCTACAAAAGCTCCTTTAGAAATAATTCATAGTGATGTTTGGGGACCTTGTCCTATTGTATCATCAAACAGATATAAATATTATATTTCATTTGTTGATGACTATTCTCGTTTCACTTGGATTTATTTTTTGAAGCACAAAAGTGACGTTTGTCATGTATTCTTTACTTTTAAATCTCAAGTAGAAAACCTACTAAATCATACCATTAAAATTTTACGAACCGATGGTGACACGGAATTTAAGCCAATTACAAAGCAATTTCCTCAAATCTTACACCAAACCTCGTGTCCATACACACCACAACAAAACGGTGTGGCCGAGCGCAAACATAGACACATTGTTGAGCTATCTCTTGCCACAATGTCCCATGCATCCATTCCTCTTGTTTACTGGGATGAAATATTTTCGAGTGTAGTTTATTTAATTAATAGACTACCATGTCAAAACAATATCCCTTATAAGGTTTTATTTGACAAAGAATCAGATTATAATTTTCTCCGAGCTCTTGGTTGTCAATGTTTTCCTCTCATTCGCCCTTACAATTCCCATAAAATGGAATTACGATCCAAGCCTTGTATTTTTATTGGCTATGGAATAAATCAAAAGGGGTATCGCTGTCTTGATCCTTCTACAAATCGGATATTTGTATCCCGAAATGTCATCTTTCATGGGTCCAATTTTCCTTTCAAAATAATGCCTATTAAGAACAATCAAGGTTTGGACAAGCATCTTCATACAACCCTCCAAATGCTACAATTTGGCACAGCACCTCCCTTTCCAAATCAGCTCCATACATCTGAACGGTGTAACAGAGCACCTGCTCCTGATTCTACCGCTGAAATTCATCCTCATACTGAACCGGCCTCACCTCATATCAATACTCAGCCCATCATTCCAGGCCCGTCAACAGCTGAGCTGCCAGCCCAATCTTCTCCCGCATTATCTGCTTCTGATCCGCATACTTCCAACGGTCAGATTTTTATGAATTCCTCTTTCTCTCCAACTGAACCTCCGCAGCTTCCCTTATCCTCTCATTCACTTCATGAGCAACCTTCATCACAACCCATCAATGTCTCTAGTACTCACTCCATGACAACTCGCACCAAGGATAAGACCTATAAACAGAAAACCTTCCCTGATTTTGTTGTTTATCACTCTTCTATTGATCCGGACCCCACAACATATCTTCAAGCTAATAAACACCCTCATTGGCGCGCTGCCATGGCCGATGAACTCAATGCCCTTGCCAAGAATAATACTTGGAGCCTTGTACCTCCTCCATCTAATCAAAAGGTAATAGGGTGCAAGTGGGTCTTCAAGACCAAACGCAAAGCCGATGGTAGCACCGATCGTTACAAAGCCCGGCTGGTTGCCAAGGGCTATAATCAAGAGGCTGGTGTGGATTTTGAAGAAACATACAGCCCAGTGGTTCGTTCAACTACAATTCGAGTAATTCTATCTCTTGCTGTCACTTCTAATTGGCCAATTCGTCAATTAGATGTTTCTAATGCCTTTTTAAATGGTGATTTATTGGAAACAGTGTACATGACTCAACCTCAAGGTTTTGTGGACCCTAATAATCCTGCTCATGTGTGTTTACTCCATAAATCACTGTATGGTTTAAAACAGGCCCCTCGGGCATGGTTTGCTAAACTCAGTGCTACCTTAATTGAAATTGGTTTCAAGGCCTCTTCTTTTGATCCTTCATTATTTATGGCTCATCACCAAGGTGAGACCCTTTTGATTTTGGTCTACGTTGATGATATCTTAGTTACAGGAAGCAATCTGACTCAAGTTGAACAATTCATTACTCAATTGAGCCAAAAATTTACAATCAGAAATTTGGGTGATTTACATTGGGTATTGAGGTCTCCAAATCACCTGATGGATTAATTCTAACTCAAACCAAGTATTTGACTGATTTACTTCAAAGGGTAAATATGTCCACCTGCAAATCTGTTTCTTCTCCCATGGCTTCAGGGACCTCTCTTTCAACACATGGCAGTGTTCCATGTGAGAATCCGCATCTCTACAGGAGTGTTGTTGGCGCACTCCAATATGCAACACTAACTCGTCCAGACTTAGCATTCTCTGTGAATAAGGTTTCACAGTTTATGCATATGCCTACTGAAGAAAATTGGATTGCAGTAAAACGTATTCTACGGTACATATCTGGTACACTCGACTATGGTCTCCTGTTCTACAACAATTCCACAACGTCTATCCATGCTTATGCTGATGCCGACTGGGCAGGAAATTTGGATGATCGACGATCCACCTCTGGTTTTTGTGTGTATATTGGTCGAAACCTTATCTCTTGGTCTTCCAAAAAGCAACCTACAGTTTCTCGATCCAGCACAGAGGCCGAATATCGAAGCCTTGCAATGGCTTGCACAGAAGTCATGTGGCTTGAACACATTCTTCTCGAGATGAAATTCACACATGACACACCCTCTACGTTGTGGTGTGATAATATTGGTGCAACATTCCTTGCTTCCAACCCTCAATTTCATGCGCGAACCAAACATATTGAAATCGACTACCATTTCGTAAGGGAAAGGGTAGCTTCCAACAAAATTAAGGTTAAGTTTGTTTGCTCCAAAGATCAACTTGCTGATTGTCTCACTAAGCCTCTACCATTACCAAGGTTTGAATTCTTACGTTTCAAGCTCTGTGTCTTCTGCCACCTTGGCTTGAGGGGGGCTATTAGACAACAGTATTGACAAAGACTCTTGCCACAGAGAATCAGAAACAAGATCAGCTTAATACTAAGTTAGTTACAATAGCTAGTACTAGATACATTGTATTAGGTTAGGATTATGTATTTGTAATATCCTATTTAAAGACTTCTTGTAATTGTAAAGATACAACTTTGAATAATAAAGATTGTATCTTCTATTAGAGAGGAACAAAAATAAAAGAGGACATGAAGAAATTAGCCGAACATCTGAAATGGCCCAGATTTTGAGTCATTTTTGTAGAGGTGGCAGAATCCGACCCGACCCGACAAACCCGTCCGACCCGCTCGGATCCGAATCCGACCCGACCCGATCCGAACCCGACCTGACCCGACCTGACCCGAGATCAAATGGCCTTCAATCCAATCGAATTCTATCAACGTTCTGAAAAAACACAACATGTAAATTGACCTGATCCGACCCGACCCGGCCCGACCCGATTTCTTCCAGAAAATCAAACTGACCCGACCCGCCCGACCCGAACCCGAACCCGACCCGACCCGCCCAATTGCCACCTCTACATTTTTGCATGCAAATCCATATCGATCAAGTTCATTTAAGATTGAGAGAAATTGTTGGCCCGTTATATAATTTGCCCCCACAAAACAGAACCTTAAATCTAGGCCGTTATCTAGCTTAAATTAGAGGCCAGTATTTCATTTTTTTGGAAGTCCCGTTTAGAAGTTGATAATTGCATAATTTGCACCTGTTTTTCACAACTTTTTACTTGGAAGCAGTACCTCTATTGTTACCTCTCTTTTTTTTTTCTCTGTTCCAATTTTCACAGACTTTAATTTAGTCCGAGTTCTTTTAACCACTGAAACTTTTTTGAGGAGAACCTAAATGGATATATGATAATTTTGTTTTATAAACACTGAAACTTCTATAAGACAATTTTATATTTCAAAACGAAGTCCAGAAAACTTTCCTACATTACATTTTCTTTTTTAAAAAAAAGGTATTTTACATGGATAAAAAACAACAGGAAACGTAGAGTAGAAAGGTGATGAAAAAAATGAGAAAAATTAAACTAAATTGTCGAATATGTCTCTTAATCTCATCATTAGTAATTTTCTATTTTCTTAGGATTCTCTTTGTAAGTTTACTGGAACTATAAATTTTGTTTTGAGAGTAGAATTAATTAAGAGAGAACAATAACAGATGCATAGTATGTGTTTGCAATTCTGATTTTGCTGTCTCTTTTCTTCCTTAACATAAAATAAATTAAGTGTACGTAGCTTCAAATGAAAGTCTGTTTTGAGGACTTATCTAGCTGAAATGCTGGCGTTGTCTTTGGTTCTTCTCATCTTTTGGGTTACTTACAATTAACCAGTGATTATTTGCATATAACATTCGAAAATATTCTATATTTTTTTCTATAAAAAAAAGGAGAAAAAAAGAAGACAATGAATGACACACACAGCTCACCGATTTGAATCTCACAAAAGACACCATCTCCTAGTGACTTAAATCCAATACTATGTTAACAAAATATGATGGTGTGAATTATAATTGAGTTGACAAAAGATGACAAACATAGACTTGGTACTGGCAGGGTGAAGGAACATACGCACGAAATAGATTATCCTTTAATTACTTTCTTCCTAGATCCAAGCCCATCATGTGGCAAGTTGAATGCATTAAGATAGCACTACGTGCAATTGATGAGCTCTTACGACTAATGATCTCATTAATTTAATAATTTCACTAACTATCACAACTTATATAGTCCGGGTTTACTGTGGCAACTATAATGTGCAAATATATGAGCGCTAGCTCTAGCTAACTTTCATAAAAAAATCACATTCGGATTTTGACTCTATATTCTCTCACAACATTAACTTTGACAGTAGATCAAATACTGAGAGAAAATATATAGTTGAAATGAGTTTAAAGCAATATACCTGGCAGATTTTTGAGGAAAAACTCGAGAACTAGTACACTAATCACCGTACTAATTACATTCGATCAGTGCCATGCGAGTAATATTTAATCTTTCATTTACTATTATAATCAACTACTAATCGATAATTAGTTGCAATTACATATTGAATCTTAGTTTTATAGGTAAATTTTCTGAGAGATCACTCAATTTCATATGAAATTCATATATTGTCACTAAATTTTAAATTATCTATTTTTAGTCATTGTATTTCAAATTGTATTCAATTTTAATCACTTTTGTCATATTTTTCATCCATCATTTAATGATTGCATCGTGAATGGACTCTATATTTTATAATTAGACTATAATAAAAATTTATTATTCAAATCGAGTACATAAAAATACACTCCTAGTTATAAGAAATCAATATTTTCTTCTTTTTTTTTCCTATCCCATTTAGTCATTGTATTATTGTTGTTAAATTTTATTGACAATATAATATAGCTCACATAGAATGTCATGTCAGCATTGTTAAAATTTTAATCAAAAAAATAATCAAGTGACTAAATTTGAATATATATTAAAATTCACTGATTAAAAATGAATAATTTGAATTTTAGTGATCAAATATGAATTTCATATGATTTTGAGTAAAGTCTCGATAAATTTACCCTAGTTTTAGTACAGATAATATATAATAGCTCTTACCTCTCTGCATATTGACAAGGTTTTAAGTTTTAAAAATATCATATAAAAAAGAATATGCCCGAAGTTAATGAAAGCCCTAGTTTAAAAAACGCCGTTATATATATGACTATTTTGCAATGTGAAGTTTCTTCTTTGGAAGAGATCAAGTAAAATTTAGGACTACTTTAGATACTCTGCTTAAACATTCATAATGATACACAAATAACACATTTATTTCATCCTAATACAATTTAGTACTAGATGTATAAAATTTTATTGGCACGATCTTCAACTCAGAAAAGAAATGCCATTTTTTTAAAGGGTTTTTATTGTCGTGTTTATCCATTTTGTGTGTTATCAAATGCTATATATCAATTTACATTTTAATTTATATTTTAAGATTTGACACTCAAATTTGAAATTCAAGCCATTGAGATTATTAGTTTTATGGTAGATGTATGTTCATAAAATTTTAAATTTAGAAACTCATTTTATATTAGATCAAATGATAATAAAATGATTGAATCTAATTAACTATGATTAATTATTTTTATGCATTGTTTTTGTTATCATTTGATCAGTTCATCTAGTACAAAATGAGCTCTAAAATTCATTAAAATTTACACGTGTACATCTATCATGAAAGTTAAAAAGATCAACATTTGAATTTCATTTTCAAATTTTAAATATAAATTAAAAAAATACATTGATGGTATTTAATGGCACACAAAATTGATGACATTGTAACCATGCTCAATTTTTTTTACCCTATATTACTAACAGAGACAATTAAGTATTAAATATAACATCATATATTATCAAAAAGTTATATCAAGATAGTATTTGGACGGTGATTTTCTATATGTTGGGATCCGTGCAAACAGATAATCAACGATTTAGATTGATTCTGCTCTCACTACATATATTTAGTACCACAGAGGATCCGAACTCACGGACGGATGTGGTTTTGAGATTCGTTTTGTACAAATTTTGTTGCCAATTGGCTATTAGACAGATAACGTACTGTGTTGCACAACGCTAAGCAAATAGAGGATTTCTTTTATTATAAAAATTTAATTATTATAAATCAAATTAACATTTGGACGAACTGTCTGAAAATGAGAACTCTATGCGAACAATTTAAACAAAATAAAAGTTTGAAAAGTCATTTTTCATGAGTAAAGATTGAAAATCTGGTGCCACTAGTCTTGTTCATAAATTACAAAACAAAAACCCAAGCTGTAAGGCGTTCTAGAGAAATCTTGTTCAATTAATTGCTGATTAAGATTCTACTGCTTTAGTGGAAGCGAGATTGTCATGCTTTGGTCAAAGGGGCAGGCTTAAAAGCCCAATGAACAATTGTTTTATTGTTTCAGATTCTATGTTCATGTTCTAGACTATAGGTGCCGAAATTATAGCCGTGTAAGACGCTTAGCCATAGCATGCACCACAATTCCGAGGTGTATAGAAATTGGATTTGTGTTGACTTTTCGCGTTGTCAGGTGGAATTGTCTAAGATGGAATCTGATCACCAGCAAGTTACCATCCTTCTCCATCAATACTTTATTCTTATTCTCATTAATTAGACAATTCTCAGAATCTGTACTATGCCAACTAGAATATCTCCTACTAATTTTAGTAAATACTGGTTATTTTTGTTTAAGAAAATTCTGTTATGATCGAAATAATTTTGAACCATTTAATTTTAACTATCAGAGGGTTAGATGAACTCTTTTTGATGTAAATAGAAAAGAAAGATTGATGAATGAAAATCATTGTCGTTGATTAATAAATTAAGATTCTCATCCCAATTTATAGCAGAATCTGCCTTTGTTTAATTAACAAAAATCATGTAACTCGTTTCTTTTATTTTATTTCTCGCTTTATGATGGATGCAATAATTAGCAAAATTTGAATTTGGTCCATATTGTACATCCCAAGTGTACCATAAGAAGAACGTACATACGTCATTACAAGTGATATGTAGCGCAAAAGTTTCATGGTATCTCACATTAATCCACCTTCCATACATCCTAAAGAGTGAGCAAAGTTTCAGAGTGACACTGGAGAACTGTGAAAATGAAATCAGTTAACTCTAACGAGTTTTCAAATCCTACTTGATATTATTATCATTATTACTATTATTATTATTACTATTTCACTATTACTATCATCATCATCATCATCATCATCATCATCATCATCATTATTATTATTATTATTTAATATTTTTACTCTTTATTAAGTATTTAAATGTTGAAATATTTTATTTAAATAATATTACTATATGTATGCTCGTTTGTATTGCAGTTGTAAGTTTCTCTTAATTCTGATTGTTACATAAAATGCTACATAATAAAAGAGTACAATTATTTTAATTTATTTATTTTTCTTAAATTTATCTTAATTCTAAATATTAACTTTCTTTCAATTCTGAATACCAACTTTCCTCTCAATTATGCATTTATTTTACATTAGTTTTGAATCAATGATTGAAACATTAATTGTTAAATTATCTTTGTTTCTTATTTCCCTTGCTTTCTCTTGAAAATTTAAATTTTTGTATTTTTAAAATCATCATCCGTAGCAACATATACTAATTATTATTATTATTGTTATTAATATTGTGTATTTCCATTCACTAAAAAAATATTAAAACGCCTTTTAGCTAACATCTATTTATTTTAAAAAAAAATAGGGCTCCATTTAACTGACTTTTCTTGGGTCCCTCACTTTTTGAAAATTGAACTCAATGATAAAGTGTTCGATATATGATCAATTAGTCCGGATCTGTTCAAAAAATTACTGAAAAGTTTCTTATACAGTTTAAAGATGAGAGTTCCATTGAAATCTGATGATGGATTCGATCCTTCTCATATCTTTGGAAAAAAAAAAGATATTTGTTTCTAAGTTTTCAGCCTTCAACAAAATAGAGTTCAAGGGACAATGGAGGGGAAAAGGAAAAAAAAAAGTGATTTTAAAATAAGGGATCAAATCTCCCCATTTTAAAATAATTATGAGGGTTGTTCTAGTCAGATATCAAAAATGTAATTTTTTTAACATAAAGTATATTATGTTCAAGGAATGGTTCTCGTATTTTCGCACTTGAAATGATTAATGTTTTAAATCACATCATGAATTTAAAATGCAAAATCATCATTGACCAGCAACCCACAAGATCAAGAAAGTACTTACCATATATTCAGATTAGTGATACATGATATTTAAATTAACATCTAGGGTTCAACTAAAACCGCCCATTCTCATTATATAAATACAACCGTTGTCTGTAAGTCCCTGTTCTCCCTCGCAGTTTCGATTCTTTCTTAAAACAACAGACATAAAAGGAGGTAGAAGAGAGGCAAAGAAAAATAAAATGTACTCATATGCACTTAGGAGAACACTACTAGCAATCCTCATTCTTAGTCTGGCTTCTGCTTGCCACGGCAGGTTGCGGTACGGCTTCTACAAACGTAGATGTGGGAAGCACAATGTAGAGGCTATCATACGAAGTATCGTCAAAAACAGCTTCACAACTGACCCAAAGGTTGTCGCGGGTCTCCTCCGGTTGCAATTTCACGATTGCTTTGTCAACGTAAGCCCACTCTTCTTTTCCTGAACAATAAATAGTAATGTATTTTGATCTGTTGTGCTTTTGTTGAGTGATTTATTGGTTATGTCCTGCATGATAGGGCTGTGATGCATCGATACTGTTAGACGGGCCAGTTACTGAGAAAACTGCAGGTCCAAATCTGAGCGTCTTTGGTTATGACCTCATTGATGAAATTAAAGTGGTCCTGGAATCAGTTTGCCCTGGTGTAGTGTCCTGTGCTGATATCATTATTGCAGCAACAAGAGATGCCTCTGTTCTGGTAATGATGCTCGCAAATTAACAATATTTATATCAATTTGTAATTCTCTGTTGTTAAATTACCTCTCTGCTTCAAATTAATTTGCTTCATTGTTAATCCATTATTTTGCCTGTATGTCTGTGTGATTGTATCAGGCTGGGGTACCTCCATTTCAGGTGCAATTGGGCAGAAGGGATGGCACGGTCTCACTTGCTTCGCGTGTAAATCTACCATCACCAAACGTACCAGTTCCAAAAGCAACTCAATTGTTTCATTCTAAAGGGCTCAATCCATTTGACATGGTTCTTCTCTTAGGTAGCATCTCCATCTTTAGTTCTATTGCCAACATCGTGTAAATTTTGGTCCAGATAAAATTGATTACATCTTCCTTAAGACAGACATATTTGATCTTAATGGGTATATATCAGTACATTACCCCAAACTAATTTGACAACTCTTCCAAGTCAAGCAATCACAGTGCATACTGGTAAAAAATTGCAATTAACTGCATTTACCTTTCAGGTGCTCACACAGTCGGAGTGTGTCACTGCTCAACAATTAACGACCGTTTGTACAATTACTTGGGAACGAACAGACCTGACCCTACAATGAACCCATCCTATATGAACATTCTCCAAAACAACTACTGCCCAAAAGGCCAGGCAAACAACAACTATGTATATCTCGACGATCCATCAAGCGCTCTCAAGATTGACAATAACTACTACAAGCAACTCCTGAACAACAAAGGCATTTTGCCAATTGATCAAGCACTGGCATTTGATGGGTCAACCAGGTGGATGGTCGATCTTTTGGCCAACTCAACCGACTTCCCAAGATTGTTCACAGAGGCCTTAGTCAAGCTCGGTAGAGTTGAGGTGCTTACTGGTAAAAAAGGGCAAATTAGAAGAAATTGTAGAAAAATGAATTGAATCAGCATAGAATTTCTTTAATTTTTCCTTGTTTTCCATTCATTAATGATTATTTTTTTCTTCAATTCTTTTGTGGATGTTGCTGTACCAGTCATCTACTGGATTGATTGAACTTAGGAATTTATTTGCTGTCAATCCCAATACCGTCCCTTCATTTTCGGAGCTGTAAGGGTTGAAATCACTTTTTTTTTATTGAAAAAATGAGAATCAAACTCTTAAATTTCATAATTGTTTATAATAATTTTTCATTCAGATTTCAAACTCATAACTTCTCACACAAAGCTCTAAGAGTTGAAATCATTTTTTTTTTATTAGAAAGATGATAATCAAGCTCTTAAATTTCATAATTATTCATAATAATCTTTCATTCAGATTTCAAATTCATAATTTCTCACAAAGAATGTTATCTTTTGATCTAGGTTATTTGTCACTAGATCAAAAACTGATTTTCGAGTTAAAACCACTTTGATTTTAATGGGCTCTGGCCTCTAGGTTAACTTCTTTATGATACCTTAAAATATCAGCCGTACATCTTATTATATCAGCATCGAGTGCCGTGCAATGATTCAGAACCCAGCATGTGATTCTAAAATTCAATTCAAAGTTCATCTTCCTATTATTTGTGCGTTCAATCAAGAATCCATGATAGTTTAGACGGAGTTTTCTAGTAATGGATTGAGCTTAAAGAACGGTACTTGATCCTTCTCTTTTGTTGGTATTGTTCTTACTGTCAGACATCTTTGCTAAATCTTAGATATCGGACAATAAGAATCTCCATGTGCTCCTCTTTTTCAGAGCCAGCAGAGGGAATGAATTAAATCAACATGCTAACACCAATCATACAATATGCGAGTACCTCCCAAGCAAATAAACAATTTTGATTATCAATTGTCGTTGCAACAGGCACAATCAGGGAAGCTAAATCTCCAGCGATTAATGACAATTCTCATGTTCTACCGTTGGAAAAGAAAAATGACAAAAAAATATAACAGTTTACTACAAAATTGATCTTCATTAATTTTCTATTCCACAACAGCGAGAAGATCTTCTGATTTAACAAAGACATGCTTCTCCTCTGTTCCAAGATCAACCTGCACCAACCAAAATACATTATTTATAGCAATCTTTATAAAAAAGCACGGTATGGCTGTATGGGCATGCCATAAATACCAATTTTGAGCCTGCACACAGTAAAAATTAATATATTTGTTCTAAAACTTCCTTTTTTTCCCCTTTAAGATACCCTAGCCAATTTTTTCCAGTCCCTGCCCTTATTTTCACTTCTCCTTTAATCAAATTATGGCTCAAGTAAGGTTTGCTACAATACCAACAAAAGAGTAGGATCAAGTACCTCATATGAATTGATGTCTGAGAACAATACCTGTAGAGGAAGGATATCAGCAGTGAAAAGTAAACCAACAAGAGACATATAAGAGAGCTAATTATAAGATAGTCAATTTGTTCTGAGAACACACTGAGAAAAAAGTTAAAAAAATTACCTTACTCCCAGCTCCAACCTCGCTAACGTCAGTGCCTACTGACAAAATCTAGATACAAAAGATCCATGTCAAGATAACAAATTTAAATAATTAAATAAGTTAAAAACAGATAAGGAAACAAAACATAAACTCCTTACCTCACCCATGAGGTATCTCTCAAACTTGACAGCTGATTTAGGCAACAAAACTCCTCCAGCAGATTTCTACAGAATTACAGAGAGTATCACAGCCTTAGTTCCAAATAGTAGCAGTATATAAGATGTTAATATCTTTCTTTACTGAGTTTTCCAATGTGCTTAACCCTCAAAGTAGCAGTAACTAAATGGATTGACATCAACTAAAAACCAACTATCTGGTAGATATGTATAACGCTTGGGACTCACATATGGTACCAAGGTATAATATTATACTTTTTTCATTTTTGTATCTGGAATCCTTAATTAACCAACACATTTTTTCTATTCAGAACCCTGAAAATTAAGTAGTATTTCTAATATTATAAGGTTAATATTTAAACATAACAAGACATAATTGAAAGACAACTTTATTTGACAACCACGACAAATGATATCAAAATTTTCTAAATCAAAAATCAAGGCTGCAGTATCTTGATCCATTGGACAGACTGAAATCAATAAATGGGTCCCAAACTCCCAATGATAAAACTGTAAATCCTTAAGTCATCAAAGTAAATGCCAATAAGCAATAGTTTCTCAAGACTAATCAGTTTTCAACTTGCACCAATTACACTTCTATTTTTCAATTTTAATAAGCTATGTGATAATTGACAATTTTGTTGTCAATAAAACCTGTCTAATAAAATAACATTTTCTTCCAATTAATTTGAAACAAATTATTTGAGTCATATGTTCCTATTAGAAATTCATTCACCAACAATTCGATAAAATAAAATCAATTACGATTAGTTCAAGCCTGCTTTCATTATTGTTAGTCAGTAAAAATTGAGAAGGAATTCAGAAGGAAGAGAAATTACATCAGGGATTTGTTCCAGACGAACGAGCACCCTATCACCTTGAGGAGCAACCTGAAATAATCAAATAACATACATTTTACTCAAATTCGAACTACATTTATTTCTAAATAGAAATGTGAGGATATACCAATTCAGTTGAACCTCCACAAAAAAAAAATAATAAGGCAATGAAATGAAGAATGTCTTATACAATTACGGGAATTTACACAAACAGCAAAATAATTGTTTGCATTCAGAGATATTGGGAGTAAGGGAAGTAGAGAGAGAGAGAAACCTGGGATGGTTCGCATTTCAAAGCTGAGACGCGAACGGAGCTCCGGCGAGGCAGAGTGGCGCCCCGGTGAAAGGAGGGGCGGATAAGACCAGGGTTTGCTGCCACGACGAAGGGTTGTGCCATTTGTGTTCACTCTGAGCGCTTGTGTCTGCGTTGGCGAGGTTTTCAATCGGCTTAGCTTATCGCAATAGGCAATAGGCAATAGGGCAATAGGCAATAGCACACCCAAAGCGAGACTAGAAGACTCGAGAAGGATATTGATTGGGAGATGAGAGGTTTCTAGATGGTTCGATTTAAACGCACAATACTTTAATGGGCCCTAAGCGTAAGTAATACGGCCTGACAGCCTGAGACCTGAGTAAGGCTTCTTTGACTTGGAATCACATACCAGAAAGTAAGAGCATGTTCATAAAAATTAAAGAAAATGTTGGACCGTCTATCCAAATATAAATTGGGCCTATTTAATATCGCTCCAATTTAGACCTATTGTCCGTTTGTTTATCAATACCCTGCAAGAATCCATCAACAAATTCATATTCTTTAGTTGTTGGAGTCATATAGGGAAAGAATTATTACTGGTTAAACAAACAGCTTCTTACTAGTCTCTCCTACTCCTACTAATAAATTTAATGCATGTTTGGAAGTACTCCTCACACAACTTTGGGAATTAATGATTGATAAATTGAGTTTGAGGATATGTCATTTGCAATTTGTCACTTAAAATAAAATTCTAATTGGTTTGTGGTTTATGTCCATGAATATATATTTATTTCTCTTAACCGTAGCCAATAGCTAGACTGCTTCCCAAACATATACTGCCATAAAATATTTCTTAGTACTTTGACTATAAACAAAGGTCTTTTTAAAAGTTGTGATCCAGCCCTCGTCACGAATTGTTTTCCAATTCCATAATTTTCTAGTTCCTACTTTCTCATCAAATGAAGTGACATTTATCCCATATGCCTAACAGATAGCTTTGTTTATATGTTATTTCATTGTTTTGACTAGAAGATATCTCTATTATTGTGCCATCCTTTGTTCCACACTCCGATCATTTTAGTAGTATTAATCATTAACTCTGCAAATCAACTATCAATCAGATGCAATGTAATTTTCAATGTGTAATGTTGAATATGTAGTATTAATTAATTACCTATACAATCAACTACTAGACAGATGTATTACTATTGTTTTTTAGAGTGATGTAAGCACTGAGCATACCAGAATCGTTAGGTCTTCAGTTGTGGGACCATATACAATCAACGATCTATTATTAATCAGGCATATATATCCATGTTTGGAGCATAATGCAAGTTCACGGCTCTTGAATGTGGATGTCAAAAGTAATTACAATTTTTAAAGATAACTGAAAGCAAAATTAAAGTTGTAGCATCAGATGCTGAAATATATGACCCCAAATTTTGACTTGGCATATTGTTAGCAACCAGATTAGGTGAGGTAATATTGTCACTCAGTAGCACAATCTTGGGGACCAAGGATTTGGAACGATTTGGAAGTTGAAAGTTTTACCTTCTTTCAATATAGAAATCTTCAAGAATCCTGTAACCCATTTAGTTAATTCTTTCATGGCGACATGTCATTGGCGGTGCTTTATACATGCATGTTAAAATTGTGATTAATATTAATTAAATAAATATAAATCACGATCATATTAATATTCACAATTAACTGGGTCAAACCGGTGGGCTGGACATTTTTTTCTGCCATAAATAATATATAATTTTATGTTGATAAAAATGTCTCTTTCCCGTTAGATTTGCCCCAATCCATTGCATCATAGACGTGTCTCTTAAATTTTGAACACAAGTTTGTTCTCTTTTTAATTGAAGAGAGAGCAGGTGAGTCCATCCGCACATCAGTCTAAGGAGAAATCATCAACAAATGCTATCTACCAAAATTATTAAATAAACAAATTGGCATGCGGAAAAAAAAAAGGGGCGCACATCACTCCATCCGCACAATTAAGTTTCTATCGCATTACAAATGAAATTTCAAATGCACGCAGTTCTCAGTGTATCAAAAAAAATATTAGTTCTTTGTAAAATCTACTAAATTATTAACAAACAACTATTAATTATTAAAAGAAGAAGAAGTTAATTAGTGTCTACTCTAACTTATATTTTTTTTTAAAGATAGGGATAGGGCTATACTATACCCTAATTAATATATATATAGAGAGAGAGAGAGATAGTTTGGCTACGGTGATTCCATAAACAATTCGGTCAAGTGTTTATGGCTCGAATTTTAAATTTTTGCGTCCGAAATTTTAATTTAAATAGCTCAAAAAAATTCTTCATATCATAATTTTGTAGATTATCAATTTTCATCACATTTGGAGTTAGTTTACTATGCTTAATGATTTTGAAAGATATCAACATTTGGCCTATAAAAATGGGTATTTTTAATTATTTTTAGAGTCATCTTTCAAAAATTATTAAGTATAGTAAATTAACTCCAAATTTGATGAAAATTAAAAATATATATCGAAATGCTTATGAAATTACAGTAGTCAATCCCTATATATATTACTTTATGAGATTTTAGGACTTGAATATGCGCCTCTTTATAGAGCGAGACCTATTACTTTGATGTTTAAGCATAAATGCAAATTTAAGTAATTAACAAATATGGTGATCATCAAAACAAACAGAAAATTGACGACAAAATCAAAGAAACGAGTCAACGCGGAGAGGGGAAAAAGAAACTATATATATTGTAACAGCTACTTCATTCGACGAGTTGCAAGTAAACAGTTAAATTTTCAACATGTGGCTAATAAATATATTTAATTCAATTCAGAAACTTATTCACCCAATGTCAATTTATGCTCGTCAAGCTTGAATTTCATTCTCTCTCAAAGCTCAAAGGAATTTCTTCTGTTTACTTTTAGTCAAGCAAGTTAAAGAAATTAAATATTACCTCATCAAATTCTTTACGCTTCAATTCCTCCTATTTCTCCACCTTTTCTTATCATTTTACCAGGAAATTCTAAATATTCCTTCTTTATTTTTATTCATTAAAAATATAAAAAAGTTTGCCCAATTGAAAGTTGTAAGCAAAAGGAACTGTGAGAATCTGTTTAAATTGTGATGTTGTGATAAGGTGGGATTGATGATGAGTAAAAATCTTTATTGCTCTAATTGATTATTACAATGAATAGTTATAACTATATATATGGTTTTATGTATCATTGGTACAATAACAGTAACTAAGAAAAACAGAAAAATGTATCAACTGTACAATGTGGAAAAGAAAATATTGCGTAGAAGTGGTACCAACCGTATTGCTCTCTAGATATCTAAATTGGGCCGATGATGATTTGTCTACAAGCTCTGAGGTCTAAAAATAATTAAAAAATTATTTCTCAACACTCCCCCTCAAGTTAGAAGTGTAAATATAACATTCATGACTTCTCAATGTTCTTGTGAAATAATCCTGGGTCGAGTCTTTTAGTAAACACATTACTAGTTGATCATCGCTCTTGACAAATGATGTCTTGATCTCATTTGATTGATTTTTTTTTCTCGAACAAAATGACAATCAACTTCAATGTGCTTTGTTTTTTCATGAAAAATGAGATTTGATGCGATATGTTTACCGATTTGATTATCGCAATGCATTTTCATCGGAGTTTCAATTTTGATGTCAAGATCTTCTAGGAGTTGTTTAATCCAAACTAACTCACTAGTAGTTGATATCATGACTCGATATTCCGCTTCGGCGCTTAATCGAGCTACATCGTTTTATTTTTTCTTCGCCATGTGACTAAGTTTTCGTCTATAAATGTGCAAAAATCGGCCATTGACTTTCTATCGCAACTTTCGGCCCAATCTGCATCGATATAGCCATATACATTATTAGAAAGATTTGTTTATCCAAATTCCCTTCCCGGGAGTCCCATTTAAATATCTAAGAATCCTATTTATAGCATCTAAATGTGATGTATTAGAGCATACATGAATTGACTGATTTAAATTATGAAAAAAAAATTATCGGATAACCGTTAAATAAATCATTTTTTCCACTAATCTTTGAAATTTGTTTATATCTTCTAAAGGCATATCATCATCGGTATTTAATTTATTTTTGCTATCAATTGAGGTGGAGGCCGGCTTATATCCTAATTTACCGATTTCCATTAATAAATCCAAAATCTATTTTCTTTGAGAAATAAAGAGGAATTTATGTGAATGAGCAATTTTGATTCCTAAGAAGTACTTTAATAAGCCTAAATCTTTAATATCAAATTGTTATTTTAGTTGTGTTTTGACTATATTAATTTCTACTAAATTATCTCACATAATTATTATATCATCTACATATACTAGAACAATTATTATCGAATTATAACTAATTTTAAAAAATTAAGAGTGATCGACATTGCTAACCTTAAAATCACATGAAATTAAGAACGAGCTTAATTTTTCATACCATACCCGTGAAGATTGCTTGAGTCCATAAATCAATTTCTTCAACCTACAAGCTAGGTTTGGTTTTATTTCTTTTTCATGATTGGGGGACAATTTCATATATATTTTTTCTTCAAGGGTTCTTTGGAGAAATACATTTTTAACGTCTAATTGATGGAGTTTCCAACCTTGGTTTATCGCTATTGAAAATAAAATCCTAACGGTATTCATTTTTACTACTGATGCAAAAAGTTTTTATATAATTTAATCCATACGTTTGAGTATAACATTTGCTACCAATCGGGATTTGTATCTATTTATGGTTCCATCATAATTATATTTAATCTTAAAAATTTATTTACTTCAAATGATTTTTTTATCATGTGGCAATGGTACAATTTGTCGTGTATCATTTCTTTCCAAGGCATTGAGTCCTCGTACATTACTTTTCGTCATATCGATTTTTCTATATCTTCTTGATATGTTCTAGGTTTTAATTCCTTAAAACTAGAAGTTAAATATAATCTTGAAAAGGATAATGTACCTTATAAGTGATGTAATTCCTTAATCTTGTTGATTGTTGTGGTACTCAAGTCGATCTTCGAAGAGGCATCAACTCCATACCTTCCGCCTCACGCCTCAGTTTCTTGGTGAGCTTTCATTTCATCTTTTCTTTTAATTTCACTTACCTTCCAATTTTCTTTCACTTCCTCATTTGAATTTTCACTTCATAGAAATTATCAAATTAAGGAAGTGTAAACTCATTTTTTTTTCTTTTCGATCTTTTTTCTCTTTTTTCTCTCAATTTTATAGTATGTCTCATTTGCAAGAAATGTCATATTTCTAAAAATAAAATATTTTTTATTTATAGGATCATAGCAATTGTAACTTTTTTTTGTGATGAGTAACCCAAGAAAATAGTTTTAATGGATGTAAAATTAAATTTGTGTTGTTTTATTTTATGAACATAGTAAATACATCAAAAAACTCTTAGATGATTAATATTTATTTTTTCTTGGTAAAGAATTTCTAATGGACTCTTAAAATTTAAATTTGCACTTGGTAATCTATTAATTAAATAAGTTGCGATGAGAACAGCATCCGACTAATAAGAAGTAGGGATATTTGTTCTGAAATAAGAGCATTCTTGTCATTTCAAATAAGTGTCGATCTTTTCGTTCTAACACTCCATTTTGTTGTGAGGTGTAAACACATAATTTTTTTATGCAAAAACCCTATATTTAAATAAGGTTGGAAATTATTGATTTATAAGCTCTGTTCCATTATTCGATCTAAATATTTTTATTTTAGCATCAAATTGAGTTTAACCAAAATTATTGAATTCTTCAAAAAAATGGGAAGACCTCATTCTTATTTTTTAATAAATACAACCAAGTTCTAGAAAAATCATCAATGAAAATAATAAAATATTTATAATCATTAAATGATTCAAAGAGAGTTGGGCCCAAAGATCATAATGGATTAATTCAAAGGGTTTAGAGTTTTTATAACTAGAAAAATTAAATGGTAACCTAGCGTGCTTTTCTATTTACACACTTCACAATTAATACAATCTAAATTTTTAAACTAAAAAATGCTCTTAAGGATTTTGTCGTAGGGATGTCTGATTCTCTTGTGCCATATATACTCTAATTTGTCTTCTTTTCTAATGCAAAAGGTGTATTTTTCTTCTTGTAAAATATAGAGTTCATTTTCTAAAAATCCTTCACCAATATTTTTTTTGTTATCCATTTGTAAAAAATTACCTTTTTAGATGTAAAAATAATTTTATAATTTAATTCTTTTATAAGTTTATTTATAGATAATAAGTTAGAATATTTTTTTACATAAAAAATATTGCATATATTTTTTTTTGAGAAAAGTTTAATTGAGCCACTTTCTAGAATTTTTATTTTTTTTCACTATTTGCAACCATCACAAATTGAACGTTGTTCCAATTCTCATAATTATGCAGCAAATTTTTATTTCCCGTAATATGATCAGTTGCATCCGAATTCAATATCCAATTTGGTTATAAAGAATTTAAATTTAAGTTTGCAATCATATCAGAATTTTTGTTCTTTGTTTGAAGCAACATAGAGAGATGTTAGGTTAATTACCACATGAGATCCAACTAAGAGATGATGGGCTTTGATTCCGTGTCAATTCGGCTCCCTCACCTCTCACCACGTATCCCTTATCTTCTTCTTTCTCTTCGTGATAGTTTTTCTCCCCCTATCGTTTAATACTCCCCTTGTTAAATCTGCTTCTCCTTAGCCCCTTTGGCCGGAGGTGAGGATGAAAACACCAACAATCTTATTTTTTTTATGACCATCTTTCTTATAATATTCACACTGAATGCCTTGCTCTCCTCTCACTGTTGGCCTAGGGTTAGCATTAAATGATTGGTAAGTAGCAAATACCTTGGCTTCTTCGGTTATAGAGGGTTGAGTGTTCATCATCACTTGTCTTGACTCTCTCTCTGGATCATGTTAACTATTTTATCAAAGGAGGGAAGATCCTCATTGAGAAGGATTCGAGATCTCAAAGTTCCGTAGCTCGAGTTGAGAAGGATTCGAGATCTCAAAGGATTCGAGATCTCAAAGATCCTCTTCTCTTTTTTGTAGCTCCTCGAGGTTAGTTATTTGTAGTCTGTGATATCTCGTTATTTTAGCTAAATTTCCGATCAAATCTTGTACCAAAACTTGTGTCCAAAACTGTAAAATCATGCTTATTACATTGATTATCTATAGAATATGGTACTGCTGCGCCTTTGTTTGTTTATTGTAGGAAACAGGTGAAAAAAAGGTGAAATCCGACAATCTGGACTGATGGAGCCGTGTGGAGTGGCCGTATTGGCCTTGTCCGGCCCGAGTCCCTCCCCAGAATCTGGATTCACATGACCCGTGTGAGAGTTGTGCGGACCGTGTGGGAGTTTGTCCAGAGCTTCTGTTGTTGCGTCTGCTGCACAAATGGACTCCGCCTCGCTTTCTTCGACCTGTATCTCAGACAAAAAATTAAGATGATACCTTAGCGAGCGGTTGGTTTGCTCTAGAAGGTAATCCTCAGCCAAACCTTCTAGGCATTCGTCGATCACATCAATTCTGAAACAAGACTCAGCTGATGAGGGGTACTTCATGGCGCGGTCGATCTGGAATCGCACCTTATCGTCCCCAATGTTAAGGGTTAGTGTGCCGTTCTTCACATCAATCATTGCACCTGCAGTTCTTAGGAAAGGTCGTCCCAGAATGATGGGGACTTCCTTGTCCTCTTCCATTTCCATAACAACAAAATCAGCAGGTACATAAAACTTACCAACCAAAACTGGTACGTCCTCCACTATGCCTAGTGGTAGGCGCACCGAAGAATCTGCTAATTGTAGGGTCATCCGGGTAGGCTTGAGCTCTCCTATCTCCATTCGATCAAATATTGTGCGTGGCATGAGACTCGCGCTTTCCCTTAAGTCACATAGAGCTTTCTTGATCGTGGCCTTCCCTATTGAGCATGGTATGGAAAACTTACCAGGGTCCTCCAGTTTCGGAGGGAGTTCGCTTCTCAGAATTACGGTGCACTGTTCAGTCAACTTCACTGTCTCACGCTCCCCAAGCTTCGCTTGTTGGATAGGATATCCTTGAGAAACTTTGCGTAAGTCGGCATTTGAGTTAGAGCCTCGGTGAATGGAATAGTGATCTGCAGTTGCTTGATAACATCCACGAACTTGGAAAATTGGTCATTGAGCTTAGTCTCAGCTAGCCTTCGAGGAAATGGTACAGGCGGCCGGTATGGTGGTGGTTTGTTTATTTCCTTCATTTTCTGACCTTCAGCAAACTTCTGTACGGGCCGTGTTAATTTTGTGCGGTCCGTGTCAAGAGGTTTTACCACCTGTGCTGGCCGTGTCGACTCTGTGCGACTAGAGGTTTCTTCAACTGGGGTGACAGACACGGGCCATGTAGGATCTATACGGTCCGTGTCATCAGCAGGTGGCATGGCTGGAGGTGCGTAGTGAGTCCCACTGCGCAATGTCACTGCCTTGGCTTCGCCTCTAGGGTTGACCTCTGGTTGGCCAGGGAGCTTGCCAGGTTGTTGCTGGTTCGAAGTGGTTTGGTACCCCATTTGCTCATTTGCTCTGTTCTGAGCATATAAGCCGACTAGTTGGGCATTGATCGCCTTCATTTGCTCGAAGATCATTTGATTCATCTTCCCTTGCTCGTGTATGAAGTCTCTCACCATGGGAGCAACATAAGGCTTAGTCGGGCCAGAATATGGTGCACGGTTGCTCGGGTTGTTGAACGTTGCATTATTATAGAAGTTGCGATTGTTGTTGCTGCTGCCAAAAGCATTATTGGTGAAGGGTGCTGGATTGTTTTGCTACCTCCAAGCCTGCTGCTCGGCTTGGTCCTTTGAGTATGACCAGTTGAAGGGAGGTTTTGGAAAATATGATGGCTCGTTGTTGAGAGAGTTTACTTGCTCAGGTGCATCATCCCTTTGCGCGAGCGGGCATTGCTCATACAAATGCCCCTCATCCCCACACATCACACAAGACTTCCGCTGTTGCTTGTCAAGCGCCTTGACACTCAATTTGTCGAAAGCTTTTTGCATGGCGTCTAACTTGGCTGTGAGAGCAGTGATTTGATCGACCTCAATCCGGCCGCCTCCAGTCGTTCTAGAACTATCGCGACCAGACCACTGTTGTTTCTGAGCCATGTTGTCGATCAGATTGAACGCTTCGTGCGGTTCTCTTTCCGACAGAGCCCCACCTGCAACAACATCTACAGAGGTACAAGTAGATTCTGTTAGACCATCATAAAAGGTTTGAATTAACAGCCAGTCAGGGATACCATGGTGTGGACAAGAGTACTGCAGTTCCCTAAACCTTTCTCATGCCTCATTTAGGGGTTCATCAGACCGTTGCTTAAAACTGGTCAGTTGGGTTCTTACCTTAGCAGTTTGTTTGTGAGGGAAAAACCTGGTCAGAAAACTCTTAGACAGTTCCCTCCAAGTGGTAATGGACTCTCTAGGTAATTATGACTCTAACCATTTTTTGGCCCTATCTCTAAGTGTGAATGGAAAAAGTGCAAGCCTAATGTAATCGACTGTTGCTTCAGTTGTTTTGATTGTGGTGCAACACTCGAGAAAGGTCTGGAGGTGTTCATGTAGATCCTCATGCTCCAAGTCGTGGAAGGTGTTCTGCTGAACAATGTTTATGACTGCTGGGGCAATGTTGGGCATTTGTCCCTCCACTCTTGGGAGTCTAATTGTACCTCGCACGTCTCCAACTCTTGGTACATTGTGCTCGCGAAGGGTTCTGGGCACGAAGTCTGACATCTCGTCTTCCTGGTCTGAAAGTTCTTGATCGGGATTACTCATGGTTGCTCTGCCTCAAATCCGGCTGGGGGTTCGGTTTGCACGGGCCGTGTGTCTTCTGTACGGTCCATGTGATTGATCGGTAGTATGGGTTCGGAGTGCACGGACGGTGCAGGGGTTACAAGGCCCGTGTCACTGGTCGGTGCAGTAAGCTGAAGAGGCTGAGATGGATCTAGACCAAGTCTTCTACTCCTCAGATTGTAATCACCCGTCGGGGGTGGTACAAAAGCCAGCTTTCCTGCAACACAGAAAAACAAAATAAAGGATACAAGTTAAAATCTAGAATGTAAATAAAATAAGCAGAAATCTAGAAAAACTAAATGATGTCGTCCCCGGCAACGGCGCCAAAAACTTTGTAGTACACTTTTGTGCGAACAGTCTGCACATTCGGATTTCTTCTTGCTTCTTCTCCATGTGATTTAGCAATCCTATGATAGATTGATTATGTTATTGTCTTACTTGATGGATCTCTGTTTGGAGTTGATATATTCGTGCATAGTTGTTCTTTTGGCCATACCATTTTTCTATTTTTTTTCCATACGGCTTGAGCAGACCCTGCACACATGCAAATGTCGGCTATTGTTGGCTCCATGTTGTTTAACAGCCAGTGACTAAAAATCATATGTGTTCCATTCTTTCAGTGTTTTTTTCTTGTGCAATTGGGAAACCTTAATTTTTTGGTATCAATTTTGGTAATTCACCTATGACATACTCTAATTTGGACCTCCCTCCAAGTCTTATGATAACAATATGGACCCAAGACAAGTAATTTTTGCCATTTAGCATTATATGAGTAATTTTCCATTTTGTTGAGATATGGTTGATGTTTTTGAGGTTTTTGATAAGAACATATGCTATCTCTTTGCTGATTTCTAGTATTGGTACCAGTGTTTTGCTTTACTTTACTGGTACTAATCCGACCCTTTTTTGACTTTTTGATTGATTTTGATTTCTTTATTGGTATTCTTTACCAGTATGTGGCTCTTGCTTCTCTTGCGCAATTATGTTAGCTACTCAGAGATTGTATTGCTTATTTAACTTTTCTAACTGTTGCGACACCTGATTTTTCCAGTTCTTGATGCTCAATTGACTGGTGGGATTTTTTTGATCCTCTGAATCAGTTGTTTGTTGTTGTAGTTCTATGTTATCTGTAATATTGTTATTTGTGGAATTGAGAAAATCAGAATTATATATCCTAGTCTGATATCATGTTGAAATTGTGATGTTGTTGTGACAAGGTGGGATTGATGATGAGTAAAAAATTTATTGCTCTGATTGATTATTATAATGAATAGTTACAATTATATATATGGTTCTATATACCAATGATACAATAACGGTAACTAAAAGAAGGAAAAATGTATCAATGGTATAATATGAAAAAAAAATAAAAAAAGGTATTGGATACAAGTAGTATCAACGATATTACTCCCTAAATATCTAAATTTGGCCGATGATAATTTTGCTACAAGCTCTAAGTCCCAAAAATAATTAACAAATTTATTTCTCAACATAATCAATTGAAAAACAAAACCAGTTCTAATAATTTCAATAAAATTTACAAATCTGCCACTCTGAACTTTTAGCAACTATTTTTTAAAAAACCGATTCTAAATAGCGGTTCTAAATTAAATTTTTCTGTTAGTGAACATAACGGAGAAGGTTAAAAGAAAGTTCTTGAGCTTTTCAATTCGGTTATTTGATTAGCTGGTACAACGATTTTGGTGACAAACAAAGTCACTAAATTGTGATATATACTCATGATGAGGTAGCGATTTAGTTTTATCCACTTGTTCGTTGCTGAAGTGCTGAGGATTGCCTATTGGATCCTTGTTAGCTGCTAAGTCGTGTTAACCAACCGTTTTCCTTTGTTTGGTTATTAAAAAATAAAGCATGCGCCGTTTGTATGGATTTTGCTTCATTAATTATTGTATGGTACGTGTCCATTTTATCCAACAAGAAGTAGACTGCCATATATATGTTTATGTGATCTTCTATTTATAGGTTAATTCATGTTTGTTCTGGTGTTGCATTCTATTTGACATCTTCAACTTAATTTTAATTTTAAAATCTTAACTCGTTTTCTTGGAGCGAGATTCAAATGAACAATTACACTTTCAGTCAAAACCCATAAAATATTACAAAAAGGGGTGCTACACATTCCTTTGCCTCGAATGCAATTAATATTTGAAATATAATATACAGGCGTATATTTTCTTAGGAAGATGCACTATATTGTTCTCTTGTAGGTACATGAAGAGCTTTGAGATAGTTTGTGATGAACTTATGATTGACAATTTATTTATTATCAGCTGATATTAGCGATTAGCCTTTTTACAAGAGGTATGTAGTCTTTTTATATGTATATATGGATGCAACGGTAATAATTTTGTTACCGTTGGTATTAATAGTACCATTGGTATCAATGGTACCATTGGCACTTGCTTCTACCTCTAAATAGTCAATGATGAAGATTTTCTGAGGCTAATAAAATCCAAACTAAACTAAACTAATCTATTTCTTAATAGGACATTTGTCCTTTGGAAATATCCATTGAGAGGCCATTTACAATAAAAATGTTTCAAATTGCTTTTAATTAATCACCAAAGACTTGCAGTCTAGAGTTTACCCGGGTCAAAAGAAGATGCCCAATAAATGATAACGACTGTGTTATACATTTCATTTGCATCATTGTGTTCATACTAGCTGGGTTTAATTTTTTTTTTGTTAAATAATATAATTTGTCAGTATTCATGCTAGCTTGTCTTATCCAAGACTAGCTACTATTATGCGCACAGTTTGGCAGTATATATGATCGCGGATAAGCAAGGACGAATTAGTGAGATACAATTTATATTTTTAAAGAGATGGACCTCGTTCATTTGAAGTAGTCAGATTTGAAACCTGTGTGTTAGTTCAAGAAATTTTATTTTTAGCTAAATCTATATATATTCTAAATTATATCTTATTATAAACAAGAAAGAAGTTGAATATTTAGCCTCTCATGTACTTAAGCATGTTACGTCATCTATTATTACTTATTTCGCTTTGTAGTAATTATTATTTTTCACTAATTCAATGGTTAATTATCAGCTTTTAAACATCTTCATTAGTAAACAAAAATAAAGAAAATATGAGTCAAAATCTTAAATTTGTATGAATATCTATCATCATGAACTTTTTATTTTCTGTAAATAACATTCAGAGTCTGTACGTAGACCTAGTTGTGAATGAACTAAAAAACATATACGAAATTATAATAAATTGATAAAGAGGGAAATATAGAGATCCAAATATATGGAGCAGTATTAATATTTATCACCTCATAAAACAACTGAAATTACGTAAGCAACCTAGAAGATGGAACGTCAGAAACTAAGACCCTTACAAAATTAGGCGCCTACCAAGAAATTGCAACTTGGAAAGGCAAATTTCATGTATATTTCAAATTTGCAAATAAATTAAACGCTATGAGATCATCTGCGAAAGCAAATCTATTATATGTCCGGAGTTGTCCCTTCCGTTTATATAAGGCCAAGACTGGAAACCCAAAAGTCCACACAAGCAACGCGACACAAGATTACTTTCTTGTATCTTCCTATTTGCTTGAATAACCTAGAATTTGTATACATCTTTGTTCTAGTACACGTTTTGTTTATATATAAAGACATTTGGCAGAAGTTTATTAATAAAATCTTCTTCATATCAGCATTTTATAAACAAAAGAGGTTCCCCAACTAAACATGTTATTGACAAAAGTAAATTTCATTAGCGTTCACTTAATTTGTTGAGTTCAATGACAAATGATAGATATATCTGCGCAATTTAATTGTGCATGAATGTTGTGGGGTTAATTCTTGCTCTCTCAGCCAGCCATCTCTACGTCACTGTGTGGGGTTTGGCGTTTGGTTCCCACATGCTAGCTGAGTCAGCACGAAATAGAGATAAGTCTCTACCAAGAATTGCCCACCATTCATGGCTAACTCTCCCGAAAGAGAAAAGAAGAGAAGGTGAACGAGTAGTTCGACCTGGGAAAAAAAATTAGAGTACAGTCACAGATATATGCTAGCTACAGCGTCACGTTTCGAGCCAAGATATATGTCAGTATGGATGATGTGGGTATTGATTAATATAATCGTTGACAAAATAGAAACAATTTTCAATTTATAATATTGGACAATTAATTAGAATATAATCTATATGTAGATGACTACATATATATCATGCACATTAAAAAATCGGGAGGGATCACATTTTTTGATAGAAAAGATGAGGGTCAAATTAAGTCCTCAAATTTCGTTAATATATGAAGTTTACATGAATCAAAAGTGGATGATCATTGTATTACAAATTGATTAAAAGAAAAAATAAAGATACAAATAAAAATAAAATAAAAATAAATAGGCAATTAATGGTTTTTTTTATGAAAATAAGCAATTAATGGTTTAAAATGATGCTAGACTAATAGTCAATTGTATTACAAATTGATTAAAAGAAAAATAAAGATACAAATAAAAATAAATAAGCAATTAATGGTTTTTTTATGAAAATAAGCAATTAATGGTTTAAAATGATGCTAGACTAATAGTCAATAACGCAAATATTCAAAGTGGAAACAACTGTCTCAGCTCACTTATTATCTCCCGTACCGGTTCTATTTTCTTCTCGGAATGTTCTGGCACATGTTTCTCTCCATATCACAAACAAGCAATCACCTCTAATTGTCTCCATTTTACATGCTTTTTTTTTGTTCATTAACAACATTTGGTCGATCTCCTTTTTGTATTTTCTTTCTTCTGCAATATTGTCATATATTTTATCATCTATTACTCTCTAATTTCCTTGATTCTCTGGCATTCTAAAAACAAGTGGTTTACAGTTTCTTATTCTTTATAGCACAACTTTGGCAATGGGTTATTTTTACAACCTAGATAATGACACTCTAAATAAATTCAAAAAAAAAATCTTAGAAATAATAAAAAAGTTATACATATATTTTTCAACTTATAGATTAATTGTGCTTCAGATTTCATTAATCTAGTTATCAATCGATAGTTCATTAAAAATCATCAAAATTTAATGTAATTTATATGGTTGTAATTTAATGATTTTTGATGGACCATTAATCTATAATTAAATTAAATTGCATAACTAAAACACTATCAATTTACAAATTGAAGACTATATCCCTAAATTTTTTATATTTTTAAAAAAATTAAAGAATATCATGTCGATCAAGAAATTATCCATTTTTCTCTTCTTTTGTTTGTCTATGCATCTTATTTCTTAAATATGAGTTCAATAGAAGAAAGCAACTAGTGTTAAAATGATTTCAAAATATAAGCCGGATATTTCACATTAAAACTAATTATAGTGTACTTCAAAAAAAAGTGAATTGTTATCACCACCATCGTCAAAGAAACTAGAAGCGTATAGTATCATTTATCGTGAAATATTACCAACCGCTAATATAGTTCGCATGAACAAATCATGTCTAATGATATTGAATTTTATATCGCGCTGTCGGCACGCGTGCAGTGCAGAGTAAAATTCATGATATCTGCTTTGAGATTTGCACTACATCAGTCTTAAAATTTATATAAAAATTCCAAAACGGATATGTGACTATGTGAGTGAAGCATGAACCACGCAACAGAGGATTTGATATTAATGATATTCCATTGACTAGCTGCCGCGCGCGTTGCAGACTCTTTTATTTAAATATTAAAATATTATAAGATAAAAAAATCATATTTATCTATATTAAATTATAAATTCACCAAATTATAGAGAAAACCTATAATAAACACTATATTTAATTTTGGATGAGATTTTTGCACAATATGAGTTAATGATTCATAATTTTTATGGCAAAAAAGTAAATTATTTTAATATATATTATCACCATTAATTTCTTATCAAATATGCATAATGTTGCTAAATAAAAAAATATTATGAAAATAATAGTATATATGAGAAATAAATGGAGAAAAAGAGGGAATCAATGGACGCGATCACATACATTCGATCAATTAAAAATAAATATTATCCGTCTAATTGAGGGATAAAATGAGTATAATAAAAAAATACCATGATAAAAAATGGACTTCCAATTCTTAAATACTTTATATAATAGTATAGATATAGATAAGAGGGATACGGTTTCTATTTTACCAGTAAAGTAGCTGTCCAGATTGATTTAGATCGTCAGATTGAAAAAACAATCAGGGACAAATAAAATAATTTCGATGGTTAAATTGTAAAAGATAAAAAAATTGTTGCTCAATCGCAAAGATAAGAATGAAACGAAAAAAAAAAGATGCCACATTACCTCTCATATTGGCCACGTTACCCCATACGTGGCCATCCTTTGTTAATCCATTTAGTTAATTAGATCTCTCTCCCTCCTCCGTTAGTTAACCAAATGAAAGAAAGAAAAAGAGAGTCAGAATGGAAAATAGATAAAAAGAGAAATTGAAATGAGAAAATCGGAAAGAAACTGAAAGAAAATGGAGAGAAAATAAAGGAAGAAATGAAACGCAAGAATGAAAGAAATAAGGTAAATCGGAAGAGACTAAGAGAGAGAAGAAACAGAGACTGTGACTGTGCATATGAACAAAGAGAACAAGTTAAGAAACAAAAAGTAATAAAAGGATTAGGAGTACATGAGCATGTTTTTAGAAAACATAATGATCATTTATGTTTAAATTAATTTGATTAACTTACATATGAGCTTAGTTGATTAATCTACGTGAGAGATTAAATCATTATTTTTTGATAATTTGACAGAGCATAACCGAAGAAAATAAAAAGACAAGAGAGACTAAAGAGGAAGCTAAGCTAATAATATTATGTTGATTCAAATAAAAGATTTTGTGTGGCGGAGTGTTAGTGTTTTGAGTATCGTCGACGATAATCGAATCATTTAATAAAATCATATAAAATAAGCGGACTTCTCTATAGTATGTATTTAATTATTATAACTTATATCTTATTATTCATTGATTGATTTATGACTTGAGATAGGGGTCGATGATCTAAATTGTGTAGATTGTTTGAATTGACTTTAATTTGTGATATGGGTTGATGATCTGAATTATGTAGATTGATTGAATTGACTTTTGACTTGTAATATAGGTTGATGATCTGAATTAATTAGATAAATGAAACTATGAGACATGTTGACACTGAATTTAAATGTTTATATGGTAATTTATTAATTAAGCAGTTGAAAGTTTTTAGCCACATAAAAAAATAAATATCACTGGATGAATTATGCATAGTTGTATATGTCGTTAACCCGAAAGGATGGTTCGCATAACCTAAATATGGCATCGAATATGGCATGTGATATTCATATGTCTATACATAATTGTTCTATATATAATAATTATTGTACATGCATAATTGCATAAATGACATGTTGGATGAATATAAATAAATTATTCTATTTTAAATGCACTGGAGCATATATTTTCCTTTTATTTATAAACCTATTATACATAAATTACATCATTCAATAACCGATTATTGAGATTTATAACTAACTCCATTTTGTTTCTATTTTTTGTTCTTTTTATGTTAGTGACGCAGGTTGCTGGCCATCGGATAAATGTAAAAGATATCATCTCCGTAACGCCTCAGCCGGGCGTAACATACATTATATATTCGTATCATTTTCTTTAAAATAAAATGATGATCTAAATCATTCAATCTTAAATATTCACAGAAGATCTCCATTTAATTTTCTGAACTTTTAACCTCTTATTAATAAAATATTATTCTATCATCAATTTATATATAAGGAGGATCAAGTTACACCAATTTTTGTTGGTGACAATAAAACTACAATGGATATTTTTAAATTTTCAAAGTCCAAACAATCAATCAAAATCATTCAACATGATGGATATATTAAAATGTACATACAGATCAAATTGGACATTTTTTTAATTTTTTTTACTATTTATTAAGATGGGTACAAAATTCAGAGGTCTGAAAATAATGAATTTGTACCCGTCTTAATAATATTAGTAAAAAAATTCAAAAAATGTTCAATTTGATCTGTAAGTATATTTTAATATATTCATCATATTGATCTGTTTGGATCGACTATTTAGACTTTAAAAATGTCCATTCTAACTAGTGCCATTAAAAGTTGGTAAACTTGATCCCTCCTCTTTTTATAGAGAGAGAGAGAGAGTTGGGTTATGGTGCTATGCATAATACAAATTATTCAAGTGCTACGAAATGTTTTTTTTCATTTTAAAAATCTTATTGGTTGATATGAACCGCTCAAAATGATTTTTCATATGAAAATCTAATTGGGGACTAAATCTTATATTTTCTTAAATTTTTATATTTTTTTAGATAATTAGAACAATCATTTATTTTTAACGGTTTATAATAATTAAATCAAGTAATTTTTTAACTATCTTAAAAATAGTAAAAAGATATAAAAAAAATATAAAATTTGATTCTCAAATAGATTTTTATATGTGAATTATTTTAAGTGGTTCGAATCAATCATTTATATTTTAAAAATGAAAAAATGATCCATAATATGAGGACGATATGTGCTATATGTAGCATCATGACTCAACTATATATATTGTAAATAACAAATTAGAAACAACTCATGAATTGGCCTTTCGTTGGGGATACAACTTATGAATTGGCCTTTCCTTGCGGATACATATTATGGCTTGCTGTGTGCTGCAGAAATTCTCGTCCTCAGACGCGCTGCACGGTGCAGCGCGCAGAGTATCCATTAGATGGAATTGAGATGGTGTTCAACTTTGTGAACAATCAATAAAAAAAAATAACCCCTCCTATTTTCTACCAATGAAAGAGCGTGCAGCTCTCCTGCCGCGCGTCAGGAGATGAGTTTCCCGCCCTGCCAGTTGGCCCCTTGCTACGAGATGTAGTTAATCATGTATCTAATTAATTAGTACAGTAACGTCTGGTATTTTAATTAGGTATGTGATTTCATATATCATTTGATGATTGTGAAGCAAACAAGTGGCACTAGGTTGCGTTATGGTAGGTAAGAAAGAATTGTCAATATAATGTTCTATAATTATGATTTTGGCAGGGTTTTTTGTGACATGTGATCTTGAACGTTGATTTGATTTCAACGCGTAAGATTTATTGAGTTTTTGGAGATTCATATATATTTAGATCAAAGATTTGAATCAAGAATCCTAATTTTCTTGGAAAAAAAACTATGACGGAATGTGAATTAGCTTGGCAAGAATTAAATAATGAACAAAAGCAAATTTTGTTGTCATATACATGGAGTAAGAATTTAATCATTAGAGGGGGCCAAGAATTGTCAAAAAAAAATTAATATTGAAAATTAGTTCAAAAATATATAATTATTATACTTCATAAATAACCAAAATATGCTCAGTTAAAAGTACATTTTTGATTTGTAAACAATGTCAAATTTATTGCTCAAACATTAAAAAAACATCTGATAAGAAAATTAATATGATTGCGTTATCTATTAAAAAAATCGTCTATTATATCATCTTATATTATTCTTTTTTCACAGTACTCTGAAGTAAACAATCAAATAATTCTACAATTAAGATTAAGATAGCATGACCTTAAGCTCAATCTTTCGTGAGCTTAACTCAAAAAGTATATCAAATCATCTCTCAATTTAATTTATCATGTTTATTAAATTCTCAATATGAAAATCTTTTTGGATATAAAAAAATAGGGTGTTTTAAGTTTTCTAAATCATTATTTTTAATTTTTAAAAATGATGTACAAACATTGAATAATTTGTTATTATTTTTAGAGCTGATTTTTAAAAAATTAAAAATGGTGACTTAGAAAATTCAAAACACCCCAAATTTTTATATCCCGTAAGGTTTTTATATGAAAAATTTAACCATCATGAAAAATGAAATTTTAAAAATAATTTAATATATTTTTTGAATTAAGTTCATCGAATGCTTTCATGAGCTTAAACTCATGCTAATTTTACTCGTACAAGCAATATTTTGAGCAATTACCTAATTCCAATCTTAACAAACTAAAATGCTCACTAAAATAAACTATAACTTTATAATAAATTAAAAATGTTAATACTGACTAGACTATTTTACGGAAACAAAAAAATTATGTAAGTTATTACCCACAAGAAAACAACTAAAACAATCAACAATCTTTATTAATTTAAAAAATATGTTAATATACAGATTTCAAATAAATGGGGAAGATTCTATTAATAGATAATAATAGAACTCAGCCAAATGTTATTGTTTCAATTTATATTAGTTCAAAGAAATTAATTGGAATTAAAAATCTACACAATAATAATTGATACTTGTAGGAATAAAGAGGTTAAAATTGTTATTTTAATTATGCACAACAAATATTTATAGAATAGCAAAAATTATGACACGAAATATATAAATTTGTAATTTTATTTTAATTTCCTGTTGAAAATCCATTATGCACCAAGTTTCAATTTCAAACACAATTAAAGGGCCAATAAAAAAATCTCTAATAGAAAGAACACAATTTGTGCATGCTAAAGGACAAGAGGCAAGGTCAAGCATTATGAACAAGATTTAAAAATATTGCAACAATATTTTTTTATTTATGAATTATAATATATATAGAAAGTCAACTTGTTTACTTGATTCCAATCCTATGGAATTTGCTAAAAATAACTAAATTAGCTTCGTTAAAAAAATCATTTTTTTGATATATATGATCGAATTGTTTTAAGTTTTGCAATCTACTATACAACTATATTTTTTTGATATTAATACTTTTTTTCGAAATTGTTGACTTTTGTAGACTTTTATGTGTTATTTTTGTTTATAAATTGCCTACATTCTTTTTCCATTATGTCGCATGCATGCTAATTTTATTCTTATTGTTTGTGCATTTGAAGTATGATTTGAATTATTTCTAAGTTGATATTGTTTTTGTTATAATGTGTTGTATTCATCATTACATATACTTGGGTTGTTCATATATATATAGAGAGATAGACTATTGTGAAAATAATTTTCATGAAATTCTTTATATGAAAACCTTGTGGGATAAAAAAATTTGGAGTGTTTTGAGTTATATAGTCACTCTTTTGAATTTTTAAAAAAACAACAAAAATATTAAATATTTATTATTATTTTTAAAGCTATTTTTTTAAAATTCAAAAGAGTGGCTTAAAAAACTCAAAACACTCGAAATTTTTGTATCCCATAAGATTCTCATATGAAGAATTTAATAAAAATTATAAATTAAAATTTTTGAGATTTTTAAAATATAATTTTTGATCTATTTGCATATCAACTAAAATGCAAATGTTTTCACAATAGTCTACCTCTATCTCTCTCTTTATATATATATATATATATATATATATATATAAAAAAAAAAAAAAAAAATTAGGCTATGGTGCTTTGTAAAGTACAAAAGCGTTGTGTGTTTTGCGCTCTATTTTTAATTTTAAGTCAAAATGATCGATCCAAACTGCTCAATCTAATCTCCATATCAAAATCTATTACTAAACCAAATTTTATATTTTTTTTTGGAATTTATTTGCTATTTTTTTGGATAGGGGGAAACCATCATTTTTGGATGAACCAGAATTCTCAGATCAAGTCATTTTCTCCCTATCCAAAAAAAATATCAAATGAATTCCAAAAAATATAAAATTTGGTTTACTAATATATTTTAATATGAATATTAGATTGAGCGGTTTGGATCGATCATTTCTGACTTAAAATTAATAATAGAACGCAAAGCACACAACGCTCTTGTGCTTTGCAAAGCACCATAGTCTAATTCTATATATATATATATATATATATATAATTTAGGCTATGGTGCTACGAGTTGCACGGATGACTTGTGTGTTACGGATAATTTCTCCATCTTTAAAGTTCAAATGGTCGATCTGACCGGTCGAAATATTTTTCATAAAAAATCTAGTTGAGGCCCAAATTTTATTTTAATTATAACTTTTTTACTATTGCATGACAAAGTAATATTTTTTCTGTAAAATAAGTATTTATGTAAAAAAATAATATTGCATATATGTATAAATAATTATCAAGGTTTTAAAAATATTTAACAGCTCTTAACGGTGATGTGATCATTTAACGGTGAACGGTTCTAATGGTTCTAATGGTTTTATCAATTAATTGATATTTAAAAAGACTGAGAAATACATTCTCATACTGTTAATACTTAATAATTAACTGAATTATATAAAAATAGTAATTACAATGTCAATTAAGTACTTAAAAAATCTTAAATTATAGTAAAAAATTATATCCAAAAAATAAATAATAAAATAAATTTTTAGAGTCGCTAACTATGAAAAGTTGAAACAAAGTAAAATTAAGCCGTTAAATGTATTTTAAAAAATTAAGAGTGAATTAAGTAAATCAATTAAGTAATTTTAAAAAATTATGTATAAATATAATAGCAAATCTTATGATTAGCAATATAATAATTTATTAAAATATAAAGAGTTGTATTACTTTAATATTTAAATTGTACTTTGGATACAGCATACCATCTCTTTAAATGTGAAAAAAATAATATGATCTATTTAATTAAGATAAATGAAGAGATAAAAATAAAATCAATGGTAGAGATTATGGATGATGTGCCACACTTAGAAATTTCGGAAGATTAGCCCCTTTTAGTATTACAAATTTACATATTATATATTATGATGAATTTTTATATGTTTCCCCCTGCTCAAAGTATGTTTTTAATTTTTTTTTTCAATTTCTACAACGATAATATATACTACATTATATAAAAAAATCATTAATCCAAGTGCACAACAATCAAATATATCAAATTATCATCATCTCGTTCACCACTATAATTTACCAAAATGAACGGTACAAGAGATCAAAATACGAAGTTCCTTACATCTAATGGTGGTGGAAAGTAGAATACTAACCAATCGGATAATGTTTTGTAGACGGACTAAGTGGGCCGGGTTCATTCCTGATCTGATATGATAGATCAACCTCATCTAATTTTATAAATGAACTTAAAAGACAAACGTGAAGTATAGGTTAAAATTTTTTGATTCATCACGGATTATGTCGGATAGAGGTGATCCGTTTTTTAATTGTGTTGTTTTAAATTTATTTTGTGACTTAACGCTAACTAAAGATTATATATACTAATTAAAATTAATTATATATTAATTAATATTAAGTTATTTGAAAATATATAAAAATAATAAATATATATTTAATTATTTTATTTGAATCAGATCGATCCGTGATCCACTTGTGTCGGATCAAATAAAAAAATTTACTTTGTCAATCGAATAATATGTATAGAGGAGTCTTACTGCCAAAAGAAAAAAATATGTATACGTAAAAAAAAATTAATGTACTTGCATCAAACGCAGGCTGAAAACAATTACATTTAATCCAACTTCCAATCATTTCATGGTCGTACTCGTATCTAGCCGAGCATGCATGTGATTAAAAAAAATATTTGTGCCTCAAGATTTTCTTCTATTTAACCGCAAAGTAAAAAAAATTAATAATGAACAATTTAGCTAAAGATAAGAAATCTCAGGAAACAAACAAAATTGAAGCAGCATTCACGAATTAAATGCTTTGTCTTCGGAAACGCCCAGAATTCTTAAAAACTCTCGTGTAGGCCGCAATCGAATTGCACGCCAACCCGCACAGAAACATTCTTACAAAAACTTTGTGGCCAACAGAGTATAAGTTTTAACTAACAAGAAGCCAATTGCATAACGCCAGCATGGCACATTTTTGAAAATTTGTAAGGTTCTGTAAATAAAAAAAATAACAACCGAAAAACCTCTTCTGCTTTAGCACTCCACTGACTGAAACTGTGAAATAGATCTTCGGTCCCATGTAGATGAAGTGATGCCTCTTCAATTCATTCAATGTCCATTAGTTCTTCTCCTAGGGTTTGTTTGGCATACCATAATATTAATATAATAATAAATTATAATCATAAATATAATATAATAATAGCAAAAAGTAGAAATAGAATTAATACGCTATTCCGACGAAATAATTCTTCGCTAAAATTCGTTTAATTAATTTTAGACTAAGTAGAAGAGTGTGGAATAGTGCTAATCCGGTATACCAACTTATACCAACTTATAGTGGAATATCGGATTAGCTCTCATCGGAATCAACGATTATTGTTTGATTATATTATATTATATTATTATATTATGATTATGATTAAGATTTAGTATTATTATATTATTATATTATATTTATGATTATAATTTATTATTATATTAATATTATGATTATTATTTATTATTTTTATTATCATTATATTATTATTATTAAATTATTATTATCATTATTGTTATTATATTATCGTTACCATTAGTATTATTATATTTATTTATTATTATTATCAATATAATTTGAATATTATATTATTATATTATGAATATAAATATAATTATTTTATTATTATAATATTATGATCAAGATTATTTATTATTATATTATTATATTATGATGATTATGATTATGATTATTATTACTTATTATTATTTTATTATGTTATATTATATTATTATATGTTGATTATAGTTATGATTAATTTATTATAATATTATTATAATTATAATTATTTATAATTATTTTTATGATTATGATTATATTTTTATTATTATATTATTATGATTATGATTATGGTTGTATTATTATGATTATGACTATAATTATTATTATCATGATTATGATTATGATTATTATATTATGATTATATTATTAAAATTAGGATTACTTATTATTATTATATTATTATAATTATGATTTTAATTATATTTTTTATTATTATATTACTATATTATGATTATGTTTATATTTTTATTATATTATTATTATAATATTATTATTTATTATGATTATTTTTTATTACTTTATTATTATTTTATTATGTTGTATTATATTATTATATGTTGATTATAGTTATGATTAATTTATTATAATATTATTATAATTATAATTATTTATAATTATTTTTATAATTTTGATTATATTTTTATTATTATATTATTATGATTATATTATTATTATATTATTATGATTATGACTATAATTATTATTATCATGATTATGATTATGATTATTATATTATGATTATATTATTAAAATTATGATTACTTATTATTATTATATTATTATAATTATGATTGTAATTATATTTTTTTATTATATTACTATATTATGATTATGTATATATTTTTATTATATTACTATTATAATATTATTATTATTATTATTAAATTACTATTATGATTATTATTTTACTATTATTATTATTATCATCATCATTATTAGTATCATAATTATTCATATTTTAACTATTATGAGTAACAACTGCCATACGATATTTTCGCTCTTCCGAATAGTCAAGAATACCACTCTTCTACCACTCTTAAAAAAAAATACTATTCTATCACTCTTCCAAAATTACCATTCTTCCAAAACTATTCCTTGATTTGTCAAACAGACCCCTAGTAATTCTGCACGTCAAGTAGAGAAATGCCGAAATGAAAAATGGAGAAAACACATTATCTGCTAACCAGGTCCTTTTGAGGAGTGTTTTGATAAAACTCCTACGGTCAACCCGATCCGCGTCCGTCCATATCCGTACATGGACCCAATCTGTAACCGTCCGTACCCGTGCCCAGGATGGATTTCATACGGGTTTGGATCGCCCTTCAAAATTTCGCCCGTGATAACATGCTCCTTTTCAATCCGTGACCCGTGCATGCCCGTCTCGTGACCCGCCTCACCCGCCCCACCCGCCCCACCCGCCCTTCCTAACTGTACCCCAATTACCCAACCACCCAAAATAATACCAAACGGTAAAAAAAATTAAATATCCTCCCCCTAATGCGACTACAGTACTACACGTAAAAATTAAATGTCCTCCTAATTGGTCATAGGTACCTCCTTACAATGATGCAAGTACTACACGCAAAAGCAAGCTTTTTACATGATTTTTGCAACAGAAAATAAAAATCCAAACTATTTTGATCTTGATACGCGGCTACAGCCTACAGTACATGATATAATTTAATATTTCTCCCCCAAGCCTATATTTTAATATTTCTCCCCATTTCCACCCTTATAAATATATCCATAAACAAATAATATTTCCACACAAACAATATCTCTTATTTTCTCAATCTCTCAATACTATCAAACTCTCATATTCTCAATCTCTAAATTATTTTTAGTTTCGTTTAATTTCAATTCCATTATTCCAAAAAAATTCCATAAAAATAGTTATATTAGTTTTAGAATTTCCGTTTAAGTTTATTTTCATTCCGCAATTACGCAAAATACTCCGCATCTTCCCGGCGTTCCCTCAAAATTCCGAGGTTAGATTCTAATTTCATTAATTATTTTTCTTATATGTTATAATTTATTTTTTCATTTTGAAATTAGTTTTTTTAATTTGGATTTTGTTTTAATTCGTTTTTTTTAGAAAACGAAATTAAAATTTATATTTTATTCTTAAAGAACGTATGTAAATTAATCATTTATTCTTAATTAACTCGGATGGCGAAAAGCACATTAAAAGTAAAGAAGAACCATAAGAGAACACCGACCTCTCTCTTGTCCGGTTAATAATTAAGGGTTGCGGTCAACTTATGTACAAGAGATTCCACCATAGAAAAATGACCAAAGAAATAAAAAGATAATATATTGACCGTAAAAATGGATTGCTTGCCCAATTTTCATTAGCAACATTTAAGGTTTCACTTACATCTGATATTTGAACTACCGGTAAACATGATCTTGGGTACTCTTGCATTATCGCACATTACATAGATAAAAATTGGGTTCTACAAAAAAGAGTTTTAAATTTTCGTACTATGGAATTCCCGCACACCGCACAAATAATTTATCAATCAATTATGAATGTTTTAAGAGAGTATAACCTCAAAAATGATTTAGAAAACAAAGTTTTTTCCATTTCATTTGATAATGCTAGCAATAATGTCAAGTCCATAGATTATTTTAAGCGGACACTATCCCCAATTATGGATGGAGTAATATTTCACAAAAAATGTACTTGTCATATTCTCAATCTTATCGTTAAAGTGGGACTTAAAACACCCGGTGGAGATTCTTTAATTATAAAATTCAAAAATGGTCTTCACCACATTTACTCAAATAATATAAGAAAACAAGAGTTTCATGCTTTATGTGAAAGATTACAATTGAGTAAATTAAGGATACCATAGGATGTAGATACTCGTTGGAACTCAACCTATAGAATATTATGTCGTTGCCTTCCATACCATGAGGCCATAAATGATATTTTAAACAACTCTCCCGAAGGATTGCATTTGTTACTTTCTTCAGGAGAATGGAACCAATTAGCTAAATTAATGAAATTCCTACAAGTCTTTTTCAATGTAACCGTTAAATTGTCTTGCTCATATACACCGGCCATACATGAGTTTCTTCACCACCTCATCTACATCGCCAAAGTGTACCATGAGATTTTTTATCATTCAATTTTTTTAATTCTAAACATAATTTTTCACTTGTACGAGTAACTTATTTAATCAACTATATTTAATTATAAAGCATTTATTACAATATGATTAATTATCATTCTATAATAGAAATAACTTATTGGACCCAAGTAAAAAAATAATTCGACTTTTATTTTTTTTATTATTATTCATCTTGTACTTCTTCTTTTTTAATTATTTATGTAGATATAGAAAACATCGACCCATCTCTCACTCCGATCGTAGAGGCCATGAGGGAAAAGTTTTTAAAATATTGAGAAGATGTACCACTCATGACTATTATTGCAAATTGCCTCCACCCGACATACAAGTCGATTTACACGATAAAAATGCTCTAAAAGTACAAGACATATCTAGGTTTACCGAGTGTGAACGAGGAGGCGCGCGTAAACAAAGCGGTGGAGGTTATATTCAAGTTATACAACGTTCGTAGAAATTTCGAGCAACTGGATTCATCAACTAGCACCATGAGGTTTGATTATAATTTTACATTATTATATTATTTTACTATATTTTCTTTAGTTTATAATCCTAAATTTTTAATAGGTCAAATAGCCAAAGTGCATTGCTACAAGAGTTGGAAGACGAGTTAGACACGGCACAACATAGCACAAATGAATTACAAAATTTTTTTAGGAGCGAGTGTACTGGATGAAGTTGACATTCTAGATTATTGGAGGAGAAATGCAAACATCTTTCCAACTTTGGCGATGATGGCTCGCGATATATTTGTCGTTCCCATGTCAACGGTGCCTTTCGAATCTTATTTTAGTTCGGCAAATAGAATTCTCACCGATAAAAGAATCAAGTTGGGTCCAACGGTTTTCGAGCGACTCGTGTGCCTCAAGGATTGGATTGATGCAGAAAACCGAATGCAATATAAAATTGAAGCCGCTACATTCGGTGCCGAAACTCAAGTTGTACCGGTACAGAGGCGAATAATGATTCGACGATGAAGGCGATCTTCAAGATAACGACTTATGATATATGAACTCCAACTTCTAAAAAGATAGATTCAGTATGAAATCTCTACACGCTTTTAATTTTTTAATTTATTTTTTAGACATTTCAATATCTTTTTTATATACTTTTACTAACAAAAAAAGTTAGAACTCCGCCTATATTATTTTTTTATATATTAAAATAGCCAGTCCCAAACCAATAATAAAAAAGGAGGGTAACTTGTATTTTTAACAAATACTATTTTTTCTAAGTATTTTTTTCTTTTCTAAGATTTATTTATTTATTTCTTTTGTTACCTTTCAAAAATAATATTTTTACTGACAAATAATTAAAAAAAATAATCGAGTTATACAAAAAAACGTTTCAAAAAATTTTTACACTTGTTTCGGTTCTTTGTGATTTTTTTGGCAAACACTTGAATTTTTTTGTGATTTGTTAATTACTTTTAAATTTTAGAATTTAATTTTAAATTTTTTTTTGAAAAGAATTAAACATGACATTATTTTATAATTTTTCTGATTTTCTATATTTTTTTTGAAATTATAATGAATTATTTGAGAATTTTCAAATTTAAAATAATAATAATAATCCGTGCCCGCCCGTATCCACCCCGTCCCGTCCAACTCGATGGGTCAAAAGACAGATTTGGGTCATCAACCCGTTCCGTTCCGTTTAACCCATCCAACCCGTTCAATTCATGCCTGAACAATTTGTTACCCGAGTAACCCGTGCTCGTGTCCAACCGTCTCCGTCCGTTTGGTAAACGCTAAGGCCCCACGAGTGACGACAAGCGACCCATGCCATGACATTCTTGTAATTTCCACGAAATCAATGCCTTGTTTGTCCCAAAGCATCCAGTAAAAAGTAAAAACTCAAGTTCAGATGAGAAATTACAATTATATCCCTACAATCCACCTGTACAGTGCCACAGCATCTCCCGTCTCCTCATTTCGTCCTGCTTCCAGGTCCCACATCCACGAGTCCGGCGGTAGTACGCCACCTACGCCGGAGTCAAACCTTTGACTTGACCGTTGACTCCATCTTCCACTCCCCCTTCCGGTCCATCTATCGCTCCATCGTTGAGAAGCGAACCTCATCGAATTGAATGATGACGAAGCTGACGATAGCCTATCCAAGAACTCTGCCAACCATCCCCGCACGGGCTCCTCCCTGGTCAAGGTCCTTATTGGTGGCAGAGGGAGTGGAGGGGCGGACGGAGGCAGAAGCGGAGGCGGCGGCGGCGGCTGCGGCGGTAGTGCAAGGTCAGACATGTCACTCCCCCTTTTTTCTAATGATCTAGTCACACGAGGCGGGACTATTTCAACCTCCTCTTCTATGCAATAGTCATGCGATTCGAAGCTGTATGTTCTCATAGGTTGCATGATAGGTCCAGGATGATTTTGGATTTGGTTACTGGGTTCAGATCTTCTAGAACTGATACTGCCTAGCTCGAGGCGAATGCTTCCTGAAGGAAGTTCCGGAAGGGCTGGATGGGGCAGGGTGATTGATGATCGGCAAAGTGGACATGAAGGATTAGATCTGAGCCACACGTCAACACATGGTTTATGAAATGCATGGCAGCAAGCGGGCAGTAGACGGAGCACTGCATCCGGCAAAAAAGGATCACAACAAACTGCACAGTCGAGGGATGACTTGGGAAGCTTAGCCATAGAAGAGCCCAGTGTAAAGGTTGGTAAAGTATCAATCAGCTCTTGTATTTCATGCGCTGATAAGGCGGGGGCATTTCCGGTGTTGCCAATGCTAAAGGTTCGGTAGACAGGGAGCCGGTATGAGGAGCTATGAGGGTCGTGACAGAAACAGCGGATGAGTCGGTGAATGAAGAAGATGCTGATGACTGCAATTACTACTAATATTGCAAACAGTATGATTAAGCTAGCTGAGAACGAAGCACCTTTGCTCCCGGTAGTCTCACCAGGATGGTTGTTGACAATGGTGTTAGAAGCTGGAGGAGGGATTGTACTGGCCTCTATGTTTGTAGAATTCATAGCATATTAATGGTGTTGAGGAGGTGGTCTGTTTCTTCTTTCTTTCTTTTTTCTTTAATATATATATTAGTATATTTCTGGATTAATTAGAGACGAGGAGGTATATATTGGCAGTCGTTTGGTTGGTTTCTCTTGTTTATCCTGAATTCCTGATATTTGTATGGTTTGTGGTTGCCTCCTTTTGAGAGACTGAGAGCGATGACTTTTTAAATTATGATATGCTTAAGAATTATGCAACGTGTAATTGGAATGGTTAGTTGCATTTTTTTGCCGTAAGTGCTAGAGGCAAGTTTCCGTTTAGAAATTAACACGTGGTAAAATTGGTCGTTCAATTTTACTGCCTCTTATTATTATGTAGGCATATAGCTGGTAGGAATATTGTGTACATATATCCTACAAAAGAAAAATAAAGCAGTACATGGAGGAAAAATTGAAAGAATCTGCGTGAGACATAAGCATTCTGTTCACCGATAATTGTAGAAGCTGCGTAAGTTATTTGGAGACTGTCATGACATGGAGATGGGATGTCTGGCCTTTCACTACTCATCAGCGATGGTTTTAAATGCGGCCACATAATCCGTATATGTGGCCGTTTTTATGTCTATATAGTGAGTTTCCGAATGAAAAATTTCAATACAGTCATTTTCATACGGTTTAATAGTATAAATAATGATATAATATATCAAAAATAATTAATATGAATTGTTAAGTGATAAAAATCATTGAAAATAAAATTTGTCCTCATATAAATATAAATTTAAGACATATGGTTAAAGTTTTTATCGCTCAATTACCAAGCTACGACCGACTTGTGTTATAAGTAAGTGTTTTTATTATATTTTTTATTTAAAAAATAAGAAAAATCCGTATATATATATATATATCCGCATAAAAATTCGTATAAAAATCCGCCTAATATATCGCATATACGGTATGCAGCGGCCTTTCACATACATAAAAAAAATCGCATTTAAAAATATTGCTCACCGGTCACTACACATATATCATTTTTTCTCAAAAAAAAAATCTCAAAAAAGTACACATATATCATGGACAATTAATTACATACATGCACGCTACAACCAATAGGCCAAAAAAGGTCAAGTGTGCCTCGCGATAAAGCACTATCATTTGCTTATTCACTTCCATGATTGTGCTTCTTTCCTTAATCTTATTTTTAGATTTATTTTAAGCTTATCTTGGTAATTATTTTCTGACAGAAGTATAGTACTTGCCAGCTAGTTATTTTTCAAGAGATTTTAACTCATTTTTTTATTCATAATATTCAAGTGATAATTACTGAAGTAAGTTAACCCGCACCAATTTATTATTCTCGCAAATATTGGCGCATACAAGTTCATACTTGCGTCTAGCTAGTTAATTACTTTCGGATCTACATACCAGTTATAAATTTTAACCTTACTTTCAGAAAGAAATCTATTATTCTCATATTGTTATAAACATTCTTTTGATCAAAATTAAACTATACTGTCCAGGACAATAATTGTAATTCCATATCCTTAGATCTAAACACAACAAAATATATAGCAATTGGGATGTCACGATGACTCTCTATCTACAGGAAGAACACATGTACATGCATGTAAATTTCCTTTTTGACTGTGAGGTGTATAATTGCAACTGTACAGACTAGAGTATATAAACTCTTTAAGTATAAAAATTACTACGTACATTAGAGGAGAAAATGCTGAAATTCAGTAGGACTTGATCTGACTAAATATAATTCTGTTCATGGGTGGTTGTTCAACAAGCCTACTGGCTTTTTTTTTCCTTTCACTTCTAGGCTCTAGCAAAATGTAAATATTGTTAATTTAAAAGAAGTTTCATAGTCATTCTGTTGCACATGCTATATTTACCCCAATATTTTATATCCCGGCACAGATGAATCGCCAACGCAAATAAAATTGAGAGGTTACAAACTTATAATTAATAAGCAGACCAGGAAATGACATTGGAGGAGAAAAAATGAATTTCAATACAGCTACCTATATATATATTAGATTATATATGTAGCCAAAATGGTAATTGCATAAAAGCAATCTTAACACTGGACCAATAATTTATGCATCCACTGCAGATACGACCCTATGCACCTGTGTAAATCTAAGAAAAAAATATATAGTTATGAACTCTGTTTATGTACTTGAACATAATTAGAAGAAGGAATAAAGGCAGATATGTGCCTAATTTTGATTACAAATTAATGTACAAAATAACTGAACGAGATGCAATTGAGCAGTATATGTAGCTGGAGCAATAATTAAATCCACGCATATTGACAAGTTTTGTCAATTCCAATTCAAAGAACCGGTCAGTTATTAATATTAAGAAAAGAACAAAGACATTAATTGCTTTGTGTTCTACTGAAAATTTTAATATAATTTCGGAAATTTGGGTACATGCATCTTGTAGGAAAATTAATAATTAATAATGCTCCTGAATACAACACTTCCATTGTTCACTTTGCAACTTGATCGATGTACATATTATACAGAAATGATATTATAATTATGATTCTTCCTCTATTATTATTAAGAGCAATATACTAGTATATTGTCATACTTTGATAAGGGTGATTTCTATTTTGTAATTTTTTTATATTAAAATCTAAAAATATCATTATATTCCAATTTAAAAGTATAATAACAAATAAAATATGGAATAAATATAATTAATTAATTAATTTTATGCACTAATCATTATTTTTCTAAAAAATATATCATTAAATTTTAAATTTGATAAATTCTTTAGCAAAATGATGTCCTTTACAAAAGAGATATCATCAATTGTATAACTTTTAATGTAACTAATGCATTATGAATTTAACAAAATTTTTAATATTTTCATTATAATCTATCACACCACAAAAATCCCTAATATAACTAAGAGTTTGTGTTCGCTCTAAAAATTAATCAATAAATTTGAACTAATCCTGATGAAAATACATATAATATGCGAGTCCGTATTGCAAGTATATTTCCCACCACAAAGTTATGCAGTTCATTTTCGAGCACGTATAACTTTTGAAAAATATTTGAATGACCCCAGTATACAACCCCACAATGACTCTGTCACATATGACAAATGGGACCTCTAGAAAATATCATCCATGAAGCTCGCGTGTAGCTGAAATGAATGGACACCGTAACTTTTTTGGTTGGGCTCATGACATTCATGCATTGCAGGTATGTGAGCTCAAGTACGAAGTACTCTCTCTAGTCAAGCGCAACAGATTTTAGTAATAATAAGTTTTATTAAATTAATATTATTAAAAATAAGAGTAAGAAACATAAAATTTCAAATATACGAATGACAGCGCGTCACTGTCAGTGGCGCGGATTTAAACGCGCCACTGGCAGTGACGCGTTTCGTAAAAATAATGAAACGCGCCACTGGCAGTGACGCATTTCGTAAAAACAATGAAACGCGCCACTGCTAGTGACGCGCTGCCATTCGTATATTTGAAATTTTACGTTTCTCACTCTTATTTTTAATAATATTAATTTAATAAAACTTATTATTACTAAAAACTGCAAGCGCAACCATCTCTCTGATTTACGAACAAAAGAGATATCTTTTGCGCCTATTCTTTTTATTCTGTTATCAAAATAATTGTCTATTTATTAAATTGGAATATTAATTTTCAAAAAAATAAAACGGAGAAATTTACGTAAAGTTTTGTACATAAGATATATATATTTTTCTTAGAAATTAAAAAATCCAAATATATACAGCAAGTACTCGACCACAAATTCGATTTCAGTTATATTTTAAATTTTAAATTTAAATGTCAGATTCAAACTGTTAGTCTTGTATATTTTATATTTTATAATTTCAGGAATACTTTTAATTTATACTGGATGAAGATATTAGATATCAAAGAAATGAATGTACTGAAATAAATTAACCAATCACATCCAGAGTATGGAGCTAGAGAGGAATCCCATGTGTCTCTTCTAAGCTCAATTTTTGATCGCCAACCCATTAATATATAAGTAATTAATTATTAATGACTTGGAGAGGAACCGTAATTAGATGCAGATTAGAGATCTAATTAGACTGAAACTATCCTAGCTTGGCCATCTGCAGGGTATGGGAATGAACATTAATTGCCGAACATTTCTAAGAATATAATTAATAGTGTCAACTGTCAACTATATATATAATATTATATATATCAGCTCTTAGAAATCTCTCAATGACAGACATATTAGTATAATTTAGTAGTTAAAAATCTACTCATGATCATAAAATAATCCAATATATCCAAATCCTAATTAATGGTTGATTTTTTTTTATTGCGTGGTTGTTGGAGATGGAATCTACTCAATATTTTTTTTATATATAAATCACCACAACTCAGAGCCTTGATAAAAAAAGGTAGCCCTTCACCTTAGTTGCATGTTTGTTGGTTCTCATACCGAAAATCTATTGTCCCAACAAAAGATCTTGGAATTAAAAATGATGGTCGTTGTGAGCACCATATATATCTGTACTAACTAGTAGAGCATACATTGGCATCGCACCTCTCACTATTCATCCATTGACTTGACTAATTAAACTGGTCAAGTGAATGCCGAAATTAAAGAAAGAAGACAGAAATTATTATTATCAGAGAAAAGTTCCTTCTCTGACTTTGAATTAAATTGTCACTTGTCAGTTTCGTCTCATTTATAAATTGTCTATGAACTGGTCGATTTTGTATGGTTGAAGAAAAATAAAAAAACTCCTTTTCAAGATTACAACTTGTAATTTGGAATAACGTAAGCACATGACCTAAAATTGTATATGTATTTTGTTATTACAATATTACTTCTTCACCTTTCTAAGTTCTAACTGAGTCAATGTCATGTCAGCGGAATGTAAGCGCCATATCAGCACCGCAGATATCACTCTCAAGTGCCACCGCCATTTATATCATGATAGAATAAACAAAAACATTCAAATGACAACGCAATAAAGAAATACTTGAACCACATATTAATTTATGATAATTCAGTAGTTTTTGAAGTTTAGACGAAATAGAGTTCATAAAACCGACAAAAAAGGGGCAGTACTACGTGTTCCTTCTTCACTTTCCCTTTATATCTATAGAATGTCAATCACAGAGTTTGTGAAACTTCAACCTGTTTTATGCACTCTATTGCCATTCTGTGTAATGGTAATGGTCTTCATTAACCCTTTCTCCAAAGCCCAACTGATGAACGAAAGAGATGTAACCATTTCAAGGCCCAACAAGCTCTAAACCGACGGCTCAAAATGTTCTCCCTTTTTGACACCTTCCCTCATCAATTAGCAGCCTGTTTATATCCACGAGTTCGATATTATCACATACAAAACCCATCTTCATTTCTTCTTCCTCTTGATTACTGAAACCTACTTCCCGCTTTTCCCAAATCTCTCTTTCGTTTGAAGAATCGATAAACACAAGCAAAATCGAAGAGTCCGTCAGTCAGTCGCGAACGAACTGGGAGGGAGAATTAGAGCAACTCGGACATAAGGTGAGTTTCCTCTCTTCCGATTCAATTCAAGCGTTCTTTCGCCCAAAAAGTATTTGGATCGTAGGCTGTTACTGGATTTGCAAACCGTGGCAGCAAGAATGGACCATGCGTTGAAATTGAATGTTGAAGGTTCGAATTTCAACCAAGGCACTTCACAAAGTAGGATCGAGTGAGGTTGGGGGGGGGGGGGGGGGAGGAGCTGGCTGTACCCTCGCTCAGTCTCTGATGTGCCATTATCTAAGCTTTATTTTTCTTATTTAAATTAGTGAGCAGGGAGGAGGTAGTAAGATGGCAACTTCATCTCCTGCCTCTAGTAGAGGTGCTGACGAATCAGGGGTCTCCATATCAGTATTTAATGGAAGTGGAACACCTCAGAAAACTACAACTTTTGATATGCCAAAAACTAGTCTTCGTGGCCTTAACAAGCCCAAGTGTGTTAAATGCGGGAATGTCGCTCGATCTAGGTATACTTTTTTCTTCATGTGTCTGGTTTCTTGAAGTAGGTTTATTTGGAATTATGGATAGAATATTTATCTGGTGATGATTTCAGACTTCATTTTGTTGACTTGACATGACCATAGTATAGATGCGGGGGAATAGTTTTGTCTGGGGAAAACTGCCCGCATTGAATCAAATTTATGCTTCTCACATAAGAAACACTGGGTAATGTCCGCATATGTAATTAAATACTGTTTCTTGATTTATTTGCATGAAAGTCCCATAATGATAATTTTATATTCTTCAAGAATTGCTTTAATTTGTTCTGTAACATTTTTAATTGAAGTGGTTTCTCAAGTAATTCCTCTTTTTCATATCATTGAATAATTTCTTTTCCAAAATTGTTTACAGGTGCCCATTCCAGTGCTGCAAGAATTGTTGCTACACTGCCCAAAATCCTTGTCATATTCATGGTATGAACCATATTTAAATTCTGTTTGAAATGAATCATTGATTGGAACTAAATCCAACTCTATCAAAGTTTGTTTGTTTGAAGCATATTTCGTACCTTAATTTTTTTTTTTATTTACTAGTTTTGGTTGTGAAGCAAAACAGCACCTTACCAGAGAAGGCGCCAGCTACTGCCTCTCCTTCACTAGAACATACATCAAAAGACAATGCCTCTACTAAGTATTTCTCCTTCTATACTGATAATATTTTGCATATAATCGTTCCTCATAGTCCAAATAAGAGAATTGTGTAGGCAAATTTAATTTGATTTCAATCCTTTTAACAGTAATTCTTGGAGGCTAAACTCGCTTCGGCAGTTATCTAGTAGATATTTGGATTCACTTCGTGCAAGGAAACATCCTGGAAAAAAGGTTTCTGTTCTATTTATTTAATGTTGTTATTTAACACTATGTGATCATAGCTTAGGTTACCCCTTTGTCTGTCATCATCTTCTTGGTAGTTTGGGGGGTTTACAATAGTCTTAACCTCTCACAGTCATATACTGATCAGTAATATTAGTTTAAACCATACAATTGCTAACTCGGTCTTTTTTTTTCAAAATAGGATGCAGGGCTTATAAACAAGTGGAAGACGTTAAAATTAAGAGAACACCTTGAAGGAAATGTGGAAGCTGAGTCGGAGGCATTTGACCGTTACCTGCAAAATGTTTCTCTTCTAGAAGAAGTGTTTTCCGAAAATACCACTGACATTTCTTTTTCCTATGTGAAGTTAGGTATGAAATCCAACTTAGAGAAATCAGCTGCCTCTAAGAAAAAACTGAGAAACTTAGTTGATCAAAAGCTCAAGGAGCTAAGTTGCACAACTTATGAAGGAACAGAATTACTAGAAGTGATACGGCAGAGATCAGAGAGAAATTCAACTACAAATGATTTAATAACAAGGTTAGGTAAGGCAAGAGGGGAAGATGATCTGAAACCTTGCATCGAAATAAGTACTCGACTGTTTGGTGATATGTCGGAAGGGCAAAGTTATTGCTTTTCTAACAAGGCCTGTGTGGGTGTGCAAGTTGATCAGGATCATATTACTAAGATTGATGCTGAGTTGCCTTCACTCAATCAGGTGGTGCAGCTGTAACTTGTTCAGATCTTTATTTGTTACTCTCTTGTAGGCACAATTTTCTTCTTTTTTTAAAAAAATAAATATAATTCTCGTTAGTTCCAGCATATATTATTTGTAGGGAAGGGATCACTTGACAATGGTTATCTTGACAATCTTGACAATGAATTTTCAAATAAATATGAAATAATATCTTAAAAATAGAAAAAAAAACCTTATGGATATGTTTTTCTATTTATAGATTGATGGTAATTTAAATTTCATGCAATTTCATTATCGTTTGATAATCCATCAAAGACCGTTAAATTATAACCGTTGTAAATTGTATAAAATTTTAATGATCCTTGATGGAGTATTAAATGATAATGAAATCGCACGAAATTTGAATCATCATCGATCTATAGAGAAAATATATTTATACGGTTTTTTCTATTGTTAAGATTTTTTTAGTATTTATTTAAAAATTTATTATCAAGATTGTCAAAATAACCCATTGTCAAGTGATCTCCACCCTTGTTTGTATTAGGCTTGTAGTTGTTGTGGGCGGAGTTGACAGAAACTAACTCGTATCTTTGAATTTACCACTAAAGTATTTTTAGATGTTTGTTATAGGTCTAGTGGTCTTAATTTTTTTTCTCCTTCGAAGGAGGCAGGCCCGTGATTTTAGGCATCCTTTCCTATAGCGCAATTTGGACTTTAGGAGCTTGCTTACTTTTTTATGGACCAGACAATTTATACCAACTTCTAGGGGGTTTTGTTCTTGAGATTCAATTATCATTATTTTGGTGTGATATCGGTGTCATTAAAATTAAATATTAAATAACTATTATTTAAATTTTTAAATAATAAAACTAATTGAAGGAATATTTTATAAATATCATTTTATATATGTATACAAAAAATTATATCATTTCGATATTATTTATATAGGCATTAAGCGTTAATAAAATCAACGGACCAAATTTTACAATTTAGACACGTTACTTGATGGTTATTCAAATAAAGTTAAATTTTTTTTATTTTTCATATACATACAATTGAAATGATATAGAATACATTTAACGGTTCACATTTTTAAATTTATACATAAATAAATAAATAGATATCATGGGCACCAAAAAAATGGTAATTGAATCCTTTCTCTTTGTTCTTTTTGTCAACTTGCTGATGCCTGAAATATGGAATATTATAAACAAGTTTAGATGGGAGCTTGAAGCAGTGTTGGGATACCTTTGTATACTTATTCTAACACAACTTCACTTTCAATATATGAAATTGGAACGGAAAGAAATCACATCTAAAGCAGATGGATTTACACCGTCTGTGGGACAAATCATCATTTCCGGAGCTGGAGCCTCATTAATCGCTCCGCTGATCTGGTCCTAAATAGAAATTGAGAGCGGGGAGCACAAATGGAAGAATCGGTGCCCGGCTTAGATTAATACGAGGACAGCTCCTCCCAATAAAAATTTCAAATCTAAGCGGAGGAGCAAATGTCCCACTTTGAATTAAAAAATTTTTTTGCCCCAAAGATTATTTAATTAATTTTATTAAGAAAAAAATATTTAATATCATGCATAATGAAATAATTATACAAAGATATCAAAATATAAAGTTCCGTAGACGGAAACATTCTTCATCAACTTGATTATCTATTACTTTGAGCTTTATTTTGTTATTATTTTTAATATATAAAATGTTATTATTTTACTAATTTTTTTATTAGGTAAGAATATATATTAAATTATTAATTTTTTATTTAGTACCCGATTAGTTAATAGATTTGAACTCGATAAACTATTACAATCCGATAATTGCTCCTTTCCGACCAAAATCCTACATCCGCCCCTGATAATGCACGTCCCAACATGTTTGCTAACATAACTTTTGCAGTTTTATTATATAAATCACTTCTCCAAGGGAAGAATATTCAAGTAATTAACTAAAGTCGTATTGCACGTCACTGTCTGTTCATGATGCATCAGTGTCATGCACCAGTGTTGTACTTCACCGTCTCCTCAGCTGTAGCAGTGTTGTGCTCCACTCGTCTCCAATCTCAGGTCCATATCAAGATCCGCTAGAGCCTGTGACACAGATGGGTAAATCTTGGTTAAAATTGTAGCAATTAAATTATGCATGTTTTTTCTTTGGTAATTGAGGTACAAAATACTGAAGCTTCGGATCAATGTTAGATCAAGACTCTACCTGTGCGCGATCTGAGCAATGTGATGCATCTTACAATAAATTTTCTCTATTCTGACCTCTATAAACATAGCATCAAAGAGAGATACAATCTTAACCGAGTCTAAATTTTAAGTACTCAATTTTAAGTACTTGAGTCTTGAGCCAAGACAAAATATAAGTCCATCTCGCTTCACTAAAGTCTAAAACTGTTCAAGTTATACTAATATTTTATTTTCATTTAGTCTGCTCCTACACAACAATATCTTAATCAACTGTACTATGCGTGATTATAGAGATTAGGAGATTAGACTATTAATTACTTAATTGTTTGAACGGTATTGTGTGTCAATTTTTTAAACAAACCCAATTTGGCCATGAAATAGTAGTTACTTCACAATAAGAACGTCTAAAGAAAGTAGTTCCGAGTTTGTGATTTAAGAAGTCTCAAATTTTTTCTTCCTTTTTGAATGAAAGTAATGTTTTGTCAGCGTTCTGGCTTACCTAGAAGTTGCAATAATGCGGGTCGGATGAGTTAGTTTGATATTTTGAAAAATATCAGATTGGATTAAGTTTAAATCATGTCAGATTAATTTAGTTTTTTTTTTAAAAAAAAAAAAAAATTGGTCGGATTTAAATTCGGATGAATTGAATGTGTTTCTCAGATCGGATCAAGTTTTGATATCTTTGACCTCACAAAAAAATTGGGCCTGATTTGTACGGCAGGGACTCCCAAGTCCATAAAATCTTGTGGATTTATCATAAATCAAACGCTTGCTGTGCAATCTGAATACAGAATTTTGATCCATATAATCACTCTTATTAATTTTTAAGAACAGACGGGTTGAGACAAATGGTGATAGTATATCCATGATTGCTACAATAGAAGTTATGTTTTGATTATTTGATTTGTACCGTCTATTTCAAATGGACGGCCAAGATAAGTCTAGCAGTCTTGAATAAAATTCATACATGAAGACTCACTGAAAAGGGGCGAAATCTCCAAAGTTATGACTCTTGAGGATCCATATCTGCTATTATTCTTCATATTTAAAAGAAACAACAGGTTAATTAATGCAAATCTTCTAGCGCTATTATAATAAATGAGAGATTGCTCGAAGAAAAAATTATGTGTTGATTGACAAATTCTTGAGCATCAATAGAAGCAAATGCCAATCAGATCTAATCTTACACATGAAAATTAATTAAATTGAAGTTCATAACAAGAAATACTTAACAGGAGTATTCTGTCTCTATAGACTTTTTGTGGAAAAACAAAATAGAAAAATTAAAAAAAAAGGAAAAAGGAAGATGGATCTGATTATCTTGGAGAGTTACCAGTTGAATATAATCACGGATAGTAAATTATTTTACACCATTCTTAATTAATATGGTTCAAGAGTGGAAGTTAAATTAACTGCAGTGTCAACAGTTAAAGCACTGATTTTTACGAGGAATTAAAACACTGATTTATCAGCTATATTTAATTCCATATAACTTGAAAACTTAAGTTTTATGGTTTACACAAAACATTTAGAATGAAATTAACATTCAATTGTTAAAATTAACCAGTTCAGCTTTCAACATTCTTAGCCTTTTTTGGCTCTCTTTTTGCTTCTTTTTAATACATGAAACAACAATAGTTCTCGTACTTCATCCGTAAGCTCCGAATTTGGCGAGAATTGAAGGATATTTCTCGTTTTATTCTACATTAATAAGCTGTGCGAATTCCATATAAGAGTGCAGAACATTAAAAAATGAATTGGGAAAAATACATGCGCTTGGATATTAGTACACTACGCCGGAAAACCCCTTTTGCGGCGGTCCATTACAGGGATTAAAAACGTAAATGGGTTTACATTAAAAGAAAATCGTCGCTTTTTTTTTTAGCTAACAACCGCTAGAGGTACCAATAGTATTTTCGGGTTGGACGGGTTTCGGTTGACTTTTTAGAAGAAATCGGGTCAAAATTGGCCGGGTGAGGCAAAAAATTAAATAGTTAATATATATGTTGTGTTTTTTCGATCGTTGATAGATTTCGATTGGATTAAAGGTCATTTAATCTCGGGTCGGCCTGGGTTGAGTTCGGGTTTTGGGTCGCTTTTGACTTTCTAAAAAAATGGATCGGGTCGGGTTCGGCCGGGTTCAAGTCCGGCGGGTCATTTCACTCAAAAGTCAAACATAATATAAAATCATTTACGGAGCTTTTTTGCTAACAACCGTAAAACTTAATTTTTTAGCTAACAATAAAAATCATTTACAATGGTTTTTAGCTAACAACCGTGTAAAATCATTTAGCAGCGGTTTTCTTTTAACAACCGCTGTAAACCCATTTACAGCGGTTTTTAACTGAAAAACGCTGTAAAGTTCCTAACAAGTAATGCTACCCTAGTTACAGATTCTCTCCCTCCCCAACCAAAGAAATTTGAGAAGTGAGCTCCGAATTTGAGCATTTTTTTTTTAGCTCGAAATAACATAAAATTCCACAAAATTTGATCAAATTTTCTATTATCTTCTCTTGTTGTCTCAACAACAAACTTCTCCTCTATCTTCTCTCAAACGAAGTGGGTAATGAAAGCGGATCGGAGCGGGTGATTGGAGAGGCAACGGCAAAATACATCGAAGAACGATGGTAAAGTAGAAGAAAAATGTTAAGATTAATTTCTGAAATCTGTAATTGATCATTTGCTTAAATAAATTTGTGATTTGATTATGCATTAATTGTATTAATTTTAAAGCATGTAATTGATGCATTATAATTTAGTAGTATTATCATGTATGACCAATTCACCAGAACTTGAGCTAATTTAGATCGGTACCCATTCGAGATTAACCCAATAGGGATTAATCTCGAATAGTCCCCGTTTGGGACTACTCTTTGAATACTCTGTCTCATTTAGGTTTAGTTAGCGTACGCTCGTTGATCTGGTGTATGAGAAAGATTCAGTTGAGCGATTTCCCTCTTGTTCTCACGAGTACGTACGCACATGCAATTGTGCGTTGACGTACGCGGGGAGCTTAGGGGAAATGCTGTCGAATTTTTCTCAAACACCAGATGGATGAGTGTATGCTCGCTAATGAGACAAAGTATTCAAAGAGTGGGTTAGGTTGGTTGGTCAAGCCGAAACCAAATGCGGATCTTATACCAGATATATGACATGTACGCATTTTTAACCTTTTCAGATGGATTCAAGAAGTTGGATGTATGGCGAGACGAGACACAGATGAATATATGATCGGACTTAATGAATTTTTAGAGTGTGCTAGAAAAAATCAAAGTGTGACCGTCGAGCGACATCTTCCTTGTCCTTGCCGAAAGTGCCAGAATATTCTGAGACAACCCACTATCAAAGTTTTGAAACATCATTTAATTTCTAATGGATTTCAATCGGTGTACACCCGATGGGTAAGGCACGGAGAGCCCAAAGAATATGTAGGGAATGTAGCTTCGGGTATTGATGTACAGGAAGAATTGGGGGCTGAAAATAATATAGATTCAGGTATTGATGTACGGGAAGAATTGAGATGTAAAAATATTGAGAATGATGTACAAAATTTAGATGATGATCAGTACTGTATTAATGATAATTTGGATGAAATGATGCATGATGATGATCAGCTCGAGGCCACACTACTACAACAACAAAAGCTGATCGAACAATTGACAGCGACATTGTAACATAACGGTACTAAAGACATTAATGTTGCATCCCCGTCTACTCAGCCTTCTCGTCCAACCACTCAGGTTAGCTCAAACCCACTCAATGAACAGATGTTGGACATTCAAGTAATCGCATAGATATTAAACTGGAAGAGCCTCCCTAACCTGCAAAAGAATAAAAAGTGGTGTTAGAAAATGGAAAAAATAATGATAAAGGAACCGTTCGTGCTTGGACCATCTTTTTTAGCATTCAAAGATGATAAATAAGAAAAGCAAAGAACAGCATCACAGTTTAAAATTTTGACAATGTGACTTTAAAAATAGACAATCCATGTAAATGGTGCTTTTCTGACTTTTTAAGTTGGATTTTGATTGATAGTGGTCATTGACTTATTGATATTAATATACATAATAATAATAATAATAATAACACAAACAATAATAATTATAATTAAAATAATGGTGATGATGATAATGATACAATCCTTATGATAAAGTTTGACATAAATAATAATTTCCTAAAGGTACCAAATGTAGGGGTACCGGGCAGGTTTGTGGGCTCATAAGCCAAATACATACTTTTATTTATTGTAGTAGCACCCTCATATGAACAGAGATTTCTCATATGCTTCCTATATAGTTGCCTGAGTTAAAAAATGATCTTTTAGCAGACGTGAAAAAGATCCTCTGAGGGAAAAAAAATCCAGCAAATGCACCAATTTTTCATCAAATGCGCAGAAGTTGTGTTAATATTATTTCAAGCTTGATAGGTTGCGTCAGCGGTGTACATTTAAGAAATACAGTTTAAAAATGAATTTAATATACCTGCAAACCAATGTATATATGGATAAACACATAGATCCAAGGAATTATTAGTTTTGAGTGGTGATGGAAAGTTATGTAAACAGGTTACATCTCCACTCTTATAGGACTAAATATAAAGGCATTGGACTAAAAGACTAGTCAATTGAAGCCAAGACATCCTCGCTTTGAACCTGCCATCAGAATATAGAGAAGTAATAAAAATAGATCTCATAAATGACAACAATAGTCTATGCAAAAGTTGTAAAAAATAAAGCATAAACGAACAACTTATGCATAATCATCAAAATACAAAGAAAAAAATTAAAAAAATGAAAATGCCTATGATGGCAGTCCATGCCAGATGACTAGGAAGAGAACTTCCATACTAAAAAAATACAAAAACTGATAATATATATTGGACAAGTGCTACTTTGGAAAACAAGAAAGAAACATCAATAAATACCGCCTCGTGCAAGAACAGCAAAGATCAATAGTTTTGAATTCACACTTTTAAAATTTGACAATGTGACATATGACAATAATAGACGGTCCAATTTAATGGATTCTGAAATGCGCTAAAGACGACACAAGGACAGATTTTTTGTGTGCAAATTTAGAGTTAATGGATTCAGCTTGGTTGGTACGAACCAGACTTCTCTTTTGATCTGCACTATCTTTCACACGCAAGCCTTACATGTCATACCAGTTCAAGAACTGAGTGGTGCATACACAAACCGTCCAAGTTTAAGGATCAAGACATACCCATAAAGAATCGTATGTCCTTTTGGACCAAACCAGTCTCAACTCTTAAGAGCTTCCTCCCCGACATTAGGGGCGGATTTAGACTTTGAGCTGGGGGCAAAAATTAAAATTTTCTTCTAAGAAAAGCTAAAACAAATATATTTTCAAGAGGGCAGTTGCCCCTCCTCCCCTGGCCCTCTCTGGATCTTTCAATGGCCGGCATCGTTACCAGCTTGCATGTCAGACTCGTCCAAGTCCTTTTGACCTCAATCGAGTATTAACAGAGTCTCTGTCCTGGGTCTAATGACTTCACATTTGCTGAGACGATTAGAAGTGTGTCATGTGGACTAAAGGCCACGATTCGTCTCTCCGGCGTCAGATTGGACTTGATCCGTGTTTTATGCAAATTAGTCCCTGAAATTTGTAAAAACTGTCTTTGTGATAAGTCTGTATTTTCTTCCATCTATTATGATGAATTTCTCACTGATCATTCTAGCTCACTATTTCAATCTTTAATATAAGCAAACAAACGTATTTAATTGAATCACAGTTCTGTGTATCTATGTTATGCTAATATTATTAATAATATGTCAAGTTTTTAGAGCATCTACAACGCTTAAATCGTTTCTAAACTCTTAGTTAAATCATATTATAAAAGTTGCTAATTATAATTAATCTTCTTCAATGCTAAAACCGTGAGATGATAATTTTTGTATCAAACGGACAATTATCACTTACATCAAATAATAATTGTATAAAAAAGTGTATCAAACAACAATTATCACTTATACCAAACAACAATTATAAACAATATTTTTGTGTACTGAACAGACTCTAATTTGTAATATCAGCTGAAATTTTCTTTATAAATATTTAAAATAAAAACACTTTTTGATTCATATTTTATCCTAAGAGACAACTACTAATTTGTGTATTTAAAAAGCATGATTGAATTGACCTCCACGTACACGTACTCCTCTTCTAACCTTCTAATTTGTATGCATGCATCCATCCAAGATTTTTGTTGGGCGGTGGCCCAAATTGCACGGGGTCTCAGCGCGTTTCGTTGTATGGTAATTATTACATGCTCCTGAATATTTGCTCCAGTTTTCAAGTTATAATATTCAATTGAGATTTGTCGATCTTTTCGTTTTCAAAATAAAATAGCATAAGCAGGGAAAACAACTATTCTGATAACATCGAATCTGAATCAACGGTGTGGTGGCTTGTCTAGTTGCTACCATAGTTATCAGATTCGTATTTTATTAGCGAATAATTTATTTTTTTTATCTATAATCAGATATTTAATGAATAATTCATCAGTTTAATATATAATATATTATTCAATAAAAAACACATTATATATTATTCTAAACAAAATTTTATAGTTTTTAATATATTTTTAAAATTCAAATATTTTAATATATATTTTATATTATATAAAACAAATTATTTTTAAATTATATTTGTATTATATCCAAATCGTAAATTTTTGATCTCACTAAATAATTCCTGAATTTCAAATTTATTTCGATGGTTGCTACAACAACCATTTTATCAAAATGCATGCAATATTAAATTGGAGAGAAGCCAAAGCTCTTTACGTAATCATGGATTATCTAGTACAATTTCAATGTACATGTTACATGTATACAGTACTGTGCGAACGCAACAGTTTTATTTACTTCTCATGCACACTTTACTAAAACCCTTAAACCCATGAGTGCAGCACCAGTAACAAAAGTAAATATGACAAATAAATAGACGATTTTTCTTAAAAAGAAAAATACATACGACAAGGGGTGGTCCCACGCCCAGGAAGAATTGCTCCAATTAGACTGTCATCTGGTCCCACGTGCTCTTATTAGCATCTCCAAAGTGGAAGCAGATTCTCTATCACTTGGCACAGTTACAGGCTTACAGCGCTGCCTTTGAATTTGCAGGGGAGCTTTGAGATTGGTGAGCGATCTCAAATTCTCAATACAGAGTTCATGGTGTGGATTGTGCGCTGCAACTGTGTGGGCGCAAGTGATACGAATTCTTACAATGGGAATCAGCATCGCTCTCAAACTGAGCAATCCGAACCCGACCTTCCGAGATCAAATCTATCAACGATCCGAAAAACACAATCTTTCTTCGGTCACCAACCCGCCCCGTCCGATTGCCACCTCTACTTACAATGCATAGCTGTCCGGAGTTCTCTAAAAGCATTTCAGGGTCTCTTCGGTCACTTCCCACTCGCTGGGAATCAGCATCGCTCTCATCTCAATATTTCACACTTTTTGAGGGGGAGAAAGAGATGGAGAAACAGAGGAGCTATGCCATCATGTGACACCTTCTCCACTCATAAAAGATGGCAATTACAATTCACCAAGCAAGGCATGTGATTAAAGAAGAGAAATTTAAATTAAATGTTATTGATTATACTCTGGTTGAACTTTCCTGTTTGGAAGCGAGAAAATTTCCTCGGTTTTTGAATCTTTTTCTTCTAAAATTAACCATGCTCCAAAAGGAGAAAAGTATTGTGCTAGCAAGACCGAGTGTCATATATAATTAAGAATATTTAATCCAATCGTATCTCTAAAGACTTAAAAAGGGAAAGAGAAACTACATAAATACATATTAACCTGACCTGACTGGTTTCCTTTCAAAAAACAATTCATTTTTATTATAGGTACACTCCATTATTTCATGTGATGTCAATTTCCATAGTATAAAACGAGATGGTAGCTTAGTTGGTTAGAAAAAAATACTAAAATTATTTTACCCAAAAATTGAGAATTCTGCAACTTTGCACCTTTTGCAAAGATTTAAAAAAAAAAAGCGAGACCGAGACATAAATATATAATCATGATTCATGAAGATGTTTGAACCACCAAATGGTGTCGCGAGTCACCAAATATTTATTTTGGGCCATGCACTTCTTTGTTTATTTCTGTAATATATATATAGTTTTCCAGTCTTGTGAAATCCAGGGGGTCCACCTGTCTGTACTCTGTACAGTGCTTACCAGTACGCCACCTGCGTAGAAGTCACAGAAAACATGGAATTGAAAAAACAATAGGTGGTTGCGTCCTTCCGAAATCATTAAACTCCACAAATTATGAAATGATGTCATTGGACCAGCAGACCTTGAGAATTGGAAAAGGGAAGGGACTACATGCGTAATTTTTGAGAGGGCAGCGAATTAATGGTTATACGGCCAACGATCGGTTTTGCGATATATGCTTGCTGTGTATGGCAGCGTCGTGGTTGCCAAGGAAAGGAATCCTGATACCTGACAACTCCTGATAATTCGATATTTTCTTTTTTTCATGTTTAATTTTCTCTGTTTCTTTACAGGCTGGAGTATCCATATCCTGGTAGCTATGTTTCAGGCAACTTACTGTTTGCACGCTTTGTAGATGTTGGTGGAGCTGGATTGTTGTGTGCAATGTTGTTGAATTATAGTTTGTATCGTGAATCGTTGTATTTTGTATCATATCGTGTATCGTATATCGTATCGTATCGTTAAGATACTCTAAATTTGTCTTAAAAAATAATAAATTATTAAAATTAGTGAAAACTTTTATTGAAAATTCATTATAATATAACTTTATATGAAATTTATATTGTACAATAATATAATGTACACTATGTGAATGATATATAAACATATAATTCATATAATAAGTCAACTAATAATGATTATTTAAATACTAATTAATAGTACTTTATTATTTGAGCCATCATAGAAATTAAACCACATATAGTATATATAAATTCAACAAAGATATTTTTTAATTAATGCTTAGATAAATTATTTTATTTTTATTCAATATTTTCTCTGGTGGTACTAATTATTTATCATAGATGAAAAATATTTTTAGTTGCATCAGTGTGCAATTATTTGTATACTTATAATAAAGAGTTTAATGGTTGTTGACTACATCCTTGAAAATATGATGGATAAAAAGTCAAATAAAGTACCTCTAATTTCTAAATAAAATGTTGAATAGTCAACTCGAAAGACACTTGTGAAGCTCTACACCCACTCTGATTCATCATGAACCATATTAATGATTTAAATTATTTTTACTAAAAATTTATGAATCAAATCTATCCATACACATAATTTTTAGATTACTTTCTTCCTCATCCAATTGCACATTTTTTTTTCTACTCCATTAGTTTGGTTCTTATTTTTTTTATCGATCATGCTCGTTCTCCCTCGCTCGGCGGTGTAGAGTTTTCTATCGAAATGGTGAAGACTATAAAAAAAACTTTTGTGTGGGAAACAAACTGGGTGCGAGAGAGCTGGATTTGATTTTCATTATTAGCATTTAATAGTCTAAAATTCTGAATCGTGAATCGTTTTTGAATTATGAATCGTGATACAAATCATGAATCGCAAACGATACATGATGTTTCACGTGATTCACAACGTCTCCGATATATCTTCATGATTAGTATCGAAAAGATTTTGAATCGTATGATAGGAATTGTGAATCGTACGATTTTAACATCACTAGTCATGTGTAATTTTAGAATTTTCTAAGCCTATTATTACATTGATTCAACTTATTTTTGTATATGCTCGTTATATGAATATTTATAAGTCTTTAGAAACTTTATGGAATTAATTATGTTCTTTTTCTCAGATATGTCCCTATATTCCAGAGCTTTTGAAATTTTTAGATAATAATAATAATGTTATATTGAGGAGTGTTCAAATTTATCTATTTTCTATCTTCACGGTGCCATCACTTTTTAAATTTTTAATAACCAAATGAGATTTTATATTAAAAAAATAAGAATTTGATTAGTATACTTAAAAGATTAAGAACCAATTTAATTTTTATAAAAATATTCAAGGACTAATTTGGTGTTATTTAAAAGATTCAAGGATTCATTTGTTGCAATTAAAAATTTAGGGACTAATTTAATTTTTTTATGAAAGTTCCTCAGAAGATGAATTCTCCCAAAAAAAATACTATGAAACTTCTTACATGGTGTTTTATAAAAAAAATTGACGTTAAAGGTTCCTCAAAAGATGAATTCTCCCAGAAAAGAAAAGTACTATGAAACTTCTTACATGGGTGTTTCATAATTTGCAAATACATATTCATAAAGTTCATATGCGAAATTTGCACGACTTCTTAGACAGAACAGTATGATCCCTTACTAAGCACTTTGTGTTGTCGGTCGACTGTGTTTAATTATTAATTAGCCATGTTACCACTTACCAGAACTTTGGTGGCCGTATAAATTTGCAGCACGACATCCTACAGGCTACAGGAAATAACAGACAGAGGACAGGAGAAGGGACCTCGCGATAATTTGAAAAGATATCGGTGTCTCATTTTTATTTTTTTCTAATGCGGTTTGGTAATTCAATGATTAACACATTTTGAAATGAGCATCTCGACCAATGAACAGGCGTGTTGACTGTTGACTACACAGTTTCATCCGATTTGTCAAAAACAAAAATAAAAACAAAGAAACAAAGATTAGAAAGAAAAATGCAGCACCTGCACCACTACTCGAACGATCCACTATCCAGAAAGAAGCAAGCACCAACTGGAGCGTACACATCATGAGCTGTTGAATCTCTATCTTCGCGAGCCGTATGCGACGACAGAGTCAATATAGCGTCCAGTTTTTAACGAAAATAATTATTAGTAAATTAATATTATTAAAAATAAGAGTGAGAAACGGGTAAGTTTTTTTTTTTTTTTTTTTTTTTTAAACGCGCACCGGCTGGCGTGTGCGCCATTTTTTTTTTTTTTTTTTTTTTTTTTTTAAAAGCGCGCGATCGCCAGTGGCGCGCTTTCCTTCTTATATATACTGAGATGGAGTCGCTGCGCGGGTATATGGGCGAAGGATTTAAACGCCATGCGCATGCCAAGGGCGCGTTTCATTATTTTGAAACGCGCTACCATTGCTACAGTAGCTGCGCGCCGCTATGCCATTCGTATATTTAAAATTTTACGGTTTTCACTCTTATTTTTAACAATATTAATTTACTAATAATTATTTTCATTAAAAACTGTATAGCGTCGGGTCATGAGTAGACAGCGCGCCGACTCTGAGTCTGCATTCCCTACGCAACAAAAAATATTTTGTACTATAATTTCACGCAATGATATCTTTTAGGTAGTGAGGTTTTTTTTTTAATCATGCGATCAGCAATCAATATTTTTGTTAATAATATTAAACTTTGTGTATCAAAAATCATATTTATACTTACCCACAATCATTCAGATTAGAAGATTTCGGTCCTAATTTCACTGCGTAGAATCAATGATCATCTACGCACTAACACTGTTATATAATTTTACTGGGATAAAGTCATAAAGATGAATTGCGTTGTTTCCACGTGATTTACAGTCAGTGTAATTAAATATTCTTAGAATTATTTTTTTTAGTATAATTAGTGATGAACTATAGTTGTACCTTTTGATAATTTTGAAATGCATTCAAATATTTAATATAGCTTTGAATAAAAACTGTATTTTGTGATATGTTAATTAATAACATTAAACAAAATAATCTAATCAAAGCAACAAGATGATTTGGTTTTAATAAAAGCAGGATAATTTATGTTTCTTTTTCAAAAACACATATAATGTTTTAAAAATAATAATTCAACAAATTAACTCAAGTCGAAACATATATTTATAGAAATTTTTTTGAAGTGTTTGATTAGAATTAATTGAAAAATAATTTATTTATTTTATCATCAATGAAATTAGAATTGATTAACCAATACATCAACGAATGATTAAAAGAAGCTTGTATAGATAATTCGCCATAATATTTATATATTTAGGCTAAGAAAAAAATATTATTTTTCTATACTTCACAAGCAACTTTGAGCATATTTTTTTATTCCGCAGTCTATGTTTATGAGAAGTATTATATACCTATAATTTTAATTAGCCTCGTCGTGATAAGAAAATAACTTACATGTTAAAAATCACAAAATAAAATATGTTGATCAAAATAATGTTTTTTAAACCATCGATGTCAATTCAACATAATAATAAAAAATACAATATATGTCCTTTAACGATTTATATATTATGGGCAATAAAAGGAAATTTGCTTTAACAAATACATAATTTTCATTTATTACAAAACAAATAGATTTTTTTCAATACCGCAATAAATGCGTATTCAATATTAGACTTGTTATACTCATAATAACTAGAAAAATATTGTAAAACTAAAATTAACTTGATTCGAAATTTATAGAAAAAAAAAATATGCACATTGTCAAAATTTAAATTATCCTCTTTAGTTAACTTATATACATATAAATCTGTATAGGAGTTTGAGTAAAAATAAAAATTATAATATATAATATAGGAAAATAAGATGTTAAAATAATCATGAAGCTCAATGTGTTGCGGAGGAAAAATAACTATTTTTATACTTCTACAAATTTTACATATGTATTATACAAAATAATTTATAGAAGATCAAACACTATCAAAAAATATTGATTTAGAATCGGTTGTATAAAAAATTTAGCACCGATTATACAATTTATTCTAAAGTTATGTGTGGCTATATTTAAAGTTGGTTAACTAATTACCGTTTCTAAAGCTATAACTTTAGAGTCGGATTTTGACTCATAACCAGCTCTAAAGTAAATTCTTTAGAACCGATTATGTCCCAAAAACTGGCTCTAAAGTTATAGCTTTAAAAGCCATTTTTTACAAAACCGGCTTTAATTCTTTAATTCAATTAGAAAGTCTTTTTTAAAAAAGTAGTTCTAATTTAATTAGAGACGGTTTCAATAAAATCGGCTTTAAAAATTTTTTTGAAATTCCGATTAATTTCCAGTGGCCGTCCCTTTTTTCTAGCCCTATATATATATATATTATACAATCAATAACAACAATAACACACAAATAATGAAATATTTTCATAATAACATAAATAATTAATAAAAATAATAACAAAATATATATATTAAAAAATATTTATAAATAACAGTATAAGTTATGAAATAAAAGAAGAAATAAATCAAATATTGGACGCAATGTAATTTATAACCTTCTCCTTAATTTCGGCGATGTCTTCTTATGAATAACATTGCGGAGCTAGTTCAATAACATGTAAAAATTAAATGAAAATTTAATTAGTTTGACTAATTAAAATATATATATAAGAATAAAAAAAATATATTAATTTGAAGACAATTTTCATACCACTAGCAATTTTTTCATGTCGAAATAATTGGTCATTATGTTATATATTTATCTCATAACATAATAATTATACTCTTTACCATCTGGTTGTGTTGGACTCTAAATTTTCAAAAATAATAAATATTTAACTTCAAACCATAAATCATAATTAGAATATAAACTTATTAAATTTAATTTTATAAATTGATCAATTGAAATTTAAATTTTAAATTTTATACCCCAATCTGTTTTTCAAGTGAATTTGAGATAATTTTTTATTTGAATTATTTTTCATCCCTCAATAATAGCGTAAACCTCTTTTATTAAATTATCGAGAAAAATAAAATAATTACGTATTTAATGCCACCTAGATAACATAGATTTTATTTTTGTAATTTAGATAATCCACAATGTACACAATTGAGGGTTTGAGTTGTACAATCAGAAGAATCCAGTGGCCCCTATAATTTATAATATTAATATTTTGAGATAAAATATTTACATAAATAAGTTAAGTAAGTTTTGAAATTCTAACCCCTCAACGTACGGAAGAAACATGTAGTGCGTCGATCCTTACAATTTATAAAGTATTGTCCTAGATAATTAGTTGTGTGTTCTACATCAGTTTGTACTTATATTTCTGTGCAAAGATATGGATCAATAAAATTGTATTTCTCAATTAAGAAGCTCTGACACGTATCAAAGGAAACCTACAATGTATACAATAATTATTGGCCAAATTATTGAAATTGGGAAAGAAATATTACTTGCATAAAATTTATAGAATCGAGATGTTGAGCTATTGACCCTTAAAAAGCCGATGATGTCCGTCAAGTACACTAAAACATCACCCTCATAGTCGAGTAACTCCAAGAATGTAATAGAAAAATATATTGACAGATTGTATCATATCACTCTATACAAAAATAAAGAACGTTCAAGAAGACGTTGCAAGGTGTTATCATCGAGAAACGGCTCTCCATAATATTTCATAATCGGGAGTGGCTCGAATGTTTTCTTCTTTTTAGCCATGGATTTTGATGGTGTATTATTCATGATTTGAACACATTAGTGTATAAATAATTTATAAATTTTATATACTTAAATATAAATAATTGATACCTCATGGAGCTCCACAGTGTGTAAAGGTCATTTGATAAAGCACCCGACAAGCTTACCAAACCACTTTGGTCCATTTGGCGGCACAAAGAGGACACAAATGTGATGAAATCCAACTGTAACATCATCGAGGGTAATACAAAGCTCATTGAGGAAGACGGGAGTGTCATGCATTAGCTCGGCGAGCCTAGTCAAAATAATTCTCCCATATGTTGTCAGATAACGTTTATCATCAACCTCAACGAAGATATTGCATGGTGTAGAATCCTGAAATAAAAAGTAATTGAAAGAAATATGAATTATGTAGAAGGTGGTTGTACTTCTTAAGTAGAAAGTGGTATATAAAGGGAATTGACGGGAATTTGTTTCATCATTCTCTGAAATAAATCGTTAAATTGTGTCGTTAATTCTGCCCTTTGTTGATCTAATGCATCTTGCAACTCAGGATTTATTCATGCAGTTAGCGTGAGATGTCTCTTTTATCCCCTTCCCGTACACAACTTTGACACTAGCTCCACCGAATCCTCTCATTCTCTCCGAATGCTAGAATGTCTCAATTGAAGTAGTCAATATGTCATTGTAGCGGTATGACTAAAATGACCCTTCAGGAACTTCTTGCACCATTGATTCCTGTCATGAAATACATACAATTATATAAGAAAAAAATTGGTGCTAATAAAGAATTCTAAAATTTTATTACCGCTACTTGGAATACTTCTAGAGTTGTCGGATTGGAGATTCCATACTCCCTCGATTGCAGGCTTTATCTAGCCATGCATCACCTAAAGTCCTCATATCGACCTTTTAAGTGTTGCCCGACGAGGAGGAAAATGACGAAATAACGTCACTTTCTCCTTCCATTTTTTTCTGTGAGGATGTAAGTTATTCTTGACATTTATTCGGTCTTGCTCACTTCTCTCAATACAAATTAAAAAAACTTATTACTATATGAAAAAAAATTGAATTACAAACTCTGTAATTAAATTAAAAGTGTTTTGTTGTTAAAAGGTTAAAATGTTGCTCTATCTTCAGATTTTCTGTAACTCGTCAATTCATACTGTACTAATATAGCAAGTACCCAGTAAACACATAAATGTCACGAAATATAAAATCTGTATGACAGAAAAATAATGCATCCAAAATGTGAAAAATGTAGAAAAATCGAAAAAGTCTCCGAGAGATCCGCATGTTATTAGTACAAGAAAAATTGCACTTCAGTCAGTTTTGACTTTTCAAAATTTATAGAGAAGATCCACACATTTTTACAATCTTTTTATATTTTAATAATCAGCCATTATAGAAGTAAAAGTCTGTTAGGAATCTCGTGTCTATGAGAACAATTTGGCTTTTGAACCACCCAATTTTCCAATTAAATATCCTCTCATTCCCACTTATTTTTCTTCCGTAATATAGTTATGTTAATTTCAATAATTGACATTCCGATATTTATATAAATACTCATTATTTTTTATTATAAGAAATTGTAGTAGATTATTATCGAATTTAATAATTCTATAATTTTTAAATTTTATTATTATAATTTAATGTATCTGAAAATTTTGAGTGAAAATTATTTTTGTATCTACAGAAAAGGCCTATAATAATATAATATTCTCCATAATTGGAATTACCGGAAACAAACACGTAAAACAAAAAAAAATCAATTTCATACATATACATTTTGCATTTATTCAATCAGAAATTCATAAATCAAAATGTAAGTACGAAATTATTTTAAAATTGGAATTCTGATATGATGTTCTGTTTTTTTTCTAATAAACTATTAAAAAAATTCCCTCCAACAAATGAATAATCGTAAGAATATCAAGATCTAGAAGAAAAAGAGCAAAAATTGAAAATGCTGTGTTAACTACTCTTTAAGAAAACGTTTTGGAAAAAATATTATGGAAGGAGAAAACTCTTTTTTTTTTCCATAACGTTTCAGTGCGAAATGTATTATATAAAATATTATGCTTAACATTGCATCGATAATCTAAAAAAACATTATATATCGCTTTTATATATTGTTGTTGTACTTGTTGAACATAGCCTTGTCACATATATTGTTTTCATACATCAAATGAGAATGATTAATTGAAAAAAAACAGATTGTACTTCCATCAATGTTCCTTTTTAATTGGGCTAAAAGTGTAAAGCTAGTAGCATATGAAAATAATTAGTTTATTTGTTCTACGGTTTATTCCCATCACATAAATGCAAAGTGGCGTGTTTTTATTTTATGAATATTCTTTTATCGTTGCATGATTGTATCTTATTGAATGAATTACAATTTACAAAGTGCGATCAATCACGATATAATCGTATAATCTCTCATAAATTAACGAATGTTTCTTTTAAGAAACCAGCCTATTATTATGCTTTACTTTTGTATTTTCCTCTCTGAATAAAACAAACGAAGATGTTTTTTTCTTCTTTTTTTCTTTTTTTTTTAACCATCTGGTCAACACATCACGTGTTAAAACTGTTCTATTTACAAACTGTTCTATTTACAAAAGAAAGGGGGCTTAATCAAATCTGCCGACTTTGAAATATGCTCGGGATAAGAACAGATTTCTATCATATCATAAATTTTATACGGTTTTCAAACTAGCATTGTTTCTAATTTGATTTTGCTTACGGATCATTTTTCCGTCTTTAAAGTTTAAATGATCGATTCGACCGGTTAAAATATTTTTCATATAAAATTTAGTTGGAGATCAAATTTTATATTTTTTTACTATTTTTTAAGATAGCTAAAAAATTACTCCTTTTGAATGACTCATAATAATTAAATCAAATATATTTTTAGTTATCTTAAAAAAAATTAAAAATATAAAATTTGGTTCCCGATTAGATTTTCATATGAAAAATATTTTGATTGATCGGATCGATTATTTGAACTTTGAAGACGGAGAAACGATCTGTAACACACAGATCATCCGTGCTACACGTAGCCAAACTATATATATATATATATTTCATATTTTACATCAGCTTTCTCCATTTTAGATAGTTCATAGTTATATTTTCTTTCCAAATGTTTTGACTTTCAACAAAGTCCGCGATTCGTGCAAAATAAATGTTGATGATGAATTTCATAAAATCAATTTCAGTAATCTACAAATATTCAGCAGAATAGATGAATATGTGTATGTGAAGTAGATAATTTTCGCACTCCACTATAACTATAAATTTCAACGTTGAACATTATATGTTTCTCCGTTTTACAATTCTTGATCTTAATTTTGTACAAGCCAAATTCAAAAACTTATGTTTACATGATGCTTTCAGCAAAAATAAGATCAAATATTTTTATTTATTTTCTGAAATTTGGTTTTTGAATGCTTATGAGAGTGTGCTGATAAATTGTAGAAATTAAACCTCCAGTTAAATTTTCAAATTTTTTATCTTAGTGATTTTTTAATTATTATTGTTGTTGATTTCAATACATCTTTTCTGTTATTTATAAACAAAAAACAAGCTAGCATCAAGTTAATTATAAGTAATGTTTCCTAAAATGTTGGGATATAGTTATAATTTTGTGCATTTGATTTATTGTGATTTACATGTTTATTCGATCGTGCGATTTTTATGTGCGTCGATATAAAAATGAAAGGCCGTATATATCACATAGAAAGATACGGAAAATTTAATTCATCCACTTAGATTTTAAATTAATTGACATTAAATATATATACTTTCTTCGACTATTGTATACCAAGTATTCAAGTCAATAATTGCAAGTCAGATATTACAATTATCACGTACATCTGAATAACTAATTAATTCGGGGGCAGGGTGAGTACGCCCATGAATGTTCATTTAGATGGTTCACTCATATTACTAACAGTTGATCTTTAAATTCATTTAATGACTCTCCCACATATGTTTTTATAAATGGCGGGGATCATTGCCAATAATTTTTTAAATAAATATTAAAATAATTTTTAACAATAAAAAAATTATAAATGTATTTTTTTACCAATAGAACGATGGTCATTCAAATTTCATGCAATTTCATTATCGTTTGATACTTCAACAAGACTATCAAAATTTTATACAATTTGTAATGATTTCAATTTAATGGTTTTTGATAAAATATCAAATGATAATAAAATTATATAAAATTTGCTTAAGAATTTATTTTCAAAATTGACAAAATAACGATTGTCAAGTGATCCCCACCCCTTTACAAAACCAGTTTTCCTTGATTCCCGTACCACAATAATGAAATGATGAAAGAGAAATTATATTATTTCTTTCTTTCTTCTTCCCTTCGCTCGCCCTCAACCGGTGCGCGACAAGCCGACTAGAATATATTCAAATGGAATAAAAAAACATATTTTCTCATAACTTATATATAATATAATTCACTAAAAACAATTTTATTGAAAAATTAGATAATAAAAAAAAAAATATATACTCAATGGGAATTACGATTTTCTGCTTTTTATTAATGTGATTTTCTACTTCTAATAACAATAACGAATTCATTAGAGGAACTAATGACATTCCTTCACTGTTGTTTTGTCAACATGCAAAAACAATGATGTACTGAAAAAAAAATTAACGATGCAATCATAACTCACAATAACTCACAAGTACATGTACAATCTGTTATTTTATTTGGGTGTCAACGAATCTGTTCTTATTATTATTGTAAACTTTTAAATTGTATTATCAGTCTTGTGATTTCTATTTTATTCTTAGTTATTAATAAAAATTTGATAAATATTTTTCATTGACATTATACATAGTAAAATTATACAATATGTATAATTTATTCATACAAAATTTAGTTCAAATTTTATATAGAACTTCATGTCAAGATTGTAAAACAATTAATACTTAGATATATTTTTTATCATGAATTGTTAGTAATATTTAGAATAAGCCAATTATTAATAAAATGAAAAAGCATATTAATTTTATGATTTTTAAGGGAAGCAAGGTATTGCAAAAAATAATATGGTTTTTACAAGGATAAAACAAGGTTACAGAACTTATTCCAATAAAAAAAATAAAATGTTAATTAAGAGTATATTAAATCATCAGTATTTTGTAGACTTTAAATAATATTTTTATTTGGCAACAAAATAATTCGTTAGTTATCCACATGGTGCTACTAGTAACTATTGTTGAAACAGATATATTCGACGTCGTAAAATATATGCATCAAAATTTTATTAAACCATGAATCAATATAATTTAATAGTACTTTGTTCATTTTAATATTAGTTGGCTCTTTCTAGGATTCATAACAACTCTATCAAAATAATTTGTAACTTTTTTTTATAACGCCGGAATGAGATTCTATTTAAGCTTTTGATAATTTAGGAATGATGCTAAGTAAATACGCTTTCTCATGTATCGGAACAAGTGTATTAGATGAAAAGTAACAAAAACATATTGGAGTAACACAATTTATTTCTGTTTTTTACACGGAATTTACATAATTTTTGAAAACTCAAAAATATTAAGAAGCTCACAAATCAATATTATTTATTTTTTTGCATTTTATTAACAATTTTTATACTTTTTTTGCATTTTAACTGTAGGAGAGTTTATGAATCCGGGTTGTGTTGTTTAGGATATGTATTTAGATAATTAAAATATTTTTCTTAAGGTATAAACGAACCTAAATAGTATTCTTGCATCTTCTTCGAGTTGGGTCCATAAGAGTAATTATTTTTCTCTTCCATCACCGTGGTACGAGAATTAAATGAACTTAAGATCCCATGGTTAAATATAAGAGTGAACACTTTAATTGTACACTCATGGGCGTGTACCCACCCAGCTTAATTCTAATATAGCTAACAATGAGGTACAATGCCCATGTTTAATTTGAGCATAAAATTAAGGAGGCATAACTTCTTAGGTTAAATTATGACTTCATAAAATATTTTTGTTTGGTTAAGCAGTTAAAAGAATAAAAAAAACTATAAAGATGTTGATAATTTTATTTTTATTTTTATTTTTGTTATGATTGTTATTATTATCATTACGATTAGTATTGTTAATATTATAATGATAAAAATAATAATAATACAATAATAATTAAATTATATATTTAAAATCACATATGCTTCAGGAAATTTGGCGAAAAAAAATAAATAATAATAATAAAATATAATATTTAAATACTTGTATAATCATATTAAAAATATAAGAAAATATTAGTTATAATGATAATACAATAATAATTAAATTATATAAAAATAAAATTAAAATCATATTAATAATATATTATTATTATTAATTGAAATCATATTACTATTATAATAATACATTATTATTAATGTATTATTAATATTATTATTATCATTAGTTCAATAAATAATAATAAGAAAATATGACTTTTAAGTACTTCTATAATCATATTAAAATAAAATATAATATTAATCATAATGAGAATACAATAATAATTAAATTATATAAAAATAAAAATAAAATCATAATAAAAATAAATAAGAAGAAGAATTTATTATTATGAATAATTATAAGGATACATTATTATTAATATATTATTAATATTATCATTATAATACTAGTTAAATAAATAATAATAAGAAAATATAATATTTAAATACTTTTATAATCATATTAAAAATATAATCAAATATTAATCATAATGGTGATGTAATAATATTAATTATTGAAGTAATTAGAATAATTATTACATTAATAATAATTATCTTTATATTATTAATACTAATAATATTAATAGTAATTATTATATTAGTAGTAATAATAATAATAATAATTTCATCATCTTTCATATAAATTATGGGCCCACCGAAAAATAACTTATAAAATAACTAAAAATGTCTTGAGACTCTTTAATTTAAGAAGCTATTATATCATTGTCTTCTTCTTTCTCTTTATTCCTTCTTTAATTATTCATGTTTTGCTTGATAATTGAGGTGTAGGCAGAAACGTGAATTTCAGTAACTGTTCGGATCTCAGTTTTAAAAAAGTTCCATAAATATAAATCTTGACCATTGTGCCCGCCCTGACTAAGGCCAAAAACCTACAGTTCAGATTTAGTTACAACTAAACTCAAAATTTGAGTTAACTTTAATTATAAAGCTGTATGGGGTTTGGATATTTTGATATAAAAATTTATTCTATTTTGAAAATGGCAATTCACTGTATTACGCAAATTAACCGGTGAAATTTTGAGTCTAAATAAGAAAATACATTTCTTAATTTCAAATATCTCATATGATCAAATTTAACAGACTATATTTTCTTATTTATTTGCTTAATGGAAGCTTTGATTGTGCATGACTTCTGATTTAAACCCGAACATAATGTACTTACTTCGGAATTTATATTACTGATTCTCATCCTAAATTAATTCAGACGGAGCTAAAATCTTTTTAATATCATGCATCGAAAATTAACAAAAAAAAAAGATAAATTATCATACTTTAAGAACGTAGAAAATTACTTACATCTATCTACTCTCGTTTTACTGTATTCAATCCAAGTTTTATTATTCACTAGGGTTGTTACTCAGTTTTCACCCTCTGATAATATAATCCTCAAATAAATAAATAACAATATAAAATTTTAAATATATTTAATAAAATTTCACATTAAAAAAATAGACAAAATATTTTTAAATACTAAGTAATAATGATAATTATAATAATTATTATTATCATAATAAATAATATAACTAAATACATAATAATCTATAAATAATTATATAAAAAAATTAGATCAATTTAAGAGTTAAGTTTCACCTTAATTATATTTCACACATTATTTTAAAGAGAAGGGATCAATTGACAATGGGTTATTTTGACAACTTTGATAATGGATCTCTAAAAAAATACAAAAATCTTAAAAATAGAAAAATATTTTTAGATGTGTTCTTCTACCTTTAATTGATGTTCATTCAAATTTTATGTAATTTTATTATCATTTGATAGTCCATCAAAGATCATTAAATTTGAACCGTTGCAAATTATATAAAAATTTGATGGTCTTTGATGGACTATCAAACGATAATGAAATTACATGAAATTTGAATGACCATCAATCTAAAAGTAGAAGAACACATCTATATACTTCTTTTTTTTCTATTTTTAAGATTTTTTTGATTTTTTTGATATTTTTTTAGAGATTCATTGTTAAGATTGTCAAAATAACCCATTGTCAACTGATTCCTTCTCTATTTTAAATGAGGAGAGAGAAATTATTTTATATGAACCATTGGATTCAAAAAATGAAAATATTTAGACAAAATCAATGATGAAGAAAAATAACGATATAATATGTTTGAAAAGTTTGAAAACTGAATACTCTTTATGTATTACAAATTAATTTTAATCTATTTTGTAACTCCAAATCTTGCAAAACTTTTATATTGACTAATATATTCTCGGTTGATGATTATGAGCTAACTTACAAAAATAACATACCAAACATCGGTACGATGAAATATTTAATTATTCAAAATTATGAATAATAACTTTAAGAGATAATCACATTTTAATGGAGATTAAGAACGAGTTCTATAACAAAAATAGAAAATAATAACATATCATATTTAATCAAGTATAAAAAAGGAGGAAATCCTACTTCTATTTTCTTACTGTTATCTGCTTACATTCTATTTATTTATTTTTTGAGAAAAACATTACATTCTAAATTAATTAGTCTTTCAAACAGGAACACCACTACAGATTCAATATCATGTAGTTTTCTTGGAGAAATCTCTACTTCTCTTACACAAGTGGTATTGTATTGAGAAGTGCAAACAAATTTACCATAAGTTTGTAAAAAAAAAAAAAAATACTCAATCAGACAAGAACATGCATTATTGAACAAGAGTACATGTAAAACCAACCGACACCCAAAAAGCACCGATCAAGCTTCTAAACCACACCAAATATGAACTGAACATTACCAAACCCAACAAGACTAAATGCACTTAAAGTAATTTTGCATGATAAATGTATGATTAACTTTTCTCAACTTGGCTTGTACGAGATGGATCAGATCTGATCTAGTCACCGGTTACATTTACAAATTAGCTGAATCGACCCAACTTACCTCCTAAAAAAATCAACCGACAGGATGTAATGTATGGTAAAGAAAATTTAAAAAAAAGGAAAAAAAACCCCACCCCACCTCCTCAATTAATTACCCGTCAGAACTTACTCCTTGATCCCGCGCCAATTAAGCACTCTTTGCAAAACATCGTTGAGGATTCTAAACTATTTTTGAGTTTTATCTCCAATCTCTTTTCTCAAACCAAAATAAATCTCTTTATTTCTCTCTCTAATTGGTGGTTGCTCGCTCCTTTATTACGCACTCGTACAAATCTCTCTTTTTCTTCCTTCTCCTCTCTCTCACACACACTATAAGCTGAGTTTTCTTTTGGCTCTTACCAATTACAGTCCGTCTCTCCGTTTCAAGTTTCCAACCGTTTCTCTCCTTTATAATTTATTCTGTCTTTCTCTCTGTTCTCCTTTCTCTCTCTTCCCTCTTGCCCTTTAATAAGTTATGGCAGTACAATACGACTATGCCTCTGTTTCCCATACCTTCACCATGCCCCATCTATTGTGGTCTTTCGCCTCTTCACTTCCGCAGTGAAACCCCTCTGTTTCATGGATTTCCAAGAACCCACACCAACCTTCTTCTCCAACGCTGGTACTATCTCTTTCTATGTTTTTTCAATATATTCTCTGTTTTTTTTTCAATTGTGTGATTTGTATCAAACCATTCTGACCCGTTTCCCCTCCTTTCCATTTGACAGAGATTATAGACCATCACAAGAGAAGGAAGGAGATGGAGTCTCCATCGTTCCAATCTTGCTCTCCTTCTCTATTCCTGTCTTCTGTTCTGTCAGACCTCGCTCCTCAAATCAAGCAACAGAGAGACCAAATCGATCGATATCTCCATGATCATGTATAGAACTATCTCGTATTGCCTCATTACTGTTCATCTGTTTTCATATAATCATATATATAAATACTCTTCTGTTATCAGCTTCCACCACACGAAAGGAGATTTAGGGGCAAAATGAGCGAAGTATTAATCACACGTACGGAGGTTTTTCTCATGTGATGAGGAATATTGAAAGAGCACAAATGCGAAATCTGTCTTCTTCCTACAATCTTTTGTGAAGTTTCTTGATATTCTTTCTCCATAATTGCGATAATTAATTTGCCTGTTGGACCCTACTGTAATCAATTCGTTTCACTAAGATGGATGTTATCCGAATTCCGAGGGGTTATTGTAAAAGTCCAGGTAATGTTTTCCCTTCTTCTCATTTATTCTTCGGTTGCTGTTGTACAGTGCGAACGGTTGAGGCGAGCTCTGGCGGAGACACAGCGGCGACACCACGTGGCACTACTTGGGTCAGCCGAGTCACTGACGACACGCCGGTTAAGAGAGAAAGAAGCCGAGTTGGACCACGCGGTCCGACAGGGAGTCGAGCTAGAAGACCGGACATCCAATCTAAAGGCAGAGCTGATAACGTGGCAATCAAAGGCGCTTTCTTACCAATCGACAGCAGCTTCCCTGCACGCGCGGCTCCAACAAGTGGCGGCAGCCCAGGCCCAGCAAGCCGGTCCAAGCGACGAACCGGTGGCTAACCCGGCTGAGGACGCCCAATCAGTGTATGTTGACTCCGACTGGATCGAACCATTCGGTCCGGTTCGATTGTGCAAGGTGTGCAGGGCCAGGGCAGTGTCCGTTGTGTTGCTCCCGTGTCGCCACTTGTGTCTGTGCACCTTCTGCGACGTCGCAGCCGGATGCGATGGTGCGTGCCCCATCTGCCTTTGCGTCAGCACCGGATGCGTCCAGGTCTTTTTCGCTTGAATTGAAAAAACAAAATGGAAAATAAATAATAGAGATAGATAGCATATGGACTAAAAATGTGAAAAAAGAGAGGTAACGCCGTAGCGGACCTAGCGGTGTCCGCAAGCGAGTTTGTTTTTTCACTTTATCTTGTGTCGTCAGAATTCTTTTCCTGTCTTTTTTTTCTCTTTTTTTGTGTAGAACATTTGGATGAATTCAAATGAATATTTGTTGTTCTTTTATCTTTTCACGGTTCTGGAATGATGTGGTGGTAAGTATCACGGAAAGATGATATTAAAAGTAGTCACGCATCCCTCGTGGGCAGTATGACCGGGCGCTAAGCCCGGTTCTTATGGAACTATTCATTTATATTTAAGTTTTTAAAAAATATTTTATGATTTTTAACGGTAAAATAATAATTTTAAGTTAAAACAATTTAAACGGAATTATTTAACTATTTTTAATGATTTTTAAGGTTTAAATGAATTTTTTATTTAACATTAAAGATTTTAATTAGTTTAAAACAAAGTTTAAACAGTTAAAATAAAAATTTTAAAAGTTTGTTTATACCCTTTATAAAGTGAAACTTTATGGTAATTTACTACAGTCATCCATGAATAGGTACCTACCCCAGTAGAGAAAATGATAAATACAATACTTCCATGTTCCATCGGAGACCTATTACTTTTTATTATTTATTGAAGGGAACTGTTTTGACAAGTCTCGTCTTGGAAAATTGAAATATTTCTTCAATTTATTTCATTAGATTTCTTATGGTCTGTACCTAAGTTCTGAATTTTCCTATCAAGTTTCAAAGATGAAATAGTGAAAGCTAAGTCTCATATTGATATTTCATTATTTTTATTTTATCGGAGAGCCACAACAAGGGCATCATTTATTCATCTTGGAGTTTGATAGCAACAGGAGGCGCGTGCGAGAGTTGGCGGGAAACGAGCGGCGTAATCCCCAGCCTAAGCTGAAGCGGTGGCACGTGGTGACGCGCGGGACGTGCAAAAGCGTCCCCACCGTCACCATGCTAATCTTCCACCGTGCCTTCGGAATAAATTTGTTTGAACCTGATTGTTAGCGGGAAGGTGAGAGTCGTCGCTGAGGCCTGAGTTCTGCTGTCGGTTGTGTATGTGGTATAAGTTATTCCTCAGACACTCTATGGAATAGTAAAAACTAAAAATAACATTGCAATTTTGATAAATTAATTTATTGTCAAATAAATTTTAAACTAAGTAGAAGGACGCGGAAGAGTACTAATTTGATATACTAAGTTATAAGTGGTATATCGAGATTAGATATCGTCGGAATAGCGATAATTATTTAATTATGTTATATTATATTATTATGATTATTATTATTTTTAATTATTATTATATTATTATGATTATGATTTTTATTATTATTATATTATTATTATTATGATTATTTATTATGATTATAATTATTTATTTATTAGTATTATATCATAATTATATTATTATTATTATTTATTATGATTATGATTACTATATTATTATTATTTTTTTACTTTTATTATTATTATCATCATCATTGTTAGTATCATAATTTCTCATATTTTAACTATTCTGATTAATAACTGTCAAATGATATTTTTGCTATTCCGAATAATAAAAAATATCACTCTTCTATCACTCTTCCAAAATCATCATTCTTCCAAGACTATTACTTAATTTATCAAATGAACCCTAAATGACTACCGCTGCTACCATTGTTATTGTTATTGATATTGTCAATATTACTAATGTTTTTGTTTATTATCATCATCATCATCACCTCTATTATTTTTCTTCAAATTGTGCTTAATATTACAATATTTTATTATTATGCTTTAAATATGAATATTTAATTTTAAGTATTTGATTATTAACTATTAATTATTATTATTTTATATTGTAGTTAATGTATTGCTAGCATTTTCCATTATAAATACTTAACGATAATTCACTAATTATAATATTTATATTATTTTTCGCCAACATCATGGTTAGTAATAATATCATAATTATAATCATTATACTAGTAGCTAGTACTTTTAGTTATAATTATTTAGATCGATATTTATGTTATTATTGTTATTTTTACTACGATTTTTGGTATTATCGTTAAAGTATATTTTAATATGATAATACAAATATTATTTCATCTTTTGTCTCCACTTGTTTAATCAAATAAAAATAGTTTGTGATGACATAACTTGGCATAAAATATTATGTCGTCCTCATAATATTATACTCACATTTGTACTTAAAGAACTACTCCTTACAAACATATATTACAAATTTAGAATGTATTATTCTAGTATGCATTGACTGTAGTAATAAAAACAAATTCCTATTGTCTTGGCAACACAGGAAAAGTGTCGAAACAACAATTATTATTTGTATGACTAACGTGAAAGATGATTACTTTCCAGAATTTAAAATACCAGAGCTATAATCCAGAATTCACGGCAGTTTGCGTCTCTGACTCTAATCTCTGTCTCTCGCTCTCTCCCTTCTCTTTGTGACCTCATCACTAATGGAGGTCTTTCACCTTTTCTCTCCCCCAACTTCATGCCTCTTCCATTTCCCTTCTCTCTCCTCCTTTCTGTCTCAACCCTCCTCCATCTCCCTCCAACCTCCCCCTTAATGTATCCAACGCGACAATGCCTCTCTACTCGACTCGACGTGTCCACTTCTCCCTACTCTAGCACCACCACCACTTCACCAAACCCAGACCCCCACATGGGAAACCTTTGATTGGTTTCCCCATTGGTACTCCCTAGCTCCAGCGTGTGACCTTGACAATCGTGTCCCCACGGCTAAGACAGCTCTGGGACTGGACGTGGTGATCTGGTGAGACCGGGTCAAAGGTGCGTGGAAGGTGTTTGATGATTTGTACCCCCACCATCTCGCACCTCTATTTGAAGGTCGTGTCCAACCACAAGGTAGGATTCTGTGTGTGTGTTAGGATTCTGTGTGTGTGTGTGTGTGTCATGGTTGGTGCTTTGATGGTGCCGGCAGTTGCAACTCACAAGTACATCGATATATCCTCCAAGCCCCATCACTTGAACCTTCAGTGAGTTTAGTTTTTCAGTTACATCCCTTAAGGTTGTAATGAGAAACTTATGGGAATTGTGATTTATGTTATTAATTATAATGTTCAAATTTTGATACTTCATTCTCCGAACTGAAAATTTAATTTGTGTACAGTGTACTAACTAATAAGTGACTAGAGTAGTTCTTTAATTTATTAATATATATCATTGACAACTGACACCGCTTCACTGTTGTTTGCTAATTTATGCAGAACACACAAATTCAAATTTTATATATAGCTAGCAATTATTGAGGTGTATTAGAATTAAAATCATTGAACTGAGGGATACGGAAGGCCATGCTAGGTATGTTTTTGTTTGAGCAGCATAATTAGTAGAGATGTGAATTTTTCTTTGAAATTTCTCAAATTAAATATCTTATTTCTAACACTGAGGATCTCCTTCAAAAAAAAAGTCTTTTCAATTTAATAGTAATGAATATTTTAAATTATCAATAGCAATTAATGCGCAAATATTTTTGTTTTCATATAAATTTTCAAAAAAGTTCTACTTTGGGGTTTTTTGTTAACAAAGGTACAAAAGGTACAGCTATGTATATAATTTTTGAAATATTAGTATAAATAATATCTAAATAAAAATATATTTTTTTGCCTGAACCATGTATAAATAATTATATAGTTCAAAATAAATTGCTCCAGATGACAAATCCAAGTATTATAATGTATAAGTTATATTGGAGTCAAACTAGTTTTACTTCTTGTCTTTTTGTTAACTAAGATATAACAATGTGTAAATTATCAGAACTCTTAGAATAAATATTATGTTCACAAAAAAAATTGTTGTCTCAATCATAAATACACATATTTATACAGGCCAATATAAATAGCACTAAATGATGGCTATAAATATTACATGTGTAAGTTGCATTGCAGCCAAAATAGTTTTACTTCTTGCTTTTTTGTTAACAAAGATACAACAATGTGTAAATTGTAACAAATCTTAATATAAATAGTATGTTAGTGAAAAGAAAATTTTGCCTGAGTCTTGTCTAAATAATTATACAGTCCAATATAAATAGCTCTAGATGACAATATAAGTATTATCATGTAGAAATTATATTGCAGCCAAAAAAAGGATATTGTATGCATTTTTGTTAACAAAGATATGTAAATTGTCAGAACAATTAGTATAAAAAATATCTTTAGTCAAAAATCATGTGTCATCCAATATTCAAAATATTATTTATTCACATATTTGTATGTATGTGTGTGTTTATAATCATCCTATTACATTATTAGTGTAAATAGAATTTACGGTTAAAATGACATATTTCAGTAGTTGTTGATCACGTTGCTCTTTTTTTTTTTTGCAAGCAGGTTGCAATTATATTAACTTGCTTAAATTTTTATTAAAATATATATAAATAATCCACATTTGAGAGATACATAGTGTCGGAAGATATTTGAAAAGGCACATTAACCAGGGCGACTTTTATCTCTGACGCTACGATTAAATTGGGATTTTTTATGGAGACAAAAAAGTGGAGACTGGGAATTAAATGAACATGTATAAATAGGTTTTTAATAACTATAAATAGATCAAGTCAATGGTATTTAAATACGGGTAGATATTAATAATAAGTTAAGTTAGTATAAATAGTTCAAATCATGATTATAAAAAATAGCTCAACTATTAGCACCTTGTCTTGGTGGGGTACAAAAAGTTTATATAAATAGTTGGAAAACCCCATATTTTTAGCGGTTTGCTGTTAATCAATAAATGAAAGTCAGAGTTAGAGACAAATTTTCAAGGAGCGAAAGAATTAAATTCGCTCTTCAAGGATCGCAACTTTTCAAGCTTCAAGAATTAGCGCTAGCGCTAACTGTTGAATTCGCTGGACAAATGTAGTATAGGCGGTCAAAAATCCGGGGATATTTTATGGGGACAAATATTTAGGATTATTATCAGCCTCTATTTTTTAAATACTAAAAAATAATAATATTTTGTATTATTGTTAAACATAATAATCTATAAAATATAATATTAAAAAATTAAATTATTTTAAATGTTAAATTTCAGCTCATTTATATTATATCCATCTATATATGAGGAGATAGAAAATTTATATTTAAATCATTGGATTTAAGTAGATGATTTTTTTTAAATAAAATCAATAATGTGGAAAAGTGATTACATGACATGCTTGAAAATTTTGAAAACTTAACTCTCTTTATTTATTAAAAATTAGCAGCAGTTGACCCCTATAATTTTGTGATGAAGTATGCTGCTTTTTAAATCCACGACTCTTCAGAATCTGTTGATGAGAATTTATTTTATTTTTTTCGAAATTTATACAGCTATTCTTTAAAAAAAAATTTAACCGTCTAACTTGAAGAGCAGAATCCTACTCTCACACTCAAAAAACTGCAAATTCTCTTCCCACCTTCCACACCGCTCAAGCCAAGTCCAATTCTTTTTACTCCGTTTTATCTTTATTACCTATTCATTTTTGTTCTTACTTATACAGTAAAAGTTTAAATACAACATTAAAATAATCTGGTGAAGCATATTCTTTCAGAAAAGAAAGAAAATAATTATAAGAAGATGAAGATGATGAGATGGATGGAGATGCGACAAAGTGGACAGGCCAGCTATATATGCGGTGCTCTTCCTTTTGTTGCTTTTTTTTTTAACATCAATTCCTTTGATTGCTTCACAAACTTCGTATCATTGTTAGCTTAAATGCCATCAAGTGTCTGTACTATATCTCTTTAATTAATACTTTTTTCTAGAGAAAAATCATTAGTTAATATATTTAACAGCTTGCAGAGAGTAGTAACAGATAAAATAGATGTCTTTCCAAGAGCTTATTGTATGATTTGTGGAGGATCTTCAAGGATTAAATGCTGTCCAGATTCTAAAAATATATATGTTGATTATACGAGATGTAATTTCTGATTTGATCAGGAGTACACAGAAATAAAAAATTTATTTCCTATATATATTTTGCTATGAGATTGCATAGTTGCATGTAGAACGGGTGGATTAATATATTTTTGGAAGAATTGGAATCAAATTCAATTATATCAAGTTGAAAAAAACAAATTTCAAGTCTACTCAGCCCATGAGCCCAACCAACTTTTTATATGCTGGTTTTGCTGGTTACACGGTTAAATGATGTAATTTAGATTGAACTTTCTATGATGAACTTTTTACTATTGTTGATACTATATTTAACAAATTAACAACATTATACGTAAAAAAGACAAATCATACATAAAAAATAAAATAATAAAAGCATAATTGATTGTTCATAAATTGGTAACATAATGATATTTTATTTATAACATAATGATATTTTACTTAAGGAGAGTGATCCATTGACATGGATTATTTTGGCAATCTTGAAAATGACACTTCAAATAAATTCTAAAAAAATCTTAAAAAAAAAAAAAAATTTTTTAGATATATTATTCAATCTATATATTGATAGTGTTTTAAATTTTCATACAATTTATAGATAGAGCATCAAATGATAACCAAATGCATGAAATCTGAAACACTGTTGATCTAAAGTTGAAGAATTTATCTATAATGTTTTATTTTTAAGATTTTTTTAATTTATTTGAAGCGTCATTGTCAAATTTTCAAACATAACTCATTGTCAAGGATTCCTCTGCTTTATTTAGTTTGCTTAAGGTAACATATTTAATATAACTTAATATCAAAGATTGTTTGACATCAAATTATACTCATGTGGCAAACTAAACAAAAATAATTTGATAGCAATGGATAAAATGCAAGATTATACTTCTATCAATTTTTTTAATATATTAATAATCGTGCCATCCATAAAAAAATCAAAATGTTTCTGATGTAAAGGATCTTATGAAGATAAATAAGCAACTATTTGTCATTGATTGATTTATAATATAATCCGTCATATCATTTTGAATAAAAGATAAAAGATAAATTATTAAGAAAAAAATATGATATAATAATTGAAACATGTGAGTTGGGTTAAGTCACAGTCCAATCTAGACTAATGTGTAGCGTATGGATTGGATATGTTGAAGGGGTTTGACATTTTGTAAAGTTTTTTCCGTAATTGCTATTGATGTGGCCATGTGGGCAGAGGAAAACATAATTAATTAACTACAAAAAGATATTTATAATTATTATTTTCTTCTTTTTTTATAAGAATTATTTTTTCTTCATAGAAAAGCCATCTGGCTTAAGAGTAATAACTAGGACTCTTAGCTGATGTATTTAAAGAGTTTGCACTGAGGAGGGAATATAATGGTACTTTGTATGAATTGTAAGGGGTCATGAATTATAATTTGTGAATTCCTAGATGAGCCCCAGATTGCTAACATTTGCCTGAATTTGAGCTAATCATGATTTACAACAGCCTATAATTAAGGAACACCGTGTTTTCACCATAACATAAAGATTTATGCACTTTGCATAGTGTACAAGTTCAGATAAAAAGTTCACTTTAAAGGTGGGAAAAGATTAGAGGTGGCAATCGGGCAGGTCGGGTCGGGTCGGGTTCGGGTTCGAGTCGGACGGGTCGGGTCAGTTTGACTTTTTAGAATAAATCGGGTTGGGCCGGTTGGGCGGGTCGGGTCAGGGTCGGGTCAATTTATATATTGTGTTTTTTCATATCGTTGATAGATTTCGATTGGATTAAAGGTCATTTGATCTCGGGTCGGATCGGGTCGGATCAGTTTGACTTTCTTAAAAAATTGAATCGGATCGGATTCAAGTCAGATTCAGCTCCGGACGGATCAGATCGAGTTCTGCCACCTCTAAAAAAGAAAGATCAATCCTTCAGAAATTCTACGTTTTACTTTATGGTTTCTTTCCATCCTACCAACTTTTCAGATTAGAATTTGAGGACCGAATAAAATTCTTCGGTAGACCACATTTTGGGAATTGTTTTTTTATTTTTTTATTTTTTTATTTTTATTGATGTGTCCTGTTCTGCGCATGGACTGTAAGGAATAATCACTTATTAAAAAAAATCTCATATTCTTCGATAAATAGAACTATAATACTACTGACTTTAAGGGTGGATCAAATTTTTTGAAATTTATATCCCAGAAAAAAGAATTCCGAAAAAATAAAAGCAGAAAAGCTGAGGTATATATTTTACATCGCTTTTCAATTAACTAAATTGAAAACAGATAAACATTTTTATCAAAAAAAATGCCAAACTATTATCATTCAATATAAAAACATTATCCGAGGCAATGCTTGAAAAAAGAGAGACCGGAATATAGCAGGATAATTTTGTTAATTTCGTACTTTTCAGAATAACAAAATGTTATGTTATTTAAATTGCATAATTAGAATGATAATTGAAGGGATCTAATGTATTTTTATGTATTGCTAATCCAATAATATTGGGAAGAAAAAGAACTACTGTGAAATAAGTGTTGGAATTACGAATAGCAGCAGGACTATAATCCCTGTTCCTGCCGAGAATACAATTTTTTGCTTGGAGATAACAAGGAAAATTAAAGAATAAACCGATTACTGATTTTTTTTTTTTTTTGAAATAACCATCGGACTAAATTCGGATCCGATGAACAGAATAACCATTGGACGATATCAAGATTCTCAAAAAAATTTCATCCCGATTCTTCATAATCATGTCGTTGGAAATTATTAATTAAAGGAAAATAGTATGATAGATTTATTTATCATATCTAAATAATTAAAATTAATATGTGTCTAGATATTAATATAACAGACACAAATAACGAACAAAATAAAATGTAAATGGAAGAATTGAGTTCAGAAATAGCTTGTGATTGGTATTGCAAAATGCATTGAACTAAGACTTCTAACATCTCTCCACATGTGAGGCTTGCCAGCAAACGCAATCTTAGTCTTAGATATACTACGGCTACTTATTCTGACCTTCTTGCACTTACAAGTATATATTGGACTAATTAAAATATTTATAGGTTATAAATATATCTTGGATTATATAGAACAGATGGAAACAGGATGCGTATATTCTTCTTTTCTCTCTGCGTCGGTATCAATACGGAGTATATATATGAATAAATTTCACCGTGTAATCATGATCATTACTAATTTGCATTAACTGATCCAGGTAATCTATGTGCAGAGACAAAATATCACGGTAATTGAATATATTATAATGCATTAAAGTTATGCGCACATATCGCATATCCTCTGAAATTGTCGAAATTAATTGCATCTCCAACAGTTCTTTTGTACTATAATAATACAGCAAATTGTGCAACATGAATAATTCGGTCCATTTATATTTAAATATTATTTAAATATAACACATGTAAAGGATCAGATTTAGTGATCCAATGGTGAATCGTGGAGACGATATAAAGGGAAATTTGATCCCTTTATATCGAACTATAACAAGAAAAAATATGATGAATCGTGGAGACGATATAAAGGGAAATTTGACTAACAAATTACTGAAACAGAAAATTTTTAACTCTAATTTGTTTCATCAAAGCAAGACTTCAAAAATTGTGTAATGCATATCTAACGGCAAGTCAAGCCCATACACGTTTTCTGGGAAGCAGGTCTTGTATTTTGATTCTGTCAATCTTTGCTCCTATTATGAAATCATTTATACTCAAGCCACCTGAAATGAAAGGAAAAAAAAAAAAAAGGAATCAAGGATTGTCAAAGCCAATACGTAGAAGACGGTCTCATCTTTGATAGCTTGTGCATCAAATGAGTTCCAGCTTCAACTAAGCTCTCTAAAGCAAACATAACTAACAGAAACAACAGAAACTGGTATGGGGCTGAAATACAAGTTTCAGAGATACTGGTGGCAGCAAGGGTACATAGACACTGAAGCAAGTATTTGGTCTATTGGGTTCCATCGTGAAAACTAAAACCTAGGCTGGTTTCTGCTACTTGAAATGTGAATAGAAACAATGCTTAGTCAAGCCAGTGACTTGGTCATTTTTCTTTAAACAAAAAAGGGAACAAAACTTTACTCTTTAGCCTTTACCTACCTAATATTAGGTAAGTCCAAATTTACCAACTCAAACTGTTCATTCTCAGCTGACATTCATATAATAGCTCCAGAAAATTATAATTTACAAGAGAATTTGAACTTAAGAGGCTTCATTTACACAACCAATCACTGTAAACAATTCAGCTGAAAGTGCTCCTTAACAATGGTTTATTATGTCAACATTTATTTAAAGTATTTACTAGCAACCAGACATCATTTGGAGTTGGGGTCTAATCCAATAATATTACATAAAATGAGATTCCTGAAAGCTTTTGGTTGGGTAAGAGAGACATACCTACTGATGGAGTGTAAAGTTCAGCTTTGACAATATTGGGTTGCTCTAATGAGAGATTGGGATAATGCCCAATGCCATCCAATGCTTTGTTAATTCTACTTATTAGCTCTTCACAACATGCCGCATCTCTCAGTCTCCATTCGCACTGTAACCGCCTAACACCCTCGACCTCTGCTAGCCTCCATCCAACAATCTACCGAAGGAATTAACAGTAATGCATGCAATGTTATGATAAATGGTGTCAATCGACCAGTTTATTTGAGAATTCATTTTTTACTATTTCTAAATTAATTGAAGTCTTGGGAGAAGCCAATAAACTTTGTAAGGCTTCTTTTTCCCACAATTCAAGACACGGAACTGCATTAACTAATTGAAACAAGCAATGGACATGCTGCCTATTGTCAAGGACCAGACTGGGACACCTCTGAATCAGTATTTCAGTATCCACATCGTAATCAAACACAACTAAGACTCAAAATGTACTTCAGGAAAAAAAATGTGCTTTACCCATCAGAAAACTTACACTTAATAACCCAGTTAAAATACCGGCAACCTACTTATGCAATTAATCATCCGAACAAAACAAGAAATGCACTCGTTGGTTGAATTTCATCAATCCAACAGAAATTCACCTTCTTCAGCAGCCTCCTAGAGTCTTCAGCCGACAAGGGCTGCTTCAAAGATTCTACTGGTTCGATTTTCATCTCGGCAAGAGAGAGAGCAGAGATGTTAGGAATGAGGATTCGGTGCAGCGTGTCAGTGTTTCCGAGCACGTTCTCAGCAAAATTGCTCTCAAGCTCCTGTGGAAATGGGTCCCGCGCCCCAATATCTCCCAGCAAGTCTGGGCCCGGGCCCGGGCCCGGGCCCACCGCTATCGGCCGAACAAGGCTTGTTCTTGCACGTGGTGCTTTTGAAAAGGAGAAGAAGAGAGTGTTGGGGTTTGGACCGTGGAGAATTGAGTGATGCCTGTAGAGAAGGGTTGGGCTAGAGAGAGAAGAGATAGGAGACGACGCCATAGGTGAACGGGAAGGAGGAGCAAATGAAGATGTGAGTGCTCGAGGCTTGGAAGATGCTGTCAGAACTCTGAAGGACAGAGGCTGGCTCTAGTTTTTGATCAATCGATTATTGATTCTAGTAGCTTCTTTGAATCGTGAGGCTAGGATTGAAGTAGGAGAGCTGTATGTTTCAACAGCTGAGTTTGTGGCAAACCGGCAACCAAGAGATTTGATTTCGGGGATTTGCGGTTACGGATGGGGATCCTTTCGGCTCCACTATGCACAAATAGCCATACGAATTACACAAACATAAATATAAATTTATTGAATAATATTTTTTCTAATATTAATTAAAAAAATATCATTTATAATCTAATTTCAATATATATAATTATTAAAATATATAATATTATTTGAATATTATATTCTATTAGTTTTTATTATAATCAGTGTCAGTTCAAGAATTTATGCCACGACTTATTCACAAAGATGACTATAAATATATTAAATAATATTTATTTTAATGTTATTTCGAGCTTTTGATCATTTGTAGTCATATTTCAACAAATAAAATCATAATAATATACAAAGTTATTTTGAAATTATTTTCTATTAATTTATATTATAATTAATGCATGCTCGAGCTCTTATGACATGAATTGTATAGAAAAATTAACACAAATGCTATTAAACAATATTTCTTCTATTTGTATATTCTAGTTTTTAAATTATATATTATCTCATTTTAATAAATAAAATAATTAAATACATAAAGTTATTTTAGATGTTGTCTTTTATTGATTTATATTATTATTGTTGTGTGGTTAGGTCTTTATGACATAAATTATAAAAAAAAAGTATAACACAAATGCAAAGAAATAGTATTTTTTTGTTAGTTTATCTGAATTTTATTTCATATATTGTCTCATCTCAACAAATAAAATTATTTAAAATCTTAAATCTTCTATAGATTTATATTATAATCATTGCAAGAACAAGGCTTTATAATATATATTATGCATATAAATATATTAAAATATTTTTTCTATTAGTCTATTCGAGATTTATTCTATTTATTGTCTTATTTCAACAAATAAAATAATCAAAATACACAAAATTATTTTTGAATATTATCTTTTATTGATTTATATTATCATGATTGTGAGTTCAAGGTTTTATAACAAAAGTTGTGTGCAAAGATGAATGTAAATATATTAAATAATATTTCATTTAGTTTATTCAAACTTTATTTAATTTATTAACTCATTTTAATAATTACTAAAATATATAAAATTATTTTGAATGTTATCTTCTCTTAATTTATATTACAATCATTGTGTGCTCACTTTTTTTATGACATAAATTATGCAGAAATATTACATTCAATAAAATATTACTTATAGTAGACTATTTGAGTTGTATATCATTTGTTATCTCATTTCAACAAATAACATCATTAAAATTCATTAAAAAATAATTGTCATCATATATTGATTTGTATTATAATTATTACGTGCTCGAACCTTTATGACATGAATTATACCGAAAGATTAATATAAATATAATAAAACGTTACTTTTGTTCTTGTAATTAAGTTTTTTTATCATTTGTAGTCTCATTTAAATAGATGAAATCACCAAAATATAAAAAAATATTTTGAATATTATATTATATTTATTTATTTTATAACCACAATTGTTCGAGCATATATGACAAAAATTACACGGAAAGATTAACAAAAATATAATAAAATGATACATCTTATGTTGATCTATTTAAGCTTTTTTTATTATTTATAGTCCCATTTCAATACGTAAAATTATAAAAATACACAATTTTATTTTCAATATTATCTTCTTTTTATTTATATTATAATTATTTTATGCTCTATCATATATGATATGACTTGCACTGTAAAGATTAACATAAATATGATAAAATAATCTTCTTCTATAAATTAATTTAAGTTTTTTTTATCATTTTTAGACTCATTTTAACATATAAAATCATAACAATAAATAAATTTACATTGAATGTTGTATTCACTTGATTTATATTATAATCGTTGTATGTTTAAACCGTTATGATATGAATTGCACAAAAAAAATTAGCACAAATATAATAAAATAGTAATTCTTATGTCAGTCTATTTGAGTTTAATTTTATTTATTATGTCATCTCAACAAACAAAAAATTATTAAAATACACAAATTTATTTTGAATGTTTTCTTATACTGATTTATATTATAATCAAAGATAAGACTTTATAACATGTGTTCGCACAAAAATAAATATAAATACATTAAAATAATATTTTTTTTGTTAGTCTGTTTGATTTTTTCATTTATTGTCTTATCTCAATGAATAAAATAACCAAATATATAAAATTATTTTGAATATTATTTTTTATTGGTTTATATTATAATCACTAGAAGCTCAAGACTTTATAACACAAGTTATGCACAAAGTTGAAAATATAAATATATTAAAATAATATTTTTCTATTAGTCTATTCGAGTTTTATATAATTTATTATCTTTTTCAACAAATAAAATCACAAAAATATAAAAAGTTATTTTGAACTTTTATTTGTTTATATTACAATCGTTGCTTGTTCGAGCCTGTATATATGATATGGATTGCATAGAAATATTAACACAAGTACAATAAAATAATACTTTTTAAGTTTGTCTATTTGAGTTTTATATTATTTTTAAAATGATGTAAAACTCATAGTAGATGCACACTATTTCATGAATCAGGTATTAGACAGTCAGCCTTGCATTGCTATTTGATTTCATAAATTTTGTTCATTTATTTATTTCTTTTCTGTCTCCTTATGTTTATTGACCCTTGTGGTGCCTAATTGCATTGGAAACATTTAATGGTTTTTGATAGTTAAAACTGAATTACAAAATTTGTTAACCAACTGTTAATTTGAGGGAAGAAAGGTTCGAGCTCAAGTTGGTTCTTGTAAACATCATTGAATAACTGACACATCATTGTTGTAATATTGGGTGCATGGGTCTTCAATTTAGACAGTGTATTTTGGTGTTATTGCTTGCTTGAGGGGATCTAGTTTAAACCTCATTGGTCAACTATCAATTTTAATTAGCTCCATAAATACTCTCCTATTTTTGTTCTGAAAATTTATTTGTTGAAATTATGCTTGTTTATTGTGCGGATGTGAGCTCCATATGTAGCATTTGGAGGCCTCTTTCTCACAACGGGTAATTATATCATAATCTGAGCATTTTTGTGTAATTATCACAAAACATTATGTTAAAACATATTCTGAATTGCAAATGTATTTCTCTGCAACGGAAACAGGAAGTACCATGGTCCCAAACTTACAATTAATCTTTTCTAGTATACTTTCTTGTAGGTATGTATCAGTTGAAGATATTGTACATGAACTCGCGCACCGAGTGTGGCTACCGTTTACAGGAATTCTGACAAAACTTTGCACTTCCTATTGGTTTTGACCTGGTAAGATTTGAGGTTCCAAACCACTGTTTTGTTTATTTGCATGGAGTTGAGTACAATATTTGGTGCAACTTATTTGCATGTCATCTGAAATATAAAACCATAAAATCAGGTATAGAGGAACTGTGCAGAGGATTACAATGCCGCCCTCAACTATGTGGTTCCCATGTGCTCCAGATGGGTATGTGCAATCGGTTGTGTGGTTGTAGCTGATTTTGAGGAGCCTACACCAGACTCAGTGTACTGCATTAGTGCAAGACTAACTGTAATTGAAGAAACATCTTTTGTAGAACAGCCACTGTGGTCTGTACCAGACTTTCCCTTGGTCATGGTACCTCTGCAGTTCATAGCATTAAGATTGAGGAAAGAGGACCGGAGAGCCATGCGGTTTTCAGACCAGTTAGTTGGCTCCACAAGTGTGTGAAGCACACTGCACCAAACATATAGGCTAAGTGGCTAACCTTCTATTTGGATTTGAAGACAGGCATTTTTCTACTTTAGCATAATTGATTATCTGTTCTTTGTCAAAGATTAATTGTATATTTATTTTCCTGTGCATGTATGGATATGTTAGATAGCGATGAGCCTAGAATGTTGGTTGCTGCTATATATATATATGTGTTATGCTGTTTTGTAAAGTAAAAAACTAATATTTTTTGGGTGAGATTTAATATCCCGAATATTTAAATGATTAATTTAAGTTGCTTAATAATTTTTTCATATTAAAATTTTATAGGATATTAAATTTCATCATTTTTGAGTTTTTTAGTTATTTTTTTAATTATTTTTAAAATCAACCCTCTGAAATAGACTATTTTATTATATTAAATAAGGCTGATTTTAAAAATAATTTAAAAAATAGTTAGAAAACTCAAAAAATGATGAAATTTAATATCTCACAAATATTGATATGAAAAAATTATTGAGCAACTTAAATTGATCATTTGAGACATCAAAATATTAAATCTCACCACAAAATAATATGAGTTTTTTGTTTTATAAAGTACCATAACACATCTCTCTCTATATATATATATATATATATTGCTTTTGGCTATGTTATGTTGTTTCGTTTGATAAAGGAGGTCATTTAAGGAGTTCATTTTACCATTTTTATCTTTCTTTCTTTCTTCGCTTTTTCTTTTTCTGCAAGTGCCTAGATCAATTCACTTTTTTTTTGTGTGCATTTCTGTGGCTTTGGGTGCATGTCTATGTAGTGCATGCTCTGTGTGTGTGGAGTCATTCATGTCTGTGTTGGCACGTGGGTGGGTTTTGTAGCAGCTTCAAAGCCATGCAGCAAACTTCTAAGAACTACTCTGATTTTCTGATATTTGTTCTCCTTTTGAGTCGGTTGGTTTTTGCCTTCGGTTAATTATATAGTGTGTCTGCAGTGAGGGCTGTCTGGGTTGGATCTAGTTATTAGTACTCTGTATGCAACCCATAACATGGAGATGTCTGTTTGAAGCAGGTCAGTAGGAATGCCTCACTGTTATTGTCAGCTGATACTGAACTTCAGCTGATAGCCGTTGAAGGAAATTCACAATTTAAATTGTCAACTCATGATGAATTGGTAATGGGCCACGCAAATGGACTCATAGAGGATGAAGAAGCCCAATTGGAGTGAGATCAGGTCAGGAGAAGGGCGTGAGAGAACAACTGTATTTTCCATTTGTTTGTAGTTTTCTTCTGTCGTTTGCTTAGCTATTTAAAGGAGCTGGAATCGAGTTATTAAGGTTATGTGATGTATTGTGAACTCATTTCTATCAATTATCGTGGCTAGCTAATATTCAAGCAGCCGTTTTTGCTTTTCTCTCAATTTCATTTCAGTTCTAATTCTTAACTCAATTATCAGTCAGTTTATCTCTATTTTCCAAATATTATCGTAACAGTAATGAACTTTGTCAAATATTATCTTCTGTTGGCGGTTTCAATGTTGTAGGAACATGAACAGGCAGATCAGGACTGTCTTAAACCTTGATATGTGCCTTGTTCTTCCTTAGCAACGCTATTCATTTCACCATTTTCCTTTGTATATGATGATATGTATGTAAAGTTCCTCATTGAGCAAGTTCTCTCTGAGCAGCAAAAACCATATGTATTATATATATTAAGCAGTTGCTAACATACTAGCTAGGTGAGTGGTGACTATGGGTAAATTTGAGAATCCTAAATCTTTCTGAGAGTGCAAACAAACAACGAATCTAGTTTTCGACATCATAAGCATTTTAGGAATGTAACTTGATCTTTGGAGTGTGATCATATGATCGGGGGTGTAATGTACCAAATCAGACCAAATTGGGTCCCCATCTGGTGCGCAACTTAAAAGTTTCCAAATTGTCATTTTCTCTCTTATATGAGTGATTATGATGAATTTTGACGATGTCATCGTGTTTATTGGTTCAAATGTTTATATCAGAGGTAGAAAATATTTTTCCTTCTTAGGTTATATTTGATTTTGCGCGCAATAATTTCCCCGTTTGGAATAACATCCGTTAAAAAAACGGCCGACCAATTGATCTCAAGCTTTTGTTTTCAACATCATTCTACTTTAATAATCTATATAATATTGTCCTTAATATATTAGAGAGAAATTTTAAAGTAGCGGGTTGTGATGAATATTAATATAATAAATTAGAGAATTTATCAATATATCATTTTGCAAAAGACTTCAGTTCTTGAATTATCATTGAGTTTATTTCAGTCAGAACAATGTTCACCCAAAAAGATAGAAAATTGAATGAAGAACAAAAGAAAAATTGAATGAAGAAATATATTTCAGAAGACAATTAGTAAAAAAAGAAATAGATGCGAAGAGGAGTGATTGGTCTCCCTCCATTAAAGGATTTGTTGTATAAAGGAATTAGGTTTTCTTTTTCAGACTCTTCCTCGATCTCTAGCTTTAACGCAACACGTTACTTGCATTATTGGCATTTCTATAATTAGACGAGCCAAATGAATTGCTTGCTTTTAAGCAATTTTTCTCGCTGAAGGGAATATTTCACGACATCATGTGCATTCCACAGGAGAAATGACAACGCAAACGAAAAGAAAAAACAAATCCAGAGGGTCTATTTTTCTATGGAATTTATGTAAAGCAAACAAAACGCTATCATGTACATCAATATACTGATTAGTTGCGTGCCAGCACTCATAATCTTGCTTGATATCTTGTGTTAGGACGAGGTCCATCTCTTAATTAACTCACCCAATTAAGTGTCTTGCTAGTTTTCAATCAAAGATTCAGTCATTCAAGATTCATTTTATTTTGCGAACCAAGAAGTCTTGCCAGGTTGTACGCAATTAATGCTATTTTGATGATTCTGCTAGGAATCACGTAGTCGTACGACTAGAGAAGAGGAGTCACAAAACGCAAAAACCAATAGGTGGGGAGGCCCATGATGCCACGCATCAAATCAGCACAAAACTTGGAAATCGGACTCAAAGGATCGAATCCAAGTGTCTGTGTCGCTTCCTTTTCAAGTGATGAACTGCTTCGACACGCAAGCTTGAAAGAGACCGGACTCTTTGACAGAGACACGCCCTCAAGTCTGCATCGTCGACTCGTTGTTAGCATCTCCCGGTCTTCTCTTATTTCATCCAATCGCATCACATACAATTGCCATATTTATTAGTAATTAATTTTGATCATATGATCAAACCACGCTAAATAAGAAACATTTGCTTATAATTTTTGTTGTGGAAATTCTAGAAGTGCAGCTTTAGGCCAACTTGTTGACCATTTTGGGTCTTTAAAGGTTTAAAAATCTATTTGATCTATAAAAATTTTAATTTAGATAAATTGGTTCTATCATTATCATTGATTGAAAAATGAAGATCCACGCTCGTATATATGTCATAATGATATTTACGATAAGAATATAAATAATTATTTCTTTAAGTAATTTATGATGTCATGAACATACATGCTATATTAATTAGTTTGATAACTACATCCGCACCAGCTTGAATGGTTAAAGTAATGTTAGAATAGATGAGAATATCATTTGCTTTTTCAACGGATGTTAAACATAGGACCATTTTTTATGAAAATGCAAAATGGGGATTCAGTTTGATTTATCATGCTCATTTAATTTTTTATATGAAAATATTACGGGATACAAAAATTTAAAGTGTTTCGAATTTTCTATGATTTAATTTTTAAAAATAATTTATAAAAATTGAATATATGTTATTATTTTTATAGCTGATTTTTTAAAAATTAAAAATAATGTCTTAGAAAACTTAAAACACTCTAAATTTTTATATCTCATAAACTTTTTATATGAAAATATTAATGATCATGATAAATAAAAATTTATTTAAATGATTTGATATATTTTTTATATTTCATGCTCCTAAAAATATGATAGTTTTACACTCTCTCTATATATATATATAAAGAGAGAGATGACTTATGGTGTTTTACAAAGCAAAAAAAATTATTATTTCTTTGAGGTGAAATTTCATATTCTAAAGTCTCAAATGATCAATCTAAGTTGTTCAATAATTTCTTCATGTCAAAATCTTATGGGATATTAAATTTTATTAAATTTTATAATTTTTTAGCTTTCTAGATATTTTTAAATTATTTTATAATAACATCCCTGAAATAGACTATTTTCTTATATTAAAATAAGGTTATTTAAAAAAAACTATAAATCTTAAAATATCATGAAATTTAATATCTCACAAGATTTTAACATAAAAAATTATTGAGCAACTTAGATTGATCATTTGAGGCCTCAAAATATGAAATCTCACCTAAAGCAATAATGATTTTATTTGCTTTGCAAAATATCATAATGCATATATATATAGAGAGAGAGAGAGAGAGAGTAAAGATATCATGAGCTTAACTCAAAAAGTATATCAAATCATCTTCAAATTTGGAGTGTTTTGAGCTTTTTAAGTCACCATTTTTAATTTTTAAAAATCAACTCTAAAAATAATAAAAAATATTTAATATTTGAATATCATTTTTAAAAATTAAAAATGGTGACTTAAAAAGCTTAAAACACTCCAAATTTTTTGCATCCCATAAGATTTTTATATAATTTAATGAACATAATAAATTAAAATTTGGAGATGATTTGATGTACTTTTTGAGTTAATCTTACATAATGCCTCTGTGGGCTTAAGCTAACGCTATCTTTACTCATATATATATATATATATATATATATATAGAGAGAGAGAGAGAGAGAGAAAAGATACCGTGAGCTTAACTCAAAAAATATATTAAATCATCTCCAAATTTTAATTTATCATTCTCATTAAATTGTTTATATGAAAATCTCATGGGATGCAAAAATTTGGAGCGTTTTGATCTTTTTAATTCATGGTTTTTAATTTTTAAAAATCAGCTCTAAAAATAATAATAAAATATTTAATATTTGAACATCATTTTAGAAAATTAAAAATGGTGGGTTAAAAATCTCAAAACAATCCAAATTTTTGTATCCCATAAGATTTTCATATAAATAATTTAATGAGTATGATAAATTAAAATTTCAAGATGATTTGATTTACTTTTTGAGTTAATCTCACGGAAGGCTTCTGTGAGCTTAAACTCACGGTATCTTTACTCTCTCTCTCTCTCTATATATATATATATATAACCGTTGAACATTATCTTCATACTAAATTATCTTTAAAGATCAAAATTTATATATTTTTAAAAATTCACACATACATGCGTAGACACAATTAATGTTAAAAGTTAAAATGGTAAAAAGAAAAAAGTGATGATTTAATAAGAATCAAAATAACAATTTTTTTGTAAATTTACAATGGGGGATCAATTAATTTTAAAACTTAAAATGTTAAAAAAAAAGTGATATATTAAGAATAAAAATGTTACGTTTTGTCATTTTAAGGACAAACTTTTAAATAAGTGATAGTTTAAGAACTTTTTTGGTAACTTTCTCTTTTATTGAGAGATATTTGCTAATCGGATCAACTTACTATGAACTAACAAAAACTTGATGTATTAAACTATTTATTGAGAAGTTCCAAGTAAAACTGTGAACTTCTCCCCACAGAAGAACCACCGCCAGAAAAATACACTTCCAGAGGGAGGTATTCGTCACAACATGATCCAAAGCAGCTACAAGAAAATATGGTTACACTGTGTTTCAGAAAATAGTATGAGAGAGAAGGGTAAAGATAATGGCTTAAATAATTCAGATTCTTTATATATAAAAATAATTTCAAAAAAAAAATACCTATCTGGAGATGAGAAGAAACTAGAGGAGTAAAGGTCACCAGTTAAGCTTTAAAAGCAAAGCAACCAAACACAATTTAAATGAAAAGGAAATTGTTTTGCTTTGTGGTCCTGGAAAAAACAGGCCTCCTACATTTTGAGCCACAAAGTTGGAAAAGAGAACAACGAACGAAGGAACTACAGGAAGGCGCCAATTAGACAGCAACTGTCACAGCAAAAGTGCGATTGGCAGGAATTCTATTGGTTGCTTAAATTTTCAATGACTGGAAGTGGGCCACGTGTTTGTATTTAAAAAATAAAAAGAAAAAGACCTGATGAGGTTGCAAAGTTAAATGGAGGCATGTAGCTTGGTAGGTGTTAATTAGGTTCATATTATTTTATTATTATTTTTTATCCGATCCGATTAAATTTGGATTAAAAAATTTTGATCTATATTCAACCCGACGGGTTACGGGTCGACCTGATCCGACCCGTGTAAAATAATTAAATATTTATTAATTATAAATAATAAAATATTAATTAATTTATAATTAATCTTAATTATTATATAATTAGATTATCTTTAAATTTTAATTAGTAATAAATCATAAATTTACTTCAAAAAATATAATTAATCGGGTCGGGTCGGTTCGGGTGTCGGGTCGGACGAGTCGTTAGACCTCGACCCGAATTCGATCTGATTTATGTCAAAAAAATTAAATCCATACCCGATCAATTTAATTTTGGATCATGTCGGATCAGATCGGATTCGAATCAGATCAGATTAACCGTCAGATCGGATCAAGAATTGACACCCGTAGAGCTAGGGAACGATGCCATAGAAAATTATGTCAGCATTTTATCATAATTTTTCGATGGCTCAGATTTTATTTTAGGTGAGGTAAATTATTTGTGGGTCCTACATCACATGAGACAAGTTAAAAGTATGGCGTTATGTCATAGAAAAAAGTATCGGAGCGGATGTGAATTCATGACGGAACGTTGTTTTGCAGTGTTTTATTCCATTTTATGATAAATGAAATGGTTAATAAAATGATTTTTTTATTTATTAAATAAAATGATTAACGAAATAGTTTTCTCTTTCGTGTCAAAAATGAAACGGTTAACAAAATATATTTTTTCTCTTTCATTTAGTATATTTCAGTGTAAATACCATGAAATTGTATGTTTCATTTCATTTTGTTTCGTGGTAATTGAAATAGTTGACGAAATGGAATCTTCTTTCGTTTAATGAACAAAATGGTTAACATTTTTTTTTTTTTCTTTCGTTCTTTTAACGAAACATCTAACGAAAGGAGCACCTTTCGTGGTCGTAGCCAACATTAGACAGCCATACATGGAGACGATCATATTTTTTTGAAAATTTTCTGTTTAATCCTATAAAAATAATAATATATATCCTTAATTTTAAATGTTTGATACAAATATGTATGTTTTTATACGTCAGCGTTCACAACTTTAAACTAAATGTACCATTTAAGAAAATAGGAATTTACACTTTTACAGAAAATTTGACAAGTTTTATGAACGTCTAAGTCTAGACTCCAAAGTCTAAACTGTGGCGTTCACATATTCTGTTTGAACATTCAGCAACATTTATCAAATTTTTATGTTTGGTATGAGACTTGTCTGTAAATCTCTATTTTTCTGAACGGCAACGTTTAAATTAATTGAGTTGTGAACACGAATATTTAGAAAATAGATATATTCATGTTAAAATTTTAAAATTAAATATATATATATATATATATATATATATATATTACTTTTTTTATAAAGATAGACAGACAAAAACATCCATTTTCACATTTCTTTTTTTCTTTTAAACAAATGCTCTTAGCCTTAGGCTCGATGGAGCCCTTTTGCTACCCAAAAATGTATGCGCATTAAATAAAAAAAAGGTAGATGTTGTACCTTTATTGGTTGAATTTTCAAATTGAAAAAGTAAAAGTAAAATGACCATGAAATTTTATTAAAAGAATCAATTAAAGAAGAAATCCGTGATTCACATATTGAAAAAGTAAAAGCAATGAAATCTCTGTCCTCACAGAAATGTTAGTAATTCACATATGTCAAAACTATGAGCATTAGAAATATTGATGATTTGTATAAATGTTCAATAATATATATTGTTGTGTTCAAATCTCCTGATATCATTTTCCTGAATAAAAAACTATGTTATCACGACCATCAGATAAAAAAAATAAATGGATCAGATTTATTTATTTTTCTCTTTCCTCTCTCCCATTTTTTCTCTCTTCAAAATATATTAGGCTCATTCGTTTCTGATCTGATGATCTCACTCAAAATAACAGAGTCTTATCTCGAAAATGATAACAGGAGATTCAGACTCTATATTAATGATAAAATATTACACATTACTGTGTATTACCATTTAAATTTATTGTACCAAAATTATCTTCTATCTTCGTAGTTACAATACAAAGGAATTCTTCTAGTCAAGATTTAGAATTTGCGATGGCATCTAAAGATTTAGCTTAAAAAAGGATAATTAGCACACTCAAATCCCCAAATAGAGGTAAGTTGGGGAAGAGAAGCATTTAAATCCAACGTGAGGTGGAGAAAAAGAAGGCAGGTGGAGCCGTGGAGGGAGGTATATGGATAAGGCCTCCATGTAAGTATGTAACCACAAAGGCACAAACCAATCTCTTGGCAGAGAGAGGAGTAAGCTGTGTCAACACCACGTCACCACCTTTTTGTCTCCCTCTATATTAAACAAAATGGCACCAAAGCAAATGCCTTGGCAAATGACCAGCACTTACCTTTATCGTTAATATCTGCTGATTTAGTATCCTCAAAAATAAAATATCTACTGATATATCGAGGGGAGGGATCTTATTTTAACAATCTTGACAATAAATTTTCAAATAAATATAAAAAAAATTATAGATATTTTTTTTATTTATAAATTGATAGTGATTTAAATTTTATGTAACTTTATTATTGTTTGATAGTCCATCAAAGACAATCAAAATATATGTAATTTACAACAATTTAATAGTATTTGATGAACTATCAAATAATAATGAAATTACATGAAATTTGAATCATCATCAATCTATAAGTAGAATAATATATCTATTATTTTTTTTATTTTTAAGATTTTTTTGTATTTATTTAAAGAGCCATTGTCAAGATGTCAAATGATCTCTTCCCTATATCGAAATCAATTTGATTTTTCATTTTTTTTGTTTTTACGTTCTAATTTTACCATCAGTGAACTGTTTTTTTTTAACTAACTAGTCTGGGTGTTTTATAACCTCACAACCATTAGAAAGAATTTTTTTTTTTAAATATGGCAAGTAAAATAAAATACATTTTTATGTATATACGCATGTATAAGAAAATGATGAAATTTTATGTAAGTTCAACTATTAATTAAAGCTATGCAGTTGTCCATGATTTAACTAACGAAATATTCAATAATAATAATAACTTTAAAAAACTAAAATTAAATAATATTGTATCTGAAATATTCAACAATAATAATAACTGTAAAAACTCTAAAATTAAGTAATTTTTGTATCGTAGGATTTTGATATAAAAGAATTTGTTGAGCAAAGTAAATCAAAGTATTTTTTTTCTTTTAGTTAAGAGTATCAAAGAACTTTATGCTACTATAAGCATTCTAACTTTATTCAAAATATAATATAGTAATCACTTATTTATATTATTTACAAAAAAATGTTAAAATTTGTACATAAAATTTATCAACCATCAAACGACTACAAACTTTAATTCTAATCTACATCGCATAATATATTTTATGAAAACTAATTAAACACGCAAAGTTTTTTTACTTGCAATAGAAGGAAAATGTAGTTTTAACTTTTAAACCATCGTTAAGCACGTTTTGTCTTGTACTCTTGTGTATGATCAACGATAGAAATTCAAACAGTTCTTTTTTCAGCTTATGATTCAGACCATATATTAAATATTCCACCTAAAACAACAACCAAATTACACCTGTAGAAACGTCCAAACCGACCAAGTGGATCTGGCGATCAGCTACGGAAGTCGCGAGATCAAATTTTAAAGGTACTTAGGCTGTGTTTGACATATTTCAAATTTCCAATGTGTTGAACTGGAATAGTTTGAGATGTTTTAAATATTATATTTTCTGGATACATTAGATTTTTAACTACGATTCTTGCTATTACTAATCTAATTTTGCTAATTACATATGTGTTTGGATGGTGTAGAATAGTATTGTTCTGGAAATAGTAATACTGTTCTCGGATTAGTAATCATCCAAACACAAAATTGAAATCGAGAATAGCAGCAGAACAGTGGTAATCTGTTAATCCATAGAAAATGTTAGATTAGCGGATTAGCGTCCATGAGGATAGTGAAAATAGTAAAACATTATCTTTTTTTCTTTTACATTAGTATGGAGTAGTATTAAAAATATATTATTATTAAAAAAAATACTAAAAAATAATTAATTATTTTAACTATTCTCTCTATTGTTCTCAAGTTTCTATCCAAACAATATTTTACTAACCCTAAATAATAAAAATTAGTACTCTTCTCACATTTTCCGAGATATCACTAACCACACAATATTCTCAACTACTAACCCAAACAATATTATTCTTACACTAATTCTTTCACCATCCAAACACACTCGTTTCACCAATTTTAAAAAACATGTTAATTTCGAAATTGGTATATATCTTCATTTCAACAATTGCTAATAACTCACATGACAATTTGTAATTAGTGAAGAAATTAATCTGAACCATTTCAAGAATGGGGATGCTCATATCACTCGTAAAGAAATTACAATTATTGATGTGGTATTTTAAAAAGTCTTGCTAATTCAAAATAAATGTTAAATTAACAAAGAGTTCCTCGCTCCCTTAAATTACAATTGTAAGTGATCATATAAGATGAAACAAGTTTATTATTGGTATGGTGCTCTTATCCGTAAATATATATATATAATACATGAAAACATGAGTTCATTTTCTACTTAATGTAAAACCACACACACATGCATGCATACAGACTTCAATTTAATATTTGTTCCGATTAGTTTTACATCACCTATCGAACAAAATAAAATGATTACCAAGTCTTCAGGTGGGCAAAGAAGGAGTCAGACATTTAAGTAGAGGGTAAAAATTCAATTTTTTCGATATAAACATTTTTATTTTTTCTAAAAATATACATAATTATAATTATAATGATATTTTTTTTAACAATAAGTATCCAATTAATTTTTTTAATAATTTTATAATTTATAAATACTTTTTGAGTTTTATTTTTATAATTATAATTATTCATTTCAAACTTTTAAGTTGTATAAATTTAGCGCGATGCAATAAATTGCAATAAGAAATCAACTTCTTAACATAATTTATTATAGCATACTAAGGGTGGAAATTATTGACCGAACTCGAACCCGACCCGACATGATCTGAAAATAAATGGATTGGGTATGAATTTAATTTTTTGACCCGAATCGGGTCGGGTCGGGTCGGGATCGGGTCAACCCGATCGACCCGATTAATTATGTTTTTTGAAATAATTTTATGATTTAGTACTAATTAAATCTTAAATATACACTAATTAAGATTAATTATAAATTAATCAATATTTTATTACTTAAAATTATATAAAAATAATTAATTATTTTATACGGGTCGACCCGTGACCCATCGGATCGGATATGGTCAAGATTTTTTGACCCAAAAAATAAATTTTTGAATGAAAAAATATTAAAAATATAAAATTAATTAGCAATCGTATTGATAGTCAAAAGATATTGATGACTTGAAGGATTTTAAGAAAATTTTTGTTCAAATTTAAAATTATATCTTAGACAATTTTACAGTAATTCAATTTAATTCTGAAAAAATGAGTAGTAATTTAAATATATCAAATAAAAAAATTTGAATATAAAATATTTTTAAATGAAATTGATGAATTTGACAAGTATTAAAAGAAAAAAGATTGGAATAATTAATGTAATTATAAAAAATTATAAACGGTTAATACTTTCTCTTAACAATTTAGAACTTACTAAAATATTAACTTAACATTCAAAATATAATTAACAACTCAACCATCAACATATAATTTTAATAGAGAGACCGCTCTAAATATATTACTAAAATTTTAATTAGAAATCATATACTTAGTATACACTTTTGGGAAATACTGATGTGTCAAACACCTCAACCCCCCTTCAGTCCTTCACTACTCCTCTGAATTCATTTAACACAGATTTTCAATGACACGAATCGTCACAAACATAAATATCAAATGTAATATCTTCCATTCGATCAACATTGAAAAAAAAAATAGATCCGAAACAACACACGAATTCCTCTCTCAGTGGGGTAGTCGTACGTAGGCATATCCCATAAGAGCTCGGCCTTTAAACCCACTTTAAACTCAAGCCTCACAAGTTCGATCTGACCCTTTCTAATGATAAGGATCAGATTTTTTAAAGAACAAAATTCAATCTTTAAAAAATAGGTCATTCTAACTCAACCATTATTCTAGTCCTTTTCATACCATTTTTTAATATTTTATATTATATATTAATTACACTTAAAAGATTCAAAAAGCAAAAAAAATAAATAAAAATGTAAAAATAAAAAAAATTATTTAATACTTTTATATAAATATAAATTAACATTAAAAATATATAATCATCAAAAAATATATATCAAATCTTTACTCAACGACTTTTATCTAACGTTTAGAGTCTGAAAAACTTAATAAAAATTATATTTCTCAAGGGCAAAAATTTTCCTTTAAAAATTAAATTCTTTGATCCTCTAAAAATCTTTATTAAATTCAACCCGAGATCTACTAAATAAGACCACCGAAAAATCTGATCCAACCTTTAAAAGACAATGTCTAATCACGTAGCACTTTTTGACATTAAAAATAGATATAAAAAAAAGTGATGTACAGATAACAAACCCAGTCGTTATATTTTCACACAACCACAACTTCATATTGTTCCCCTCCCCTCTACTATCTCTCTTTTCCATGGTTTTGCCACGTAGTATAATTTTGAAAGCCACGAGTGAGGAATATTTGAATGTAACGTCGGCTAAACTCGTTCCAAAAATTCGATTTGTTATCGTTCGGACAGTTGGCAACTGGAATTCTTTTTTTATCGGGTTTAAATCCTTAACTTTTTTTAATAAAAAATAATAATAATTTAATATATTTTTTTATCTCCATCACAACAACAACATAACTAAATTAAGAGAAAGAATTTGTCGCGCCTAAACCCAGTAAATATATATTAGAAAAACATCGAAGTAATACTAGAAAATTCAAACATGGATGTAGTTCAACGTTCAAACTTCAAACTATGATTTGGTCAGCACGGTGAGACAAAAAAAAGGCTCAAATAAAGAGCTCTCGGCCAGCTGGTTTTATTTTTCAGAAAAGTTCATGGTGCGTGTGTGGAAAAAAAGACCATGACCATCCATTTTCGTTTTGAAATTTAACATGCATGGCCATCCATTTTCAATCTTCCCAAAAATAAAATTCTTATCCATTTAATTATATCCATTGCTTAGGTGAGATCTCTCTTAAATATCTTTTTCGGACTGCTACAGGTTGGTGTCTAGATATTATGTGAGACACGATAATAACAACTTGTGAGCTGTATACATCTAAGAACAATTATCTATATCAGTGGATCTGAGTGTGGAGGTCTCCATTTTTTTTCCTAATCATACATGTATACATATATACATGATATTTTTATATTATATGTATTTTTCTCAAGAAAATTCATACTCGAAGTCTATAAAATTTATTTCATTATGACCTACATAGTTTTGTAATGGATCTAGACACAATTTTTGAGTATCAGATAGTTAAAATATTTTTGTATGATTAAAAAGAGAGATTGATAAATAAAAATTATTATTATTAATTGATAAATTAATAATACTACTTCCTATATATAGCAGACTACTACTCCGTTTTTTTAATATCTGATTTGATATTTAAAAGGTTGAACCCATTCAAAGAAGTTTCTAGTTATCTATTTGAAATATCCAAGTAACCTCTTAATCCTCTCATCAATGTGATCACTCGTGATTCAACAATCGAAGAAATGGTAACATGAACCAGCATATCAATCACTGGCGGAACCACAAATATTTGTGAGAGTGATATCAATTTGACATCACTGAAATTTATAATTTTTTTATATAATTTATGAAAATATAATATAATTGTAATAATATTGATCATTATTAATATTAATTTGAACCCACTAAAATTTATTTTAGTTTTTTAGTATTGACCTCACTAATTTTCTGAACCCATAAAAAATATTTTTTTAATATAAATTTTATCATAAAAATATAAATAATTATATTTAATTTAATAATTTATTTAAATAATATTAATTGACACCGATATAAAATCTGACGGCGCCGCTGATATCAATTTTTTTTTATATATTGAAAAAAATAATAATTTATCATATTTTTAATAATAATTTTTAACTAATTCAATTATTATTTTTAATTGTTTAAAAATCTAATAGTACTAAAAAATTTAAAAAATTGTAAAAAAATAAAATTTCAGAAAATTATAAAAAAAATAATAAAAGTTGAAAAATAAATTTATTAATTTTTAAATAATCATTTTCATCAAATTAATTATGTATTTTTGAATAATTTAAAAATCAAATAATACAAAAAAATTATAAAACTGAATTAGGAGAGAGCGAGATAGGAATTAGTTATCTAATTTAATTAAGGCTCATTTATTAATCGGATGAATCATCAAATTAAATTCACTTATCAGTTGATCCTGTACGTATAAGAATAGGTCCCTGTATATTATTTGTCATGAATCATGATCTTATTCCAATACCAATATTCAGTGACACGTCACATCTTATGCTGATCCACCTTGGCACAGTAGATCGGCAGCCACGTGCATCACAAATTTTTTCAATACCCAATTCACCAATACGATATCCAATATTCAATGACACGTAATCTTATGCTGATCCACCTTGGTCAGTAACCTAGCTGCATCACAAAAAGACTAGATAGCTAGCCTACGAGACCATGAACCAATAGTGTCTCAATGGCAATGCCAATTGCCAAACGCACTCTCTGTTACACGTTTTCACCATGGCAGTAATAAAATTAGAAAACTAACAAAAGAACGTCTGACATTTCACTGGCTTAGATCGTCAGAGAAATCCCCAACTGTTCCAAGGGAAAACAGCATTTCGTCTCTCTTTCCACTGGGTCCCCCCTCTTTTGTCTCTTCTTTGGTGCATCCGGCTCAGAGTTAATGCATGGGCCTTGGGTTGCTTATGACTATGAAATATTTTGATGAAAGAAAAACAATTTTCTTTCATAGAAACAATCTAGGACTGTTATCTTATCAACGCAAAAGTTTCAATAAATGTGAAACAAGTGAGAAAATTGTTGACAGATTTGCTTCTTCTATTAATATATAATACAAAATCAAACAAAATGATAAAATTTAACAATGAAATGATATAATTCAAAAAAATAATTGCATATTAATAACAAAAAAAATAAGATTTGTTGATAATGGATTAACTTGACATCCTAAATACCATCTTTAAAATTAAGCTAAAATATTTCTGAAATAAATAAAAAAAGAACTACAGTGTTGATAAAATTTTGTTGATTGATGTATATTAAACTTCATACAATCTGAAATATATTTAACTCTTCATTCAAAGACTTTAAATAATATAATTTACTACAAATTTAAAATATTTATTCAACAATAAAATTCAAATCAAATTTCATTGTTATTTATGTGTAGTTGTTTAATTATGGTTGACATTTCAAATATCAGTTTTAAAGTTTATAGATCCCTTCTATAATTATCAATATTATTGCTGTTATTGTTATTGTTATTGTTAGTTGTTACACCAATATGATTTATTGATTTCAATGGACCACTGTACATCCGAATAAACCGTGCATTAAATAATAGACCTAGTCCTTGAAGAAAAGTTTTTCGGGAGTCCATTTTAATGCCCCTGTTTCTATAAATACAGATGCCTTGCCTCTGTTGTGAGAATCCAACTCCTGCTTTCAATCTCGTTCTCATATTTCTGTTCTCCATTTCCCCTCCCTGTTCATTCTAGCGTCAGGTCTCCGAGCCTAATACACAATTTATTATTAAGTCATTACCCATAATCTCTGTTACCCTAAAACATGGCGCTAACTCTTCGTTCTTCCACCTCTTTCATCTCAACAATTCTCAAACCTTCTCATAAATCTACAACCTCTGACGATCCACCATCTGTCATCTCGTTTGTTTCCCCAAACAAACCCCTATTCACAACCTCATCATGTCGTCTTAAAGCGATACGTGCTTCTCACAACGACCTTGGTCCGGTACCGGCCGAGCGGTTGCATCCCGAAACAAGACCGGTACGAACCGCGCATAATGGATCGACACGTGTGCCGGTCTACGTCATGCTCCCTCTTGACACGATATTTAAAGGCAACGATGGAAAGGGGGGCGTGAATCGGGCACGTGCACTGAATGCTAGCATGATGGCGCTGAGAAGCGCAGGGGTGGAAGGGATAATGGCTGATGTATGGTGGGGATTGGTTGAGAGAGATGGGCCGATGAAATATGACTGGGAAGGATATGCCGAGTTAGTACGCATGGCGGAGCGCAATGGGCTCAAGATGCAGATGGTCATGTCTTTCCACCAGTGCGGTGGCAACGTTGGTGATTCCTGCAGGTACTATTTGGGGAATCCTTTGTTATTAATATTATTATTGTTGTTCTTTCTTTTGAATTTTGATATTTGCTTATTTATATGAGGCTCAAATTAAGTAATTATCTTTCAATTATTTCTCAACCTTTGCTTATTTTTCTTATTCTTAGTATTTTCCAAAAAAGAAAAAGAAAAAAAAACTCATTCAATTAGGTGAGAAATTGATTACAAATTTCTGTAAGAAAAGAATGTTTCCATAATTCCATACGGTGCTTTCCCGCACTAGGCTGGAATTTCAGTTTCTAGCAAAAGGTTTTGCCAATTTTAACAGTCCTTCAAAAATACCTTGTTTCAGATGCTCAATTACAATTTACAGGAGGAACGTACCCCTCCTGCCTTTCATATGCTTTTTCCATTTTTTTTTACAAGAGACGGCAATTCTTGAATTAAAACATTATTTTATAGGATTCTGCTCCTCCCCAATTGTATAGATATAATTGTATGGTCTTGCTTTGAAGAAAGAAAATAGATACCCAATTATTGCCATAGCTTGTTTCATTTGGTTGCAATACTCATGATATTTTTACTTACCAATCTTCTTTTTTCACTCTCAGTATCCCGCTGCCACCATGGGTGCTAGAGGAGATGAGCAGAGATCCTGACATTGTATATACCGACCGCTCCTGCCGGAGAAACCCAGAATATATCTCTCTTGGTTGCGATGAACTGCCAGTTCTTCGTGGCAGAACTCCAATCCAAGTTTATTCTGACTATATGCGCAGTTTCAGGGACCGCTTCAACGACTACTTGGGTAATGTCATTGTGGTAAGTACAAGTTGGAATAAATTAATCAGCTAATACAGTGTCATTCAATTGATACTAGTGCAAACTATTTACACAAGTAGCTACTCCTTGTTTGGATTTGAAATTGACATGCTGCTCTGGAACTCTTTTTCAGGAAATTCAAGTCGGGTTGGGACCATGTGGAGAGCTGAGGTATCCTTCCTACCCAGAAAGCAATGGAACTTGGAGATTTCCTGGAATTGGGGAATTCCAGTGTTATGATAAGGTACTGCCAACAATTTTATTTTGTATACATAGATCTGAATAAGATACTTAAGGCAAGTATTGCTGTATTGATGGCGGTGTTACATTCTGAAGGGCAAGTTTCTCCAAATAAATATTATTGTACCAATGGTATTATTATGTTGATAAAGTTACCAGATACATGAGTCACTTAGAAGTCAGAATCTTTGTCTTAGAATTAGGTTTCAATAGGCCTATCTAAACAAAATAATTTCATCCATTTGATATCAATTGTCTTTTATCTTGTTAGAAATAAACCAAAATTACATTTTTGTGATAAAATCCTTGATTTTACACGGTTTTAACTTTGAAGATGAACAATACTAATCACAAATTTCCAATTTTCAGTATATGAAAGCCTCTTTACAAGCTGCTGCCATTGCTGCTGGACAAAGTGAATGGGGAAAAGGCGGCCCCCATGATGCCGGCCAATACAATCAATTTCCTGAAGATACTGGCTTCTTTAAGAGAGAAGGAACATGGAATACTGACTATGGAAGATTCTTCCTTGGTTGGTATTCAGACAAGCTCTTGCAACATGGGGACCACATCCTCAAAGCAGCCGATTCAATATTCAGCAATACAGGAGCCAAGCTATCAGCAAAGGTGGCTGGTATCCACTGGCACTACCGCTTCTAGGTCTCATGCAGCAGAACTCACTGCTGGGTACTACAACACCAGGTACCGGGATGGCTACATACCGATTGCAGAGATGCTTGCAAAACGAGGCGTTATCATGAATTTCACTTGCATGGAAATGAAAGATGAGCAACAACCAGGCCATGCTGGTTGTGCACCTGAGTTGCTGGTACAACAAGTCAAGAGTGCTGCCAGCTCAGCAGGTGCAGAGCTGGCAGGAGAGAATGCTCTCGAGCGGTATGATGAAGCAGCATACGCACAAGTCCTGGCTACCAGTAGAGGCGAGACTGGTATGGGATTAAGCGCCTTCACATATCTGAGGTTGAACAAGAACTTGTTTGAGGAAGCCAACTGGAGGCAATTTGTTTCTTTTGTAAAGGCCATGGGGGAAGGAGGAAGAAAAATACTTTGCCTAGGTGCGACTCGACTCAATCAGATTTGTATGTTGGTTTTGTGAATAAAGGGGAGAGGAAACCAGAGACCGAAGCCGCCGCGGCCTTGTAAAAATTGAGGTATTTATACTTGTGGTCTAAATATAGCTAGCCGTAAATTATCTAGTAGAGGCGCGGCATACAGGCAACCTTGTTGTACATCTTGCTTGGTGCTTATATTTTTACTGTCTAGCTGTAGCTCCAGCGCAGCTTTACCAGTGAAATATCTGCTGTTTGATTCTCATAATATTTTATTGGGGATTTAATATTTTTCACCTTGCAATGGTCTGAACCTTGCTACATGGAGCCACGAAAGTGGTATCCATGAGTTGCTGTTGTAAAAGAAAAGAAGAGAGACAGAAAGAGGCGGAGGAGAGCAAAAGAGAGGCTCATGTGACTTCAATTTGTTTCCATCAAGAGCAGTTTTAAGCTCATATGATATATAAATAAGGAAAATTCTTCAGGAGGAGATTATGTTTATGTCCTATAACCTACTTTTTCTTCTTGGGCTTGTAACAACTCTTTTATTTTCTTGCCGTGAATCAAGATATTACATCATTTCACATGTACATTATTCTTCTATGCTTCGTGGTGAATTTTAAGATGGTTATAAATCTAAATCTACTTACCAAGTGCCATGGAATGATTTAAGACTCATTTTTTGCTGGAGAAGCATTTTGAGAAAGATATGACTATAAGAGCATCCGCAACTCATTGTCAAATTGATTGTCAAATCTCATTTGACAATTGTCATTTGAATTTCAGGGATACAGAGACTAAGCAAAATTAGATAATTGTTTAAATTTGATAATCCATTTGACAAGCCACGTCAGCGAAGGAGCAAAAAATTAATTATGAAAGTGTCATTTTGACAATTTCGTTCTATTCAGGAATGTCACTCTTAAAATAAATTGTCAATTGATGACATGGCATAAAAATTTAATTTTGACAGTCGACACCAATACAGATGCTCTAATTGTTTTGTGATTGCGGTTATCTGTATACGATGACAAAGAGTGGGGCATATTCAGTGGGTCCGTTTGGCATCCAATGGAATAGCAAAAAATTAGAATAGAATAGCTATTCCGATGAATTAATTTGCCAAACGAATTTTAGACTAAGTAGAAGAGTGCGGAATAGTGCTAATCCGGTATACCAATTTATAGGTGGAATACCGGATTAGCTCTCGTCGAATAGCGATTATTGTTTGATTATATTATATTATATTATTATATTATGATTATGATTAAGATTTAGTATTATTATATTATTATATTATATTTATGATTATATTATTATATTATATTTATGATTATAATTTATTATTATATTAATATTAATATTATGATTATTATTTACTATTATTATCATTATATTATTATTATTAAATTATTATTATCATTATTGTTATTATATTATCGTTACCATTAGTATTATTATATTATTTATTATTATTATAAATATAATTTTAATATTATATTATTATATTATGAATATAAATATAATTATTTTATTATTATATTATTATATTATGATGATTATGATTATGATTATTATTATTTATTATTATGTTATTATATTGTATTATATTATTATATGTTTATTATAGTGATGATTAATTTATTATTATATTATTATAATTATAATTATAATTATTTATAATTATTTTTATGATTATGATTATATTTTTATTATTATATTATTATGAATATGATTACTATATTATAATTATATTATTAAAATTATGATTACTTATTATTATTATATTATTATAATTATGATTATAAATTTATAATTATAATATTTTTTATTATATTACTATATTATGATTATGTTTATATTTTTATTATATTACTATTATAATATTATTATTTATTATGATTATTTTTATTACTTTATTATTATTTTATTATGTTGTATTATATTATTATATGTTGATTATAGTTATGATTAATTTATTATTATTTTTATTATTATTATTATTTATTATTATTTTTATGATTATGATTATGATTATATTTTATTATTATATTATTATGATTATGATTATGATTATGGTTATATTATTATGATTATGACTATAATTATTATTATCATGATTATGATTATGATTATTATATTATTAAAATTATGATTATTTATTATTATATTATTATAATTATGATTGTAATTATATTTTTTATTATTATATTACTATATTATGATTATTTTTATATTTTTATTATATTACTATTATAATATTATTATTTATTATGATTATTTTTTATTACTTTATTATTATTATTATTATCTTACTATTATGATTATTATTTTACTATTATTATTATCATCATCATTATTAGTATCATAATTATTCATATTTTAACTATTCTGAGTAACAACTGTCAAACGATATTTTCGTTCTTCCGAATAGTCAAGAATATCACTCTTCTACCACTCTTCCAAAAAAAATACTATTCTATCACTCTTCCAAAATTACCACTCTTCCAAAGCTATTCCTTGATTTGCCAAACGAACCCTAAATAATTAAGTTGATTGCGTAATCATTAATCAATTGTTCTAGCATGCTACCATGATAATTGAAGTTGTGTCGATATATGTAATATACTTATATATGTTTTATTTTTTCTGAATAATTATCTTGTGGAATTTTATTAGATCAATAACGAGTCCTTTAAAAAAAGAAAAATGTAACTATCTCCTAGTGCTTTGGAGATCTCAGAAAAATTACAAATTATAGTTATGTATTTTTGTTAAACCTACGAAACAAATAAGAACGCCGTGTGTTTGGATTGGGCAAGAATAAAGCTAATCCAGAACACCTCCGCTGTTCCCAAAACTGACGCAATTCAAACATAAATTAGAAATTTAGAATAGCACCGGTGTTTTATAGAAACCATAGTTTGCAACTCTGTTAATTCATCAAAACATTGGTTTAGTAGAATTGCGGTTTCTGAGATCCAATTTGAAGGGTTATTGCAGTAGAAATGATATGAAGAGCAAAAAAAACTCTTCAAATAGAATACTTTTAATCTGATCCGTTCAATTAGAGATCAACGGTTCTAATTTAACAATAATAAACTCTCCGTACATCAAATTCATATTTAAAATTCTCCACAACCGTTATGATTAACTTTTAAAAAAATTTCATAAAAAATACTCTTCAAAGAATAGTTACCCGGTATGGTGGCCTGTGTTAGATGAGGTGACAGCTGCTTTTCTTCTTGTCGTGGGTGCGTGTGGGTGCTGATTTTTTTCCATGTACCAAAGATCCGTCTTCTACCTTTTTCAAGTCCAGTGTGTGCTCTCGTCCTTTCCAATCTCTATTTTGTTGGACCTCCATTTTTCTTTTTAATTTCTTTTATTTGTTGTTTGAACAATGACAACAACAAAGCAACGAAGGAGCATCAATGCTGATATCATATTAGGTTGCCAGCACCATGTCTGTTCCCACTCCATGTCCCTCTCGGTCACGGGCGGATCTATCTGGATTTTGAAAAATAGTGTTTTTCGATAATTATTTCAGTAATTTATTCCCCTCTGAAAAAAAATTTGTTTCCCCCTGAATTGTCTGATTATTTTTATTGAGAAAAAAATATTTAATATCGTGCATAATGAAATAATTATTCAAAAATATCAAAAATATAAAGTTACGTAGACGACAACATTCTTCATCAACTTGTTTATCTATTACTTTGAGCTTTATTTTGTTATTATTATTAATATATAAAATGTTATTATTTTAATTTTTTTTTATTAGATAAGAATATATATTAAGTTATTAATTTTTTTTATTTAGTGTCCGATTAGTTAATGAGTTTGAACCTGATAAGCTATTACAATCCGTTAATTGCCTTCTGACCAAAATCCTCGATCCGTCCCTGCTCTCGCTTAATCATTTTTTTTAATTTGAATGTAATGTATATTTTTATTTCAAATTCATGTGAAAAGGAGCTCAGTTCTAATTGACTTATGAGAAATTTTTCTATGTATTATCAGAATTTTGTTTGCAACTTACTTGTACTGTTCAAATTAGAAGAAATGCTAGCAAAATATTAACAAATAATTCAGAGATTAGTGCTATATAACAAATATCTCGAAACTGGCAAATCAACTAAGGTTTGGAAAAATAGTGGTCGATATATATTTAACAAGTCATGATAGAATTGAAATTAATTGAATAAAAAATAATGCATTACTTTATTTATTTATATCATTAATATTTTAAATATTCAATCAAAACTACATTTGCGCTATCTCAAATAGTAAAATTTAGTACTATTCTCCCTCCGTTAAATCACTAACCCAAATCAGGGGCAGACGTAGAGATAATCAGGGGTTGTTCCAATTTTAAAAAATAATACTTTTAGATAATATTTTTAATAATATGTCCTTTTTGAAATTTTTCCCCCTCAGATTATTTGATTATTTTGATTGAGAATTTTTTTTTAATATCGTATATAATTAAATAATTATGTAAAGATTTCAAAATATGAAGTTTCGTAGTGAAAAACTTTCGTTATCAACTTAATTATTTATTACTTTAAATTTTATTTTCTTGTTATTTTTAATCTGTAAAAGAATATTATTTTGATAGTTCTTTGTTAGATAATAATATATATTAAATTATTATTTTTTATTTAGTACCTAATTAGTTAATGAATTTGAACAAGATAAATTATTATAATCCGATAATTATCCCATCAAAATCCAACATTATTCTTATGCTAATCCTGCCTCATCCAACCGAACACCCATCGAAAACAATACTGATTTCAGATATGGGACTCGCATACATGATGAGAAAAGCAAAGAAAAAGGAAGTCACAAAAGTAAACATGAATTCTCAGCCCACAT